>CAOLHI010000544.1:0-599673 GCA_948474755.1 Ctenosaura bakeri | reverse complement strand
TGAGCAATCAGGTGAGCTACTTTTGGGGCTGTAGTAACAGCAATGACTTGTAGTAACAACAATAACCTCAATAACCTCAATCAATAACGTATTGAGTGATCAGAGGAGTGAGTTACATATCTAATTCCTTTTAAAAATTAAAATGTTGAATTCTGCTAAAGATAGACAATATTATTACCACCTAGCTCCAGAGAATCCCCCTTTACTACAAACATCCTGTTATTAATATCAAATTAATTGTCACTCATACCCACAAAGAATCCTGTGAACTGTTTTTTTGTGAGACACTGAGAACTTTGTGTGAGAGATCTTGAGCAATGTTGCTCCATTCTCAAGTTCAATTCCTATTTTTTCCAAGAAGAGAGAATGGCTATTAAATCAGTTTGCAGTGGCTTCAGTCCTAAAATAAATTTATGTTCATGGGAGAGAAGTTCTCCACCCTCTCCTCTTCCTTTCAGCCTCATCCCAAAACGCCTTTGTGGAGGTGAGAGAGGATCTTCCCTGAACAACAGGGAATAGATCTCAGGGGACTAAGCACCCTGTGGGCAACAGGAACTAAATATTTAGACTGTTTCCAAAGCTGGTGTTCCAAGGCTGGGAGTGTTGTGGAGGGCTCTGGATTCTTCATATTCAGAGTTTCACCCAATCTATGTATACTACAGTCCTGCTTTGCTCACTTCAGTGTTGAATTGAGGAGCACAGAAAGATCCATGGGGTAGTGGATTCAAGATAACTTTCTTCATCCATCTTAGAGAGGGAGTCACAACATATCCTTTGGCTCCTGGCAGCTACCCTCAGAATTATAGGATTGTTCTGGAAGATAAGCTAATTTAAGTGAGAACCTCTGTGATGCAGTGGCCAATGTGCTGGACTGGGGCTTGCACAATCCGGATTCTACTCCTCATTGAATCATGACATTCATTTATTCATTCTCTCTCTCTATCTTTTTCTGCCTGATCAATGCCATGGGACTGCTCTGCAGATAAAAGTGCAGAGCAGGAAAACCATTCATGTTGCTTTGAAGGAGGAATGGAGAGATAAACACCACATATATAAGTGTAGGAAAACAGTCCTCTCTGTAAGAAGCTCACATTGTTAGTAGAATCCCACCCCATCTCAACATTTGCAGAAGCTTGTTGCAGAGCACATGTTGTTACAGGAAAGGAAATGGCAAGAAATGTTCCAGCTGTGAAATTCCTTAAGGGACACATTCATTGCAGCCTTCCAACAGCATGCCATTTCTAATCTAGTTGGGAAAAGAGACTCTGGTCTCTGGCCCTCATGAAAAAGCTGACCTTGTGCATCCATGAAAAAATAAGGACCACATAATTTATTCTGTGCAACATGAGCCCCATTTCAATCAATTATTCTAACTAGAATAGCAGACAGTGCTGTCCTCCTGTTTCATGCAGTAATATGGAAAGATGTACTTACTAATTGTTAAATACTGTAATTAATCTGGGTGATTTTGGAGAATATTGTGTTCTGTGTGTTTCTTGCTGTGTTGCTTTGATATATCTTGTGATTTTTTTTTACTGTTAATAGATTGTGAAAAAAGAAATTCTTAAGTTTATTGGTGTCTCAACCCAAACCAATGTATATTTGTAACCTGTATGGATTATTGATTTGGTCCAGTCAGTGGAAGAATATTAAGGAAAGCACTGTACTTGTAAAGTTCAGTTCAGAAAGAAAGGTGGGGTGGAAAAGAGCTGTATTTTCTATGGGGTATAAATTAGGCTGTTGTCATAAATACCCTAAGGGCACCAGATCCTGCCTGGTCTTGGAACCTAAGCAGGGTCAATCCTGGTTAGTACTTGGATGGAAGACTGCCAATGAATACCAGGTGTTGTAGATATCATAGAAGGAACTGGTAAAGCCACCTCTGAGTATTCCTTGCCTAAGAAAACCCTACAAAATTCATGGGGTCACCATACATTGACAAGCAACTTGAGAGCACGTACACACGTAACATTTATTGAAAAAAGAAATGCAGGTATAGTCTCTCAGAGACTAAGGCCCTTTTCGCATGGGTTTTTTTTTAGCGCGAGTGCCCCTTGAGCGCCGCGCAAATGGGAGCGCTGCTCCATACGACACACTCCCACTTTCACGGCACTCACGAGGCTGAAGCAGGGCGCGGGCACATTTTTTTATTTTCGGCTATAAGCCGAAAATGCCCCACGCTGGCGCAATGCTTGCGGCGCCCTCGCGCACTTACCTGCTTGCGGTGCATCAGCGAGCTGGGTGGGTAGTGCTTCCTCCCCCAGCGCAGCCTACAACTCCCATACTGCACTGCGGAAGGAAGGGGCAGGGCGCTAGCGCGACGCTCGCACAAACAGGAAGCAACCTGTGGTAGGAAGGAGGGGGAATCGGCAGCGTTTTGAATGAGGCTTCTCCCCGAGACGCCCTCCCCTGTTGCGCAAACAGGTAACATGCAAAAAGGGCCTAAAAGGGAAACTGGAGGGGGAGATAAAAGCAGAATGGCAGATTGTAATGGGTGATTGCTGGGAATCGTCAAATGGAAATGTCTAATTCATGGTTATGATAATATATGAAGGGGCGACAGTAAAACACCATGGAGCTGAATGTGAAGAGAGAAATGTATGAACTATCATGTAAAATTAACATTTTACTGTGGTACATAGACGTAACAGATAAAAGAAATATATAAAATGAAATCTAGATCAGTGTGGAAGATCAAAAAATAGTTCAAGTGAAATTATAATTATAAATGTATGTTTTATTTGTGAAATTTAATAAAATTATTTTTTAAAAAAGAGCACGTACACACACACATCTTGAATTAGGTAACAGATTAATAGTTTTATGAGGGGAAGGAATAATGGATTCATCATATCAGCTTTTTGTTTATACCTATTTTGTATTTGCATTGATCTGAATATTTGGAAATATTTTTCAGGCAGGTTCTCTATTTGGTAATTTATTGGGTGTGTGAAACTTTAGGAACTTTATAAAGTGCCAATTATACTTTTGTTGGGTTGTACCTCATTTAAATTTCCAGCCCTTCAAAAAACCACTTTAACTGTGTTTGCAATATTTATTGATAAAGTACTCCCACAGAACCCAAAACAGTGGTACACAGTAACTTACTCAAAGAAATGGCCAGATGCCTGTCCTTGTCTGAAGGATATCCTAGTTGGTTGTGTATGTGTTGTTTGCCCTATACCTGTAATCTCTTTTGAAGGGAGTTCTACAAGCATTTGCTGTGCAAAACCTGTTCAACCACAGAGCAAACAAAAAAGAAATGAGTATGCATACTGTGAGTAATCAATCATATGTCTATTACTTGACTTTCAACTCTTCAAGGAGGGCAGATGTTTGGGATGAAGGACTCAGCCCCTGGTTCCAGCTACAATTGTCACTGAAATGTCACTTGTGAGGATGTAGTGCAATGGCTGAAAAAGTATTTGAGGACATGGAAAGATCAGGCAGAAAGTCCTTTTTCTCCCAGCATGGAACAGGCAGTGCAAAGCCCTTCCTTTGTGCATCCTCTCTTAAATCCTTCTCCATTGTGAAAACAATTCTCTGTGTCTGCCATTGAATTCCTACAGAGTTCAAAAGCAGCTGCAACCATTTGTACCAGCTGGGCAGCCATCTTTCTCAACTTACCAACTGCTCTAAGAAATAATCTTTGAGAAACAGAGCTTTTTGCCTAGGTGTTTTGAAACAAAGCATGTGTTTTTTCACTTCAGGGACACAACATACATGACTAAACCAGAGATGAATTTCATACTCCTAATCTGGTCTCTGCTTCAAAAGAGGAAGGACACTTGTGTGACAAGCACATTATGGCAAAGAATCAAATAGGGTGCTTTTGCTGTTGCTTTACTTTTGTTACAAGATGACTCATATGTGCTGGACCTCCTCACACATGGAAATCTGGTATGCTGTAAATAAGGGGTTTAATTTGGTTGTTTTTTTTCCCCATGCAGAAATTTCTTCACATACGGTAGCATGCAATCATTGTTGTTGTGTGCCTTCAAGTCATTTGTGACTTATGGCTACCCTAAGATGAACCTATTATAGGGTTTTCTGGGCTGAGAGTGTGTGACATGCCCAAGGTCACCCATGAGCTTTCTGTGGCTGAGTGGGGAATTGAACCTTGGTCTCCAGTGCTCAAACCACTACATCAATAGCTCACCTGAATTCTGGAGTGGTACAGCAACTTATGAAGAAGTGTGCCACATGCTCTTTCTTCGCGTTTGGCTCAGCATTTGTTGATGGGTGTTGATTTTTCATTTTGACAGTTTTCTTCTCTATTTTTTTTTTTTTTAGCCAGAAGTCACTTCCAATTTCATTAAAATGGTGGAGGTGTGGCACATATGGGGTCCAGACAACTTGAAAAGGGCTTCTGGACTTTCCATGGCTGTTTACTCCTGCATTTGATGGTCCTACTGAGGCAAGATGTTGGAAGTGGAAGCTACTTCTCTATGTACCCCTGTAGCTAGCCTGTTACCTTCAAATATGCTGGAGAGTGCTATCTTTCGCCAGTGTTAACAAAAGTTTCAACTGCAAATTTTGTCAGGTTTTTAAAACACACTTATGGTTTTTAAAACACACTGCCCACACATGCAGTGGGATGCAAGCTCCATCTTGTTCTTTGCCAGCAAAACATTTTGAGATATTTTGGCAGCAAAATATCTTGGACTGACCCTAAGCAGCCATCCTACTGTAATGACAATATTAAAAGAATGCTAAAAATGTATCAATGAATAGCTCCAAATAATTATTCAACTGCCAGTTGTTCCTATGTGAGGAAGAAGTCCAAAACAAATCCCACATAGCAACAATCATTTTTCAGGAAATCTAGAGGTTATCAAGTCTAGTGCTTTAGAGTACAAGATGATTTGGGGCAAATTCTCTGCTATTTCCCTCAGTTGCAAATCTGGTTTGGCTAAATAAAAAAGCTGAATGTGTTTGGTTTGGCAAGATCCCTTTTATCACTCTTTCTTTAAACTCATTAAATTTAATGAGCCTTTGAAAGGTCAGGTGCATGAAAGGTGTGTTTACTCCTGCAGCACAATACAAGAACACGGAAAGATATTGGCAATAATGAACGTGGTGAAAAGACTTTTTTTTAATGACATAGTGTTAGAAGAAAATCCTTCTTCATACTGTGCTTTTTTTCTCTAATCCTCATCTGAACTGTGCATTTTAGAAGATGCATAAATGGATAAAAGCTAAAGGGAAATGTGTGACATGCTTTGTTACCTACTCTTTGTAAGGAATTTTTTTTTAAGTGCCACATAAATGAAAGGCTGACATGAAGAGTGAACACAACCAACTGTTTATCTTTCATCTTCCAGCAACATGGCTGTTTCAGGTTTCAGGAAAGAGAAAGCAAAAGTGCTGGATGCAAATTAGGTTAAAAAACAAAAATAGAAATACAAATATAGAGTGTACTGTGCTAGAATGATTATGTATTCCTTAATAACAAAACAAGATATTATTTTTGGTACCGGGACCTTCAGTATGTTTAGAGTGATGCACAGGTACACATGCATAAGATCTCAGGCATTGTTGTGCAGCTGAACTCCTTGTTCCCAGGTCTCAAGTCCTAGGTGATTTTCTCTGGTCTTCAGGTTAAGGCAAAGTAATCTCAGACTAAGAGTGCCGCCTTGAAAAGTGTGTGCACATCGATATGTGTGCATTTTCTTCACTTGTTAGACTTGGTGCTTTTTATTTGAATGGCTTAGTTATTGTCATGTGCCTTCAAGTTGTTTCCACAGGATTTTCTGGGCCTGAAAGTATGTGATGCACCCAAGGTCACCCAGTGGCTTTCCATGGCTGAACGGGAAACTGAAGCCGGTCTCCAGGGTTCATAGTCCAATGCTCAAACCACTGCACAACGCAGGCTCTCTTGAATGGCTTACTTTGTGCAAACTATGGTTGACGCTTAATGCATCATCCTTAAATGACATCACCAGTAGCCTACCCTTGCATCACACTTGCAATATCACCAGGGCCCACCTGCTGTTATATCACAAGGTGTCCCTTTAGGTCTTCAGGTCTCCAGAGTAGTTCTGACCTGGCAAATCTATGTGTGACTGATGTCCAACACATTTCATATAATGTATTAATGAAACTCTTCTTATTTTCTCTCAAATTACAGAAATGCTTTGCCAGGACAGAGAAAGAGGGGTATAGCAATGGGGAGCAGGAAGGAAAATGAGGGCATTCCCCTCCCAGTAAGAATTCTGGCCTTCCAAATGAAATTTTTATTCAGCTCCCAAATTTATAGCAGTACAGTAACTTAAAAATTCAGTTAACAATTCAGAAACACAGTTTAGGCATCCAAATAAAAGCAACTTGACCTGTGCAGCAAATGTAAGAGTTGTAGGTGTTAACAATTTTCAATATCTCGCTCCCTGCAGTACTAGAAATTTGAGAACTGAAGGAAAATTTCATTTAGACAGAGCAGAATGCTTATTTGAGGAAGTGATACCCATATTTCCCCACCCCCGTAGCTCCCTTCCTCCAGATAACCTCCTATTTCACACAAAATTTTGTTGTAGGTAAAATTCAGCAACAACTAAGCAGATGTAGAATTGCCCATCCCCTCTAAGAAATTTCACTCACCTTCCCCCTTTTTCAAGATGCCTTGAATGCATTGCCTGAGTAGGAATTCTCTGATTCCCCATAAAATTTCACTTTGGTGAAGTTGCCAAATGAGCTGGCTGCACTAAATGACCAACCTCATCCTCTCATTTTCTAACAAGCAATACATTCCTCAGCATGTGGAAATCAAAAGTAAAGAGGTAATCTCCTTGCATCATTCTTGTAGTTGATGTGGTTGTAGACATTTTCTCATTTCATTTTGAAGAATTCAGCTCTGCGTGTCATTCCATGTAGAGAATACCAGAAAAGTGATCAATATAACGTCAAACAAGTTACCCACGAGAAGAAGCGAAGTACCATTAAATGCATGCTGCAGTGGATGTTCAGAAATGAGAAATATAGAGGATATCTTGTTAAAATTCCTTTCCAACCCAAAAGCTTTAACCAATCCATGGGCGGGGGCAGCAATGGGCAGGCGTGAGATGGTGGCGGCAGGTGCAGGGGGGCAATGGGCTGGTGTGGGGAGCAACGGGCAGGTATGGGGGGTAGCGGGGGCAGCAGCTAGAGATGGGCAGGTGCAGGGGGCAATGGAGGGAGCGGGGGGTGATGGTGGGCAGGAGGGTGCCCCCTGGGCATTGGCACCCAGAGCTGAAGCTCCAGTTGTCCCACCCTAGAGATGCCTCTGCCTGTGCCTTGGAAGACTGTCTTCTTCAGATCATTTTTTTTCCTGACAATACCTACTTCTTTGCGTTATCTAGCCACGTTTGAGCTTAGAGCCTCCTTTCTCCAAATCTTCTGATCTATTTCAAGCCCTTATGTTGCCAAAAGTGGCTTGATTAGTTTGTTGTATCTCTGATTTTTCCTGATTAATATGACCATCCATGCTAAGTCCTTGTTGGCTTTGTGTAGTTCTTGTATAGGTTAATTTTTTAAGAGCTGTTTCAGCCAGTGGGAATCACCACATATAGGCAGACAAAAATAATTAGCTTCCCTGAGTGATGTATAAGACCCAGAAGGGCTGGAGATCAGTTCTAGCATAAATAAATACAATACATAAATTTTATATGGCTATGAGAACTGTCAATTAACACTCCATTGTTTGATTCAAGCATATCTTCTTGCTGAGGAACGAGAAAATTACAGCCTCATTCTCAAGCAGAATCTATGGAAAAAGGAATGAGGGGAAACTGATGGTGGGAATGAAAACTCAAGAAGACTACTTCAGTGCCCAACATGAAGAAATAGGCTTAGGCTATTTCCACCCTACACTGTTATAGTGCTATTATTCCACTTTCAACATCCCATGTAATCCTGGGGTTTGCAGTGTAAGGAAGGGCATTTAGAATTCTCAGCCAGAGAGCTCTTTGCCTCAGTAAACTACGAACCCCAGAATTCCACAGGATGTTGAAAGCAGAATAATAGCACTACAATAGCGTAGGGCAGAAATGGCCTAAGGAAAGCAAGGCCACAGAGTCAGGAAGCTATTGACATCCAGCAAGGGACACAGAGCAATTTTTTGGTATTTTGACAGAGGCATTATTAGGCAGAAGCTAAATTCTGTAAAGACAATGGATGTTGGCTTCCATGTGTTCTGTATGAAATGCTTTTTGATATATTCTGTTTATAATCTGCTGTGATTCCTATCAGTAACTGCCAGTAGGACAGTTATAGGAGTGTTAAGGCATACGTGAATCCATTTTAAGAGGATCACATTACAGATGTTCACATTCCAAAATATGGCGTATTGAAAATAAGATTCCAGGCAGCATTTCTAAACCAGGTCCCTTAATGCCCTTCACACAAAACAAAGAGCAAACAAAAAAAAAATTCACTTCTCTTCACATGAAGAAAACATTGCCTTTCCTTCTTTTTCATTTAATCACTCAGTGCTGCCACTCTTTTCTCACTCGGAGACTTTGCTTTCATCATGTTCAAAACCAATTCTCAGTTTGGTCTACAGGTATTAACAGCTTTCCTGATAGGATACCCTTTGAACAAGGCCTTCTGATTATTTCTAACATGCTGGCACTGGTGGCCTCAAACTTAGAACATCTTAATGTATTTTTAACAGATGATCCAGCAGGGTGATGCCACTGTCTAAGAAGAAATTGTGATCTTACTTTGCACAATATAATTCATGTAAATAGGTGCTGGTTGAGAGCTGAGTCCAAAGATCCAATCTTGTGTACTCAAAGGCATTTTCTTGTACAGTGAGATTTTTCACATATTTCTCCTTTTGAAGAATGCACACAACTTCACAATGTTTTTGAATCTCCCTTCCATTCCAAAGCACAGTTTGCTTTGTGACATCAGTATATACACTCAAGTGTTTTCTGAATTGGACAAATATTTCTTTTTTATGAAAATCTGCATGTCTGTGAGCCATGAAAGTGGTAGATCTCTAGCCAACTGTGTTGGTGTATCAAAAGCTCAATAAGCCTCTGTTATTGTTAATCTATTTATTGCACCTATATTCTGCTCATAATACAGCAATGCTTTGCACTTAAAGAGTTAAAAATGTGTTGCAGAAGGTAGCAGTGATAGGGTTAAGTTTCCAGTGATCCAGAGTATCCTTATCTGTTATCCATCTATCCCAACCTCTATGAGAAATAAATTGATATTCTTAGGGAACTTTCTACCTCTTTTCCTCCCACACACTTACTCTCTAACTTCTACCAAGAGTACAAGTAGCTTGGTTCAGTATTAGCTTAGCACACCTAAATAGCTGTCTTTCATGAAATTTTTACAAGAAAGCCTTCGGCCATTTCCACAAGACTGGGCTCCGGCAAGTCCTTCCATTGCAGCCCCGGCAGAGAAGGGAGCGTGCCAGGAACACTCTCTTCTGCACTTCGCTGGATCACTGAAGAGAAGAATGTGCTAGCCCTGCCTCTTTCCTTCCACAGTGCAGCTGGGCACAGTGCAGTCGCCAGCATGCTTCTGCCCTTCTGCACAGCTGAGAAGGGCATCAATGCCACACAATGGTAGGTGTAGAATTGATTTTTTTTTCCATTTTGCAAATACCACATGTGCACGCCGCTTGGGGCAAGATGGTAGCAGGCCAGCAACAACATTGTGCAGAAGCACGACCAGCTGACTGCTGCCATCCTAGCCGCACAGCAGCACAGCCTCCTAATACAAAAAGGGCCTTCATTTGTTTCTTTAGTCACAAGTGCCTTTACTCCTTAGTAGGGATGGGCCAACAAATCCTCAAATCCTGGGCAAGGATTTGAGACTTGCGAATCCAAATCCCTGCATCAAAATAGGCAAACTGAATCTTTCGAATCCACCAACCAAATAGTTTATTGGAGACCAGTGCGCCTGAAAACCTGGGAGACCAGACATGCAAGGGGAGATAGAAAGTAGGTGAGTTTTTCCCTTGGAGTAAAAATAGCCTTTGCTAACAATTTCACAAATTACATCTAGGGTTGTGTTATATATTTAAATTGAATATTTAATATTTAAGTTCAGCACTTGCTAGAAGGTATAGTCTTGAGATTTCAAGGACAGCTGAAAAATTCCTTTGCATAGCTGCCTTGCAAACTGTTACCCTGAAAATTGGGGGTATCTCGAGGACACCCAAACAGGCTTCAGATTAAGAGAATTAACAGAGAAACTCAAAGCTTGCAAGAGGTCAGGGCAAGGGATCTTTAACCCTATGTCTACGGGGTGAGAACTACACAAAAGTCAGAGGAACAATCTAAAGTAACTTAATTAAAACAAACAGAGAAGGTCACAACACACATTAACAAATAATCCTACAATCACACAAGGGCTACAGAAATGAAGTTAGAAATAGAGACAGTTGGGAGAGAAGGCGTACGGACCTTAGTCTAGGCGTCCTGGAGAAGGAGGAGATTAACGAAGGCTCGGTGTAAAGCACCAAGGGGAGGCTGGATCCCGGGGCTGGAAGGCTGGCAGCAGCAGGGTTTCGTGGAGGGTCAGAGATGTGAGTCGCGTTTAGCTCTCAGCAGCGTCTGAGAGGCTTGAGTGGGACACCTTGGTAGCAGCGAAACGGGCCCTTGTCCGGTCTGGGAGGCTCTCCAAAGACGCTCAAAAAGTGAGCATTTTTATAGCCAATTTCTGTCCTCAGGCTGCGTATCGGCTAGCAAAGAGCGATAATGGGCGATGATTGCGGAATATAATGCTAGGCAAATATCACAACCTCTCCTCGGTATTGTTTCTCCCGGGAAAGTCCAGGTATGTGATAGGTTTAAAATTCCAAATTGATAGACTTTGATTGACTATCCTCGCAAAGTTCATCAGCATGGCTTGGGGCTGAGACAACCTTAATGATTCAATTTATTAATCAAGGAGAGAGTCTATTGTGGCTGCCTAGAGATATGTGACTTGGAACAATAGGTCGTGGTCTTTTAGCTTAAAGGACATTGTCTATGTTCCCATACAGCAACAAAGGGCATTGTTGGTCTTAAGAATCTAATTCAAAACCAATTTTTACTTGCAACTGACCTTTGCTAGCCAATATCCAATATTGGGGAAGTCGTGCCAATTTTAGGGGCCCTCTCTTAGGGTTACTCTGGGGGGTAACAAAACCTCTTTCATACACAATTCTGTGGTTTGTAGTTTTACAAGGTGTCACAGCTTTCTCTGCCAAAGTGTGTGGGTGCATCATCAGACTACCAATCCCAGGATGCCATAAGGAGCTATGCAAAGAAAATCCAGTTCTGACCTAGAAAGCCTTCTACGTCATGATCTCTGTACTGTAGTATGTGAACCTGTGTAGAAAGGGTCTTCATGTCATTTTCAGTCTGGGGAGATCCTGAGGCAAAACTATGATAATTGTCCTGGCCAGATTTCTTCAGAGGGAGGTTTGCCTTTGCCTAGGCTTTTGCTAAGGCTGAGAGAGTGTGTCTTGCCCAAGATTATCTTTCTTTCCCTTGCTTTTTAAACCCTTTTTTAAAAAAGGATTTGAAAGATTCAAGATTCATGAGATTTGTGGATTCCCAGAACCTTCCAGGGATTTGGATTTAGATTCGGAAAATTCTGGATTCATCTTATCCCAACTCCTTAGTCAAAATTTCTAGCCACTGTACACAGATCTACTGTCCATCATATTCCACCTTTTCTCTAAGGAATTCATTGCGACACAGATGGTGATGGTGTTAGCTATATTATTATTGTTGTTGTTGTTATTACTACAACTACTAATACTAATATTGTTTTCCCAATACTGGGGTTCAAGGCAGCTTATAGAATATTAAAACCATTATAGATTAAAATTACATATAAAAACATCAGAAAATAAACAGTATACATTCTAGTAAGTACCAGCAAATATGATTTTTAAAATGCAAGTTATTTTAAAATACAGTTAAACAATTAAAACAATTTAAAATAAAAGCAGAAGATAAAAATCAACAAGATGGCACACCATTACAAGCTCATTGTAATTCCTAAAAGCCTGTTAGAACAGAAAAATTTTCACCTGCCAATGGAAGGACAGCAAGGTGGGAAGCAACCATCATACCATCTTGTGCAGTAAACTCAATTTAAAAGTGGTCTATGGACTTTTGGTTGTCTGTCCTGCAATTTTCAGTGTTCTTTTCCATTGCATTATGTTGGATTTTAGTACAAAGGTCTATTTTCCACTGTTCCCTTTCTGACTGCTATACATACTTCTATAGACTTCCGTCAGATCTCTCTCTACCACCTTTTTTCTAAGCTTAAAACTCCGAAATATTTTTAAGATTAAAGTATTCAATATTTTTTCTTTTTTTAAATTTATTTTTATAAATAAAAAAAAGAAACAAAACGATCCAACCTAACATCACATTCATATCGTACACAATAAACTAATACTATTACACACAATATACAAATACATCCACACATATATATAACATATACAACTACATACATATAACAACCAATGCACCTTACTAACATATTCTTGCAAACATAGGACACGTCCCCCTTTCATGAGATACAGCCTTATGTCTTTTATTTAAAAAAAACCTCTGTATGTCTTGAAGAATAGAATCTATTATTATCCATTTATTATTTTCCATTCTAATTACAAATTTGTCTATCTTATACTGTTATCTATTTCAACATTTCTTTTATTCCGCAAGCTAATAACCTATTGCCTATACATCTCTTCTCATACTTCTCATACTTCTACCTCTCACCACATTCATGTCCAGAACTTATCTCATTATTACAACAATAATCATATTTCACCTTCTCTTCATGATTTGAGACCTTTAGTTAGGATACCCTTGTTTTCCAAAAATTCTATTAAGGATTCCCACCCCTCATAGAACTTACTATCCATTTTATTATCTAATCTGTAAGTCAATTTATCCATTTGTGCTATTTCAGTGGTTTTTTCTATCCAATCTTCCATAGTTGGGGTGTAGATTGATTTCCAATGTTTAGCGTAAACGAGTCTGGCCGCCACAATTAAATGCCATGCTAATCTTTTAGTACAAAAGTCTATTGAATTTTCTGCACCAAAGATTCCCAGTAAAAAGAATTCTGTGGCTGAATCAATTTTCATTTTCAAAATTTTTTGCATGTTAGCTCGTATTGTGTACCAGAATCTCTTTGCTCTGTCACATCCCCACCACATATGGTAGAAGGATCCCACTTGTTCTTTACATTTCCAGCACTGATCGTTCATATTCTTGTTCACTTTCGTTAGTTTGCTGGGTGTTAGATACCAAAGGTATACCATTTTCAGCATATTTTCTTGTAAGGTATAGGATCTGGTATATAACATAGTTTTCCAAACATTTTCCCATTCTTCTAAAAGAATATTATGGTTAAGATCTCTCGACCATTTAGTCATACAGTTTTTGACTGTTTCTTCCTCTAATTTGAAGGATAACAATTTTTTATACAATCTTGAAAGTGACTTTTTGTCACCTTTTAACATCAATTCTTCTAGCTCATTTTGTCTTAAGTCTATCCCTTCTCCTTATATATCCTTTTGAAATCTTTCTTTTAACTGCATGAGGGGAAACCAGTGTATATCAATTCCTTCTTCTTTTAGTTGTCTTTGATCTTTCGTTTGAATCTCCTTTCCACATTGTTTCAGTATGTTTTTATAAGTCAGCCAACTGCCCTGTCTTCTCAGACCTTTAATCAAAAGTGCTTCCATCGGTGAGACCCATGATGGCATTTTTGGGCAAAAATAACATTTGTTCTTCTCCCATACCTTAAAAAGGGCCTTTCGTATCACGTGATTTTGGAAAATCTTTTGAACTTTGGCTTTTCCATACCACAAGAAGGCATGCCAGCCGAAATGAAGATCATGCCCTTCCAGAGCCAGCATTTTCCTATCCTCCAACAGAATCCAAGGTTTCATCCAGGCTAGGCATGCTGCCTCGTAATATAGCTCAAAGTCTGGTACTGCAAAGTCCTCTCGTCTCGTATCAGTTAACCATTTGTACTTCATTCTTGGTTTTTTTCCATTCCATATAAATTTGGATAGCTCTTTTTTATAGTCTTGAAACCATTTCTTGGTTATCCTGATTGGTATCATCATGAACAAAAAGAGTATTTTCGGGAGAATACTCATCTTAATCAGTGATATTCTGCCCATTAATGAAAGATCCAGCTTATTCCATGTGTTTAATTTCTTTTGAATTTGACTCCAGGTCTTATAATAGTTATTGTTAAACAATTGATTGTTGTTATTAGTGATTTCACTTCCTAAATACTTCACTCTTTGAACACATTGAATGCCAGCTTTCCTTTCAATCTGTTCTTTCTCCGGGGACTTTATATTTTTCAGAAGAATCTTGGTTTTAACTTCATTTATTTTAAAGCCTGCCATGGTACCAAATTTGTTCAGCAATTTGTTTACTTTAACAATTCTATTTAGGGGGTCTTCTAGGAACATTACCACATCATCTGCAAAGGCCTTATATTTAAATTGGTCTTGTCCTACCTTTACTCCTTGAATTGAGTCTTCCTTCCTTATTTGCTGTAGTAGTACCTCTAGTACAAGTACAAATAATAAAGGAGACAATGGGCAGCCTTGTCTTGTTCCTTTTGATATTAAAATGTTTCCTGAAAGATCTCCATTGATAATTATACAGGCTTTTTGTTCTTCATATATTGCCTTTATTCAATTTGTGAATATATTTCCAATTCCATTTCTTCCATGACCTTTATTAAAAAAGACCAACTTACATTATCAAAGGCTTTCTCAGTGTCAAGGAAGATGAGAGCGCCTTTTTTTTCATTGTGAGATTCATAGTATTCAATTACATCTATAACAGTCCGAATGTTGAATCTCATCTGTCTCCCTGGAATAAAACCACTCTGATCCTCATGTATGAATTCTGGCAGAGCTTTTTTCAATCAATTTGCGAGGATGGAGGTGAAAATGTTGTAGTCCACATTTAGAAGTGAAATAGGCTGAAAGTCTGTAGATGTGGGAGCTTCAACAATATTTTTTTCTAATGGACAACAGAAGTACTTCATCTGTTTAATCATTTGGGTTTCCAAAGAAAGAAAATAATTTCCATCACACTTCTCATTAACCATCCAACTGATTTCTTGGCTTTTGTAGTATCTTTCTGGACATGTGATAGAAATTCTAGCTGAACTCCTATTACCACAGTTTTGAATAATCTCAAGTGTTGTGAAGAGATTTGTTCCACTTGGTTTTTCATTTCATATTTCTTTTTATCAGTTCCTTTTTATGCAGTATCCTCTTTTGAAGCCTAATACTTCATTGAGTATTTTCCAATTCCATCTATATTATCTTTTGTAGCACTCTAAGCACTGTTTCACTCTGTTCAGCAACACTTCCCATGCGGCCATTTCCGCACTAGACTATTATAGCGCTGTTATTCCACTTGCAACATCCTATGGAATCCTGGAGTTTGCAATTTTGGGAGGGGCCAGTGGGCCCCTCCCAAAACTGCAAACCCCAGGATTCCATAGGATGTTGCAAGTGCAATAATAGTGCTATAACAGTCTAGTGCGGAAATGGCCTTATAGACTAGTCCTGGGCTCCACACAGGGTTCATCACCTCTTTCTTAATTTCCATGACCAATTCTAGGGCACAGCTGTTAAAAAGTAAAATGTTGTCTCTTTGTTGCAATCTGAACATGCATTTATCCAGTCTATGACCAAGATTCTATAAATTTTTTGCGCAGCATAAATGTACACCAGCATAGTTAACACTGGATCCCACAGTGGCATAATGGGCACCAAGGCCTCATCCCTTTTCAACAACATTTAAATAGTTTCCCATTCACAAAGGGAGAAAGGGAGCTCTGTGTGTGTACTTGCTGAATGATTGGATGCACCAGGGATTGCACTTATGCAACCCCTAGAATAACTATTTTTTACACTATTATAGTCATTCAATGGAATGCCAGCATGCACAGTGGTTAGAGAATTGGACTGGAGACGAGGGTTCAAATCTCTGCTTAGTCATGGAAATTGAAGCTGCACAACTTAACTGGCTGCTCAGGCAGGCTCCAGGACTCAGTGTGTGGCTCCGTGGCCATGAGGTCAGCTGTGCAGCCACTTCCTCCTTCCCAGTAGCCCATGCACTGCTTGAGAAGCCCCCCTTGCTGCCAACAGCCAATGAGCTAAAATCAGCAGGTCTGAACTCATTGGCTGCCCCTGCCCAGGCCAGAGTGGGCTGCAGTTTTCCTTCTGCTCTGAGCAGACGGTATTTATTTGAGCTCCCTTCAGCCAGAGCTCAGTTCTCCTGCAAACGTCGCCCAGCCTTTTTTTGCTAATTGTCACAACTTGGTGAATGGTTGGCATGGGTTCTGGATCTGGGACAATTATTTCCTATGCCTTCAAGCCATGGGAAAGGTCGATTGTCAGGAATGCAGCAGAGGGGGTGGGCATCCACTAGGCAGTTAGAGCACAGTCCACTGCACTCCTTGGTGGTCAGGTGCTCCCCGTACCCGACAACAAGAATCAGTTCCAGCTTTGGTGTAGTATCAAGCTCATCGGTCAACAGGTGGGTTGGCCGATGCCTGGATCCAGCCTCATGCTCATGCCAACCACGTCACACTGGGCAAGTCACATCTCTCAAGCTCAGAGAAAGGCAAACCACCTCTGAAAGCCCCATGATACAGTCACCTTAAGGTCACTGTAAGTTGGAAACAACTTGAAGGCACACAACAACAAAGTAATCCAACATTTATCCTTGTGAGAGTCACCACTACTATGTGCTTTTGATGCCTCTTTGATTTCGTTCTGCTTTGATTTCATTCTGCTTCTCAACATCGCCTTGAACATTTTGGCTATATGAGGGAGGGTGGTAACATCTTCCTCCAGTACTCAATTGTTTATGGGTGCCTATTATTGTGATTTTATGAAAGAGTCTGCCTCTGCTGAGATTTGTAGTCTGTCTGACACTATGCCCTCTTTGATGCATACTGCAACCATAGTGAATATACTGCTATCATTGCTGAGCAAATAGCGACAGCGGGATGCATGAAAGATCTAACATGTATAATTCTACTAAACTACCTAAAGTACCATACTTACAATGCCAAGGCAGGCAATATAACATTTATATTCTCCCAATGTAGTCCTTTTATTTTTCAGTCAATACAAACAATTCTAAAAATCTATATTATACATTTAATCTCACAATCATTCCCTAAATTTTTATTTTTCTTACTCAAAAGGGAAAAAAAATGCTGCAGTTGGAGTGAGACTGGATTTACGGCATCTATATTGTCTTCAGTTCTGTGTGACACTGATCACCAAAGGGATAGAAGATATAAAAGGCACAGAATGCGTGCAAACATATGCTTCTAAGATGTTTCACATTAGTGCAGTTTATTTAACTGTTTTTAAACTGCCTTTACTATTCTGATTGGGTTTTATCTGTATTTTTAAAAAAATCTATGTCGTGTATCAATTTGGGTCTCATATTGGGGGAAAGGTGGACTATAAATAAAATAAAGTAATAATAGAATGGTGACAATTTTAAGGAATTGTTACTAAATGTCTATTCTCCTATTCAAAATGTTCATGAGTGAAAGCCTGCCTGCTATGTACAATGCTAACATTCCAACTGGTCTGTTCAGCAGTGGCCAGGAGTGCATTTGCACAGTTAAAACTTGTTTATCAGCTGCACCCGTTCCTTGAGACATCAGATCTGGCTATAATGACACCCACCTTGATTACATCTAGGTTGGACTGCCGTAATGCACTCTACATGGGGCTGCCTTTGGAAACTGTTCAGAAACTTCAGTGGGTTCAAAACACAGCAGCCAGAATGCCGGGGCCAGTTACAGGGAGCACATAACTCCCTTGTTAAAACAATTTCACTGGCTACCTGTTCGTTTCCAGGCACAATTCAAAATGCTGGTCATGACCTAGAAAGCCCTATATGGCTTAGCTCCTAACTATTTGAAAAACTGTATCTCCCCACACAAACCTGCTAGAGCCCTAAGATCTGCAGGGGAAGGCTTTCTCTCGGACCCGTGGCCATCCCAGGCTCACCTGCTGAGGACACAGGAGAGAGCCTTCTCAGTGGCTGCTCCCACCATGGGGAACTCCCTTTCATGGGAGGCTAGGCTGGCCCCCCTCCCTGCTTTCCTTTTCTAGGTAGGCAAAGACATTTCTTTTTAAGCTGATGTTTAATGAGTGAGCTGGAGACCTTTTACTTACCTAGTAGCTGTTTTTAAAATTGCACATTGCTATAGGTTTTTATAATTGTATATGTTTTTAATGTTTTTAATTGTTTTAAATGCTTTTAATGTTTTTAACTTATTTTTGGAAGCCATCTTGGGTCCCATTCTGGGAGAAAAGGTAGTATATAAATATAACAAATAAAATTTAAAAAAAGTGTCTGGGTATCTTTGAGGAATGAGGGGGAGGAATCAAAGCAGAGCTACAAATACATTGCATACATCAATTTTTTCACAGTTTTTATCCTACCTATCAACATGTAGTACTTGAATTAAAAAGAAGAAAAAAAGAGCTAAAGCATTTAGCAAAGCTAAAAAAAAGTTTAAAAAGACAATTGATGTGGGATTGCAAGAGGTATTTTTAATTTTGGACTGCAGTAACTTGCAGAAGGTATTGAGACAAGAATAGGAATCACATGCTTCACTGGTTAAATTGTACATGTCCATTTGTCCTCATTGCAGGTCCAAAAGCCAGGACGGTATGTCCATTTGAATGCACAACTATTTCCTTAAAAATGCCTAGATACATAAGCTGTGTGCATGTCCAGTCCACTGTCCAGCTGCTAACTGTGAATGGGCAGCTTCAAGGCCATTGCTGCTCTCCCTCTTATGTTTTTATTTTAAAAATTTTCAGTTAGACTTGGACCAGATAGCTCATTAGATCAACAATGACTTCAGACAGAAGACTGTCTCCTATAAATATACAGCCACTCTAGTCTGAACATACTGCTTTCCTTGGCTGAGACCCTCTAAATGTCTGGTAAATCCCATGATCTATACCTCTCTCTCTCTTTCTCTCTCAGCAATGATTTTAGGAAGCTGTTTCTCACCTTGTCCTGAAACCTTCCATCACTCCCACTCCTTTTCTGTTTGTTTTCTGAAGGTGGTGAGATTGTCAAATCTTCTAGTGCTCCAATTCTATCATTAAGCGGGAAGCCTTACTGATGTTCTATTTATTATTGAACAAAATAAAACATTATTTCATTTTGAACCATATCTCACGACGCAGCTGAACCTAAGTAAACATCAGTATGGAGCAGGTAAAGCATCACCAGAGACCAAATGAAAATGCTTCTGACAAAATAGACTGCAATAGGATCAAATCAGAAGCAATTTGATAACCTAACAAGGTTCCCCCAGCTGGTCAAGGTGATGGATTGCTTCTATGCTGTGGTGGTTGTGTTTCCTTAAAAAAAGTATATTTTAAGAAAGATGCTACCTTACTAAAACAAAGCCAGAATTGAAATGAATCAAATGCTGTGCTTCATTTTTATCCTGAATGGATTTCATTGGGGGGCGAGGAGGTTTTCAACTGTTCAACATCTTGTTATTCTTCCTACAAATATGCAACTCCCACTTGAGAAGTTTGAACAATTCCTTAGTGGCCAGCTTATCAGTGAGCACAACATAACCTTTAGATAGCTTTACAGAAAATATAACACTTACAGAAAATGTGAGTCTAATTAACTGTGTTCACAGATACCATACATCTCTTTTTCATGCCTTGGGCTGACTGCATTGCCGAAGCCTTTCTTTAAGAGTGGAGCGATGTACTTACAGGCCGTCAAAAGATATCAGCTTTCTAGGGCTATACTGATCACAGAGGTCAACCAAGATACAGAACTCCAAGAGACAGGATTCCCCAGACAATACAATCCCTGAGCCACTTTCATCCTGTATCCTCTTCAAAGCCTCCAGAGAAAGCTTTTCTACCATTTCCTCAGCAACTCATTAAATTGGCTAAGCATTGTTACAATTACAATGGTTATTATTATTAGACCTTGGCAAAAATGACTTTCTTGCACTGCAACTCCTAAAGCCCTCAATTATCATAGCCACCAGCCACCAGCCATGGTGGCTGGTGAATTCTGGAGGATGTAGTCCCCCAAAAATCATTTTTCTAAGCTCCAGATAGACTAAATCTCTTCATCTTCAGTTTGTTTATTAGCCTTTTCCCCTCAGTGCTCAAGTCAACAGCTGTCATTTGATATGTGTCTGAAAAGCTATTAGCTTCCATCTTCATGTTCTGTTCTCTGCCATTAAGTCATTAAGACCACTGATTCATCAGTATCCTGGGCCCAATCCACATTCATGGCCATCAGCAAAAGGAGTGGAGGAAATGCCATCATCCTATGCAAGCATCATGATGTTGGAGCCCACTGTTGGGCTACCAACTGGGCAACATATACCACAAACTTGAGCCTACCAGTTGTGCAACAGCCAGATAGTTCCCCACCTACCAAGTCAAAAGTGAGAAAGAGGGCTATGTGTACATTGTCTAGCTGATGTAGGGACTGCGTATACCCCACCTCTAAGGAAGTGCATCTTATTGTGCAATGATTTTTACACTGCTGTGCTGGCTCAATAGGATTGTGGACATGACTTGTTAAACTAAAGGCAATTATAATTATTATTATGCTTGCATTATTGTCCTTGCTTTCAGCTGCCATATTTTGTTCTGTTTTATAATTGCTATTTACTCGAAGTCCATTGTTACGAGTCTGGTGTTCCATGGATGCTAGATGCCCAAGATCCTATATCAGAATGCAGCTCCATCCTTGCAGTTCCACATCTTCCCTAATAGCAGGTGTCAAGCACTAGGGGGAGATTTTTTGCTGCTTAGCAGTGGAGAGGCAAAGCAAGGAGAGGCAATTCAGACCATGAAGGCACAGCTGGACCCAGCTGGAGTGAAAAAAATGAGGGTACACCTTTCTTTTCCTTTCCCGAGGGCCCAGAGCAGCTATATCTACATGATCTGAATTGCCTCCCCATCCTTTCCTTCTCCACTGATAAGAAGTTGCAGCAGCAGCTCTATCCAGGGGTTGACAGGTGCCTGGTTGTAGGTTTTGGAATGAGGTGCAAGGACAGGAGAATACTCCCCTGTTCTCTGTCCAAAGAGGGACACAGTGGCAGGTAAACTGCGCTTACACATGTGCATGTCATTAACAAGACGTCAGCCAAAGTGTACATTCTCCATTATGTTATTTTGTGGGTTCCTCACTCTCATAGTTTTCCCCTACTCCTTTACTTCATCTGTAAACTTTGGCATGCTGGCACTTCTCTCTTGTGCATGGGTTGTACCATTCCTATTATATAAAGAGTGGCACTTGGAGATGTAGTTTGCCATTATTATAAAGGATATTTTATGCCCTTTTGTGTAATGCTTGTATTTTCTCTTTTTCCAAGTGAGAAGGGTTGCCACTTTCAGCTAGACCCCCTGTGATTAATACCTCAATTGATTCACCTTCTTCCCTCACCCACAGAGAAATGTTCCATTTTGGTGGACTTTGACATTTTAAAGCAACTATTAGATAAGCTATTAGGTAGAAATCCTCTAAAGCATGGATATTCTTCTTTTTTATTTTTGTTTTTAAAAAGAATTTGATTCAGAAACAGTGAAGACATTTTCCAGTAGCTCTACCATTCAGTTGCCATTATTTAAAGAAAGAGAGAGGAAATATCAAGCTGTTATTAAACTCCTTTAACGCAATGTCAGTACTACACTTTATGTAACTAGCTATTGTTGACAGTATGAGTCCATAATGGGTTGTTATTTTAGTTGGGTTCAGATTCTGGATCCCATCCTATGTCCTTTTGTGCTGCTTTGCAGAAATAATGAATATGCTGCTCTTTGGTGAGTTTTTGAGTGAAGAATCTTGTGAAGAAAATCAATTGCTTTGGGAATTTTCATTTTGGCAATGATTTCTTCCCACAATGTGCCCTGTGCTTTGAGATCTCCCTTTTTCTTGCTGTTTGCCTTTGATACATTCTCCTTTTCAGTAATCATTCTACAGCTTTTAGGATCGAATGAAATTATCCATCACAAGGAGGCCTGGAAATAGTGTTTGAACAAGAACAATGCTGAGAACTGTAACACTGGATATGTTCAACCAAACTGAGGCTTTGTGCTATTCGGGTCTGGAAATTCTCCTGGCACAAGAACTAGGTTGTCAGATTCTCTCTGTCTTTTTTAATGTAGCCATTGATTTGCTTGGGCAAGGATTTTAGGACAACTCATGAAAGTTAGACATTGTCGGTTTTTTCCAATAAACTGAGTTCATCTTCAGAGGCTCTTCTCTCAGACTGGGAAAGTAAGTAGCAACTAGATTTTCTTGGTGATGTTGCCCCACCGGGAGTGAAGCCTGATTCCAAGCTATGAAGTGGTAGATGGAAAAGTTTCATGTGATACTGACTTGCCCACCATCACAAAATAGTTACTCATTGTTACCCTGTTCTCTGGGGGTCCCAGGAGGGGCACCCAAATAACCAAACCACAATAACACAACTTTGGGGAAAATTAGCTGGAGCACTCACTAAAGCTAGCGAGAGGCAGGGTAACTTAGCAGGATCTTGCAACCCAGCGTCTACAGGGTCAGGTCAATCAAGCAGTCAGATGGTTTTAAAATAGCAAAAATGATGTTTTATTGAACACAGACAAACACAAAAGACAACACAGTCACACAGCTAACAAGAGAATTGGAAATAGGAATTTTTGGAGGGAAATGGGTGATACGACACCTGTCTCGTAGTCCTGGAGAGGTATGAAGATTGAGTTCGTGGATATGGAATCTCAGTACGTGGGACTGAGGGGACGGCTCACCAGACACAGCGACAGCAAGGCTGGATGAAACTCAGGAGTGATCCGAGGTGGTCTCGGAATCAGGGGTTTATATAGGGTGAATTGTGACTGCAGGCCAGACCTTACTCGGTGAGAACAATGCGAGTTTGGAGCGGGACAAAGCTTTGGAAAGGTCAGAGTTTAGCATGATGGGCTTAGCGCCGATTTAACAATAGTGTAGCCAGTATGCAAATGCGGAGTGCTTAGTACAGCTTTGTAAGGTTACCTGCTCGGGGCCGGGTGCCTTTGTTAGTATCATGCATAAGTAAAAGGGGTGTTTGCCGAAGAGGTCCCTGAAGCAATGAACCAGCTCTGTCCGGCCTGCCTAGGTGGAGAAAGGAATGTCCAGCAATTATCGGCCGCACCTGTTTATGTGCTTGTCCGGAGGCCTCGCAAACGCGTGGAGCGGGGTGGCAGAGGAAGGCCGAATGGTTTGATATCAAAATGATATCAAGTGCTATCTTCAGGTAGGCCTGGGCTACAGTAACACCATCTCTTGCATAAAAGAACAGTCTGGGTCATGCGGTAATGATTAAAATGCTATGTCTGATTAAATTGCAGAGTTTGGCCTAAATCCAATTTCTAGTCCCAACTAGAGTGTAATATCTGAACCAGTGTATTCAGCAACTGATTTAATGGATCTACTAGCAATTGGATTTTAGCCTTTGGTATGAATGTGTTGCAGTATTGCTATTCATACCAACTGTCTAAGTTAGCTATACTTAATCATTGTATGGCCCGAATCATTATTTTAATCAAAGGGCAGGGAGGCATTTGGGGATGAGGGGCAAATTTCTACTGGACCACCATATGGTCCAGTAGAAGAAAATAGCTCCACTATCAGTGGGATGGTAAATCCACCCTGGATTGAAGTCTGGACTTCAAAGGAGCTATCCAGGGTACTGAACTCTAATCTATGAAAATTTGGACTAAAACTGAAAGCCAGAGTGGAATCACAATCCCGCTTACATAGTTCTTGGCTAATGTGGATTTGAGTCAGCCATCAGCTTAATTCATGAAGAATGTGAAAAATTTTCACCTTCATTTTTTTCTCTTGTATTTCTGGGAATTCCACTGGTATTGCCATCTCATTGCAAGTCTTTATTGAGCCATCAGATTTTCCTCTCCTTTCTGTATAGGAATTTGTGCATATTTTGCACCGATTTTTTTTTAAAAATACACACATTTTTCCATGCATTTTCCCTAATGTAATTTTTGTTAAATATGTATGCAGTTACATGTAATTTTTATAACACCTTTTTTCTTCATTAAAATGCATGCAAACCTCAAAAATGTTGTTTTCAGAGGTAAGTTGTGTTTTGTCTTACTACCGGACATTGGGTAATGTAAAATGGGTATTTTCATAGAAGAATGGGAATCCACCAAATCCTTTCCATAGCCAGTTAATTCCTAAAGCTCAGAGCTGGGAAACTGTGGTGGCTGCATGCAACACTTGGGGGATGTCTAGTATGCCATATTTGATCTTCACTGGCCACTCACATTCCCCCACCCTCCAAAAAAAAAAACAACAGCTCAAAAATCATTTAAAGAAATGAAAGACCCTCCAAGGGCTTTCAGGGCTTTAAAATGTTTTGCTGGGTGCTGAAGCAACTTAATAACAACAACCACCCACAGCTGAAAGGTGACAGAACATCACTTCTGCCTGCTCAAAATGGCATCTGTGATGACACACTGTGGCCCTCCAGAGCTCCAGAATATGCCCTCCCTGCCTTAATACTTCATGATGGTCTCAACATATAGGGCACCTTTTCTATCTAAAAGCCAGAGTTGCATTGCTGGGGTTTATACATAAATACATCCTAGCTTCTCCTCTCTATTACAAGACACAGTGCCTTGTCTTCATTGTGGCGAAATGGCCACATCCTGCAATACTACTTTAAGCTGTCCCTCCCCTACAAAATAATTAAGTAGGGGTTATTTGTTGTTCATTACTTTAAGAGCAATGCATGTGTGATGTATGACTGATATGTTGTGTGCCTTGTAAGCTGTCAAGTCAGCTTCAACATATGGTGACCCCTATCAATGACAGATTTCCAGGAGATCTTACTCAGGTCTTGCAAACTGTGGCTTCCTTTATTGAGATAATCCACCTGTACTGAGATCCTCCTTTTTTTCTTTACTGCCAACAGCTTTTCCCAATATTGTCACCTTTTCCAGTAAGCTATATTTTCTCGTGATGTATGTCCAAATTATAATAGCCTCTTTTGTTATTGTCAGTTATGATCACCTGTTATAGTCATTTTGTTATTGTCATTGGCTTCTTGTGAAAGTTCAGGCTTGATTTGACCTCAGACCTATTTATTTGTCTTTTTGGCAGCCTGTGGTATCCGTAAAACTCTCTTCAAGCACCATATTATTTTCATCATTTTCCTGTTGTACTGTGTTCCAACGGCAGGACATCCAACTGAGCCGCAAGAAAATACACCGTGAGGAAAAAGCCAAGACAACTTGAGAAGTACAGAGACAAAAACAGCAGTTGGAAATCAAATAGCTTTGTCAATGATGTGCAAGATGAATATTGCATTTGTGTATTGTATTGTGTAGGTAAGGGGAAGCCTTCACCAACACTCTAAAAATATACGCTACACTATCTGCTTGTATTTGGTATGAGCATAAAACCCAACTTGTATTATTTCCTTAAATGCAGCAGGAATCCAAAGAGGGGAGGAAATCAGAAAGAATCCAAGAACAGCATATTAATTAAGTCAAACCGCAAGAAGCAAACAAAGCAATCAACAAGACCAGTCACAAAAGTGCAGACCAAAGAGCAGCTTTTCCATGCTGTGCACATTGCTTGGAGAGAAAGGTTGCAGCCTTAATGACACAGATTGTTCCTCCAAATCATCTTTCACTGATGAAGAGTTTCCAGTGCTTCTGACAAACAGTGAACATTTCTGCTTCATAACAGAAACCACCAGTCAAAACACACAGAACTGAGGCTGTTTAGCCAAATTCCATTTTTAAAAAACAAAAGAAAGAAAGAAGAGGAAGAGAATATCTAAAGAAAAAGACACAGAAAAAAAATTAAACTGCATTTCTGGTGTGTAACGAATATCACATATAACATAAAGTGCGCTTAATTCAAACACAATTGTGGTCTTCTTCTATGATAATAGCTTTCATTTTGTTGTGTGTTTTCAAGTCATTTTCAACTTATGGCAATCCTAAGATGAACCTATCATGGGGTTTTCTTAAGATGAGAGTATGTGACATGACCAAGGTCAACCAGTGGGTTTCCATGGCCAAGCAGAGGATCAAATCCAGGTCTCCCGGGTCATAGTCTAACACTCAAAGTCCAACATAGTCCATGTTGACTATCGTCATCTCTACAAATCTCTATGCCAAGATTCAACTCTAAGAAGGTGGAACACAAAGTTCTATCAGTATTACTACACATGGCTTCCCTATTCTCTGGCCATACAACACAGGAAGCACTCCCCTACTCAATTAGTAAACAAGTGGTCTCCACCTATAGTTGGCCACATAGAAAAAGGGACAGCTGCCAGCCTCCAAGATCTCCAGCAGAACACATTCGTGGTGCAGCTCCTCTTCTCCAGCCCTCCAAATGCAGCTAGAGGATGAGCATCCTGTCAGCCATTCATTGTCTTGGGGGATGGGGAAATGTCCCAGTGCTATAAAATGCAGTTGCATAGGGAGGAAGGGTTGTACAAGAAGGTAGTCCATTAGAGTACATATGTTAGCATGTCCATTAGAGTACATATGTTAGCATAAGCAATACTTATGCCAGCCTATGTCACTAATAGGATTCTAGCATTTCTGTCTGGAAATGTCTTGCCAGCCACTGCTACCAGAAACCTGGGAGGGGGAAAGAAAATGGGAAATGATTATGTTTGGTGGAACCTGTAGCTTTTCACCAGAAAATCCTCTAACTGTTCATCCCTCAAAAAAAAAAAAAAAAATACATATGGAAATAGTAGCCTTTTCCCTGGTTAAAGAATACCTTAGAACCTTGGTGAGATCAGCATTCCCAAATCCAGAACACAGAATATTGATTTTTCAAGGTAACATATTGGTGTTTGTTGTCACTTTTGAAAATAACATAATATTAATTGATATAAAAAGGAGGAAAGAGGGTGGGAAAGAAAAAGCAACATGGCAGCACCTTTAAGACTAACTGGTTCTTATTTTTACACAAGCTTTTGTCGATACAAAGGCATTTCTTTGGATGCAGTACAGAGTGATTAATTGATAATCTTTTGTTAGAGAGCAACTGTTGCTTTTTTGATATTTCTTCTGAAAAAAATATGCTTTTAAAAAAAATTGTCAAAATAGCTTTCCAAAAATAACCCTATCCCCAAAAAGCTTTAAAACTGTTCAATAAAAGCTGTCAGTTGTTACTATTGCTTCACAATAGTTGCTTTTGTTAGTCCCCAAAACAGAATGTGATAGAGGTAATTTGTAATGCATTACTTCTGAGTTCTGCCTAAATTCCATCTCCAGCTCATACATCCTATCTTTCAGTTCTTATGTGATGCTTTCTGATAGGCTTTCATATTCCTGGCTATTTCAAGTATAGAATCATAGAACTGGAAGAGACCACAGGGGCCATCCAGTCCAACCCCCTGCTACGCAGGAACACCCACCAAACCATTCCCAACAGATGGCCATCTAGCTTCTGCTTAAAAACCTCCAAAGAAGGAGACTCCACCACACTCTGAGGCAGCATATTCCACTGCCAGACAGCTCTGACCATCAGGAAGTTCTTCCTGAGGTTCAGGTGGAATCTCCTTTCCTGCAGCTTGAATCCATTGCTCCTTGTCCTAGTTTCTGGAGCAAAGTAAACTTTGTTATTGTTAGGAACAATTGAATAAGCTCACCTAATAGACATGCATCACAAAGGTTGCTTATACTGACCACTGGACCAAGTGTAACATCCTTGTAGTTCTTAATTTTTTTAAAAAAATAACACAACTTACTTTAAAATCCTCTACTTTAATACTGAACATATCAAAGAATGGACCTTTAAATACTGTAGAGAATTCATGCTAACACAGAAGCAGTACCAGAGGTTGGGCAATTAGCAGCATCTTCTCCCATCCCTGTCAAATAGGTCATTCCACACACTGCCAAATCTTTGCAATTACTAGAAGAAAAGGCACTCGGTGCATATAGATATAACTGAATCATAGGGTTTGAATGTACCCTAAAGGCCATCTAGTCCAACCCCTCCCATTGCAGGAATCCATAGCTAAGGAAACATGGAAAAGTGCTCATCACCTGTGCTTAGAAACTTCCAGTGACTCCACCATGCTCCCAAGGTGCTTTTACAGCAGTTCCTAAAGTTCCTAAACTTTAGTCAGAATCTATTTTTTTGCAATTTGAATCAAATATTTAAAAACACTTACTAATCACCTCTTGGTCCTCTTGTCCAGGTTTAACACGCCAGACTCCCTCAAATGTTCCTGAAAGAGCTTTGGTTCCAGACCTTTTATCATCTTGGTTGCCCTCTTCTGGACGTGTTCCAGCTTATAAATGTCTGTCTTAAACTATGATGCCAAAATTAGACACAGTACTCCAAGTGAGGCCTGACCAAAGTAGAACAGAGTGCTACTGTTAGCTCCACTGATTGGGACACTTATTTCTGTTGATGTGGCCTAGAACAGCATTGACATTTTTACCTCACATCATAAACTGATCATAAACTGGAAATTAATAGAAAGTTATAACCCTATGCACAGTTCCTTTCAAGTTTGCTCTGCCAAAATCAATAGGATTTCCTTTATAAAAAAATAAAAATAAGGATGAGAGCAGTAATGTTCAATGTATAATTATTTATTTTTTAGAAATGTAGCATGTGGGGCAATGCTCACTTTCCCCACCCAGAAATATTTTTTGGTCCTTGTGTGACATCCATTTTTTTTCACATGGTGCCAAGGTTGATTTCGACAAAGGATCTCTATTGGTTGAAAGCATTACTTTTGTCTATGTGTTTGTTGTCTTTTAAAATATTAATTAATAAAGTACTTCAAAGAACAGATGGAAAACCTAGTCCTTTTAAGGACTACTTCTCACAAAAGGGGTTGTGGAATAAGAAAATAGAATTGTCAGTGACTAGATGATGTTTTACTCTCTGTCAAGAATGAGAGAAAATTCACACTTCAGTATAACGGCAGAGCAGCTACAAAAATGAGAGAGATCCCCACAGAGCCCTAAGCTGCTGTCAGTTTTGTCTGTATTATAAACCCTGATTCCACCTCGATGGTAAGCTGGGATGTAAGTTTCCCCCAGTGTGGCTACAATCATCTTAGTGTACGGCATATGCTTGGTGCACTGAGACCTTGCTGGGGACATAGCTTTCTGAGGAAAAGAAGGTACTGAAGTACACTAATGAGAACCTTGCTGTGTGTCTATGCTGTTAATCTTGTAAACAGTTGCACAGAGCCATCGAGATGTGTGATATTCCCCAGGTCTGTGCACAGTTACACAGAGCACTTAGCACTTCGACTGACATCTATTATTCATTCTGCGTTTTTAGCAATGTAGCATAGGTACAGGTATCGTTCAGCATCAGAACATCCTATTTATGAAAAAAGTGAGGCATAAAACAACCTGGCTGTAGAGTGGTGTAGAGTACAACTTGGCACATCTAGGTCATAATTCCCAGTTAGCCATGAAATTCAGTGAGTGACCTTGAGCCAGTCACAATGTGTTAGCTTTAGAGGGCCAGGTATGCCACCCTGAGCCCAATGGAAGAAAGATGGGATATTAATGGATACAGGAGCAGCAGCAGTACCAACAAGAGCAGCCACCATGGACATTTCTGAATTAACAAGCTGGTGGCATAAAAGAATTAGAAGACTGTTTTATGCAATACACTAATGGCGTACAGAGAACTAGAAAACAATTTGCACAATAGATTACTTGTCTTTGCTCCATAACCCTCACAGGTACAGGTGGTGTGAACATGGGATAGGATCTTCTCAGTGGCTACTTCTAGGCTCTAGAAATTTCTTTCTGGGGAGAATAGACTGGTACCCTCCTTTTCGTTTCAGCAGGCCTTTTATAGCTGACTGCTCAAAGGGTTTTTTAGAATGTGCTGTACTGTTTATTTGTTGTTTTCTTTTTAATTGTCTTGCTTTTAACTATTTTTAATTCTATACAACAAAATCTAAAATCCAGAAAGCAGCAACATCTTTATTCAGTAAACCTCAAAGCATAAAATACAGTATGCAAGCTTCTGAAGCTTCACTGGCTTCTTCATCAGACAACAGTGTTAAAAATCATACAGGAGAAAAAAGGTGATTATATGAGAGTCATGGGCCAACATTCTGCCTCAGATGTTGTCAGTTAAGATGGTATCGAGGGATTTCAATGCAGGCAGAGGCCATTTCCCTTCTTGACCTTGTGAGGACTAGGGACAAAAAAGCAATAAAAGACAGATAATAAAATTTCTACTCCATTAGAAACAGAAAAGTAACTTCCCTTGAGATCCAGCTGTACCTGACCTGTGCAGAGCTAATTGATACTTAATACCTACTCTCAATTTTCACACCTCTTTCCTACAAGTCTTAACCTGCTTTATAGATGACATGTTCAGTATAGAAATTAGACAGCATGGTAAAATGCAGGCTTACTTGAATCCCTTGTCAATTGGAAACCAGTCCGTTTCACCGTATTGTGTCCCAGTGGTAGCGTCTTGTCCTGAGTACAGATTACACATCAGGATTATCAAATGTTATGGCACACCCATTTCCTCAAGAGCGATCCATAGTGCATAGTCATGACCTGCACAATCAAAGGTTTTGCTATACTTTATAAAGTCAAGGCTGATTTTCTTCTAAAATTCTTTGGTTTGCTCCGTTATCCAACATGCTCCATTATCCCTAGTGCTGCTTCCTGTCCTGAACCCAGCTTGGACATCTGGGATTCCTTACTCTAAATATTGTAAAAGTCATTGTTTTAGAATTGTGAGCATCACTTTGCTTGCATGGGAGATTAATACAATGGTCTCGTGGTTCCTGCAATTCCTTGTGGACCCTTTAGGGGGAACTATATTATATATTGAGCATTTCCAAACTGTTGGCCATTCTTTGGTTTGCCATATTTGTTGACGTATTTTAGTTAAAACTAGGGTAGATTCTGTCTCTATAGACTGAAGCAGCTCTATTGGTATGCCATCTGTTCCAATTTATTTCTCCCAAGTGTTCTACAGTCAGCTTCCACTTCAATTTCTAAACGTGTAGGTTCATTTTCAAAGGGTTCTTCTTTGAACATATCTGTCATCCTTTAATCTCCTTTATATTGTCTTCAGTGTATTGTTTCCACCATCTTTTTAATTGTATTTGGTCATGTAATGTGTTCACCTGCTGGTCATCTAGCATCCCAAATTTAGTTTAAATTTCCCTTTGATTTCTTGGATCCTGCACTAGAAGTCTCTTGTTTTGGTTTTGGGTTTGGGTTTTGGGTTTGTTTTTGTTTTTTTGTTATCTTCTATGTCTCTGCATTGATTGCAGAGTAGTTCTCTTTGTCCCTGCACAAAAGTTACTGAACAGTAGCATTCAGGGCTGTGACCCTATTTCTGCTACCTTTTACTTTTGCTTCTTGTCTGTCTTTAAGCAATTGAGGAGTTTCATTTGTCATCCACTGAGACTTCTCCTTTTTTTTTTTGGTTGCAGACAGTGTCTTTTTTGCATTCCTCCCTGAGAATGTCCCTGGCTTCAGTCCAGAGTTCTTCTGGCTCCTGCTCAATTAGGCTTAATAGTGCAAATCTATTTTTTGCATTATCTTTAAATTCTACCAGGATGTTCTTCAGGTTATATATCAGCATGATGTTTGGTTTAACGTTCTGCTTTAACTTTGCTCAAATTTTTGGTATCAGCAGTTTATGGTCTCTGCCACAATCTGTTCCTGGTCCTGCTTTTGTAGTGAGACTGAAGCTTCTCCATCTACTGCTTCCAATGATGTAATCTATTTGAATTCTCTATTGACCATCAGATGATGTCCATGTATGCAGTTGCCTCTTTGGTTGCCTGAAGAAAGTTTTTGCAATGAACAAACTGTTGGTCTTGTAAAAATTTAATCAATCACCCTCCTGCTTCATTTCTTGAGGCCAAATTCTCCTACAAACTTTGGTTCTGCTCTGTTTGAATCCCAATAGTCTATGATGATCAGTATGCCCTGTTTTGGTATGTGATCAGGAGGTATCCTCCTGAACTGCAGCACAGAATCTTTCCATTTCTCCTTTTTCTGCCTCTGTAGTTGGAGCATAAACTTGGATTTTGGTTATACTGTTTGGTTTTCCATGAAGTCTTATTGATATGATTCAGTCAGACTTCGCATTAGATCCTCTGATTGCTTTTGCTCACTCTTTATGCCACCTCATTTCTTCTTAGGTTTTCATTTCCTGAGTAAAACACTGTGTAATTATCTGACTCAAAATTCCTGTCCACTTCAGCTTGCTTGCCCAAGTATTGCAATGTTTACACATTCCATTTCTTATATTACTATTGCCATTTCTTCCCTACACTGTTATAGTGCTATTATTCCACTTTCAACATCCTGTGGAATTCTAGGGTTTGTAGTTTACCGAGGCCAAAGAGCTCTCTGGCTGAGAATTCTAAATACCCCTCCTTAAACTGCAAACTCCAGGATTCCATAGGATGTTGAAAGTGGAATAATAGCACTATGACAGTGTAGGACGGAAATGGCCTATGTTTAGCTTCCCCTGGTTCATGCTTTTCACACTTCGTGTTCCTATAACATGTTCTGTGAAGCTTTGGGCATTTCATTCACCTTTGAAGACATCAACAGCTGAATATCCTTTCAGCTGGAGTCCAGTTGCATCATTTGCCACAGTACTACTTGTATTTATCCTCTGCTCTTCTTCACAGCTCATTGAGTGGTTTCCAATCTGGGAGTTTCATCTTCTGGCACTATCACTTCTTTCATTTTGGATTGTCTTATGGGGTTTTCATGGTAAAAGATATTCAAAAGGGGTTTACCAGGGCCTCCTTCTGTGCGTTATTACCAAGTGTTAGCTACGGTACCACTGCCATTGTCTCTAAGAGACCCTTCATCAATGATATCCCTCCCCCACTGTTGTCGCTGCTCAGTAGCTGTCTGAAACATTTATTCTGGCTCCTCAACAAAAGCCTGTCTGACATGGGAGACCCTACTATTTGCACTGCTACCATTAGCATAGTTTCTTGCCTCACAGGAGCACATAACCCCACCACCATGGAAAGGTAGCACCATGGTGAGATGGTGTATATTTACAAATAACAATGTATATTTAGATTTATTTGCAAAGTGTATGTTTACATTTTTAAATATGCATATTTACCTATATTTACTAAGATAGAAATGTACATAACTGTATATTCACAAAGATATAAATATGAAAAGTTTAAATCTCACTAAATGGCCTTATGAGCTTTTAGTCTCTGTGAGTGGCTCTGAATGTACACTGTACACTCTTACTGTGCCTCTGAAAGTACAGTGATAAGAAACTGGTGCATTTCAGCAAATGCATGAGGTCTTAAAACCGGTGAGAAGAACAGGCTACCCACTTGTACAAGTCCGATATATGCACTAAATAAGAGCAACAACCTATTAAAAATAGTGTTTGGAAAGATTTATTTTTGCCTTGTAAAATACTGTGATATGTTGTTAAAAGTACTACTTCAGAAATTGTTAAAAACAGAACCAGAAAAAGTTTGTTAGCCTGCTGCTTGGAAATTTTCTTTGGCTAGACGGCAGTTCCCATCTGTTCTTAAAACTAGTACCTTCAAAGGTGTTAAAATTGGGGGGGGGAATTGTGGGGGGGTTTCCTGTTAGTGAAAAGCTTTGAAAACTTAATTTCTAGCCAGAGTCTGTGTTTTGTAAATTTGACTGACATGCTCTGAGCAACTGTTGTTGATGTTTAATGTATCATGCTTACTTACATCACCAGTCCCACCCTTGTGACATTACCAGGGACTGCCCTGTGGACAGAATAAGTGCATTGCCCCCATAATAATTCTGCTTCCCACATGAAATTTTGTTTCTGCCCTCAAATTTCTAATATTGCAATAACTGGTCATGATATCAAGAGCAAAATATATGAGGAAACATTGAAGAAACTGACCATGTTCAGGCTGACGAAGAGAAGACAGAGGGGTGACATGATTGCACAAGTATCTTTAACTACCTCAAGGCCTGTCACAGAGAGGAGGGGGCAGGCCTGTTCTTTGCTGTGCCAGAGGGTAGGCCCAGGTCTAAGTTACAGGAGAGTAACTTATTTCAGGTGAACATTATAAGGAACTTCTTGACAGTAACGGAGGTTGACAATTGAATCAATTGCCTAGAGAGGTGAAAGAATCCCCTTCTCTAAATATTTTCAAAAAGAGGTCAGAGAGCTGACCTGTGAGGGATGCTTTAGCTGGAGACCCTGCATTGAACAAAAGATTGCACTCAAAGGCTCATCAGGCCCCTTTCAATTCTATAATTCTATGATTTAGAAATAGAGGCTATTTCCACACTACACTCTTATAGTGCTATTATTCCACTTTTAACATCCTAAGGAATCCTGGGATTTGCAGTTTAGGGAGGGGCATTTAGATTCTCAGCCAGAGAGCTCTTTGGCCTCAGTAAACGACATACCCCAGAATTCCACAGGATGTTGAAACTGATAATAGCACTATAACAATATAGTTTGGAAATGGCTATAGTTTAGACATCCAAAGAAAAGGGGCAGTCAAACTTACCAAGGAAATGCAAACAGATTGTCAGAGGTGAATGTTTTTCAATGTCTGCAAGTACTGCTAGCTTAAGGAAATAAACATAACATATTGATATTCCTTTAATTAAAGTCCATTCTCTCTTTCTGCAGCCTGTTAGGAGAGAATGGCATAAATCAAACAGATAAGCTCTAAACAGGAAAGTTTCATAAATGTCGTGCTTATGTCTTGAAGCTCTGACAACATGAACAGCTCATCACAGCCAACAATATTCAGACCACGTCTTTCACCCTCAGGAGTTATTTGGGTTATTCCTTACGTCATGTACTTCTCATGAAAGAGCTAACAGAAGAAAAACAAGAGAAAACAGTGGTGAAAAATAACCAGTACACAGAAGATGACTTTCTTTCCTGTCTATAAAAATGCCCAATTATCTAAGTGTCTTGAGGGATACTAGAAGCCTTTGAATAAATGGGCTGCAAAGTAACTGAACGAAGCAACTCTGTTCTCCCCCCACCCACCCCCACACCTGAGCTCATTGTAACAGAGGGAATATAACTCATCAGTGCCAGATTTGAGTGGCATATCTCACCTGTGCTGTCTTATACTAAAAATACCAGAAAATCTAATACAGGGCTGAAAATTTAGAAGTTACAACTTACTGCACGACAAATGAAATCTGCATGAAAGTCTGAATGGAATAGAGATGCACTATGCTGACTGCCTCTCTGTTTTTAGGAATCCTTCCACGGCATCATTGCTGTGGAAGAACAGAGTCAATTTACCTCTTTAGTTTGTAAGAGATATGCAGAGACTGGAGATTAAGGACTTGAGTGAGGTTTTCATATTTGGTGAGCTGTCAATTTATACATTTCTAGGGTCCCTGCATCCCTGAAAAGCTCTGTATGAGGAATCCAGCACATGTCTTCAGAGGGCAGAAATAATTGCTCCAGTAGCAGGATCCTAAAACTCCTTGGATACCTACAACCATGTTCATGTTCACACTCTCCTCCCACTCCCCCATCTCATTCCCTTTCCCCCTTCCAGCCAGAATAAGTGAGCGAGGGAACATGTGTGCAAACAGGCCGAGCCACCCTGTCAATTTGATTTCCTCCCAGCAAACAAAGATTTGACTGCTGACTAAGTTTGACTTAACTGAACACAGCTCAAGATGGACACAGGCGTTATTGAAGTCTCTTTTAAAAATGGTACAGGGCAGCAGCAGAGACAGCAGCAAATAATCTATGAATATCAAATCTGCAAAAATTAAACCTGCATATCTGGATGACTGCCTGTAATTATATGCTACTTATTCTGAGCCAAGTAGCCAGATGTCAGTTTACATTCCTAGTAATTTATAGTGCCAAGTCTGAATTCTGTGAATGAGGTCATGCAGCTTTTCCGCTTCTTTACCTTACAAGAACCTGGTGTCTATTTGGCCCCCATCTACTTTCAGACACAAGCCACATGTTCTTCCTGCAACTTTTATTCTGTGAATAAACAAAGCCTCTTCTCCTAGCCTGGCTAACATAATTTAAACAAAACAAAACACTAAAACAGGGGTTGGAATGATCCTTACAAGATCCTAGTTTCTATTTGGGCCCCATCCACTTTCAGACATAAGCCACATGTTCTTCCTGGAACTTTTACTCTGTGAATTCCATGGAATAAACAAAGCCTCTTCTGTTAGCCTAACATAATTTAAACAACAACAACAAAAAAAAACACTAGAACAGGGATTGGAATGATGCATCCCTCCAGATACTGAACTGCAAGTCTCAGTAGCCATAACCAAAACATACAATTGTGAGTGATGCTTGTGGTTGCACTTCAACACCTGGAGGACTGCAGCAACGTGGAGAGAAAAAATCTACTATTCCACACACACCCCTTAATGTTTTCATAGTTCTGCTATGCTAAGGATGGGTACACACAACCAACCCCTGCCAATTTTTGCAGCACTTGCTGCCAAAATGACTGCTATGCTGATAAGGGTTGGCAGCAAAAAAGGCACCATTTGCTTGGCAAACAAGGCCTGTGAAAAGCATACATGGACCTTGTTTAAAGCAGAATCATTCTCCCAGAAGCCTCCTGGACATATGCTTCTGATTTAAAACAAAACATGCAATCCTCATGTACCTTGTTTTCAAAGGACATTACAGTTTTTATGGTAAATGTTGATGCCAACATTTGACGGCACAGTGGTGGCAGATCATGGATTCCCAATGGATTCAGAGTCCATAGCAGCCACTTGCTTCCAGGAAGTTGCCTTTCCCTATGCAAGATGGTAGAGTCCTCATTTTCAGTTGAACTAGTCACATACTATGAAAGTACTTTGCCAGAGTTCAAGGCAAACCTTGGTCCCAAACTGAAACTATTTTATTAGCTCTGTTAGAATACCTGTCTAGAGCTGGACAGAATGACTGCTACCCCATTAATACTTCTAGATCAGAATTTCTCAACCTTTGATTATTCAGATGTTTGGGGTTTCAACTCCCAGAATCCTTCACCATGGCCCCTGCTGGCTAGTGTTGAGAACCACTGTTCCAGATAGTTCTGAACTATTCGCCTCAGCCAGAAATTTAGGAGAGTGGTTTACAATGACTTCTTGTTTGCTCTATTAGTGAATCAGAGAGGGCAGTGTTAGGTATCTTTCAGGGTACCGTATATTTCCATTCTGTTTATTTTGGAACCTTAGCCTGCAGATCCTCAAAGGTTAGACTGAAAACGAAAATGAGAATCTGAGTGCAGATGAAATGGACAGGTTGACAGTTGAGGACCAAGTCCATCTATTTCAGAAGAGATTTTGGATGTTATCACACATACCCTGACAGAGCTGATTTGCAGTGCTGAAAATGCTCCTGGATATAGGGGACTCCAGTGAATCCTAAATCAGTGGAGCAGTAGTCAATCCAATCTAGTTTTTTAGTCTGTGCCTTAAAGGAGTTGCCCAAGGTGCTGACCTATTTTGTGGATGTAGTTCAGCACCTTGGACAGCTCCTTTGAAGTTCAGACTAAAAGCTGGAGTAGATTCATCTCCCTATAGGCATGGGAGCTAACAGCATCCACTGCTTGGATATTTTTGAAGCTGAGGAGCTATTATTCCAGTGATGAGAATAGCTGCAGCCTGTTGTAGAAAATAACAATTTTACCATTGTTGTACATGACTTGGGAGCTTGTCAAATTGATTTATGATAAAGCCTTCCACATGAGGCTATTCTTGCAACTATGAGAACTAAAGCTAATACAGAAATGGATGCGATACAAAGGGCACATTGATAATGCTGGGATATTAGTAACACTTGCCTAAACAAAGATATTGAGGAGTGTCTACTTCCATATGGATAACCCTGATTAAAACTGGCTGGCAATGTTCTGTTTCGCATAGAGTGGAAAAATGGGCAGGGAAGAGAGAATGATGGAAGCTAGCAGCATGTTTGAGACTAACTGGTATATCTCAGCATGCACTTTTGTGGATATCCATCCACTGCTCCTGTGTCTCTAAAGAAGGGGGTTTGATATCCACAAAAGCGCATGCTTAAATAAATCAGTTTGTTTCAAATGTGCTCCTGGATTCCTTCATTCCCCATTTCTTTCCCATTTGATACAGAAAGAGACTAATATGTCTGATTGAAAAGTTTTCACACCCTGTACTTCTTTCATCTGAAGTCAGATCAGTGAGTTGGATCCAGGGATAGATGTGTGCAATGGGGCTCCCACAAGAAGGGGTTTTCCTTCCTACTCCACCACTCAGTGACCCTTCAAGTATTTAAATTTACTACACAGGGGACTAGGGGATCCTGCTAAAAGGATTGGTGCAGAGTGAGGGCAAAGGGCTTCAGAAAGATCAGGGATCCACACCTTCTGTGAATAGCAATCCTTTCACTCCATTTTGGAAGAGGTAAGTCCCCCTGAGTGGTCTGCTCATGTATCACACCCTATCACAGCGAGTAGCCTCTGCTGCCATATGATCTTTTCAGGAGTTTGACATGCAGAAGAAAAAGTGGTGAAGTCTGTTGCACATTGTTAAATCTAGAGTTCAGAAATGTTAATTTTTTGGATTACAGTTCCTCAAATCTCCCAGTCAATGTAGCTGGGGAGATACTGACTAATGATTTTTTTCATAAAGTAACCTTTCCAAGCTCTGGCTAGATCTGAATCCAAATGCAGTCCAGTTTACCTATGTACAAGTAAATTCTTTTATCTGTAGTAAAATCATATCTGTGAAGCTCCTTTATTCCTCAGACACATATAGGACATTTCTGCCCTATACTGTTAAGGTGTTATTATTCCACTTTCAACATCCTGTGGAATTCTGGGGTTTGTAGTCTACTGAGGCCAAGGAGCTCTCTGGCTGAGAATTCTAAATGCCCCTCCCTAAACTGCAAACCCCAGGATTCCCCAGGATGTTGAAAGGGGAATAATGGTACTATAACAGTGTAGTGCAGAAATGCTCATAGTTCCACCTCTTTTATAGCAGCATGAAAGTGACAGATGGATGGATGGATGGATGGATGGATGGGGAGAGAGAGAGAGAGAGAGGGAGAGAGATAGATGGACAGACAGATGGACATTGCCAGGAGGCTGTCTCTAAAGTTTATTTTTAATAATTGGTTTTGCTGATAGATTTTATCCTCTTGCTCTGTTTTGGTTTTATTACTTGGTAAACTAAGGTGCACATTATTGAGAAGGAAAAATGGAACATTTTTAAACATCTATTAAAATAAATAGATCGTGTATGCTTTCTCTAAGTTCCTTATGATCCTGCTGTATGAAATGCTAAGATGTTATGTTAAAGTTATGTTTGACATGCTGTGTCAAAATTATGAAAGGATATTGTTGAGGTGTTCAAAACTATGAAAATCCAAGGCCCTTAATCCCTCCTCCCTTTCCCATATCATTGTGTTCACAATCAAAACAGATTGGCTTGTCTTCTGAAAAACAACAGACACAATCTAAATTTGGCTCACATCACAGATTACATTAGAGGATAACACAAAGTTGTTTAAACCATGCTGGCAGACTGAATTGCTCCTTAGCTATTTTATCACATACCAGACTAGTAATATGTTTGCATTTGTGACAGATGGTAGTCCTTACATTGGTTCCTCTTTTTGGCACATACCAACTAAATCTCCAGTGTTTACACTGGCATAAATCCACTGAAGTTTAAAGAACAATCAACTATTACATCTGGTAAGTAGCATCACTTTTATTATGATAAACTGCTGCCTGAGGGTATTATTTCCACATAAGTGAATGGATGAGCCAAAATTATGGGTCAGATTTAGACTTAACCATGTTTGCAGTAGACCCACTGTGTCAAAAGGGCTTGATGATTCCCACCTCTGGTCCAGAGCCAGCTCTAAATGCTGAGTTGAAGGTTCCTGTGGTATTTTATTCTCAGCATTCTCATCAAGCAAAATGGGACTTTGATAAAAGCTGGTCTCTGGTTCTAGCTAGCAGTTCCTCATAAATAGGAGAAAATAGATAGCCAAGGAAGACTTGTATACCTATACATTTAGTGGATTCACAAACACCTGAGGGATGGATCCAATTGATAACTCATATCAAGGTAGACCCACTGAATCAATGGGACTTTCATAAGTGTAGATTTACCATCCAGCAATTGATTTGGTGTATCTCCTCTAGCTGAGACTAACCATTGGATTTCTCCCAAAGAGAGTTAAGGCATCTTAACAACTAATCCATTTTACAGTGGCATAAGCTCGACTAATGTGTTAACTTTGTGGACAGACTTTACACATACACACATGCTTGGCAGGTGGGAGACTGTACACAGTGCATCAAGGGGAACTGAAATCCAAAACCTATAGGTAGCAATAATTACTGTAACAGTGGCCATTAAAATAACAGTATTTGAATGGAAACACACATACCTGCACTGATGAGTTGATTAACAGATATAATGTGATTAAAAGCTTTTGTCCCTATTCAAGCCACAGAAGACAGAGATGAACCTTCTGACGTGCTTTTGTTCAGCTGTTTCACACTGAAGTAAGACTTCGAAGCAAAGCGATGTTGAACTGTTCCCTCCCATCAGACAGTTCCTATGTTGAACTGTTCCCTCCCATCAGACAGTTCCTATGGGGTATGGTTGAAAGAAAGAGAAGAAACAGGAGAATTTCAGAGATGTTTTTCATGGGAGATGAGACAAGTGTTCTATTTACACTTTAAAAAATTACTTCAGGGATTAGAACTTCTAGTGTTCCCCAGCCAGGATGGCCATGCTGGTTGGAAACTCTGGGAGATGCAGTTCCTCAAAATAACTTTTCACAGCTCTTCTAATTATACAAGATGGCAAGCCTTATTTCCTCTAATGTATCAATTTTTTCTAAATATGGGAGTGGCAGTCCCAAAAAGTAACTTTTTCCAGATCTTCTTAACATGTGAGGTAGCAAGAGCTACTTTCTCTAATGCATCTGTGCGCAGGTTAGCAGCAGCCATTTTATCTAATTTCTGCTTTAACAACAGTCCTTTGGCTTTTCCAGCAGCATGAGCCTTTTTGGAGCCAGCCTTAAGCCTGGCAGCACATCCTGGAATGCCCGTGTGAGCACACAATGTGACCACACATTCAAGGGCAGGCCCCTGGGCAAATCTCAAGGCACTGCAAAGACAATGAAGCCAGGAAGTCTCCATTTTAGTAACACCAGGGTGACATGAAGCTGCAAGTGTTGGTGATTTTTTAAAAAACATAATTGCAGATATCACAGTTCATATGGCAGAACACAGCAATAACATATGTCCACTCCACAAATTAAACATTCTTCCCTCAAAACAATTTAATATTCATAAACGTTTTGACAGACTAAAGTGTAGATAGCTAGATTTGCATAGAAGGACAAGCATTCATTTCTAGATGAAAGAACAACAGAGAGAGTGATGAGATGTCAAAGAAAAACAAATATGCCATGTACATTTTGATTATGAAAGAACAACACAAAGAGTGATGAAACATTAAAGAAAAACAAAGATGCCATGTAGGTTTTGATTATATCATTTGATAGTCAAGGAAGATGGAAACCACAAGATGGTCAAATTAAGCAACCTACTCAACTGATCTGAGAGACTTTTAAAATTTCACCCACATCTGAAAAACGCCATTTTGAGAACTGGACAGGAATAAATTAAGGCAGCATGCAATTTGTTGTCTTTTGTTCCTGTTAACACAAGACTCAGCTTTGAAAAGATCACTTAGAATTCTCGACATAATTTTGAAACATTCATTAAACAGGGAGGTTCACAGGCAGATATTTCAGTACTCAAATGTGGCAAGCCAAAAATGTCCAGTTGTTTCTGAATGTTACAACGAAGCCTTTTATTCAGGAACCTGAGCTTCCTGCTGCCATTTCAATAGTCCTTCATCTTGTGTGCATCTATATTAAGGGCACTATATTAAGCAAATAGTTTTGAATGAATCCTTTGTATCAAGTTAATTCCTGAGACAACTTATCCAAGCAAAAAAAAGAACTTTGTTCAGTTTCCAGAATTTGGAAATGTTACTTTTTTAGACTGCAACTAAACAACCAATTGCCACTTTTAAAGGGTTCCTGCTATCCACTGACAACAACACAGAATTATTGGTTTATAATTGTTAGAATTATGTTAAGCACCATTTTCCTGATGCACAGATAATAAACAGAATGTGCAACTGGGCCTAGAATTAAGGTTACTGAAAAACGGTGTGATGTGTGTGTGTGTGTGTGTGTGTGTGTCTTTTAAAGTAGGGTTCAAATTTTAGAAACCAGACATGAAGTTGAAAAAGATTTCAGTCTTATTGGGGATCTTGGCCTCTCTCCCCATGACTAGCAGTGTAAACAACATAAAACAGTTTGAAATACAGATTTAAGGATGCAAAATAAGAAATAATGCCAATTTGTGCAACATGTATAGTTTATGTTGCCGTTGGCTGCTTTCAAGTTATTTCTGACTTATGGCAACCCTAAGACAAACCTACCATGTTTTTTTTTTCCTGGTAGAATTTGTTTGGAAGGGGTTTGCCCTTGCCTTCCTCTTAGGCTGACTTGCCCAAGGTGGGTTTCCATGCAAAGTGGAGATTTGAACGCTGGTCTCCTACTATCTTGGGAAAACATTGGCGTATTTATGCAGATCATACAATTCAGAAGCTTTTCCATACGGAATTTAAGATACCTGCAAGCACAGATGTTTTCATTTGTTAATATGAAGTGTGCCTAGTGTTCCCTTTGCATGTCTCTCTCTCTCTCTCTCTCTCTCTCTCTCTCTCTCTCAATATATATATATATAAACAAGATCAGTCTAACGAAGTTCAAATCCTTCCTCAGCCATGAACATGCTCTTTTAGCAAATCTATCTTTCAAGCTCAGTTCCCAATCTGATAAATGGGAATATCAGAGACATCTCATAAGATCATTATGAGAATGAATGAATGAATACATTACTGTCAACCAATAACCATCAAAAGCACTATATTAAGGAAGAGTGATCCATTCTTCCTCAGATGTTGTCCTCATGAAACCAAGGTTAAACTATTTACATCCTCATGCATTGTAAATACAGAAGAAGAGGTTGACCTAGTAATTAGCCTTCTTAAAGTCTTAATTAAAGATCTCATTTTCTACTGCTTGATGTTAGGCTTGTAGCTATACAGTTTTTGCCCTGCCCTTTGATACAAATTGTTAAGGCAGATTCCCAAGAGCAGAACAGAAGCTCTGAAGGATAAACTTTAGCAATTGCTTTTTCAATATCCCAGTTAATGTCTAATTTATCATCCTTCTCTGGCAAGAGCATCAAACTTTGATTGAGGCTATCTGAGAATCTATAGTCTTTAAAAAATGTATTTTGGATGTTATACCATCCTGAAATATAACTTTATATACTCTGCTTCATGCCTGCAATATAGTCTCTCCTGACCTTGTGCTGTCCTGATTTGTCAAATTATAGTACCCATCCTAAACCACATCAACAATGCAGATAGTGGGATTTGTACTCCACTACCCCACCATCTTAGAAGGCACCAGTTTGGGGAAGTTTGGCTTATATGCTTCAACCAAATATTATTTTTGTTTGGTGACAGACTTCTGTTTAACTTATACTGACACTCAAAGAAAAAGAGTGATTAGCATATATTATAATTTAACATTTCCTCTTACTGTAATTTGCTGTCATAGTTTTCATATTTGTTGGGAATTCTTTTCTTCTGCTATTTTTCAGACATATTTTTCTGCAGCAATGAAAAATATTTTAGGAGATCCACATAATTTTGTAAAAAGATCAAACCACAAATTCTTAAAATAGGATGACTGACTTAGGCTGATACAGGAGAAGGCACAGAATTAGGTTGCATAATTATGCACCTTACCTGGGAGCAAAGTAATAAGATAATAGCATGCTTAGAATTGCATGTACAATCAACCAGTGAGGTTTAGCTGTATTGCTACATTTAAGGCAGTTCTATCTCTAAGGAGACACTGAAGAAATTTTTGGGACTTATTTCATGACTGAATAATATACAGCTGGGAATTTTGTTTGATGATTTGCTGTTCTTTATTCTGCAGTGAATTGTCTGATTGCATTATTACATTATAAAAAATTTTATTGAATAGCCTTCATACTATTATCAGGAGTGAATTTGATCTGCATAAAGCGAACATCAGCAAGGAAGAATTATAGCATCATTTTGCAGATTACAGAAGCAGTACATCAGTGGTAGCCCAAGCTCTCCCTCCAACTGCTGTTATTTCTCCCATCTTTGCAATCTCCTTCCTGGTATGTGCTAACCCTACTCTTCATCTTCCTCACTTTTTTGCCTCCTTGGCCTACTTTGTCAAAAAGTGTCACCCTAATCCTAGCAGCTCTGCATGAAGATACCCCACTTTCTTATATTGTGAGCAGGCAGGTGGCAGCAAAGAGAAGGAGCCATGTAGCCTCACCACAAAGTTGGAGAGAGTCATCTTGACATCAGGAGTGAGAAGTTCACTAGCCAAGGTGGCAGCAGCATAGGCTCTACTCTCGGGAGGAGTGACACAATTCGTTGCTCCTGCAGCCCTGCTATCTGAAGGAGCAGCATCACTCTACTTAATTGTAGGTAGTACCTAATTGTGTACTGCACAACAACAAGAGCAATAATAATAATACGGATTAAGATGGGGAGCAACATATTAAAATATAGCAATAAATAGACACATAGCACAGTTAGAAACCCAAACACCAATTAAAAATGCACAATCAATAAAAAGAACACAACATCAGTTTAAAAAGCATAAAATAATGCAAATTAAGACTATCCAGGGTCATACATTAGTATCAGATTTGAACCACAGGCATCCATTGGGTTTATACCAAGAGTCAGAGCCAAGGGTGTCAAGACACAAAATCCAATAAGGGTCAGAACAAGATCGGAAATCTCATTGTTGCAGAGGCAAAGTTCCCATCCAAGCATAAAGTTTTTATAGAAATTGCTGATGAGAAGAACCAACAGTTACCCTGGCTGGGCCAGCAGATGGGGAACCCTTCACTGCTCAGAAAGGCCCTTCCTGCAACACTTGTGACTCTCAAGATGGGTCCACTGATCATGGAGCTATGGATTCCAGGTCCAGTTGCAGCAATGCCTGAAACATGCCTGACGTTGCTGAAGAAAGAACAAACCACACTAGTGCCTGGTCATCCTAATCCAGGATTAGGATAAATCCTCATGTCTCGGGCCCCTCATTACTGCCTGCTCTGAAATAACAACAACAAAATATCATCAGTAATAGCAACCAGAAGTAACTGGTTCCACGAAAACTGTCAGAATGAGGCCCATGGGGGTTGGAAGGAACCCAAAGATGCAGAGGGTGCAGCTTTCCAAGTTTCTGTGGCTGTCCATCCCTCCCTAAATTAGCCTGTAAAGGTGTTCATCTTGAAAACTCCCACATACTGTTCTACTAATGAAATCCTGAAGTGGTTGCAAGTGAGTGCTGCTTTTGTCATTCTCCTCCGGGCTCAGTTGTCCCTCACAGTTGCCTCCCTTAGCACCCTGATAAGTACATTAAAGAGTACATAAAATGCTTGCCTCATTCGATTTTCTGAGGAAATTGCCAAATGACAGCTAAAATACGTACATGTGCAAATAGCTAAGAGGAATATTCATTTGTGGCACAGCCTCTCGCCTCCTCTTTCTCCTCAGGCATGTAGTTTCCTCCTCAGTGACAAGGGTGACCATGGCTCTGATCAAGCATGCTGCTGCGATTGACAATGACAAATCCTTTCCCCAGCACAGAGGTGTCTTAAATAGATTCTCTACAGAAGCTGGCAGACATTCCATTCCTTCCACTGTCAATCATCGCCTAGCTTAAAATGTTACACCCAAAGAGCAAGAGGCTATTCTGCCATGTAAAATCACCTTTACTGGCAAATGCATCAAGAATGACAAAACATGTATGGTTTTTTTTCTTCTTTTCCCCATTCCCTTTTAACTAGGATTAAAAGTCTCTCTTGGTGTCACTTTCCTTTCATCGTACATTATGTAATCACTTTGTCATATATTACAGTGTAGGATTAAACACTCAGGGGAGAAATTTTAAATTAGAAAGGCACAGAAATGTCTCGCTAGAGAATGCAAGACTCGTGTTTTTTCATTTTATATTTTTCCACAGACATCCAGTGCATTCAGAATACTCACAAACATAAAACTAAGGGTCTTTCCGCACTATACTGTTACAGTGCTATAATGCTATTATTCCACTTTCAACATCCGATGGAATCCCGGGGTTTGCAGTTTCGGGAGGGGCCTTTAGAATTCTCAGCCAGAGAGCTCTTTGGCCTCAGGAAACTACAAACCCCAGAATTCCACAGGAGGTTGAAAGTGAAATAATAGCACTATCACAGTGTAGGGCAGAAGGGCCATAATTTTCATCCAGGTTTAACGCAATATCCTCCAAGTATCCGACTCCTTCTTTGGTGTAAACCAGCCCTTTTACTGAGATAATGTTCAGAGAAAATTCTTTCAGTGGTCTGCATTCCTTAATCAGGCATGTTAGGATCAAAGAAAGGGCCTTCCTGGCTATGGTATTTCGTTTTCACAATGAACTCTCTAGTGAATGCTCACTTTAAAAACTTTTCCGCACCTGGTTCCTACTAGAGAGGGAAAGAAAAGTGTTTGGCTTTCATTTTAATGTGAACTCACCTAATTTCATGCTTTCAAGCCAATACACAAGCTAAAACTCAGTTAACCTCTAAAATTCATGTCCACAAGTTCTTCAATGAGGATAAAAAGACTATCCAAAAATACATTTTTTTAAAATGAAAATGAAAAAATCAGTTCAAAAATCCATATCATTAGTTCCATAGGAGTGTGTATATTCATTATAACAATGTATCAAAATGCATTTTATTTGTAATTTTTTTGTAGAAATGAATGAAAGGAGTAAAATTGTACACAAAACACATGCATTAGGGGAAATGTGCACAAAATTTTTTGTACAGTCATGGCCATAAAAGTTTGAGATGAACCAAATTTAGCATTGAAAAATGAGTAACAGGGGGGGAAATGACAGATTCATACATCCTTAGCTCACTCTGCCTAGAAACAGGTTACATAAAATGCTTCATGGCAGACACTAAACCTGTGTAATACATGGTCCAGTGAAGCAAAACTGTGTAAAATGTGGGTAACTCATCAGTGGACACAGAGTAGACCCAGACTGGCTGGTGCAGTTCTGGCCGATTTGTAAAAGATCCACAGAGATTTCTGATTCCTAACCATTTATGAATAGCAACAATAAAAATGTTTTTTTTTTCTTTTTAAGATCTTTGCTAAACTATGTGTCTGAAGCGAAAGAACTAAAAACTGGGAACCATGCAATAAAATCTGCAGGAAAGTATGGAGATAAGTCTCAAAATGCTCAAAAATGCTCAAAAGATGGTTGTTGTATTAATTTTTTTTAAAAGCCAATTAAACCAGTTGTTTTCACTTGTCCAGTAAATGGTTTCAGAGTTTCTGGTCCACAAATATCTGCACTTTGATTCTAAATAGAAGAAGAAAGCCTTAAGATAATACAGAGGCCAAAACATGCTGAAGCATGCAATTTTAAGGCATCTTGAAACATGTTTTGTGTTTCTTCAGTGTCTAAAGCAGAGATGAGCAAAGTGTGGCCTCACAGAGTCATTTTGTGCCCCCCCAGGGCCCCTTAGGGGTCAAAAATGCCCCTCTGAGGCATGGGGGTATTTTCACTACATTTCAGACCACCTGAGCCATTTTAGGTCCTGGAAGGGCCTTTTTTTTTTAACCCAAAGTAAATTGTAAGTGATTTCTGATCACTTCTTGTTTTGAAATGAGGCCTCTCCTGGGCCTCAAAGAAGAATAAAAACATGGTGAAAAAGCCCTCCACAGCACTTAAAGAGCTGTTTTTATGCAGAATGTGATAGCTGGTGCATCCCCCTAGCCTCCCAACAGATGCCTACCCCTGATCTAAAGCAATGCAAGCTTGGAGAGTCAATTAATTTAAAATATTTATATAACGTCCATTTTTTAAAAGTCTATATCTTTATTAAATTCACATACTGCACCTTTTCTTTGAACCGGGATCACACAACCCACATATATATATCAGGAGTGAACCATACCCTCCAAAATTTCACATATGAAAAACATAAAATACGTGGCCAGGCAACAACAAAGTGTGGTCAAGATGGCAAAAGTTATTAATGAGGAAGAACAAACAAGTTAAGAGAGGCTGCAGCAGTTTGCTTTTGTCTGAGTCTGCAGGAAAAGACAAGATTCCACTGCTTTCTTGACTCTCTCCCTTTCCTTACTGAATTGATTGGATGAAAACTTCTTTTGCAATTTTAACTCTGTAGCAACTGAAGTAAGCTGAGGATAGAGTGGGAGAAAGGGAGAGAAACTGGAATATTTTAAAAACAGTTGAAAAAGTGGAATGACAAAGAATTAATCAGAACTGTTCCTGCCAAACAGGATAGCTGGAAGGTATGGCTGAGCTAGAGTTTACCATTGCATGCCACATAAAGATTCCTTGGCACCATCAAAGCATGTTCAGAGCCCAGGAGGAAACTGCAAAGATTTCAGGCAAAGAGTAGAGGCAGGCAGCACCAGCTGTCACCCCTTAGGAAAGAGTATCTCTTATCTTATTAGCATGGAGAGGGCATCAAAGAATAAGAACAAATATGCAATCACATTTATTTTTGTTAAGTCCCTTTGAGCTCAGCTAGATTTTGCTCCACAGATCTGATCTCATGTGGCTGCAACAAATCCTTTCCTAATTATTCCTTTTTGTGGAATAAAGGGTATCCCTCCCCTGATGAAGGTCAATCCAGTCTGCCACAAAAGCAGACGTAATGATTATTGACTGGGGATGCCCAACCTTTTCATTTAGCCACCCACCATGTCTGTCACCACTGAAATACTCATGAGTATGTGGGATGTAGATTTAGATTGTAATGGGAAGAATAAAAACAGCATGATTTCTGACTTAGAGCATATTCAAGAAGCACCATTTGAAGTATTTTTCTAAAAATGCACTGTGCCATTTATGTAACAGTGCAATGGAGGGAGGGTGCACGCATGTGTGTAATGACTGTTACATTAGCCAGAGAAGTACATCAAACAAAACCTGATAAACAACATTAATCATTTTTTTCCTAAAATAAAGATAATTTTTTGTAATATTTCATGACTATGCCCATTTCCACACTAGACTGTTATAGTGCTATGATCCCACTTGCAACATGCTATGGAATCCTGGGATTTGCAGTTTTGGGAGGGGCCAGCGGGAAAAGTGAAAGAGAAGAGAAAAAAGGCTGCAGATAGGTTCCAGGAAGAGTGTGTGTGTGTGTGTGTGTGTGTGACAAAAGAAGGAAGCAGGAAGTCACCATAATGCAAACTATCAGTGAGTATAGGCATGCAAAGGTAACACTAATGCAGAGAGCTGACCATGAATGTGGAACTGAGAGTTGAAAAGCACGAGAGGATATCCTGCAGATCTTTTTAATATATAGCACTCTCCTTTTGATCAGGGACACTGGCCTTAAACTTACGGTTAGTTCTGACCAGAGCAGAGCCATTGAATCAGTTAGATTTTTCCATGTGTTGACTCACCATTCAACAACTGACTGAATGAACTGTGGACAAATCCTAACCCTAATTAATCCATATTGTTGGTGTTACATGCAGTTCTATAAAACCAAATAGATAATCAGTGGTATAGTGGAGCCAGGGCTTGCAGGTTCAATCTCTCAGGATGATGATGACGACGATGGTGATGACAATGACAATGACCAGGAATTATGGTGTCTTCCATTACCCCCTTGGACTCCCTTTTACTCTCTAAGTTTTGTTGCAGTCTCCACAGCAGCTTGGTTATCAGTAAACTTTCAGCAGTCTAATCTTACAAGCTCTCCTTGTTGTACTCCAAGTGTTTGGGGGGTAGTTTGATCTTGAGTGGAAAAGATCCATTTGCTTTACAAAAAGCCCTGCTCATAGGGAAGACGAAAACTGCTGAGAGAGATGGATACATAGATCACATAACCAGAGGCGAATTAGGGTGGGGCAACTGGGGTGGATGCCCTGGGTGCCATTCAGGGTGTGTGTGCAAAAGCCACCATCCCCCAAGCCCACTGCCTCCCCGTGCCTTCCTGTGCCCACCCACCCACGCACCCACCCACCACCCCCTCAGAAACTTCCGTGCCCACCTGCCACCCCACACACAATTTCACACACACATACACGCCACTCCCCTACACCCTTCTGCACCCACTCACTGCCACCCCATCCTTCCTGGCCCATTTGGAAAGGCGGCAGCAGTGCCTGGGGGCACTACTTTCGCATGTGCCCCAGGCGCTGCTGAGCTTAGGTATGCCACTGCACATATCCTCCAACATTTCACATACTAAAACCAAAACATGTGTGCTACAGCCACCTCAGAATGTGGCAAAGGCAGCAAATGTTATCAATGAGGAAGAACATGCAGACCAGGGGAGGTGCAGCAGTTCGTTTTTGCCCAAGATTTCACTCTCTCCTATCCTTTCCTTCCTGGTGAGTTAACTGAATGCAAACTAATTTTGTACTTTGAACTCAGGCCATTTCTTCCCTACACTGTTAGCCACTATTCCACTTCCAACATCCCATGGAATTCTGGGGTTTGTTGTTTCCTGAGGCCCAAGAGCTCTCTGGCTGAGAATTCTGAAGGCCTCTCCCTAAACTGCAAACCCCAGGATTCCATAGGATGTTGAAAGTGGAATCATAGCACTATAACAGTGTAATGTGAAAATGGCCTCAGTTTGCAACAGCTGAAGTTGGAGAGAAAGGGGGAAAGTTGAGGAGGAGGAGGAAACTGGGACATTTTAAAAGCAGCTTTAAAAAGTGGAATGGCAAATGATTAATCAGGACTGTCCCTGCCAAATCAGGACTGTTGGAGAGCATGAGATCAACATAGTAGCATTCATTTTTGGACTCTTTGGTGGTGTTGCTATAGGAGCTTTCTGTCATTGTGAGGGTTGGCACTTTAAAATTTACTTTTATACCACTAAAGAAAATAGCGTAACGGAAATATTCTTAGTTGCTACAATTGCAACTAACAGGGGATGGAAGATCATCTTTGCTTGAATCTAAGCTGAAGCATTACTATGGTCACAAGAACTCTGCCTTATCGGGGATTCCAAACACAGGAAAGGGAGGATGGAGGCTATTGCTTCCTTTGTGCTTTTAGCTCTCATGCGAGTGGGTTGAACACCTACACTGAGCTGGAGAGAGCTAAACTTTTAAGATCTGCAAGCACAGTGAAGAGACTTTCTTGAGAAACTGCCTCTCCCTAAAATAGGGGATATATGAGAATTTTTGCACAGGCTTTTAAAAAGACTTATCAATATTTCCAAATCTCTTTATAGAGAGATTGAGAAAGAACCTGAATTTTGAAATCAAACATGAGAGAAATTGAAACAGGTGAGTCATTTGGGTGCAATATGCTCTTTTCCATGCTGGGAATGTACCTCCATGTACCCACTTAATTTGGCCAGTGTTAGTATTTGAGAATTTTGCTCAATTCACTTTTTATAAGAACTTGGCAAAATACTAAAATTACTTCAGCAATGGAGTGGAGAGATGAGAGGCTTTTAAAACAAAATGACAGGAGAAAGCAATATTGCCAGATTTAACTAGTTCTGCATTAGAGATCTGAGGCAAGCCAGTACATTAGCTTTGCTGAAGTGTTACATTGCGCCTCCCACTAGAACAAACCCATACATTTGCAAGTAAATATTTGCAAATTCCGTTCTCTCTATTTACCAATAAAAGAAGTGGCAAAATGTAATTGAGGCCCCATTTCAATAAGCCTCTAATGATATATGTTAACTGTCCTCTAGAAATACATATGGCTACCTTTGTTCTGGCACAGCAATTGTTTCTTGAATTAGTTCTAGACATTGTCTGTCTACTGACTATTTGCTCTGCAATGTCTTCTCAATTGTTATGGGGTTTGTTTTATTATTCCTGGAAGGAATTAGACAAATGCTTTGTTTTCCTTGCAAGGGAAGCAGGCATTACTTATACTGTCTAGCATTTTCATCCTAGTTTTAGTCATGCAAAATAGATGAACTCATTTATTTATTTTTATGTGTATTGTGACTTTAGCAGCTATTCATGCAAATATGGAAGTCTAAGGGCACGTCAACCTTTAAAGAGCTACAAGGAAAAGAGTCTGCTGTATGATTCTAGTGATAATGTGTCAAGTATGGTTTCTCATGGTTCACTATAACTCATAATATGTGGCCTTTATTGTGAGAGCAGATGGCTTTTTTCAATCATATCCTAACATATTAGAATAATTTAATAGATGGAAAACTTCAAATAGTTGGTGTGTTGACAAATTCACTTTCCATGGCAACTTTGCACAAGCAGAAATTGCTTCAACTCATACAAACATTAAGGGTACCAATTTTTCTCAGCTTCTACCTGGAAAAGGGTAGAAAAATAGGAAATAGGAAAGAGAGATAATTTCTTGTTTGGTTTCAACCATTGTGGTTACAAGTTAATAGAAAGTTTGAGAACCTCTCTTATAATCAACATGTATGGGGAGTAACCTCCAAGTGAGGGGTGGGCAAAGTGTGGCATGGCCCCCAAGAGCCTCCCGGCAGCCTCTAAATACCCCCATATCATCTAGCAAGAATGTGGAGCATTCCTAGTTTTAAAAATAAACAGGGGTGGAGGGAAATATCAATAGCGGGGTGCAGTCCCCTAAAGTTTCCCAAGGCTCCAATGTGGTTCCTCTATTCTTAGCAGTCACCCACTAAAAGACCAATAGCTTGCTTGTCAAGGTAAGAACTTAACTGGATAGGAGTTATAATCCAATTAGTTCCTTCTCATTGAGAAATGGATCCGAAGACTAGAGAAGGTGGCCAAAGAGAACAGAGGTCAGAACTGAGAAAGAAGGCAGTCTGATAGAAGACTACTGATGAATACTTGTAGACCAGAGCTAGTGGCTGGAGCAATAGGAAGCTCTAAGCAGGCACACAGAACCCAGTCTTCTAGCTGACGTTTGGCTGGATGGAAAGCTTCAGCAAGCAGTCCTGGAAACATCTGGTTGTTACACCACTGGCATACCCTATCCCAGGGACTATAAATTTGATATCAGATATGCCCACCATCCCAAAGAGGTTGCCCAGGTGAGCACATAGGCAAAGAGGTTGAACAACTGAAACCAGGTCAAGACCAGGAAAATCCCATCATGTAGCCCAAGGAGACCTCAGGCTATACACATCCACATAAATAAAGGGTCCTCAGCCAAGAATAGCCAACTTGAGAGGATTAACATGTTTTCCCCAGGTTGAGCAATTTTGACTTTGGAAAATTCTACAAGGTGAGGTCCATCTACATAAACCCATCACACAACCCAGCATAAACCAATCATGCAAACTACCAAGTTGCCATTGTATGGCATTCCTCCCTTTGTCTTGGCCATTGCTCTTCCAGGGAGAGGGCCTGCCCTTGAGGTACGTTCTGCCCTATAAGTAGTCCTAGTTTTTGAGGTCTCTTCAGAGAACTCCCTGCCACATTAGCAGACCGGCACTCTGTTAGTTGAGTGATCCCCTCAGCCGTCTCCTCGCTGAGCTCTGTTCTTCTTGCCACTTTCCGGACCGAAGACTTCAGGATAGGTGCAGTATCACCACCTCTACATTCCCTTTGCTATATCCCCTATCCATTTTTCACCTCTTTTCCTTCTCAATAGGCCTCGTGTGCATGAGTGTGTGAGTGAGTGCATTGGTGCGTGATAATATATTCATTTAATAAAATTCATTTATTTGCTATATTTGTCTGGCTTTTTGCTTGACTTGACCCCATAAAGTTGGGTAAAAGATCCTGCTGAGTTACCCTGCCCCTTGTTTTGCTAATGCCAGTGCTCCGCTAATTTCCCCAACCTTTATAACTTGGAGTGAATCAAGGTGTCCCCTACAGGGACCCCAGAAATCAGGGTAACATGGTCACCCTTAGAAACAGGCACAGGAGTAAGAGCTTAAGATGGCTACATAAGAACTGTTCCAGTGGTTATATTCAAAGAAATAGTTGTTACTTTGTGTAATGCCTGGTCTTGTCTCAGCTCAATAAGCAGTATTCATGAAAAGGTCCAGAAAGGTCCAGAAAGCATTCATTAAAAATTAAGTTCAGAACACAGAAAGTTAAGCTCAATCCTTGCCAGAACAGGAGATGAGCAGACTGTTTCACTTTTTTCAACACCTCTCACCCCTCCCAGAAATTTCCCATGCATTTTCACACTCTACCTCATACTAATTTCTTGAAGGACTTTGTTTCCCATCCTCTGACCAGCATCCCTTCCCATCAGCCAACCATCGAGGGGAACGCAGCTGCTGTGAAGGAATTACAGCAAAACAGTTGTAGTCAGGCTACGGTAGACACGGCAGGGATGGCCACTCTCACTAGAGAGTTCATTGTACCATAAGCTTTCATAGATTCAGTCTACTTCATCAGGTATGGTATTTCAAAAACTGTCACTTATTGGCTGACTTGAAAGTTCCCAAAACATTGTCTGAAGAGAAAGTTACTGGGAGTTCATTTTGCTGAGGAACTATACACTAAAAACATTTACCCTTGGATGACTAAGAACTGTATGGTGAAGAAGTCTTATCCTTGCATCTGAACAGCAAGATGCAGTTCACTAAGAACTACCTGAGACCATTATTAGACACTACGGCAGTGAGTTCCACAGTCTGAAAAGAAAAAAAGATAACCATACTGGTTCTAATGTTACACTCCCCCTGTTGAGGATTCATCAGTATTTGAGATATGAGCTGTGTTTTAAATATGAGCTGAAAATGTGTTTGATTTCGAAAACCTTTTGAAGTTCAGTTCTGCTGCTGTTTTCAACTTGGCTTTAATTGATTACTGACTGCTATGAAGCTATAGTGGAGTCCTTAAATCTGTATTTTTCTAGTTGTAGCATTCATTTTGATATTTTATATTCCTGCCTTTTTTGTCAGCTAGTTTTGAGTACTCTATGAGCAGAAAAGTAGATGATAATAATAATAATATTTTTATCTGTCCAGAGAGATGTGCCCTTGGTTCTAAAACCTCCTAAATTCAGAATTTAGGAGGTACACACCCCATATGTATACCCCATATGTATTAATAGTTATGCAATATACATAGTGTGAGATACTTATCATTGCTGCTAGGAAAAGGCAATCCCATTGTACATCTAATGATGCCTGTTTTGTTCCTTATAAATTAAGGAGAGGGTTTGTGGAGGCAGCAGTTGTTGAAACATTAAAATCATATTGCATTCTTCCTGCTACAAAAAAAGGAGTATTTACTAGCAGTGCTGAATATATCTGTTGTCCTTTCAGTAAATATGTAATTATCTTTAATATTAATATGGTGAGACAAAACAGCTGCCTAGAGAAACTTGCAAATGATGTCATCCTATAAAATAATTAGCTAACAGCCTAGCCAACATTCTCAGTCTTGTTCCTTGATCCAACTGCCAACATCAGTCGTGAGGCACTTGCAGATCAAAAACTTCCACACAATTACTTTCACATATGCAACCTGAGCAAATACTGTTTTGGCTCTGGCTCCTTCAGTTCATGTAGGGGTCATTCTTAAAAGTTTCTAAAAAGGCTCACTAGCACTTGAGTACATTTGAAGGACATGTGCCCTTTTCTGGCTGTGCAACATATCTTGATTTTACTGTGCAACATATCTTGATTTCTAAGGGATTCTACAAAGGGAGTCTTAAGAAGATTTAGCACACCAAAGGTATCCTGAATGAAAAACATCAAAAGTTTTAGAACAGACTTAAAGTCACCTTGGCTCACATAAATTCTGGGCAACAATATGGCAAAATGCCTTGATCTGAGGCATGAATTGGTAATGAGAACATTATAAAAGATTTCCTTATGTATCTCCAAGATGTGGCTGAAAATTCTTATCATTTAGAATAAAGAGCCAAAATCTTGACTACTGAAAAAGGAAGCTGCTCTTTGAAAAAAAAGAAAGAAAGAAAGAAAGAATAGTTATAGCATGAACCTACCATCTGTATTTTTCTAACTAGTTAAAGTTTATTAATAAAAGTGGGAGCACGGAGACAAGTGTTTCCTGTTTTGATATTATGTACCCTAATTGAATAACTCCAGTGAAAGGAACACTCTTGCCAAATAAAGTAGACCCACTGAAGCAATGAGATTTATGTAAGTGTTGACTCAAAATTAAACATAAAAAGGAGAAAAGTGAGGGAAGAATCTGTTAGAAACTTTAAGACTAAAGGATCTATTTTTGGCATGTCCTTTCAGTATATCAACCCACTTCTTCAGATGTCCCAGTAGAGTGATACTGATACCACAGCTTTTCAAGTATAGTGACACAGCTGTGAAAGTGAAATCATTGAACAATTGATTCAACACATCCGTTCTGAGACTAGCAATAGCATTCCAGCCACATAGTGCTGAACTCAACTGGCTTCCTCATTCATTTTTTACGTAAGAAGTTACCTTACAGGCTGTATTTCATACTTATTATCTCTGAGTGTGGGTTGGTGCTCTCCAGTGCTATTAACAGGACTTTGTCATTCACTCAGAAGGTCTGTATGTACATTAGAGCATACAAGAAATTCTGAACAACCTCAATATTCTTCCACAACTTTAATATTTTAAATGTATTCTTCTAATAAATAGTAAAACTAAGCTTTAAATATTACTTTGGGCTGTGTGTGGTTGTCATGCTGTGTGAACATGGACTGTACATGCCAGAATCCCCAAGTCAGCATGACTTCTGTAAGCTGTAATTGAAAAAAGAAATTCTGTGAGTTGGAGTCCAAAACTGTAACTTTTCCAAGCTCTGAGGTTATATAAGGATCAATGTCTCTACAATGGTGTGTAGTCTATAGTTGCTAGCAGTCCTTTTCATTTTGGTTAACAAAGATCAATCACTTTGAAAGAATACTGTTTGGACATCCTCATGATCTCTGTAAGAAGCAGTGATATAGACTCAAGTCAACTGTCTCAGTCTCAAGTCAGATTTAAATCACCTCAGTGACTCGTCTCAGACTCAACTCGGCAACAAAGATGCACTGATTCGACTCAACTCAAGATTTGTATATTTTTTAGTGATTGACTTGCTGCATTTGATTCAGTAACATGACACATTCATCCAGAAACCTTATGACTTTGAACAATGCTGCCATCTCTTTTTGCTTACTGGTCACATGACAATCAAGCCCAAAGAGTGGGCACATTTCTTAGAGGGGAACAGCAAACAGGTTAGGCAATGGGCTTGAGGTCTGCTCAGCAGCCTGTTCCTGCTGCATATCAGAGGAATCTTCTAATACTTTTCCTAAGAGTGAAGACAAGACTCACCCCTAGAGTCCAGGGTGCATTTCTCAGAGGGGAACAGCAAACATGTTAGGCAACAGGCTTGAAGAGGAAAGATCCTTCCTTCTAAAGCTTTTGAAGCTTCAGTAAGGAGCAAGAAGGATCCTATTCCCTACTTCTGAAGCTACGGACTCTTTTATGCCGGTTGGCACAAAAGCCTCCAGCTTCAGGAAGGGGGAATAAGAAGGATCCTGTTCCCCACTCTGAAGCTGCAGATGGCAAAATCACAAATGTGGAGGGCCAACTCTGCTTAAATTGTTAAAACTGACTTTATTTGATTCTGTCCAGAAATTCTGGAATATAGATTGGAGTATAAAGTTGCCTTCTAAACTTGAGACTTGGAGGAAAAGTCTTAAATATACCACTGGTAATAAGATAAATGAGCTCCTCAGCTAATGTTAGTTACTAAATACTAGAATATATCAACCAATCCTTGGACAGTACATCCCAAGTTGTTTCCTGCCTCCACATGTGCTGCCGTTAATAAAAGAATAATATTTTATTGTGTACAGTGTCACCATATCTAAACTGTTCATAAACTTTCTGGCACAATTCATTTGAGTTATACTGATCAAAAAAATTTTTTAAAAAAATATTTATTGAAAAAAATACATCAGTATTAAAAATAAAGTCAGCTAAATTATACATAATGACATTGGTTTGTATTAAGATTCACAAATATCTTCTCATATTGTTTTTAACAATAAATGAGAAGCCAAAAAAGGAAGAAAGAAAAGAGAAATAATTATCTAAAATAATCATGTTAAGAAAAAAAAAACATTAAGTAATAAAGGAAAGAAACAGAAAAGAGAAGAGCTTGCCAATAACCATTGACAACAATGACCATTTTATATATATAACTCAGCTTCCTTTTGTTTGAACCTAACCTTTTCTTGGAAAATTTAGAAAAATAAAAGTACATGTAACCTAAACTTCCTTTTGGTGTATTCTTTATCCTTGTTCTCTCTATGCAAGTTGGACATACTGATCAAAATTTCTTTCAAGACAAGAGCAATATAATTGGAGATGCGTGCATGCTTACCTCTTGAATGGCATTCCCTGTAAGACAACAGCAATAGCTCTTGATTAATGAAACAATTTATTTTTTAATATTTTCAAAGCAACACAAATCAGCAAACATCTCAAAATTATCTTGATGTTTTAGAAAACCATAAATACCACAGTAACACCAACCAGCTGAAGGCTATATCAAAATGTACCGTAGGTGTTCTTGCAGTCTACTCTTAGCTTTTGAAATAAGGGAGGACTTAACCCAATTACCAGAATCCAGATGACAATTAGAATGTAAGAATATCCCCCACAGCTAACATTTGTAAACTTTAAAAATGTTGAGGTACATTAATTAATACTCCTAAATTGATTTTAAGTCTGATATCACTGAATACTGACTAAACTGAAGCAGCATGAAAAGAAGAAGACTAAAGTGAAGCAGGAGGAGAAGACGACAGATTGATTGGTCCAATAAAGGGAGTATTTTAAAGTGCCTTAATGTGGCACTTCTGGCTTCCTCCTAATCGTAATTTGCTGCTGTGGATATAAAATAACATTGTGAATAAATGAAAACTCTTAGGGTTAATCTCATCAAAAGGGAAAGGAAGGGTGGAGAGGGCAGCATGCATACTTCCTTTTATTAAGCTAAAATAATCTGAATTGGAGTTAAGTGCTCACAGATGCTTGTGGTTTTAATCCTATTGTAATACAGCAAGATAACAGAGATATTCTCCAAATGTGGATAGCATCTTTGTGGAGAAGTCAGCACCTCTATCTTTTTCCTTCACCCATTTGAGTGTATAGGTTGTTAACTGCAGAATATTTCATGCATAAACATAGCAAAAGGCACAAAAAGGTATACCATGTAGGTAGGGAGAGTGCAGTTTTGAAAGCAAAACTGTTAAAGCAAATTGATGCCAAATATAAAGCAATGCAATTTTTCATACTAATTGATAATCATTTTGTCATTTTCTTCTAGTCACATATCAATTCCTGTCTCAGATGTTATATGAGAATTCTGTCTGAAGAATAGGAGTCATGCTATAAAATACCAACACGGGACATGAAATCCTCAGAACACAGAACCCATTAATTTCTGATCCTTTACCATCAACATCATTAAATACTCATTAAATCTTGATCCATATGTGCTACATTAAGACAGACATTCATCCAAGCCTGGAATTGAGTTCATAGGAAGCATCACTTCCAGTGATTAAAAAGTTCTTTTGATTCATGATTATGAAGGTACTAAAACCTGGTGTTACTGATGCCTGACATAGGATCAAAAGGGCGAAATACTCTACTATTATTTTCACAGCCACACGATGTTATACATAATAGAATTCAGTGCAGTGTGTAATATGGGATGCTAACACAATCACTGAAGCCATTCTGGATTTGAGGCTTTTTAATGAATAAAATGTACTCTGAAAGAGCAAAATAATCAGATATAACCCTCCAACATTTCACAAATGAAAACTGGGACCCATGTGGCCAAGCAGCATCTGAGCATGGTCAAAAAGATGTATCCAAAGAACAAGAGGTTAAAAGTTAATTAACAGGGAAGAACACGCAGAATCCTGGAGAATATGTACTGATTCAATGCAGAAAAGCCTGAGCCTACTGGAATGGGCAAGACTCTTCTCTTTTCCCACCTGCTGAGCTAATTGAATGCAAAACTATTTTTAAACTGTAAATGCAGTTTTCAACAACTGAAGTAAGAGAGAAAGTGGGCATAGAAGTGAGAAATGGGGACATTCTTAAAAGAAGGTGAGATGGCAGTGGAACAACTACGTCTGTCCCTGCCAAACTGGACAGCTAGAGAGGATATGCTGCTCTTTCTTCCCATTTCAGTAACTTTGAAAGCGTAAAAAGGGATATTATGAACTCAAAAAAAAAAAAAAGAAAGAAAGAAAGAAAGAAAGAGAGAGAGAGAGAGAGAGAGAAGAGAAGTCATACAACTCAAAGTAATTATCACTCTGGCCTGACACCTATTGTTAATTCTAGCTAAAACAAACCCATTTAATTAATGGAATTTAGATAAATTAACTCATTACTCAATAATTTATTCAATAGGCTTACTTGCACTGGGGCCATTAATAGGATTGGAGCATATATCTCCTCCCACCACACACACATTCACACATACTTTGTAGGAGGGGAGAAAGTTCTTATGAAGCTGCCCCCAATCTTAATGCAATTTTTAACTTCTAATAAAGTAAAAGTACGCATAACTTCCAACCGTCCTGATTTAATGGGTACAGTACCAATAGATCCTCTGTCATCCCACTTTTCCAGCTGCTTTTAAAATATCCCACTTCCTCTCTCCTCCTCTCTGTTTCTCCCTTTCTTCTTAGCTTACTTCCATTACTACAAACTGAATTCAAAGAACAGAAGTAGTTTGCACTCAAGTAACTCATCAGGAAGATGCGAGGCAGAATCTTCCCTTCCCAGTAGGCTCAGGCAAAAGCAAACTCCTGCAGCCTCTTCTAGCTTGCGCATTCTTCCTCATTAATAATTTTTTCCATCTTTACCACAGTCTGATGTTTCCTGGCCCCACATGCCCCAGTTTTCATCTGTCATCTGAGTATGTCCCTTCCATAACAACATAGATCAGGGTGGACCAATAAAGTCTTCCAGATGTTGTTGGGCTGCAGAACCCTGATCTCCCTACCACTGGCTATACAGACTAAGGCAAACAGGAGTTTAGGCTTGTACTTTGCCCACCCTAATACAGACGGGAAAATGCAGACAACACCACCAATGAACTGATCTTTTTGGAGCAGAAATATTGTCAAAATGGCTTTAAAGCCAGGTATGAAAGGTCTAGCCTGTGAGCAACATATTTATAAACTATTCACAAGGACCACAGATTTGAAATATTTGTTCAATGTGTTTCAAACGTTTTCCTTTAAAAGAGGAAGTAGAAAGGTGAGAATTCATATTACAGTGAGGGCCTACAGACAAGTTTTTAAAACAACTTTATCACAAGCCCCTGGGCTTCAGGAGTAGAACAACACTGCAATATGCTAATTTTACCCCTTTTGAAATGTATTTCCTCTATTGTCTGCTGTTAAGGCTAGAAAGAACCATACCTTTTAAATGTCTCTCACTACCGGGACCAGCTTTGAGATACAAATCTCCAAGTGGACCATAATTGCCCCATTTAGTACTGCTGTCATTGCTTGCTAATATGTTCAACAATATAAACTTAAATATATATGACAGATTCTTAAGAAGTTTTTTTAAAAAGTTTTCTTTTCTTTCTGCTGGTCATATATTCTTTTGTTTGGTTTACAGCACTACAGAAAGGGAATTAAGATTTTATTTGTATGAAGGAAGCTTTTGACAAGATGGAGGTTAGTGATGGGAATGTCTCCCTACATTTCAGATCTGAGCTCAGTAGAATTGAACACACATGCTTTTGTGCATGCACACATCCATCACACATACAACCCCACAGAAAAGAGGCAGGGTTTTTCTCACTGTAACTCAATTCTAATAGCCAGATCTCAGTGTGCTCTTGAGAAGATCCCATTGAGCAAGCATCATTTCTCAGACAAAAAACTCAGGTACCTTGGGGGAGCTAAATTGCCAAGGATCTCTAGTATTTGAGGCACTGCCCTTGCAGCATGAAGGAGAAATGAGCACTGCCTTAATTTGCAATCCAAACCAAAGAAAAACTTTGAGGAAATAAAAGAGAGCATTACAAACTACAAAATAAAAATAATAATAATGAAGCCATCACTCTCAAAGCTAGACATTTCCTTTTTCCAATCTGACCTCAAAAGTCTTGAGATGTCCATTCTCTAGAAGTGAGAAGGTCAGGCAGGCTAAACAGATTAAGACCCTCAACTGCATCCTGTTTTTGTTTTGCTTTTTTAACACCTAGGTAAGAAAGGGAGCTTCCTCTTTTATTTGCAACTATTAGTTACATTCCTTGTTTAAGGTAACTTGAAGCAAGCAAACACCTAAGTTTCTGTTAGCTGAATTTCACAAGTTAAGTTCTTGTTAGTTGAACCAGCAGATTGCTGGAAATGATAAACAGATTGGGACAATTTAGAAACACTGATAGATGCCAGACAGAGAACGTGCTTTGAACTGTTAATTGTTTTGAACTGTTAATGTTTACATGAGGAATGTTTACATGAGGAAACCCACCTGATTAGTGTAAATGAGGTGGACTCTGGGAAATGTGTTTGTCCTGCTTTGGACCTCCACAAAGTGTGTATTTATTTCAGAAATTAACCTTGCTTTAACTTTTTGCTCACATTGTTCTGCTAATTTGGACCATGCTGCTGAGCAACAAACTTCACTCTTGTGACAACCACATACCAACAAACATGAAGAATATATTTTCATCTGCATTTCACTAGAAGCACAACATTTCACCAGAACTGCAGATGCTTTCAGAATTCAGGGCTCCCCCTGCCAACTATTCTCCACCCTGCCTATGAGACTACCTGTCCTCATCTCATTTGGTGTTTTCTAAGGAAAACAGAATTATAGTCAAGGAACTCATCATCCCAAATCCGAAGAAAACTCAACCAAAATACAGCAAAAGTCCTAGGTTGCAGGAAAGCCAACCAAGCCAACTCATCTGAATGATCTGGAATGGGAAAGTATTTTTCACTTCCACGATTCCTTTCATCACTCAAAAGAATTCCCTGGTAAGTTTGTGAGTGCCTCTTTCTTATCTATGGGATGATGCTGGCCCATGCCTGGCTACAAGGGCAATGGAAAGATGGAAGCCTCTCTCACAGTTAAAAATTATTTGCAAAGTATTTGCAAACTTTGAGGAACCTACTACCCCAAATCCACCCCCTTGCTAAATTTTGGAATTGGTCACTCTGGAGATTATGGCCATTTCCACACAGGGTTTTTTAAATGGGGCAGAGCGTCCTCTAGGGAGGACGTCTGCACCTGGGACCGGACTGGGTTGGACCTACTGAACATAGATCCACAGTCCAGCCCACTCCCGAACGACCCCAAGTGGTCGTCCAGCGTGCTTTTGAAAGACCACTCAAAACAGGTCTTTCAAAAGCATGGAGCACACCACTGCAAGCCAGCTCCCATATGCAGATTTGCAGGCTCGCATTGGTGCGAGCCTGCGATCTGCCGGGGGTGGGCTTTAGGCTGGCGACCCTCGACCAACCAGAAGCTGCCATTTTCGTCCCTGGAGCAGTGCAGACCGGCAGCCATGGAATGCTCTGAAGAAGCATGGACCGGGGAGCCCAAAAGTCTGGTGACTAGCGTCATGGGGCGATTCCCTCACCCCGTGCGGAAATGGCCTATGTTTTCAAAAAATGAGTTGTGTTAGTCCCTTGCAGCACAAGAAGGAAGAGGGGTTGGGGGAAAGAAATATTCTAACACCTTTAATTCTAACCAGTTTTTATTTTCAGATGAGTTTTCATGGATATAAATCCACTTCTTTGGATGCAAGGCCAAGATCATTCACATGCTGTTGTGACCTAAGTTAGAAAGGCTAGCATTTTGGGGGAAATACTGTAGTGGAAATGTGGTCCCAACATTCACACCAGTTCCCCTTTTGTCTTTCTCTTCCTGTTACCATTGGGAATTAGCATTTCCCAGGGTGTTAATCATTTTGGGAAATTCTATGGAAGCTAAAACTGTTAGGAATCAGCCTCCTTTTAGCAGTGTAGCAGAGAAAGTATACCCCAATCTCCATGTTGCTTCCCTGAACTGAAAATGACTGAGAAAACAAAACAGGGCAGTTTCAGGTTACCAACTTAGGAAAAAAATTACTAATGGCTTTTATATTTACATATGCTTTGGGGAACCTACACCCTAACTAGCAAATGAAAAGATTAGGTAAAATAGTAGATTCATTCTTAACTCACCATCATCTTGATGGAGATGTAAAGAGAAGGAAGAAGAATTAAAAATGGAGAAGAGAAGAAGGAGGTCTGAGAAGTGGGATCTTTTATAAGATTGATGTCCCTAGGAACTTTCCTGGGTCACATGGTCTGGTTACCTGGATACAAAAGGTATTTATGACCATGCTTTTAAATGAAACAAGCAGACGAGACTTTAGGTGACAAAGATAAAGGCTTTGGCATGCAAAGGGAAAAAAACCTATCCAAGCTCTTCTTGCCTCAAAAGAAGTTAGGGGAGAGAAAATGCTGGAATTTTCCAAGAGTTACTTGGTTTAGTTGTGTAAATTATATGATGTGCAACTCTACACAAGAGTATTACAACAATAAACTGTCCCCCTCCTTCTCCCTTCCTCTCCTTAGTTGAGAGGGACTTTAAAAAGTCATTGGTCATCTAGGTGGCTGGTGGATGCCCCTAAGTTTAGAGCTTGCCTCATGGAATCATTATGGTTTAAACTCTCTTGGAACAGCAGGGCATGATGCAGCTGCTGGTTGAAGAAATGTCTGAACAGCAACTGCTGGACCTGTTCCATGCTGTTCCTCTTTGCAAAGAAGGTACTCCAAATCCACATCACCTTGATTGTCACTATTGAGGGAGAAAATATTTTCTCCTTCTCATCCAGGGGTAGTCCTGCTGGTGTCCCATAAGCTGCATGATGACAACATCAAGACCATTGTATATCCAGGTATAGTCACCAGGGCTCAAGTGCAAAATGCCACCCCTGGAGAAAAAGGAAATTTTCAGAGAACCCTGCAAAGATCTGCTGTATAATTCCTTCAATGGCAGGTGATCACTCTGGGTAGTGCTATACCAGGCCCTGTACCTCTGTCCATGGGTAATCATGGCAGTCTGTTTGGTCTGCAGAGGTCCATATGGGCTTGGTGGCCATTCTTATTTTCTCACCTGGCAAATGATCCAGCTGGTCCCAATAGTCAGTGAACAGAGTGGAAGGACTGTTACCTGTCCTGCTGCCACTGCTTTCTAGAAAACTGGAATCATTTGTCACTTCTTTGATAAAACCAGATTCACATCTCAGACAAAGGTAGTCTAGCAGCTTGGGACTGGCTTTGCCCTTGCAGCTGTGGCAAAAGAAGCTATGCTGAGAAATAGTGATGATCACTGCTTCTGAGGCCTCTGCCATCACGATTCTCCCAACTGCTTCCATCAATCTTCTAGCCCAGGAGCAATGCTGGACCAGCCTGAAAGATTAATCTATGAAAGATTAAACTGACCAAAACCAAATATCATGAAATACTGCCTATCCAAAGCAAAGCAATATTGTACTATTCGCCATTCTTATCTATAGAACTAAGGCTGAAGTGCTATACAGATTCACATAGGAGTAAGCTGCACTGAATGCAATGGGACTTACATCAAAGTCAAAATGTATAGGGTTGTATTGCACATGTGCGTGCCTCCAAGTCACCCACTGACTTTCTTAGGCAATGAATACTTAGAGGTGACTTTGCCAGTTCCTTCCTCTGAAATATGGCCTACAGCACTTGGTATTTGTTGGCAGTCACCCATCCAGGTACTTACCAGGGCTGACCGTGCTCAGCTTCCAAGATTAGACAGGATCTGGTACCTTTAGAGTATTTTGGCACCTCTGGTACATATAATTGTTGTTTAAAGCACTTCAACTCAGGTCTTCAGCTCAGAAATTGCAGTAGACCCACAATCTGTTAAATGCCATCAGCTGCTAGAAGGCTCCTATAACTGCAACAGATTAAGGGCTTTTCCGCACTTGGTTTTTAAAATGGGGCCGTGCGTCCTCCCGCGAGGACGTTTGCATTTGGGGTGAACTGAGTTCGGACTACTTACCGTATGTCCAGACTTCCGCCCACTCCAGAACGCCCATAACTGGCCATTCACCGTGCTATTGAAAGTCCGATTGAAACAGGACTTTCAATAGCCCAGCGTGCCCCAGTCCATCGCTGCATAAAAGTGTAGATTTGTAGGCTCATGCCAGCACGAGCCTGCAGATCTTCTGGGGGGGGGGGGCTTCCAGCTGGCGAGTTTCTCCGGTTGGTGGAGAGCCTCCACCAACTGGAAGCCTCCATTTTCATCCCCAGAGAGTGCGTAGCACGGGCACGCGCTGCTCCGGATTGGCATGGGTCGTCAGGGGGAGCGGGCCAGTCTGGTGAGTAATGGACTGCCCCGTTTTCCCCCCAAAGTGCGGAAAAGCCCTAAGTCTCCATTCTGGATTGTCTCACACCCTTGGTCTTTAAATCATGTGCTAATTTTATATAAACTGAAGTATTAATTTGTTTGTGTCAATCACTTCTGATCAACTACTGGTAATAAATGTTAGTTTATTTTATTTAATAAATTAATACGTACTAAATACATCAGTAATAAACAATTCATTCTGTTGGCAATACTTGGGGCATTTTCCAGTTTCAGGAATGACCTAGGCATATTTGAATACACTTGAAGGCTACGATTTAAATTACAGCCAGTAATTATTTGGCTGAGATTTCACTGTATCTATTACTACCCCGCTCTAGGCCTTAATCTTTGACTTCCTGTGCAGTGATTGATAAGAACAGCATTTTTTTGTTCACTTCTCAGAAACTCTCAAGTGGATTACAATAATTTGCCTTATAGCACCCCAGGGGAGCATAACTTTATTACTGACCACCTTGGAATAATACCCTGCATGCAGAGGCAATGGCAAAATGAGAGGAAGGAATTATTCACCTTCAGACATCAGGAAATTTCTCACTTGTATTGTGTAAAGAACAGAAGATGTGCTAGGTTTGATCTGCGAGTTTGATTTAGCTAGAAAAAGTATTGCCTGTTGAAAGAAAGGACTAACTCCATAATAAAAGCCCGGAAAGCACATGACAACAGTGTTCATCCCATACTCCATTAATAGGAGCTATGCTAAAGCAAGGAGCTATGGACAAATCTTCCCAAAAGAAGAGAAACTCCTGCCCTCTAGGAAGACTAAAAACCTGGATTACCCAGATGTTGTATGCTCCAGTTAGCATGTGGCCCAGGAGCCAGACGGTTCTAAGGCAAGAGCTGTCAAGTAGTTAATCCAGTCCAGGTCAGCTACAGGTTTTCCAGCAAAATGAAAGGAGAAAGAGGACAGAAGTCATCAACTGGTCCAGAAGTTGTTTCAGCCAGCTAGTTATCCACATAAACAAAGCCATCAAACAGTAAAACACAGAGTCATCAGTTGTACTCAGTCCAAGGTCAGGAGTTTGTGAACACCAAGAGTACTGCCAATCACCAAGGTAAAATGGTTGCAAGCAGCATAGATGTCAGGGAGTAGCTGGGAAATTTATAGACAGCTGCCTCAGAACACCACATGCTTAATGAATCAGTGTTCGTATTTAACAGATGCTGGGATCTGCATAGCCTCTTCGCATCTCTTCAGCAACCTTCAAAGATGGAAGTGAGTCCTCTGTGTCTGCCACCTCTTACTGGGGAGTGGGTATCCCAGCCTCCTCCCCTACCTCCTGAGACTCAGAAATGCCACAGTTATTTGAAGCCATAATAACTAGCCCCAAATAACTGACTCCTCTGTATCTGAGTCCTCCAATTCAAGAGAGTGACTTAGGACATTGGAACCCATTCACACTACAAAGTTATAGCCCCAGTATTCCCCTTTAACTGTCATGGTTGCATCCTATGGGATCCTGGAACTGACAGTTTAAAGAGGGATATTTAGTATTCTCATTCTAGTGTCTCACCAAAGTAGAAATCCCAGGATGCCATACAGTGGAACCATGGCAGTTAAAGTGCAATAATAGTGCTATACATCTCTGAGTGGTCTTTGCTTAAGTAAACACTATGAAATTCATGGGGTCACCATAAGCCCACAGGCAACTTGAAGACACGTATACACACACAACTGTTAATGGGTCCATCATGCCTGACAGTACCTTTCCAGCAAAGAAGATCTGTAGCCATTGCATGCTTAATGAGACAACAGCAACAAAAGTGCCAGGGAAAAGGTCTCGCTATAGCCTTATTCTATCCATACCTCCACCAAGAGTTGTGAGGGCAAGGAGATATTGATACACTACAGTCTATGTATCATAGCTAGGAGATCAGATTGAGGCCATGAACTTATGTAGCAGGTAAATGAATTTAGCTCAGTCACCAATCACTGGAAGAGCCCTCTTTTTCTAGCAGCTGCAGTGCATGAAGAACCAATTTTTCATCCCCTACCTTGCCTGAGAATGTTGGATTGCCATCACTGAAATCCAAGGACTTCAGCTCAGAAACTGCAGTAGAGCCACAATCTCTTTAACACCATCAACTACTATAACTATAACGCCTCTGTAACTGCAAAAGGTTAAGTCTCCATTCTGGATTGTTTCATATCAAGTAAAGCAAAATTTGTATGAGTGATAGGATTCCCAGATCTCAGGGCCTGTCTTGAGTCTCAGGGCCCAGAATCTCTTCTCCAGCCCTTGGGTCAAAATGGAGGAATCTCAATGTGAAAACACCACCATGTGTGTGTATTCTTCATTTGTTAAACTCAGTATTAGTTGTCTGAATGGCACACTCTGCACAGTTGCAGTTGACCCTTAATGTATCATACTTCATAATATCACTAGAGGCTGCTCCTAGTAACATTACCCTTGTAACATCACTAGGACCCAACTTCTATGACATTAGAAGAGGTCAATGATAGAAATCATGTTTTGGTTCTGAAACCACAGTGCCTGAATACTATCTACCTGACCATTTTAGTCTTTGAACTCTTAATGAAATAACCATCAGACTATGACCAACTCTTAGAACAGAACACAGCAAAATTCACAAGAAAAGGGAAAGTGTGACAGCAACAGAGACAGGAAGCATTTGCTGTGAACAGCCACATAAATGGTGAGATGAAGTTTGTGGAGAGAACCCTGAAAACCAGGGTGGTCGAGTGGTTTGTGCATTGGACTAGGACAAAAGAGAGCAAGGTTCAAATCCCTGTTCAGTCATGGAAACCTACTAGGTGACCTTGGCCACATTCGTACTTTCTGACCCTCAGAAGAAGGCAAAGGGACATCCCCTCTGAACAAATCATGCCAAGAAAACCCCATGATAGGTTCACCTATCCTTGCATCAGAAACAAATTGAAGGCATACAAAAACAAATTGAAGGCATACAAAAACAATGACAGAGAGCCTTGGCCCCCTCAGATATTATTTTCAAGGAGAAACAAGGAGAACACTCAGCTGAGATTTACAAGTTGGTGTCATGTCCCAGGCAGACAACTAGCAAACAGCAGGGCAGACCTTACTTACAGCAACAAGAGCAAGAATGGTCCAAATAAAGTTCAAGTCAAGGAGCAAAAGTCCCAAAGCAAACAAATCCAAATCAGTGTCAAGTAGAGAGCCAAGAGATTCAGGAGAACAAGGCACAGGACTTCAACCACTGGGAAGATCAATTGTCAACTCTGGGAGGAGAGAGGCCAGCTGTTTGCCCTTTATAACTAATAGTGTTGCCACAGGTGTTCCCTCTTTAAAGCCCATTTGCTACTTAAATGAGCTGAATGGCAGAGGCTTTGTTTCTGATGTCATCTCTCCCACAAGGTAAGACTCTGTGCTGTTTCATCTCCTGAAATTTGTTCCCCTTGCTTAGGCCCCTGCTGTTACTTGTTATTTTCTACTGAGTAAACTTCTGGGGAAATTTCTGCCTCAGATTCAGAATCCTCCCCTTCACTGTCAAGATCTCCAGAGCTGGTCATAACAGTTGGCATACAGTTCCCATTTTAGAGAAGGAAATGCTTACTGGAGAGAGCTAGTGTGGTATAATGGTTTGAGTGTTGAATTAGGATACCAGAATTCAAATCCCCCCTTGGCCATGCAAACCCACTGGTTGATCCTGGTCAATTTAGATTATCTCAGCCTCAGAGGAAGCCAATGGCAAACCCCATCTGAACAGATCTTGCCAAGAAAATCCCATGATAGGGTTGTCTTAGGGTTGCCATGAGTCACAAATTGCTTGAAAGAACAAATAACAAGAAGAAGAATAACAGAGCTTAGTGGTCTGTGAGCCAAGTTGCTTCCAGAGACTTCACAATCTATAGGTGAAAAGAAAATGATGTCTCTCCTGCACCAAAATATATTCAATAATCATTTATTTTCCTGATAAGTACTTGTCTGAGGCAAGCAGCTTTAGCCTACCTCATATAGGGCAAGCCCTGGGTGTTTCTTTCACTGATCTCCAACAAGCTAGGACTAGTATTCTTCTTTGCCATTGGGCAGTCTTTCCCAACTTGTTGTCTTCCAGAAGTACTTGACTATAGCTCCCATTGCCCTCCAATAACCAGGCTAAGAATATTCATTGTCAGATTAAAAGATCTGCTAGGGAGCGAACACTGAAGAACAGCTTTGGAGTAATCTCTTAGATATGACTCTTTTTTTTAAAAAAAATGTTTCTGCATAATTTAAACCAGAGACTTTGAGTGTGTACAAGAGCCAAAAATTGCAAGAGCCAAGGACATAGATAAAAGTTACAAATGCTAAATTATCTCTCTTAAGTCATCTGTGCCTCCATAGTAACAAAATTTTCTCACTTTCCTTTTCTCATCCCTATTCCTTCCTTCCTTCCGACAGAGTGCTAGAAACCTATGGAACCAGTATATACTTTATACTTAACTGGAAACTAAACACTTATCCATAAATGAGATGCACTTGAAAGTCTGAGAAATCCCTTTTCCATGTTTGGAGGTTTTTAAACAGAGGTTGGATGGCCATCTGTTTGGACTGCTTTGATTGCATCAACAGTGGTTGGCCTGGATGGCCATTGTGGTCTCTTCCAGATCTGTGACTCTGTGATTCTCTGACGCCACCATTAAAAATGGCCTTTCCTACTGAAAAATGTAGTTGCAGCTCTGACACTTAAAGGCATGAGGAAGCACTTCTATCCACTTTAGTTATCTTTTCTAAGTTAAGTAATCAGATCTCATCAAAATGCAAATTAGTAGAGTGTCAGAAATTCTCCCTGGGAATTACGTGTTGCTTCATACCTTATTTTATTTTCTTTCCCCATGAGCTAAACCTCTTTGAAAATTCCTGACAAACTGATGCGTAGAAAGATACATCTTCCCAAGTGGCACCACTGAAGATTAAAGTCCACATGAAGTGGTTCTATTTTAACTTTTTCCACCCTTTTTGAGATCATTAAATCTGTACTCTATTTTTGCTCCCTGCTGATCATTTTCAAAATCTACCCTGAGAAACCTTTTCTGGGAGCCAGTGTACTGAAGATACTATGAACAGTTCAGTCTAGCCTTACTCTCTTAAAGATGGTCTGAACCAGTTTGCCCATGATTATTTGATGGACATGCTATGCATGCTATAATTGATTTGGTCTCAATTGAATGGCAAGTTGTTTTTCAAATGTACCACTGAAAGAGGAGGCATTCTTCTACAAGTACTTACTGACCACTTTACCCCATCAAAGTGTTACCCTGCTTGCTGGGGGTCCCTTAGGGGGATTCCTGATGCTTGTCAAAATAATAACTTGTGGGGAAAATTAGTTGTGAACACTGCTGTAGCAATGCGAAGAGGGCAGGGTAATTAAGAGATCTTGATTTATGGAGGATCCAGCTTTATGGAGTCAGAACACAGAGAATTAGCTTAACTGTTCAACTTTCAGTATTTTATTGGAAAAGATGTCAAAATCCATACAAGCACTCTGTTGAACTCACTCACACAAGCACAGAAGGACTAGAGAAATTTGGAAAGAGGTGAAAATTCAGAGAGGCATAGGGGTTTAGGGTAATACTGTACCAATCCAAAAGACAAGCGGAGAGCAAAGCTCAGCGTAAGGGAGGGGAGCCTCAACTGACAGAGTGACTGCCAGACAAGACTGGGAGAACTCCAAAATGGAGTTGAGAAGGGGGTCTAGTTATAGGGCCAAACATGCCTCGAGGGCAGACCCTCTTTCCTGGGAAAGACCAGATGCTAAATTTTTACGAAAATGGATTTCAGCTTTGTAGTTCAAAGAAAATACAGCCAGGCATCTTTGTAGTTCCCGCAAGATTCCTCTCTCATCTGGGGATGGCAAGGTGTAACATTCCTGGCTGTTTGAAATGTTAATTTGATCCCAGAGACCTCTTGTCTCCTATTGGCATAGTATTTCTGAAAGTCCATTTAAATGGTCTATGGGAACCATTTCCGATATTCACCTAGGATACGTGACAGAAACCAATGCTAATGTTAACCTTTGACTGTTTCCCATAGCTCAGCTGCCTATGTGTCCCTCCAGTAGATCTCTATGGCTCACTATATTTAATATTTAATATATTTAAATATATTATTTAAATATTATTTAATATTATTTAATATTAATATTAAATAATATTATACAATATTTAATATATTGTTTATATTTAATATAAATAATACTCCTCAGGGCGGGATCTGCAAGGTGAGGTAATAATAGCTACCAATCAAACCATATTCACATTACTGTATTAAGTTACAAGATCTAGTGTAGTGGTATGAGTGTTGGACTACATATGTATATACAGTCTGTATGTTTGTATATAATTTAAGTTTGTATATAATTTAAGGTTTAGGGTATAGTTATGTATGGATGACTGTAAATGTAAAGATAATAATTTTAAAAAAAATTAAAATGTGGCAGCAATGGCAAACCTCCTCTGAAAAAAATCTTGCAAAATAAAAAAACTCTCTGAGAGGGGTGCCATAACTTGTAGAATATGTCAAAGCAGAACAGCAGTAAGTAGCCATTGAATTAAAGGATGTTCCACCTAGCAATGTAACCTCATCTCATCTGCTATTTAACTATGTCTAAGGGAGTATCCATACTAAACAATTATAGCGCTTTGGTTCCACTTTAACTGCTATGGCTCCATCCCATGACAACAAAAAAGGAAGGAGGAGGCTGAATGGCAGTGGTGCTGATAATGGGGAGGAAGACACTTAGGACTAACAGCCACAGGGGAAGACAGACAGAAGGTGACAGTGATCAGGGAAAGCAAGGACCAGGGATGCTTCTCCTCCTGCCTCAAGTATCAGGAGAAATCATGCTGCCCTTTCTGTCATTCACACCTGAAGTTTTCCAATGGAATACAGATAGCATCTTCTAGGAGACTATGGTCAAGCTCTTACATTAAGGAGATGGAACATAACTTTATGCCCATGGAACTATGTGGCAGTTGACCCATGCCAGCTCATTAATGGTTTACAGCATTGCACAACTGAATGTGTATCTTCATCTGTGTACACATTGTGCAACCATGTGCAATGTACATGTGCAGTGTACAACCATGTGCAATTGCACTACATGCATAACTTTCCTTGAACTGAATGTGGCCATTCGGCATTATATTAAAATGACCAACTGCATCTATATGGGAATTTATGCATACACAATATATCACCAACAGCATTTCAGCCTAGGCTCATAGGGAAAGTGCAAAGAAAGAAAGGGTTAAATTTCCCCTTACCATCTCCATTGGTCCCAAGAGTGCTCAGGCTTCTCCCCATTTGCTACCTTAATTGTTGTTATGCTCTCAACCTCAAATTTCAGAGTTCCCACATGAGTAAGCAATGAAAGAAAGAAGTATCCTGTATCAAACATTCATAAATCAGAGTCAGGTTTCCAGAGAGTCACAGTAACAGTCCTTAAACAGTTCAGGGAATGTAAATCCAATAAACACACTTTTGCAAGCTGAGCTGTCAAGGAGAAGACTGAAACTGTACTTGCCAAGGCAGGTGGTGGTTGTAACTTCCTTCTATAGGCAGCATGTTCAGCCAACACCTAGATCCCAGACAGTATTTAGCTGTGCTCCTCCCAGTGCCTTGATTGCAGCCTCTCACTTCATCTGTGGGGGATGGTCTGGGACAGACACCTAAGCCTCTGCCTTTCTCTAGGACTGGGGGGCCTCTCTTCTCGTTCCTCTTCTTGCTCTGGACTTGGGATGACCTGCTGAACAGAAGGAGGACTTGGCTGGCTATCAGGCATCTGCTGTGACTCCTCCAAAGGTAAATCCAGGTTATTTTCTAATGAAGACAAACTCTCAAGGAGGAGACATAACAATCGTATTCACACAATGCACATCTTCTCTAGTTTAAACCATAGAAATTCATGACAGGTAAGGAAAACATTCAAATATTCACCCAGAGAAAAATGGGTAGTTCTCCCTTTAGGTAAGATGCTGTATCTGTGTATCATCATCATTTGCCAAACCTATTCATTTTTTAAAAAAGTTATTGCTACAAAGAACTCTATTGAATATATCTAAAGGAGTTTTCCCTCTTACTAATTCTCCTTACTGCTTTTGTTGTTTAATAGAGAAATGATTATGTGTGAGTGAATAAATGAATATGAAATAACCATGCCCATTGTTCTCTTTCACTTCTGCATCTCAGCACTCCTTATTCCAGGTAGCAAAATGACAATGTATTTATCTCATGTTATACAGGGAAAAAAAACCATAAAGAGAAATTATATAATTCGGCATTTTCAAGCCTCACATTAGCTTAATGTACTTTGCCACTTGCATTATCAAGGGCTGAAAGAAAGATTAAACAAGTTGTCCAAGATGAACCTCTCTCACACTCACTCACTCTTCCTCTGACTTGGGCATGCTTTCCAAGCAGTTCTATGTACTGGGAAAAAAGTCAATATTCATGGGGTAAGGAGTAGAGAGGTGACATGCAAATTCCTCACCACAGAAAAAGGAAAGAGGCAATCATAATTCAGGTTAGGAATAGCCACGTTCAAGCTAATTCAAATCTGGGCTTACAGCTTGCTTTGATCTCTGATATGTCTTCCCTGCCAGTTCCACACATGCTCGCCTCAAATTCCAAAATACTTATCTCAGGGAAGGAATGGATAATAGGTAGCTGAGAGATTTCCTCTATACAGGAATGGAATACATCCTATCCTCAATAAGAGACAAATTCTTTCATGGGTTGTTCAAAATATGCACAGAGAGTAGGAAAGCTCCACACTCTGGACATTTCTGCACTACACTGTTAATAGTGCTATTATTCCACTTTCAACATCCTATGGAATCCTGGGGTTTTCAGTTTAGGGAGAGGCATTTAGAATTCTCAGCCAGAGAGTTCTTTGGCCTCAGTAAACTACAAACCTCAGAATTCCACGGGATGTTGAAAGTGGAATAATAGCACTACAACAGTGTAGTGCGGAAATGGCCTCTGTGCAGACCCCATTATAATATGTGGACAATTTCAGTGCTCATTGATTCCACTAAGTAATTGGTAACAATTTCTACAGAACTCCTTTTACAATAAGTGAGCAGAACAAATTATCTTATATGTGTGTGATGTAGGTAAGACATATCTACCACATATACATCTTTCCCTAGTTCAGCAGTAATATCAAAAACATACCATGATTCGTTTAAACACTTTTTATTCAGAAGTTTGAGCATGTCATCTGAATGGATTACTTTGGCCTGGAGAATATTGGTTTGTTTTAATTCACTCCCTGAGGATGTTTAAAAAACCCCCACAGATTTGTCTATGTAAAAATGAATGAAATCATAGCACACTATTTACGACCATACTGTTCAAGCACTGTGAGGATTCATTCACAGAAAGAAGAGGCTGTGCTTTGTCTATGCTAGGATCTCAATGTACATATTAGTAGACAACTGCACCTGTTCAACAATCTGGGGACAGACAGATCTTCCAGTCTCCTAAAATCATCTTATCATGGAGTCTTATGTTTCACTGCAAGTCTCAATCTGTTGTAAAAAAAAGTTGGTACATACCCTTCAACATTTAACATATGAAAACTGGTACATGTGTGGCTAAGCCACATCAGACTGTTGTCAAAGGGTCTGACTAATCAATAGATGGCAAAAATTATTAATATAGAAGAATGCACAAAATTAGTATTTTAAGCAGAGAAATCTTGGTGTTTTGTGTACTTAGCAAGGTGCAAAACTCTGCCCTTTACTTCTCCTCTCCCTCCTGCTGTGTTAGCTATGCAAACTATTCTTGCACTTTGAACTTAGTTTACAGCAATCGAAGCTGAGTACGAAGGGGGGGAAATGGGAGGAGGAAAGAAACTGGAAAAATTTTTAAAACAGATGAAAAAGTAAACAAAAGAGGATTAATTGGGACTGTGACTGCTAAACTGGGATAGCTGAAGGATATGTTAGTACAGAAGTACATTGCAGTTGGCCCTCTACATTTGTGGGTTTCATTTTCATGGATTTGATTATTTGCTAGTTTCTCCAACCCCTGCTGCCCTATCTCAAGCATTTCTTTCCCAGGGGAACTGTCCCTCTCAGTTGCTCTGAACAGGCCATGCAGCCTTTTAAAAACCTGCCTCTGACCCTCCACCACCGCCACCAACCATTGTCTGGTCAGCTAGGGACAGCTCATACCCTAATTTCTCAGCACCATAAACCCACTCCCAATATCCCACACAGACCCAAGGAAGGACATGGATGAGAAAGGGGAAGTATAAGGCTACCATGCTGACCCACCCCCTTTCCCTCTCCTTTAGCTGATGGGTTTGGAGCCTGTATGCCTGGTCTCTCTATTATGTCTCATCCCCCTTCCCAAAGACACCCACATGTACATTTTTATATTTGTGATTCTTCCACTTTTGCAGGAGGCCTGTGCCCATAATCCTAGTGAATGTGAAGGGCCAACTGTATAACGCACTACTTAACATCTTGTCAACAACAACAACAAAAAAGTCAGTTATCTCAGGGATTGGCCTGAATTAGGTTTTTTAAGTGGTTAGTTGGGGTTGAAAATGTAGCCATGAGCTGTTGAGTCTTCCCTCCCACCAATGCAGGGTGAGGTTTTGAGAAATGGACTTCTATTAGCACAGAACAACAATATAATTAGAACACAGCTCAAAGACTCTCCCAACCCAAGATGCTAACAGCTAGGACACAAAGGCCAACAAGGCTGCTTGTCTGCACAGCACGAACATAGTGTCCAGAATCTATTAACCTATAAGTTAGAATTAGCACTGTTGCTGTATTAATACAATGACATGGCCCATCTGGTGGATTCACCACAGTTGCCTAAAACCTGGCACCTACCCTAGTTATGCATGCAACGGCAATGACAACAGCAAAAATGACACAGATGGAACATCGTTTATTTTAAAGTGAAAGACAGGTTGACACACCCTTCTTGAATTTTATATTCAAGTGTTTTCTGTGCATGCATAAATAAATGTCCTCTACTCCTTCCTCTCTCTTGGCATGGTACTGAGAATTTCCTTCCTGCTTCAGGGAAAATTCAAGCAGGCTTTGCTAGTGGCTTACTAGATAGAATTGAGGAAACAGGGCCAACGGCTGAGGGAGGACAACGGTGAGCAGTGATAGCAACTAATCAAACAGCTTCAGTTTTTCCTGAAGCACAAAGGAGGCTTTTGGTACCAGGATAGAAAGGGCTAATTCCTCTCAACAGGAAAGAAGGAGAACAGGTTGAGTGAAAAGAAGTGAGAACATAATAGAAAGACCAGACACAGGAATGGAGGAAGAGGAACAGCAGAGGAGAAGAACAGACATCCCCTATAGCAACATGGTCAAACCACTTCTGTAGCTATTTGCTGCCAAATTTTGGTGACAAAGTGCTTGGTCAAGCAATCATGCCACCAAAAATTGTAAGTAGCATTGCTTGTTCCTTGGGGTCTTGAGGAGCACAGGGGGTGAGGTTCAGAGGACTGCCAAAGAGGAATGGAAGGCTATATCAATTCCACAGGTCACACTTTCTCTACTTTTGTTGTGTAAGATTCTCCATGTTTAAGTCTTTTTCTACTCTCAATTTCTTCATTTAATTTCATATTTAGTTCTGTCTTTTTGTCAGATTTCAAGTCATGAGTGCAGCCAATAAAGTGTGATTTGATCAAACATCTGTAGAACAGGCCCAGTAGTTCAAATAAAAATGCTTCATGAATCTTCCATGTCACATGTTTCAATGGGAGTAAGTCACACTGACAGCCATGGGGACTTGCCTGTATTATACATGCACAGGTTTGAATTGCTAATTGTTGATTTCCAGCTACTCACACACCCAAAATCTATTATGGGACACGTTATGTGTGCTTTCAAAGAAAACCCTTTGGAGGTTTTGCAAGTTGCTTTTATTTATGACACTGTTCTACCAAAAAAAAGGTCAATGAATCAAAACAAGAAATTTAAATCTGTGAGAAATAGCTTTGAAATGATTGTTGTCTGGGCAATAGCACTGGTAATTCACTGAAAAGTCTATATTCCGTTCTCTGAAATCCCTTTCTTGATTTCCAGTTAGCATGTTTCCTCCCTTCTCTTCTCAATCGAGAGGTCTGCTGTCTTCCTGGGGTCAGGATCAACCACATAACGGAGAGGCTAACCAGGCTGGTCAAGCCCACTGACCATAAGCCCCTCATTTCAGTTCATGTTGGAACCAATGACACTGCGAGGAGCAGCTTTTACCACATTGCAAAGGACTATGAGCTTATGGGGGTGAAGCTCAAGGACCTTGGTGTGCAGGTGGTCATTTCGTCTCTCCTCCCTATTCAAGGATATGGCACATGTAGGGAAAGGGCAATAGCAGAGGTCAACAACTGGCTCCGCTTGTGGTGCCACCGGGAACAGTTTGGGTTTTTGGAACATGGCCTGAAATTCCATGAACGTGGGCTTCTGGTGAGGGATGGGGCTGCACCTCACGAAATTTGGCAGGAATGTTTTTGCAAACAGTCTCACAAGGAGGATTAAGAGGTCTTTAAACTAAGTTCCGCTGGGGAGGGAGACAATATTATTCAGGGCAAGGACTCGGCGAGTGCAGGGGGAAAAGGCCAAATGATATTGGACAAGTAGTACAAGCAGCCAATGGTGGGAGGAGTAGAAACTATAGTACAGGACTTGCAGGAAGGGCCTGGGGACTTAAGTGTCTCTACATTAATGCACGGAGTATGGGAAACAAGCAAGATGAACTTGAACTCCTAGTACAACAAAACAAATATGATTCGATAGGCATCACTGAGACCTGGTGGAATGAGTCTCATGATTGGAATATAGGAATAGAGGGGTATAGCCTATTTTGTAAAAACAGACCAAACAAGAAAGGAGGAGGAGTAGCCTTGTATGTCAAGGATGTTTTCACCTGTGAAGAGATCTGGGACTTAAACCCAGAAAGCCAGGTCAAGAGCATCTGGGTAAGAATTAAAAGAGCGAGAAACAATAGGGATATTCTGGTGGGGGTTTACTACAGACCTCCAACCCAGACTGAGGACTTTGATGATGCCTTCCTCAACCAAATGACTGCACATTCAAAAAGGAGAGATACAGTAATAATGGGAGATTTCAATTACCCAGATATATGTTGGCAGTCAAACTCTGCCAAGACAGCAAGGTCCAGCAAGTTTCTTGCTTGTCTTGCAGACAATTTCATGGTCCAGAAAATGGAAGAGACCACAAGGGGATCAAATATTCTAGATCTGATCCTGACCAATAGGGATGACCTTGTTAATGAGGTAGAAGTGGTTGGATCTTTAGGGGGAAGTGATCATGGCCTATTGGAATTTGGCATTCAGTGGGAAGGAGAAGATAAGTGTAGCCAGATACTATCTTAGATTTTAAAAAAGCTGACTTCTGTAAACTTAGGGAGCTGCTGGCTGGAATTCCGTGGTCAAGAACAGTGAAAGGGAAAGGAGTTCAGGAGGCATGGGAATTCCTTAAAAGGGAGATACTGAAGGCACAGTCTAAAACGGTGCCAATAAGGAGGAAAAATGGAAGGCATCTGAAGAAACCAGAATGGTTGACTAAAGAACTCTCAGCTGAGCTAAGTGTTAAGAGAAACATGTACAGAAAATGGAAGAAGGGGGAAACCATCAAAGAAGAATTTAAGCAAGTAGCTAGGAGATGTAGGGAGGAAGTCAGAAAGGCTAAAGCACAGAACGAACTTAGGCTGGCCAGAGACATTAAAAAAAATAAAAAGGGCTTTTTAAAATATGTCCGCAGCAAAAGAAAAAAGAAGGAGACGATAGGGTCACTGCGCAGAGAAGATGGCGAATTACTAACAGGGGGAAGAGAAAAGGCAGAACTACTTAACACCTTCTTTGCCTCAGTTTTTTCTCAGAAGGATACAAGCACTCAACCTGGTGATTGGGGACCAGGTGAGGAAGCAAGGGAAATGAGGTACATAATAGGTAGAGAGGTGGTACAGGAATACCTGGCCACACTGGATGAATTCAAGTCTCCAGGGCCAGATGAATTGCATCCTAGGATATTAAAACTGCTGGCAGAGGTCATTTTGGAACCGCTTGCTATAATCTTTGAGAAATCTTGGAGGACAGAAGAAGTTCCAGAAGACTGGAAGAGGGCAAATGTTGTCCCCATCTTCAGGAAGGGAAAAAAGAGGACCCAAATAATTATCACCCAGTCAGCCTGACGTCAGTACCCGGAAAGATCCTGGAGCATATCATTAAGCAGTCAGTTTCTAATCACTTAGAAAGCAACTTGGTAATCACGAGAACTCAACATGGATTTCTCAAAAATAAGTCATGCCAAACTAATCTTATCTCTTTTTATGACAGAGTTACTAGCTTGATAGATGAAGGGAATGCTGGGGATGTAGCATATCTTGATTTCAGTAAGGCCTTTGACAAAGTTCCGCATGACATTCTTGCAAAGAAGCTCGTAAAATGTGGGCTGTACAGGGTTACTGTTAGTTGGATTTGTAATTGGTTGACCGACCGAACCCAAAGGGTGATCACGAATGGCTGCTTTTCATCCTGGAGAGAAGTGACTAGTGGGGTGCCACAGGGTTCTGTCCTGGGCCCATTGCTGTTCAATATTTTTATCAATGACTTAGATGAAGTAATAGAGGGCATGCTCATCAAATTTGCAGATGACACCAAATTGGGAGGGGTTGCTAATACGCCAGAGGACAGGATCAAAATTCAAAATGACCTGGATAGATTGGAGAGCTGGGCCAAGGCTAACAAAATGAAATTCAACAGAGAGAAGTGTAAGGTCCTACACTTATGTAGAAAAAATGGAATACAGAAATATAGGAAGAGAGACACTTGGCTAGATAGCAGTATGTGTGAAAGGGATCTAGGAGTCTTAATAGACCACAAGCTGAACATGAGTCAGCAGTGTGATGCAGCAGCCAAGAAAGCCAATGCAATTCTCAGCTGCATCAATAGGAGTATGGTGTCTAGATCGAGGGAGGTACTGGTACCACTCTACTCTGCTTTGGTTAGACCTCATCTTGAATACTGTGTCCAGTTCTGGGCACCCCAATTCAAGAAGGACATGGTCAAGCTGGAGCAAGTCCAGAGGAGGGCAACCAAAATGGTGAGAGGCCTGGAAGCCATGCCCTATGAGGATAGACTTAGAGAGCTGGGTATGTTTAGTCTGCAGAAGAGGAGGTTAAGAGGGGACATGATAGCCATGTTTAAATATTTGAAGGGATGCCATGTAGAGGAAGGAGAGGGCTTGTTTTCTGCTGCTCCAGAGACCAGGACAAGGAGCAATGGATTCAAGCTGCAGGAAAGGAGATTCCGCCTGAACCTCAGGAAGAACTTCCTGACAGTCAGGGCTGTCTGGCAGTGGAATATGCTGCCTCAGAGTGTAGTAGAGTCTCCTTCTTTGGAGGTTTTTAAGCAGAGGCTGGATGGCCATCTGTTGGTAGTGCTTTGAGGTTGTTCCTGCATCGCAGGGGGTTGGACTGGATGGCCCGTGTGGTCTCTTCCAACTCTACAATCCTATGATTCTTTTCTTAGTAATCTTTTTCCTGTCTTTCCTGGAATATTAAAGATGTAATCCTGCACATATTACTGTAGAACAAATCCCATCAAACACAGTGGAACCTACTGCAAAAATCCTGGGACCAGTTTGCTGTACTTCATACCCTTTGGAGGCTGTATGCCCAGAATGTGCAAATAACTTGCTAGTTCAATTATTGATTCATTAGATTTTTTTCCTAGTAATTTCCTCCAGATAACAATGGAGTTTAAATATGATTTAGCTAATTAGGTCTTTAGAATTCGTTATGGTGGGTGACTTTCCCTCTGTCCCATTCAATAGCACAGGCAGAAAGAAGAAATATTAGAACTGGAGGAAATGCACCGTTCTGCTCTGCTGACAGGCAAGCTAATCTGTGTGATTTCTTTGGTAAGATAGCTGTGAGGGCAGTAGAGAGAAAACTTGGGCCAGAGTAGAACAATTGGGTTAGTAGTCAGAAGAAGAAATGAGGCTAGGAAAATAAAAACAATGGAGAAGAAGAAAAAACTGAGTGTTTTATTTGCTTGCCAGGAGAATAAGGCCCTCAGATATCCAGGTTCCTTTCAGAATATTAGGTTATTTAGACCTGAAAGGCAGCTATTCCCCCATGGGCCTACATGGAAGGAACGTTTTTAGAATCTTTCTGTGTGTGAGTACGCGCACATGTGCGCACAAGTGTATATGTATGCAAGGGGTAAATTGTGACTCTTTTCACTAACTTCCTCCACTGATTATATTTGGTCTGGTTTATATTGTATATTATGATATATAATATACAATCTTCTATAACAGTGGTTCTCAACCTTCCTAATGCCACGACCCCTTAATACAGTTCCTCATGTTGTGGTGACCCCCAACCATAAAATCATTTTCGTTATTTATTTATTTATTTATTTATTTATTATTTAGTTAGTTAATTAGTTATTTCCAACATCAAATAGATTGGAAACACTGCCCTAAATCACTGCTCTGGATAGACTTCTAATGCCTAAAAACTGGTAACCCTCCCCCCTTTTTTTAAGCACAGAAAGCATCCATCAATGCCAGAATTAAGGCAGTAGTTCTAGTTCTGAATGTTCGGTTTCCACAGTTCAAAAAGCCAGTCCCTCCCAAAGGCAATGCCGAAACAGCCCACATTTTACATGAGGCGCAGGGAGGAAAGGACAGGGAGAGAGGAAAGATGGCGGCGGCATAAGCAGACGCATTTTGTTTCACTCCTTCCCTCCCTCCCTCCCTTAAAGGGAGTGCAGATGCTGAACATACAAAAAGCGAGGAATGCAAGACAGTCAGGGCGAAGAACACAACATGTGCGTGTGGCAAGCACCAAGGGTCCACTCACAACAAAAGCGAGAGGAGAAAGTCATCCTGGCTATTTCTGCACTAGACTGTTACAGCGCTATTATTCCACTTTCACCATCCTATGGAATCCTGGGGTTTGCAGTTTGAATGTGGAAATGGCCAAAGTCCACAGGACGGATCAGAGCAGCGCTTTCAGGTCAAAAAAACAAAAAACAAAAAAACAAAACAAAAAAAACCCGACCAAGGAGCCTTGGGGGCTCTTGCTACATAAACTGAAGCCCTTGGCTGACGCCCCCTGCTCCTTTCCCAACCGAGTTCTCGGTCTCGGAGGGACCTATCTCCCCCGTCGGATGGCAGATCCGCCGCAGGAAAGTTTCCCTCTTTGCCTGCCGGACCAAAGGCAACAGCCACACCGACAACTCCCACAGAGCAGCGTGCCCAGAATTAATGGGCGACCAGGCGATCGCCGCTGCTGCAGCCCCGCCACTTTGGGAAGCAAGCGGAGCCCAGCTGCTCGCTCGCCCCGGCAAGCAACTCTGTTCGCCGGCATGAATGAGCGTGAGGCGAAGAGGGTGAGGGGACGGGGTCTTACCTCCCAGACGTCCCGCTGCAGCGCCATAAACCCTGAATGGGAAGCCCTGTGTGTGTGTGTGTGTGTGTGGTGCAGGCGTGAGCGTCCAAGCAGCGCCCAGCTGCTCACTTACCCCGGCAAGCAACTCTGACTCTGCAAGCCGGCATGAAGGGGAAAGGGAACACTGAAGGGGAAGCCCTCCGTGTGTGTGTGGTGCAGGTGCAAGCGTCCAAGCAGCGCCCGGCTGCGCCCGGCTGCGCGCCTCCTTTCCCCTCCCGCTAGCACGGGGTCTCCTCTCCTCACCTCTGCCTTAATGCTCCGGCTCCAGCTCTCTCCTCTTGGTGTCCTCACCTCCGCCTTAACGCTCTGGCTCCAGCTCTCTCCTCCCACTCTCCGCACCTCCGGCTCCACCTCAGGCTCCTCCAGTGCTTTCCCACCAGGCAGGGAAAGATGTGGAAACGCCCAGCATGCCTCCTCTCCCCTCCTCCCAGAGCAGGGGTCTCAGAAGCACTGCTCCCATTGGCTGTGAGGCCACCTTCTTTTAAAAGGGGGGGGCAGGATTGAGGAGCGGCGACCCCTGTGAAATGGTCGTTCGACCCCCAAAGGGGTCCCGACCCCCAGGTTGAGAACCACTGTTCTATAACATTATTTGCAGACTGCTACAATGAACCCCTTTCCAATCGTGCTCACACAGTACTAGACACCTGAATAATAAAGTGAAAAGTGTTCTTCAAACCCATCCACCATTTCTTTTTTTCCTTGGTTTCTCTTCTCTAGCCATTTCCTCACTACACCCTTATAACGTGATTATTACACTGCAAACCCCAGGATTCCATAGGATGTTGAAAGTGGAATAATTGCGCTATAAGAGTGTAGTGCGGAAATGGCCTCTTATCTCCTCCTTTCCCATTCTTATTTTTACACCTCCTTCCTCTTCTCAACCCATTTTAATTATATGGGTAAAGTAAGATGGCTCCAGAGAAGAATGAGATTTGGTAGACACATGATCATTAAAACAGAAAATGCCACAGATTATATTTGGAGTCCAGGTTTCTGCATGCAAAACATGTGTTCCACCAATGATTTTTGCAAACCAAACTTCTTCATCAGAAGTAGGGAGGCAGAAAGGATATAGTGATTCAGGTATGCAGACAAATGTTCTGCATATGCTCTTAGATACTTGGAACCCATTATGAAGACTCTATCCAGCCAGTAACTTCTTGCTGCACTTGCAGTGGATCAGCGTCCTCTTCCTTAAATAAATCACTTCTCATTAACCTTTAACAAGGAAAGCTTTTGAAGAGTAAGCAAAGTGTTTATATTGGTGAGGGTAGCAACAGAGGTGCAGATGAGTTGCAAACTGAATTTAAGAGGTTATAAAATAAGATGCCAGGCTTTAGGATAACCTCTTCCAACTTTACAGTTCCCAGATGAGTTGGACTCCCACCATTCTCAGGGAAGAATGCTATGATGGGCTTTGTTGTTCCTGCGGGTAACAATTTGGGGTTGGAGGAAAGCCATTAAATGAGCAAAAACCCTTTTGAAGGAGCCAGTAACAAAATGTGCTCCCTTAAAGTCAATAGTGACAATCTCCATGCATTTACTGTAAATCCTATGGTATTCCCCTAAGCAAAATGCTGCAAACAAAAAGTTAATTAATGGTAACTATATCATTTTTTTTTTTAGAGTTTATGGTAATGAATTAATTTCCTAGCTTCCAACATGAAATGTTATTTAATTCTTTTTCAAACCTAACATTCCAGACTTTGAAAACACCCAAAATGTCATCTATCTCTGATTTTGTAAAATGGAGTTTTAAAAATGCTAAATATGGGGCACCTACAAACTGTTTATACCATGATTTACTGCTCCTGGAAGCTTTCAAGAAAGAAAATTCACAGACTTCGCATTCTGTAGCCATAAAAAATGTGGTCTGGGAAGTCTGGACAGGTTGAAGGATGCAAAAACAGCTCTGAGAGCTACATAGGGTCCCAAGACTGCACTTTGCCCACCTCTGCTATTAAGTAACACATAGCACATCATTTTTTCTTCTGCTGGGCAAGTAATTTTCTGTCAAAATACAGCATTTGAAGAATCTGACTTGATGGAGAAAATCATAACCAAAAGTTGTTTGTCTTTTGTTCTCTTTACCAGTCTTACTCTTCTAATTTTTTTTAATTCAGAAAAAAACTGAATAGACATAGTCAACTTTTAGAGGAGAAATGCTGAACTGCTACCATGTTGGTTCCAAAAATGACAGTAGTTTCTGATCCCAGAAAAATAAGCCCATAGGTTTTCAGCAAGGCAATCTATAGACCAAGTAATAAGAAACAAAATCTTTTGTAGCTCAGCCTTGTCAACACTGATCTCACCAGGTCATAAATTCAACTCTCCAGGGTCTTAGCTAGATTTTTTAAAAATGTGGTTTTGCTGTCCGAAATCACTTGTTAGTATGCAACTAGGGACATCAAACATGCAAAGCACACACAACTGAACCTACAGCAGTTCTTCAGTTGTTGCAGTTTTGCTGACCACAAGGCCTAGAGAGAAAATTGCCAAACCATCCCTCTCTCTGGGTAACTACAACAAAGTCTTGTGCTTATGGGTCCTTTGGACTGATGAGCCTAACCTGAAGGGCCCCAGTGACCATAGGCATGCATCCTTGAAAACAGCTTCCTGCATTTTTATCACTCCCATTGCCAAAACCATAAAGTCCATCAATCCATATATGACTTTATGTATACATCAACTTTTCTGGGACTCAAGCCTGCATACTGTTAAAATTCTTTTAAAACTTCACCTTCTTCTTGATCCAGATATTTTACAAATGCTTAACAAATCAGTTCTAGAACAAGGATCAATAATTATGCCAGTTAGGGGATATTTTTTTGCCTTCTGGAGTGCTAATTTTTCTAGATTTTTACATGGAAAAAATAGAGAGTGCAAGAGCTTTGGAGAAAATTAAGGACTTGGGTGCACTACATCAGGGATTCTATGCAGCCCACAGAACTTTCCTCCCTGGTCTAGGAGCTCAGGGCCAGTGCAAGCATTTCAGAATTCTTATATTCGCCCCCCTTTCCATTATTATTATTATTAACATTGTTGTTATATTATTATTACTACTACTACTATTATCATCATCATCTTTATTTATATCCTGGCTTTTTCCCAAGATTGGGACTCAAAGCAGCTTGCCGATTTAAAACATACCAAAAAAAATCAATAATAAAATTGAGTTAAACTATTAAACATATTATAAACATGCACTTTTAAAAGATTTAACAGTTAAAACCTTACAATTTAAAACAATACAGCTTCCTTAAAAACCTTCAATTCTAAAATCATGAACAAAAGTCTTTGTCTGGTGATGGGAGGACAGCAAAGAGGGGGCTATTGTAGCTTCCCTAGGTTGGGAGTTCCAAAGTCTAGGGGCAGCCACCGAAAAGGCCCCCTCTTGTATCCCCATCAACTGTGCCTGTAAAGGTGGTGGGAGTGAGAGAAGGGCCTCTCTTGTAGATCTCAGGTCTGGGCTGGCTCATATGAGGACATGCAATCTGTCAGATAGCCTGGATCTTTCCCTTATGTGTTATTATTAATGCGTGGTACAGAACACAACAAGAGCACATTAGCTGATCATTTCTTAAACAATGTGTTATTTTCTCACTATTGTTTTTAATGGCCATCATTTTTTCTCTCCTTTCCAACCATGCTAGTGTCAAAGCCCTCTACAGGAAACCAGGAGGGCTTCAAATAAAGCCCACAGAAATGCAGCCAAAGCCTGCCAAGCTGCTTCTCTGCCCCTCCCCTAAAAGAACAGTTTGGTGTATCTCTCTGTACATAGCCTTGGAATTTCCCCTCCCACTTTCCCCCTGCTGCTGTTGCTCCATTTGCCTCCATATTCGGCCCTGTATGTACTGTGAATGAGAGCTCTTGATATCCATGTTTTAGCCACCCAGTTCTCCATGTTATACAAAGCATCCCTGAGTGCAGCCAGCAACCCTAACAAAGGTAGTTCTGTTAATCAACTATGCATCGTTATTCTGAATTTTTTATTCAAGAGTTTTGCATGATTACCTGAACTTTCAAATAAGTCACCTGGTGCCTCTGACAAAAGTACTTTCACGAACAGTATCTAAACTTGGTTAGCAAGATTAGAATTCATGATGGCTTTGTTTTGTTTATTCTCACCACATCATCAATCTGAACTGAAACCAATTTGTTTTGACATCTTAAGCCAGAGTCTTCATCACCACTACTGTAAACACCTTGAGGCTGGGAAATCTCAAACAGGTTTCATACTCTTTTCTTTTAAAGGTCATCTATTTCCATTACAGGGATGAGAAGAAGCAAAAATCCAGTAAGGATACTATTGTCAAAGTATCCCTAGGATTATTCACTGAAAATGCTTATACTATGACAAGACACAGGTGTTTAGAGAACTGCATTCATCCAAGTCATCAACGAAAAAGAAGAAAGAAAAAAAACAAGAGGGAAACACTTTATATTCATCTCAACACACATTGTTGAGTTCTGAATATTGTAAAAACCTCCACGTATCTGAAGGATCTGCGAATGGTGATCTGTATTTATAGTACCATACGTTCTTTTCAGCAATCAAAGACTAAAATTATGCATTTGTTATGCAGCACAACAATGTGTATTTTGATGGATGACAAATTGTCTCCCCCAATTTCCTGCTCTTATGGCAGTGGTCTTGTTGTTAGAAACAATGAACAAAGTTGCTGTAATAAGTTCTGCATAACTACAGATTTTCCAGCTTTTAACTCTTTTTTAACTCATTAGGAACTCTTTAGGGGCTGCCTTTGGAAACTGTTCAGAAACTTCAGCAGGTTCAAAACGCAGCAGCCAGGATGCTGAGCGGGGCCAGTTACAGGGAGCATGTAACTCCCTTGTTGAACAGCTTCGCTGGCTACCTGTTCGCTTCCAGGCACAATTCAAAGTGCTTGTCATGACCTATAAAGCCATATACCGCTTAGGTCCAGGCTATTTGAAAAACTGTACCTCCCCATATGAACCTGCTATAGCCTTATGATCTGGTGAAGACACAAGAGACTGCCTTCTCAGCAGCTGCTCCCATCCTGGGGAACTCTCTTCCACAGGAGGCTAGGCTGGCCCCTCCCTGTCCTCTTTTCATAGGCAGGCAATGACATTTCATTTTAAGGAAGCCTTTAATGGGTGAACCGGAGACCTTTTACTTATTTATTAGCTGTTTTTTAAAAATCTATTATAAGTTTTATAATTTTATATGTCTTTTAATGTTTTAATTGTTTATATGCTTTTAATTTTTTTTCTAACCTTTTGGAAGTCGCTTTGGCTCTCACCTTGGAATGAAAGGTGGCACATAAATTCAATAAATAAATAAATAAAAATCCTTATCGCTCATAAGTGCAGCACAATGGTATATACAAAATGGAAATGCCATAAGTTCTCTCAAGACAAAAACATCTGATTCATAAACCAAAATATCTGTTTTTGAGTACACTGGAAGCCTGGGACTAAAAAAAAGGACTTTTCCCACTAGGTGGCAGAATAATCCAAGGGGATTCTGGGAACTGTGGTCTGGAAAAGTAACTTTCGCAAACTCTGGGCTTGGCCACCAATGTGATAAAACACAGTATGCAATTTGACTTCTATTGATTCTGTACCTACTGCACCATCACCAAAATCTTTTTATAGCTTTGATAATATGAGACCTGCCTGATTTTTCTTCGCTACATTTCTCAGCCTAACAAGGGACCCATGAGCTCTAATTAGTTCGAGAAGCAGATTTAATTGCTGCCAGTTTTTAAATTTTCAAAGAGAACATAGCCTTTGCTTCCTTTCCTACAATTCTCTGCTGCAGCATGAGTTCTTCTTATGCCAAATAATTGACAGTACAAGCCTATGCATTTTTACTCAGAAATATTGAACAAGGCTTGTTCCCAGGTAAGTGTGTGTTGCACTGAAACCTGTAACACTGTAATTTGAATCATATTTACTCAGGGGAAAGCCTCATTAAGCACAGACGACTTCTCCCCCGTAGTAAGTTTAATATTGCACTGTAAATCTGCAAGCAGCTCTTCTATCTTACAAGGGTTATAGCTGCAAACCAGGGCTTCGACCAGGACTAATTTCTGATGCAATTCTTTGCTAATTTTCTTCTCAAAGGAAACAGCAAGTAATGTTAGCCATTTTCTTCGTCCTGCAAGAAAGTCTTTGAAAATTGAACAGTTTTCAAAGACTAGTCACAGTTTCACACATATTCTATCCAAAATTCAGGCCCTTTTCGCACCTTACCTTCATCGCAGCAGTGGGGAGCGGCGCTCACGCGAGCAGCCATTTGCGTGAGCCACTCACAGCAGCCCTTCTGCCTCCCACAGTGGCTTGCCAGTTGCGTGACCATCATGCTAGCGCCCCGCCCCTTCCTTTTGCAGCGCAGCCTGGGAGCTGAAGGCAGCACTGGGGGAGGAAGCGCGACCGGGCCAGCTTGTTCGGCACACCGCATGCAGGTAAGTGCACGAGGGCCCCGCGAGCATTGCGCGACCACGCAGTATTTTCGGCTTAGAGCCGAAAATAAAAAATGTGCGCGCAGCCCGCTTTAGGCTCGTGAGCGTCGTGTGAATGGAGTGCATCGTACAGACTGACACTCTCATTCACGCGACGCTCAAGGGGCCCTCGCGCAAAACAAACTGTGTGCAAAAAGGGCCTCAGATGTGGTTTTTGGCAGATAAAAACTGTAGTTTCTGCACAGAAAAGAACATTTTGTGTACAAATTTTTTTTTTCCTGTTCAGAATTTTTTCTGCACAGAACATGCTGTTGTCTGTACAAAACAATCATGCGCAAATTTTACATAGAATAACTGCAAAGATTCTCAGCAGTCCAGGTATCTTCTTCCTAGGTTTTCTTCACACTTGAGAAACATATTTTTTTCCAACAGAATTCTAATAAACACAAAAAAATGCACACTATTTTTGTGCATTTTTTTACTTGTCCTTTTCTGTTTTTTTTAAATACTGTCCTTGCACAGAGCTGCTCACTTGTATCAAACATCAGTATTTGAAAGGGGCGAACGGGATTTTGAAAACAAAACATACCTCTTTGTTTACTTAATCTGATTAGTTATCTGATACAATGGACAATATTTTTGGTGTAAAAACATGTGCATTGATTATGCTGAAAAAGTCATAATAAAAAAAAAGAAAGAAAACAAAAGAGTTAATAAAGATCAGTGGTATAATAATAATGCACCATTTTAAATGCTGGCCTCTGATTTTACCTCTCAGGAAAACAAAAAACCTTCTTCATGGTTCTTAGTTCTTCCCAAAGAAGAATTAAGATGTCATAACAAGTAACTTAACTATTCAAGCTTTCCTCTCCTTCTCTGTTCACCAACATAACACCAGTTACCATTGGATGCAAAAAGAGGATACCGGTATACAAGGTAGGATTAAAATATTCATAACTTTATTTAGGAACCCAACCAAGTTAAAGGTAGTACCTCCATTTCTCCCCTCCCCTTCCCCAGTCCTCTGACAAGGATAGAATAGAAGAAACTGCCCAGTCTGTGTTAAGACAGCAGCCCAGTTGTCATGGAAAATTAGACAGGGAGTCTTTGGCTTCCAAAACAAATCGTATCTCAGTCCTGGAATGCAATTTAAACATAGTAATCCTTGATCGTGTATGGGCCATCTGTGATCCTTTTGTGATTAATTTGCCTTTGACAGGCATCAGTACAACTTCTGCAAAAGTTAAGCCACAAGGTCTCATAAAACCACTAAAAGTATCAGCTGTGCGATAAATTTAATGTTATCATGTAAGGACTTTGTCCTCCCAGCCTTGAACAAAACATCTGCAAACTCCTCCAAGACCTGGCCTTCTGGTCCATTCAACTACTGATTGCTTTTCCAAGCCTATCAGCATAATTAGGCCCAATTGTTTCTGCTTTTTACTATTCAGCTGTCACTTTACAGCAGCAGGTAAACATTGCTGGCCAACAAGCTTTAACAGCTGGCCTGGCCTGGTTTTTGTCACTGAAAAGATGTGCTCCAGGCTATATTAACTCACAAAAATTTTCTTCAACCCCAACACCTGCCCAAAAAGTATAGGAAGACTGAGATAACAAGGGGCCCTTTCACACTATTCAATTATAGCACTTCAATTCCATTTTAACTAATATGGTTTCATCATGTTTAATCCTGGGACTTGCAGTTTCATGGGGTATTTAGACTTCTCTTTTGAAGTATCTCAAGTGCCTCACCAAACCAAAAATTCCAGGATCCCATGCAATGCAACCATGGCGGTTAAAGTAGAATCAAAGTGCCCTCATTGCACAGTTGGAAAGGACCACAGGAAAATGTTAGTCTATCAGGGAAAACTTAATTAGCTGATATTTGCAAAGTAGACACAGAGCACCTTCTCCAGAAGAAAAAGAAGAAGCGTATTTCTCAATTTACAGTCTATAATCTCAATACACACTTTCACCCATTCCAATTCCACCTCCCTTTCTTTCATTCTCTTTCTCTCTCTGAACAGTGCACTTGGAAAGGTCCCTTGATAATTACACCTCTCATCTTCTCCTTGGGAAGACAGTTGAAGCAGGAGGTAATAGCCATAAAGATGAAAGCGATTTAAAGATTTGTCAAGATTCAGTATCCAGATAATAGTGGTGAATCACACATTTGGTGTTCCCAAAATACCTAGGCCCATCCATTTAAGAGGTGGTATTATGCAGTTCCTTTGCATACCCATTCTTTTGAGTCAGCCAAGGCTCCAAGAACATCTGAAGGACAATTTTCTCAACAAAACCTCATCTCCTTCAGACTCTTCCCGGCCTTTGTAATGAATGATGCTCTAACATATATAAGACTCATTTTCCTTTAGGCTGTTTTCCTTTATCTTCCACTGCTATAATGATTATAGCAGTTGAATAATACAGCTGAAACTTTAGCATAAATAGATTTTGTACTTCCTTTCTTTAGTCAGCATGATGAAACTTCTCTTAAGTGCAAGCATCATTTTGACGAAGAAGTTTTGAATAATGTAGAAAAGAACTAGCAATGTATGGACCAAGAAAAAGTAAATTGCTTTGTGACATTTGCACAAAATAGGAAGTGGAAAATCTATCAAATTCCCTTCATTTATTTTGAATTCCAGGTGTTAAAAACTAAATGGTGCAATATGCAAATTTAGCGTGAGCAAGCAACACCTGCAGTACGTTAGGGAAAAGGTCACAAAGTGTTAGGCATTTTAAGCTATTTTTATTGAGAAAAGAAATATTGATCCAGAGGGCAGGATTACCAATTATCACTTCTGTCTTTCATCAAAGCCTTGGTAGGACCACTTACTGGGTTCTTCCACAGGATTGGTTTCAATGTTGCACTTAATTGAAGTCATTAAAGAGTGCCAAATTGACATCCATATGATGGAAACAGAAGGAAGTACTTGCTTATTTCCTAAATATCCCCATAAGGTTTTGTATGACCAGAAGATGCATACCACACGTTTTTCATCTAAGACACCTAAACATGGTTAACAGCTTATTGAGCTGTGAAATATGGAAAGGAACACTGCTACTTCATTCATCATTCTACAGTGTAAAGCATAACACTGCTTCACTGAGTTCAACAGATTCACAGCTAAACAATTTAGAATAAACCTCCATGCACCAAACCTGTTAGAGCATGCTGTTTCACCCCAATCTATCTCTAAGGTAGTGTGACTCTGTATAGCTATGCCCATTCTAGGCAGTGATGTATTTAAGTCTTTTACACCAAATCACAAGTTAGGTCTCAAACTGAGTCTCAGTTCCTTGCAAGATAGTTTCAAGTGAAGTCTCAAGTCTGGGAGCCAACATTAAACCCAACATATATTCCAGAATTTCTGGATAAAGTCAAATAAAGTCATTTTCAACCATTTAAGTAAACTCAGCCTTCCACATTTGCAATTTTACCATCCACAGCTTCAGAAATGATGAATAGGATCCTTCTTACTTCTCATTTCTGAAGTAGGAGGCTTTTTAAAAAATGAGGAATAGGATCTTTCTTACTCCCCATTATTGAAGCTTTAGAAAGAAGGATTCTTCCTCCTCAAGCCCATTACCTAACCATTTGCTATTCCACTCTAGAAATGCACCCTGCACTCTGGGGGCAATCTTGCTTTCTGCTCTTAGGAAATTTTTTAGAAAGCTTCTCCAATATGCAGCAGGGGCAGGCTGCTGAGCATACCTTAAGCCCATTGCCAAGCCCATTATCTATTCCATTTGATATTCCTCTCTGAGAAATGTGCCCACACTTTGGGCTTGAGACAGATTGTCGTGTGACCAGTAGACAAAAGAGATGGAAGTGTTGTTCAGTTGTAAGGTTTCTGAATGAATGTGTTATGTTACTGAACCAAGGGCAGCAAGTCAGTCACTAAAAATATACAAGTCACAAGTCAAGTCGAGTCAGTACATCATTTGTTGTCAAGTGGAGTCTAAGGCCCTTTTCACACCTTACCTTGTTAGCGCAATGGACTAGAGCCCTCACGATATTGCCAATATTGCAAGAGGCCCAGTAGAGAGCCCCTTGCAGTCTGCACATGGTGGGGCATTCACAAGAGAGCACCAGTCCCCGCCTGGTGCCTTGTCCGCATGTCAGCATCCTGGGCCACACCCAGGTCCCGCCCTGTCCCCGCCCCACCGCCCCTGATTGGTCGGTGGTTTTTCTTTCTTTTTTATTGTTTTGTCGACTATCGTGCTAACGTTAGCACAATAGATCCTGCCAACAGGCTGTTTCATATTACATTGGTAACGTGCTAACAATAGCGCCAGGTTTTTTAAAAAAACACAATCTGCCAGACCCTGGGGGCTGCTGTCGTCTCGAGTGTGAGTGCCGATGCAGCCCCGGGGTGGCCTCTCACGGAGACATGTTGTGCAGTGTTCCCTGCTGCGGTGGGGGCAGCAGCCGGCCTGCTGCTGGGCGGAGCGTCCCCTGGGAGTTGCTGCACGAGGGACAGCAGCAGGGACTGCCCACACCCCACCCACTCCCGGGTCCTTCCCGGAAGCACACCCGACAATGGCTCCGCAGGCCCTCTGGTCGCGCAACTGATGCGTGAAAGGGAGGTTATTTTTGCCTTTCAGGCGAATATAAGAAAACACACTATCAGCACTATCTGTGGCCATGATAGCACCTGGTTCGCCAGGACGTCATGCGGTACAGCGGCTCATGAAGGGGGGAGCGTGCCTAAGATGCTTTAAAAACGCCATGCGAAAAGGGCCTAAGTCAAGTCATTGAAGTGACTTATGTCTAATTTGAGTCTGAGTCAATTGACTCAAGCCTACATCACTGATTTTGTTGTGGCGCACTGGGCTATCTTGAAAATAAAGATGAAAAACTTGAGGTCTGGGTGTGACTCTGAGGGCCACGCAAAAATCTACATCTCTGAAACTTGGTGGCAAATTACACTGCTGAAATGTGGTGAGGAAACAACAAGCCTCTTCAAGACAAACACTTTCTGCTTACTTTAAAGGGGATTTTGTGGTTTGCGCTGAAATTTGTCAGGAAATCAGGAGATACCTTTAACCCAACCATTGCCTTCATTTAAAAAAATGACTTCTACCATTTTGCTGCTGAACTTCAATGGTGCAAGTTGATGCTGAGTATCAGAGGTAGAGAGGTGGGGACTGCATCCTGTGATGGATTCAGCAGGGCAAAATTGTCTACCCCTAAATATGGAAGCACTTCTTTCACAAAGGGAAACATGCTCAAGACTACCTATTAACCCATGCTACGTGATGTCTTTTCCTTTGGAGAGAAAATCCCTTAACAGTCAGTCCAAAAAAATTAGCACTCAGTCCTTAATTTTTAAAGACAAAACATATTAGCTTTGAGCACAAATTGCCTATAAATAACCACAGGAGCATACAATATCCCTGAAATCACTAGCTTTGCACACTAGGGTTACCTGATTTCTAGGCCTGGCCCTAGTCTGAGTCTGACAGTCTGGACCTTCTTCTCCAGTCCTCAGGGAAAGAGGGAAGAATCTCAGGGTAAAAGCACTGCATTGAAATGTGTATGCGTATATGTATATATATATATATGTATATATATGTGTGTGTGTATATATATTCTTCATTTGATAGACTTAAGTGTTTTTTATTTGAATGGCCAGTGATATTACAAGAGGTCATCCCTAGATCTCAGGTTTTGATACTGAAATCTCAGAGCTTCAGACAGCTACCCAGCTCTACACTGACTTCTTCTTTCCCCCATACATTCTTCCCCACATCTTAATTTTTACCCAATTCCCCATGGACTCCTCTCTCCACATACACTTTTCCCCTTCTTCTCTTTAGGAAAGGCCAAGATAGCTTCCTACTAACAATCAACAAAGAAAAATGAAAAAAGAGTATACGGCAAGAAATGGAAGAAAGGGGTAGAAGAGACAGGTCTCAGGGAGGGAAAGGACTGGCATTTCAGAAAAAGAAAGCGATAACATTATAAAAGATAATACAGAAAGACTGGATTTTGCTGATAGATCGTAAGTATGTTAATGCTTTTGAGAGTTTAAAGCAGGAGGGGGCACGTGAAGATCATGGACTGCAAATATCTCCCATTTTGGGAGGCCCTAGTCAAAAGAATGTTTCTAAGAAATCAATTTTTGTTTTTGTTTTTGTTTTCAAATGCTCTCTAGGGATTGTGGGGACATTTTTGCCACATTTCTGTCCTCCATGCCCTCCAGACCAATTTAGGTTCAAGAGAGGCCTTTAAAAAAAAACCCTAGCCCTCCACAGTTGCCCACCCCTACTTTAGGCCTGCTGTTGTTGTGTGCTTTCAACTCATTTCCAGCTGATGGCAACTGCAAGGCAACCCTAACACAGGGTTTTCTTGACAAGATTTGTTGGGGGGAGGTTGCTTCTACCTCCCTCTGAGGCTGAGAGAGTATGAGTTCTCCAAGGTCACCCAGTGGGTTTCTATGGCTGAGTGGGGATTTGAACACTGGTCTCCAGACCCATAGCAGAACGCTCAAACCACTCCCACCATACTGGCTCTTGGTTTAGAGTTTAAGATCTTGCAAATCCACAGGCTACTTTTCCCTGGAGATTCTGGCTAGTTAACAGTAAAACTACTTGCCAAAATTATCAAGAATGAGAATACAGTCATTTGCATTGTTCAATACATAGAGAAAGGAAATAAAGCACAATATCATGGCTTCCCTCACATACCAGTTATTACAATTGTCTCTTCTACTCATTGGCCAAAGAGCGCAGGTAACCAAACTGACTTTTTAATGAAAAATTACTTGGTCAGAGAATTTTCTGCATTTTTCTGCTTATATTTCTAAAAGAATAGACAACAATCTTGCTCATCTATTACTGACAACGTAGGTGCTAAAAACAACTATGGGTCAGCCTATTCCCTAATAACAATTTTTAATTATTTTAAAATAACTTAATTTTTCAATGTGTTCAGATAAACGGGTAACCAAAGGGGACACTTAGGATCTGAACAAAACTTAGGTATCTGGGCATTACAGCAAAGTTACATAACGAGAGCTTTTGGGGAAGATCCATAGGCTTGCTCATACAGCTAACGGCTTTCAAGAGTTATTTGGGGAGAAAGAATTCCTGTTCAGCCTGTTACTGTTTGTAGTACAGACATTCCTGAATTTTGGAAGAGGGCTCAAGAAAAATTCAGGTGAAAACAGAGGGGTCATTATCCTGAAATTCATACACAGGACCTAATTGCTGGTCCATTGGCTGTTTCAAGCAAACCTCAATACAAAATCATTACTAGTTTTTCTGGTAGGAAAGAGGGAGGGAGAGAATGAGAACCAGGTTCTTTTCATCCTCAGAAAAGTAAATATAGTTCAGAAATACCGAGAGCAAGCAATAGAGGACCCCAGGCCCTGATTTAGCACACCACTGCGAATGCTTCAAAAAGATGAATTTGTGACAGCACATTAAAGTGAAAGCTGAATCTGTGAAATGAAAAAGGTTTGTGATCTTTCATAGCCTGGGCATGTAGTAAAGATTATACCAAACAGCCTTCTTTAAAAGCATTGCTGAGTTAAACCTGCCAAGCATTCAAGATGGTAAATAAAAGGCCAGCCTGTTTTCAAAGCAGATGTGTTTGCTGTCTTGGATTTAACTGTTCATCCAAGTCTTTCCCCTTCTGGGTTCATGAAGAAATGAATGTTATATCATGCATTATCACATCCTTTGAAGAAATATATAATGTTGGCTTATGAGCCAAGCAGAGGAATAAACATCATTCCACAACAGTGAGATGAGGTGCTTCATATTGGGATGTGCACCACTATGTGTGCCAGGGATAGGACTTTTTTCATTTCAGGTCTTTTAGAAGTCAGGTCCCAGAAGACCCAGCTAGCATGGCCTACCTTACAACTGTTCTGATTTGGCAGAGACAGTCTTGATTAATCCTCTGTCATCTCACTTTTTAAGCTGCTTTTAAAACGACCAAGTCTCTCTCTTTCTCTTTGCGTCTCATTTTCCCCTTTTGTCCTGAGCTTACTTCAATTGCTGCAAAAACTGAGGTCTTTTCCTCATGACGATACTCTCGTGTGTCATCTCATCACAACCCCAGCAGTGCCTCTCCTGGAATGGGAACATGTTCCCAACACCTCTCTCTGCACGCAACCAGCTGCTTGCAGAAAGGAGCACAAGGGATATGTTCCATCCTTCCAGACTGCAACCAGCCTTCTTTCCATGCTGCAGTAGGGGAGGAAGTACATAGATCATGATTCTGTCCCTCTGGCATGGCCGGCTACAACAAATAGCTCATGTGATTGGGAGTAAGTGATGGAGTTTCTCCATCAATGATATAGCCCGTGATCGCACCAGCTGATGAGGCAAGAAGAATGGGTGAGACTGCAACGATGTCATGTGGAAGTGTCGTTGTAGTCCTGCTCCTCTCGCGTCCCCATGCCAGGATGCCATCATCATGCGAAAAGGGCCAGAGTCTAAATTGCAATAGTAGTTTGCACTTAGTTCATCATGGGAGACAAGAGAAGAGAGGAAGGGTAGACTCTGCCCTTCCCAGTAGACTCAGGCAAAAGCAAACTGCTGTAGCCTCTCATAGCTCTTTCATAATTTTTACCATCTTGGCAGCACTTTGATGTTGCTTGGGCAATTTTCTGTCAGGGATTCGCAGCATGGAACCCTGGGAAAATGCCCAGACCACTGCAAGACATTGCATCATACTCCAGCTGTGTGTATTGCAAGACATTGCATCAGGTACTGGAGTGGTGTGCAAAGGGTACAGGGTGGTGTGCAGACCCCTGTAGCTCATTGGATGTGAATATGTATATAAGGCAGCAACGCCCAGTTCAGTTTGTCTGATGACCAAACCCGGTGCCTGGCATAAGCTTTTGTCAGTCTGTTTTATGTTTTGTGTACATATCGGAACCTTGAAGTTAAGATAAAGTGCCCCCTGTTTGGAAGAAAATTTTTCCATGTGAGTATCCTTCTTGGGAACAGGGTTGCTACTGTTGGTTTGCTGAGAACCTTCTTCTCGCTGTGTCTCCATGGGGATTGAAACTCCCATCATTCCCCCAACATTTTCATACATGAAAAGGGGATGCAATGGTAAAAGACTGTGGAATTGTTGTTGAAAACGTCAGAAGACCAGTTCCCTTTCCGCACTTTACCTTTTTGCGGAGGTGGGGGGCGACGGTTGCACAAGCAGCCTCTTGTGCGAGGCGCTCACTTCATTTCTCGTTCCTTACCGCAGCTGGCTTGCAGGTTGTGCGAGCGCCGCGCGATGCCCCGCCCCTTCCTACTGCAGTGCAACCTGGGAATTGCAAGCTAATGCTGAGGCAGGAAGCGTGACCGGCCTGGCTCCTGATGCACCACAGGGCAGGTAAGTGCATGCGGGTCCCGGGAGCATTGCGCTACCACGCACCATTTTCGGCTTTAAGCCGAAAATAAAAAATGCGTGCGTGGTCCACTTTAGGCTCTTGAGCACCGCGTAAATGGGAGTGCATCGTATGGACCACTCCTCCCATTTACGCGATGCTCAAGGGGCTCTTTCACTTTAGAAATGGTGTGCGAAAAGGGCACAGAGTTTCTCTATCCATTATAAACAAAGTGGTACACATCCTTATAGGAAAAATGGCATGTACAGAAAGACTAATGCATGCCATTTGAGAATTACTAAATACTCAGGCCTACAGGTTTGCACCCTTCAAGAACAACTGCTACAGATTGTATGCCTATTAATTCATATTAGATTAGTTCTTTGTATTCTGGCTGTCTAGCTCAGCAACAGACTTGCTGAGGCTGTTGTGTTGTAATTCAAGTATGGCACTTTAGAATCAGCCTAATTTTATATGAGAAGGGAAAGTTCCTCATTAAGCACTAATCAGGCTTTTGATCTTCTGTTCCTTACTCCTTAGGGAAGCCATGTGGAGTTATCTTAATATGCCACCTTTACTTTTTAATATGTTCATAAAAACTTAATCAGATAAGAGATACTCTGGTGTATGGATGTGATTAAAGTATTTACACAGACTACATCTGAAATACCGAAACTAATAATTCAATAAAGTCTATTTTTATATCCAACCCCTAAATTCAATTTAATTTAGTACAACTGAAGCTTTTTTTTGCCTCTTAACTATCTAACAATCAGGATATAATTTGTGAACCGAAATCTATTTATCACACTAAAACTCAGTGCAGTTGGCCTTCCATATCCATGGATTCTGTATGCATAGATTCAACCAACAATGGCTTGAAATATTTAAAAAAAATCCAAAAAGCAAACTTTGATTTTGCTATTTTATGTAAGGGATGCCATTTTACTACACCATTGTACATAATGGGACTGAGCATCCACACATTTTCGTATCCATAGGGGTTCTGGAGCCAAACCGTAGCAGATACCGAGGGCCCACTGTACCTCAAAAGTACCAGCATTGCATCATAACAAAAGCATCTTCTGCCAAGTTAAAAAAAAAAATCAAAACAAAGTAGCTGCCGAAGAGGCATGGCACATTTTGGCTCATGGGGCTTATCTCTTCAGCAGCCCAAGATGCAGTGGCAAAACATTCAAAGAAAGTTTCACTTTCCTTTCCCATTCTCAAACACAGATTCTTTAGGCTGGAGTGGAGATTCTGTGGCCCTCCAGATATTGTTGGATTGGAACTCCTACCATCCCTGATGATTAGCCATGCTGGTTGAGGGTGATGAGATATGGAGTTTAGCAAAAACTGGAGAACTGCCTGTGCTTTAAATCTTGGCTGGAATGATTTCTAGCATCTTTAAGAAAAACCAATATTCATAAAATATTACAGAATAGGATGCATTTATTCCAAATATCACCTTTTCCATAGAGAATGCAAGAGACTTCCAAGCTAGGATCATGAGTTTGATCATAACTGGAGTAACAGAGCAACAAAATTAATGACAATAATTTCCCAGGTCTGCAAGCCTGTCCACATACTCCTTAGAGGGTGAGGAAATTTTGTTTCGGAAACCCACAGGTTTTTTGTCCAAGGAGGAATGTAGCTGCATAGACAGAGCTGCCCAGCTCTTGTTAACTGCATTGTTTACAAATCTCCCCTTCAAATGTTCCAGTGTTCAGCAAGTAGACACACTTGTCATTTATACTGCCTAGGCGCTCTTAGAGGAAGATTTCACTGACAGCAAAATCCATACCAGTCAACTGAAATTTCAAATAACTAAGGTTTTCAATAACAGGACCACAGAAGAGCAAGTCCATACTGCTGCCTCTGTGTGAGTATGTTGTGGGAAAACATTACAGATCTACTTAGAAGACCTTGAAATATTGTCCACAAATGAAAAGTCTCTTAACTTTTTCTGTGTACAGGCAGTTTTGTGTGTACCTCATCAGTGCACACTGGCCATTAAACCCATGGCTTTCCAGATGTTCAGTTTTGAGCTTTCCTATTGACTAATAAGAATCCGAAGCCTATTGTTGCATAAATCAAGTGTCATCAAACAATTGATTTCTGGGAGATTGTCCTCTCCATTTTAGTTTAGGAGCAATAGTTGCTTTGGAGCCAGGATGTTTTCACACTACACAACTATAGAATCTTCTTTAACTGTCTATGGCACAGCGTTCCATTTTCATGTTGGTGACACACTTTTTAGACATGCATCATTTCGGGACACAGTAATTTCAATTTTACCAGCAAACTAGAGGTCAGACAAACACCTTATAAGAAATACAGACATACATACATAAATTGTAACAACAAAGTGTATGGGGACACAACATATTTCATGAAAACCTTTCATATATTTTTTAACAATATATGATTTATAAATAATAACATACAGTTCCAAGATTGTAGGTGACACACCTACACGCTTCAGGTGACACACTAATGTGTCACAGCACACCATTTGGAAAGCCCTGGTCTATGGAATCCTAAGATTTGCAGTTTAGAGAGGAGTATTTAGAATTCTCAACCAGAGAGCTCCAGTGCCTCACCAACCTACAGATCCCAAGATTCCATAGGATGCATCTATAGCAATTAAAGTTGGATCATAATGCTATAATTGTACAGTGTAAAAGGGCCTCAGATAGCAGAAAAATGCAGGGCAACACCAGTATTTTCTTTCTTCTGTCAGTTCTTTTTTAAAGCTGCAAAATGTCATATGAATAGATAGATTTTCCCGATTTTCCCTAAAGGCAACAACCAGATCTTATCTAATCTTGGAAGCTAAGTCAAGTCAGCCCTGGTTAGTATTTGGAGTGGGAGACCACCAGAGACAGTGTATCTAGAGTGGGGCAACTGAGACACATGCCCTCAGCACCAATGCCATGGGATGCAAAAAAAAAGCTGACACCCTGCCCTCTCACCCAGGCCTGGCCTGCTGCCACCCCCTGCCCCCCGCTGAGGTCATTCTTGGGCCAGTGTGGAGGTAACGGTGGCAGCAGTATCCCACTCACCCAGGCTAGCCCACGTCAGTCCCCTACTCCCTCCAGAGTCATCCTGGTCTGATGCAGAGGCAGCAGCAGCAGCAACTCTCCCACCTGGGCCTGGCTTCTGCTGCCCCCCTTGCCCTAGTCTTCCTTGGCCTGGAGTGGTAGGGGTGGGAGAAGCAGCACCTAGGGGGTGCAACTTCCATGCTTGCCCTAGACGCTGTTAACCCTAGATACACCTCTGGGGACCACCAATGAATACCACATGCTGTAGGCTATCTTTCAGAGGGAGGAAATGTTAACACCACCTCTCAGTATCCTCTGCCTATGAAAGCCCTATGAAATTCATGACGTTGCCATAAGTCAACAGATGACTTGAAGGCACATATACAGACACCGTTCTTGGACCAAACAGAACTTGCTGAATTCCACTTCATAACTACTGAAAAGCCTGGATGCTTCTACTAGGGTTGTCCCTTGACCTATTTTTTTCTGCCTCCATGTCATGCCCACATTATTGTTAAAATTGAAATAGCTGGAACCTCCCTCCCTCATCAATCAATAAAAGGGCAAGGTGTCAGCAATGTACATAAATGGTAAGTAGAAATATAGATATAGATGCAGGAAGTCATACTGAAGAAGTTCATAACATATTGCAAGTAGCAGATGGCTCTTTGGGGGAAATCATGAATAAAAATAGCTGCAGTAAACTAAGTTATTCCATTGTGAAGAGAAAGCACTCAGTTCCAGCGTCAGTAATAGCATGATTCCCCAAAGGTGCATACTGGTGATGAAGCTCACTCATATGTTAGGAAGCAAAGCTGAGCTAATTGCTAGAATGGAATGGGAAGCACACAGATCCTCCTGTTATTATTCATGCCTATCATTCTCATATAGGTGAATTAAAAAAAAATTCCCAGAGCCATCAGTGGAATACTTGATGACTTGCCAACAATGCCTCTGGATGTTTCTGGCTTGCTTATATTATTACTAATGAGAGTTTAAAACTACCTCATAAACTGTGACCAACTGAACTCAAACATCTGTATATGTAAACAGCTTTTTGGTTTGCAGTTGGAAAAAGCAGCTCTTCCAGACCACATCAAAAAGCATCAGTAGAATGGTAAAAGCAGCTTCTAAAGCTGTAAAGGAAAGTTGTTATTTTTAAAAAAAGAGAATCGTACTAGAATCTGTAACAATTCCTGATTTTGCGTCTCTTGTGGCCAAACAACTTCACTGATAAGGAACACAAAGAAAGATACCTGAGCTTTTCTACAGTGATTGGTCTAAACATCATTGATGGTCCCACTTAGAGTAGACCTATTGAACTAATGGGATTTATATAAGTGTTGTCTTATGTTCCCAATAAATCAGTAGATTTACTACCTAAGAATGCAAGAAGAGTCTTCCAGAATCAGTCCAGAGGGCTATCTAACACAACAAACAAATCTAATACCAAAAAAAAATTAAAAAAAAATGCTTCTGACAGTGCCCAGTCATGATACTATTGTAAAATATGAAATCATCAAGAAAAATAGAAGATATGATGATTAATTTTACACACTACTTTCCTTAACACAATTAGAATCATGTAAATTCTTTGAAAAGTCCATTTTTGGACTACAGTTCCACAATCCTTTAGCCAGTGAAGCCAAGGCTTGTCTTGGTCCATATAGAATTATTTATATAGATCCTCTGTTGCTGATGCCATTACTGTATAGACATATAAGCACATTAGTCTTCATCATGTCATTAAATCAAATAGTGCTTCTGTTCTGAGTTGGAACTGGCTAGAATTCCAGGCCTCCCCAGGACTTCCTTTGATACTGAAAACTGACACGTTTTATTACTTGTGGTGAACTATCTCCTCACCTAATAAATTTCAAAACTCTGCCATCATGTTGCTAATCAGGAAGTTTACTCCTTAGATCAGTTCCCACCCTCTTCCATATCCTCAAACTGTCAGGCTAAGGTGAAACAAACTACTAGGCCCAAAAGAATACAAAACAATGCTTGGTGGGTGAGGAGTATGTTAATGCTAATAAGTGATGCTGATAGGGTAATATATCATGATGATGATGACAGCCACAACAACAAAAGATGTAATAAGGTGATATGTGATGCTCCCTCTTTTCTTGCTCTGCATCTCTGTTGCATTGCGTTACCTACCAGGCTTGTTTCAGGTACAATTTCCATTGATCCTGTACCACAGATAACTAAAATGTTATGGAGACACGCCATTCTATAAGAGGACCTGAGTCCACAGTGATTCTTCTGTCACTGTAAAATATGAGACAGGGATTCAGCACATGCACATAACTGTGGCTGAAGGAATAAGGAGGTCAGCATTATCTAAAGAAGCCTCTTTTTATAAATACACCATGGCAGTTCATCAGGCAATTCTCTCTCAAATGGTCTCAGTCAAGCTACATTTTATATGCAGGGTATGTATTCTTTTTCCCCAGATGTTTCTCCTTCTCCTCCTAACACGCAGCACTTTTGAGACTGCAAGATGCAGCACAAAAGTGGCAATGGGAGATGCTGTCTAATCCATATTTTATCTTCCCGAAGAGAAAAGGAACCTGTTAAGAAGAAGATTTTGAGCAGGTAAACAGAACAAGAAAGCTCAAGCAGGCCATATTCATATGCAACAGAGTCTAACAGTAGACTTCCCTGCAATACTTGAAGTGAAATTCTTGCCTGTCTTCAGTATCAACTTCAGTCTTTTGGTAGATCTTTATGCAACATAACTCAGTATGTTCTTCACACATACCTATGGATGACCCAGGCAGGAGTACTGCTCCCAGTACTGATTGTTGCTAGTTTTACCTGTATTTTGGTGTCTCTGCAGTTGTTCATCTCTACCTCCCTATCTACTTGTTCACTCAGGGATACCAGAGAACAGGTGAACGGAAGCACATGGGAAGGAGAGAAGGGAGAATCAAACAGCCAATGGGAGCCACTTATAGAATTCCAGCCCCACATATAGGCCCTACATATAGACTGGAATACTATAAGTTAGTCACTCCTAGAGAAAACTTATTGAATTGATTGTCACTACATAAGTGAATCCCCTTGATTCAATGGCTCTACTGTAGTTGGAACTAACAATGGGATTTTAGGCCAGGAGCCTAAAATAGCCAATGAGAGGAAGGCATGAGAAACAGAGCAGAAGTTACTGATGCCATTTCCGCATGACGAAGCTCTTCCGTGTTGTCTTGCTGCAGTCCCGGGTCCAGAAGGGAGTGTGTCAGCAACGCTCCCCTCTGCACCCACTCAGTTCATGTGGAAGAGAATGCAATGGCACCATGTCTTCCTTCTGCAGCGCAGCTGGGCTTTTTCCTTTGCTGCACTGTGGAAGGAAGCATCGCCAGTGCACTTCCACAGCTTCAGCATGTCCAGAAGTGATGGGAGTGCCACGTGATCACAGGCGCAAAAAGGATTTTTTCCATTTTGCAAAAACTGCGCAAGTGCGACGCTCCACAACAGGATGGCAGCGGGACAGCAATGACGTCATGCGGAAGTGCGACCTCTAGACAGCTGCTATCCTGTGGCAAAAAACACAACAGTGATGTAGTGTGGAAAGGGCCTGAGTCAAATAACCAATGAGAGTACGCTTTCCAGACTCCAAAGTGGTTGTCTCCCTAGAAGTATTTAAGTAGAGCAGCTGGTTGTTGACTTGTGGTGCACCTCAAGTTGATGTTAAATCCTTAAAGCAGAATCAACCAAAAAAGCATTTCCGATGTCCCCACCCCTTGTGTCATAGCTCCTGAGTTTTGCAGCCTTACACTATTTTATTTATTTATTTATTTATCTATTTATTTATTTATTTATATCCCGCCTCTCCATATGGATCGAGGCGGCGAACAACTTACAAATAGCGTGTGTTTCGAAACATTTCTATACATGCCCCCAACAAGCTGGGTACTCATTTTACCGACCTGAGAAAGGATGGAAGGCTGAGTCAACCTTGGAGCCCGGCAGGATCGAACTCACAACCTTGTGGTTTGTGACTTGCAGTACTGGCATTTAACCACTGCGCCATCAGGGCTCAGTGGTTAAAACACTAAAGGCGAACCCTCTCCCCTTTTCTTCTGCCACTAAGGGAGAACACAAACCTTTCTTAGTGAGTTTTGCTTATTTACTTTTATATTACTTTACCGGAGGTAACTTATTATTTACAAAAGCCCAAGCCTTTTTCCAGGCAATGTCTGCAAACTCTATGGATACTTTAAAAAAAAACACCCTATGAGGCTATGGCCCTTTCCGCACGAAGCCAGGAATCTCTCCGTGCCATTACTTACCACTTCTTCTGGGCTCACAACAACGCGGACTTTCCCTTAAGCCCTTCCGCAGAGCTCCTCTGTTTGTTCCAGGGCAATCCGGAGCAGTGCGAGGTCTTTAGATCCGCACTGGTGAGGCTGACAAATTGGCAACTTCCTGTTGTTTGTGGGTCCGGACCAACCGCTGAAACTGACCACAGCCACAGCCCACCCTCCGCTGATCGCAGGTTCACATTGGTGCGAATCTGCACATCTTCACAACAGAGCAGGAACAAATTGGCATGCTCTGGAAAATTTAGAAACTGCTTTTTTCCAGTCTTCACATAGCGCGCTGGAGGACCACTTGGGGGCGTATTGAATTGGACTTAGGTGCGGAAGTAAGGTAAATAGTCCAAAACGATCCAAGGTGCAGATGATCTCCGTGACAGGATGCATTGGCCCGTCTTAATTTCCTCGTGCGGAAAGGGCCTAAGATTGAAGCAAGTTTGCTAGAACAATGGATAATGTGATGATGATGACTACCATTGGCCCTCCACATTCACTAGAGTTAGGGGAACAGGATCTCTGCAAAAGTGGAAAAACCTCAAATATTAAAATGTGTGGGAAGGGAGGCAAGGCATGGTGGGAGAGTGGGCACCTGAGCTTCAAACCAGGTTAGAGAAAGGAGAGGAAAAGGAACTGGCTCAGGGTGGCCCTATACTTTTCCTCTCTGGCTCATTTCCTTCCTTGGGTATGTGGGGGAGGGCATCAGGAGAAGGTTTATGGTGCTGAGAAATCAGGCTGTAAGCCATCCTTAGTTGGCCAGGCAGTGGCCGGTGAAACAGAAGGAGGACCAGAGGTGGGTTTTTTGGAGCTGCCAAAAGGGAAGGTTCCTGTGGAAGAGAAGCACTTGCAGTGGGGCAGGAGACAGGGATTGGAGAAACTCACCATTAATGAAATCTTTGAAAGTAAAACCCACAAATGTGGAGGGCTGACTGTACTACTTTAACAATATATGCAAATCATATAAAGTTACCATCCTAAGTGCTGTTTTGTGGATATTACATAAGTCCTATTGAATTCACTGGAATTTAAGCACTGAGTAACCAAGCATCAGATTGTTTCAAGAAACCATTTTATAACAACAACAGTATTACTGTATGCATAGTTGCTTGAAAATGAGGTCCATTGTGTCCACTTGGAGATTACTTGAACGTATGGAGTTGTAGAAGATAACATAAACAGCTGGCCTAGAATCAGGGATAGATGTTAAAGTGAGAAATAAATATAAGAGTTGCACAGAATTCAGGAGGCCTCCTTCAAAAATTTTTGGAGAGGGGGCAGGTTAATTTCTAACAACATTTTGCCATGCTATCTTCTTTTTCTAGATCATTTTAAGACAGAGCATCCATCCCTTTTCTGTCAAAAATGTATTTTTCACCTGAGATTGAAACATCCATTTCACACCAGTGAAAGCTGACTGCTTTTCCTTATTATAAACTCCCTCAAAAGAAATGCCTTCTATAGAAAGATCCATTGATTGGGAAAGAAATTACCAACCTGATGTCTCCCTCTTGAAATGGGTGCCTATTCTACTGACTATTTCTCTTCTCTGCCCCCCCACCCCACCTAGCACTTCCCTGTATTACATATGCAATCAAGATGAGATGGCACCATGCTGAGGTGATAGAATAGATTGTCAGTGAAGGAGGTCATTTTTCTCCTATGTTAAAAAAAATCCCCACTAGTTAAAAAAATGTAGTTTGAAGTAAGCTGGATAGAATATTGTTCCTAATATTGAATAAGTTGAATTTGCCAGTGGGCTTTTATGAGGCTAAACATTCAAAAGCCATGTCTGTCACTGAATACTTGATATGGAATACTCTATTATACTTTATTTACACACACACGACCACTTTCTTTGGGTATATATCAACAGCACCCAGAAAGAAAAGGAAAAACAAGTTGCTCCTTTTTCTTGCTCCTTTTGCTGCACATTCACAATGAACAGACAAGGATCCAGGCTGATGGTGAGGAAAGGTTTAAAAATCACCAAGGCTAGGCAGTCCAAAAGGGAGGCCAGAGCCCAAATACGTTGCATGTGTTCGTGTCAATTCTTCAATTACAGTGGATTGACATCCACTGTAAAATCAGTGAACTTTTAAAAACTGACATATGAAATTTGAAATCCTGAGTGAAGATTTTTATCTGGTCTGCCAGGGACTCAAAACTGCCACCACGCAGGCCAGGCCAGGCAAGAAAGCTGGACTTCTCTCAGGAACTGGTTTCAGAGTCAAGCAAAGAAGCCTGACTATTATGAGAGCAAAGTCATTCTCCCTCCAGCTGAGCCAGACTCTGGCCAGGGTGCTCCAAAAGAGTATCCAAAAGACTATTTCTTGATTCTTCCCTGCACCAAACAGCTGTCTCATTCTCTCCCCACTCCAACTGTCCACCCTCCTGCCTGCCTGACTTCCCACCAGGAATAATGGAGTTGTGCCCACTAAAAGGCCCCACTTGCAGAAGACCCCAGAGGCTCTCTCCAGCTTGCAAGAAGTCAGGTAAGAAAGAAGGGATTCAGGAGATGTTCCCCCCTTTCTTTGATCCCTCACCTTCATGCACAACCAAGAGCCCTTTTCCACTTAGCCCAAAGTCCAAAGATGATTACCTGGCCAGTTGGGTGGCCATCCAACCACCCTACAGTCACCCACTGGTGACCACCACCTGTCACACAGATCTGCAGCTGGAGCCCCTCCCCAACACACACACCAAATATCACTGCACTCCATTGGCAGCCCGGGCAATGATAACCAGGAAGAGGACTTGAAGGATGTTGTCCTGTGCCAGCAGCCAGTCAAGTCTTACAGCTGTTGAATTAGAGTCCTTCACCAGCAGCTGCAAATAAAGTTTGAATTAGTTTGTTAGCAAGTTACCAGTCATCATTTTGCAGTCTGAGGTCACAGTAAATCCAGAGTGACTGTCCAGTGGCAAAGTCCATAAACAAGGTCAAGGTCAAGGTTTCTAAGAGCATGAGCAAGGAATCCAAATGTAAGCCAGGTTGCTTCCACCAATAGGAATGATCGACTGCAACAGCTTCCTCCCATTCTGGTCCCTCTTTTTATACAGGCTTAGAATTTTCCACAGCTGTTTGCCTAATTAATGAGTCTTTATATATATAAACATTCTCAGACTCCTGGGCTCTCTCTTTTCCACCTACAGTGGCTGCCATAAGTATTGTCCTTCTCATGTCTCTGTGTTGTAGCTGTTGGGAAGGGTCCTGTTTGACCCTGAGATGGGGGCATGGCAGATGTGTCCTTTGAGAAGTACCTATGGGTACCAATCCTTGATGCTGCTCTTGCCTCTCTCCATAGATTGATCAAAAGGCACATGATGTGAGCAGCATATGTATCTTGCCACAGGGTTAGATGGAAGCTTTCTCCTCTGAGTATTGTATAGAAGCATGTCAAATCATCTGTACAGCAGTTTGCCATTCTCTTTCTCTTGGATCAATGCACTCTCTTGAGTAACAGCACTTAAATGAAAGGAACACATTGTGATGCAATCAAAGATCCAGGACATACATGCCTTTATCAACCAAGAGAAGCTGAAATGTTTTGCTTTCAGGTTTGCTGTAACTGGAACATTTCTAAATGAGCAAACACTGAACAATTTGAAATATGGAATGGGAGAAGTATCACTCTTCTCTACCAGTTGTTTGAAGCCATTAGGCGAGGCAGGCATTTTCTTTAGAGATGCCTGCCGAGTTTTAACAAACTGTTATGAGATAAAAGAGCTATCAAAATGCAAATTTCAATTTACTGGGGCAAAATATATTAGCAGAGGTTTTAAAATGATATCTCCAGATTGCTACCCAAGTATTTAAGGAGAACTGCAGCTGCACGTTTTTCTTTGAAACAGAACATAAACAATTTTTTAAAATGGCAGGCCTAGCATCCTTCTGTGTCCTTCTTTCAGTCCAATCCATAAGGACTCACAGAGCAGATTACGAGATTAGACCTCAGCTTTGCATTACAGACTCAAGCTCTGAGAACCTATCAGAACACACACACACACACACACACACACACCAAAGCCCTCTTTACTTTGGAAAAAGTTTTTTAAAAAAGTTGTTTACATAGGGGACCTTCAACAGTGATTTATGCTGAAGGAAAGTTAATTACTGGACAGGTTCACCATCTTGTCTTTTTAATCTCTGATTTCAAATATGTGGCCCTTGCTACCAAGCAGCCATTCTTTCAAAACAACAGTCCAAACATCTGGAAGGGAAAAAAACAAGTTGTCTGGACAACTCAAAACAATGTTTTGGGACAATAGTTCCAGCAAAACCAGACCACATATTTCTGTATTTGGCATGCACTATAAAATAGCCTTCTTCTAGATGATTTTGACTACAGTGCCTGTATGCCCCAGCTACCATAGCCAATGATGGGGAACATGGTATTTGTAGTCTAAAATCTAAAAGGCATCAAATTGGGGAAGGCTACCCTAAAATATGTAAGCTTTCATCCTCAACTAAGTGTGGTTCATATATACTTTCACTTTTATAATGCAAAGCTCTATATTTTTTAATTGGTCAGCATTTCTATCTCAAGTCTAGAACATTTGTTAATTAACACATTTATACCCTATTTTTCTTCTTCTTTAGTAGCATAGCTAATTTCCCCACTCTCATTTTGTCCTTACAACAATCCTGAAAGGGGGGGGGGTCAAGGTGAGAGGCAGTAGAGAAAGTCAGTGGCATCACTAGGTGGGTACAGAGAGTTCAGACTGCACCAGGTGACATCATTGGGGAGATGACATCAAATTGATTGCCTGTCCCTTCTTTCTTCCCTCTCTCAATGAAAGCCTATATAGCTTCACTGCTCCCTTTTCACTTATAGAAAAATTCCATATTTTTTCAATGATCTTGGATAAAATCCCCAGTGCCTCCGCACATGTGGAGCCAGCTAGGAAAGTTGGGATGCCCAGAGAGTGGATCCCCATGGAAGATTGAAAAGGCTCCATGGTGGTGATACCAACCCTAGTGACACCAGTGGGGAAGGTCATTGTGAGTCTGGGTGCATCATATCCTGTGGTTGAATCTTCCACATCAGTGAACCAAACCAAAGCCACAAAGACCAAAGTATAAAGTTACAGGTAAGCTGATTCTCTTCAATTTTCTATATCACACTAGTAGAGAGATGCAATCTAAGTTAAAAAGTATTCTAGCATCCTTTATGAAAACATTGATTGGCCCAGGAATGGGGCACATTTTTTGACCCAAGGACCAGATTGCCACCCAGGAAACTAGGGCCATGTGACATGCTAAGACATGCTAGCTGATATGCTAGAGTTTGGAGTTTTTCTTTCTTTATGGAGAGTAGGGAGAACCCAGTGGCAAAAAGATGTTGGGCCAAGTGGGAAATCCTGTTGAGTCCACAGACTGTAGATTCCTTAGGTCTGTATTATCCCATGAAGAGCAAACTTCTTGAAAGTACTGTATGAAGTAACTCTTGCATCCACACTGAGCAGTTATATAAGTCTGATGTCACTTTAACTGCCAAAGCTGGACCCTATGGAATCCTGGAATTTGTGGTCTGGTGATATTCTTCTCTGCTAGAGAGCTCAAGTATTTAGAATTTAATTATTTAAGACATTTTTATTGCTTTGCAACCCAAGGCAATGTACAATGGGTAAAAATATTTAAAACATTAAATTGTTATTGTTAACTGCCACCAAGTTTACTTCGATTTATGGTGACTCTATGAATGAGAGATCTCCCGCTCACCCTATAATTAACAGCCCTGCTCAAGTCTTGCAGATTCAGGGATCTGACTTCCTTGATTAAGTCTATCCATCTGTGATGTAGTCTTCCTCTATACCTACTGTTTTTCACCTTACCAAGCATTATTGTCTTTTTTAGCTGTTCACAGTATCCGTAAAACTCTTCTCCAGAACCATATTTCAAATGAGTTTATTTTCTTCCTATCAGCTTTCTTCACTGTACAGATTTCACAACAGTACATAGAAAATGGAAAAATGATGGCATGGACAATCCTAAATTTAGTATTCAATGATATATCTTGACTTTTGAGGATCTTGTCTAGTTCCTTCCTAGTTGCCCTTCCTAGTTTTCTTTTAATTTTTTGACTGCAGTCTCTATTCTGATTAATGAATGAGCCAAAGTATGGAAAAATTTGAACTATTTCAATGTCTTCCTTGTCTAAGGTATGTGAATAATCTGTGGTCTTTATTTATTATTGTTCTTTGGTTAATCCATTATCCAACATGCTCCATTTTCCCCAGTGCTTCTTCCTTTCCTGAACCCACCTTGACCTTCTGATATTGCTTACTCCATATATGGTAAGAGTCTTTATTGTGAATTTTGAGCATCATTTTGCTTTCATCAGAAATTAATACAATGATTTCTGCAATCCCTGATGTCCCCTTTCTTGGGGACTTCACTACATACTGAGTGTTTCCAATCTGTGGACCATTCTTTTGTTCCTCATATTAGTTGACAGATTTTAGTTAGAATTAGAGTAGTTCTATTGGTGTGCCATCTGTTTCTGGTGATTTATTTCTCCAAAGTGCCCTGAATGCAGTTTCCATTTCACTTGCTAAAATTGTAGGTTGATCTTCAGAAGGTTCCTCTGTCCTTTCTCAGTCAGGGCAGTACAGCTGATAGCTCAAACAAACAAACCAAATAGCTCATAGCTTGTTACTTATTTTTATTCAGTAAGCAGAAGGTCATAAATAGAGTCCATCAGAATTCCAAGGCAAGGAAGACCAAAGTCAGTCAGTGTAATCCAAAGCCAGGCATTGAGTTCAGCAATATATCCAACAGTCAGAAAGGTCAGATAAACTCTAACAACTCCTGGAGGGGAAAAGTAGCACCTATATAGGTCAGCAGCCTAACACAGCTGCTGCCTGAGTAATTCTGTCAGCTATAAATCCTCTGAGATCGGACCAGGTTCTCTCTTTGCTGTCTGTGTTTAGCAAAGGTGTGTACAGGCAAGTTATTTTCTGTGTCTGAAGGGGCAGGACTCTGTGCTGGAGCTGGCATCGCACCCTGTTCTGTTTGTGACACTGTAACCTTTTCTAGTACAGCAGGTCCTGGCAGATTCCCTGGCATGTTTCAGACTCTGAGTCAGAGTCCATGTTCTGGAGGCAGGGCATGACATCTTCCTTGAATAAATCTGTTATTATTTCATTTTCTTTTAGATAGGTCTTCTATATATTGTTTCCATCATCTTTTTATTTCTACTTAGTCATATAATGTGTTCTCCTGTTAGTCACAAAACATCCCCATTCTTCATTTAAATTTCCTTTTCATTTCTCAGATCTTGTGGAAGAGGCTTCTTATTGTTCTTTTTTTGCTGTCTCTTCTATTTCTCTACACTGATTATTATAATAGTTCTCCTTGCACACAAGTTGCTGAACAGTTGCATTCAAGGTTCTGACCCTATTTCTGTCACTTTTTACTTTTGCTTCCTATCTGTCTTCCATTGAGGCTTCTCTTTCTTTTGTCATTCATCCCTAACAATGTCACTTGCTTCAGTCCAGAGTTGTTCTGGCACCCAGTCAATCATAGTGGGACCTCAGTATATGATAGATTTTGGTCCCAGGACCCCGTGGATACCAAAAATCATGGATTAGTATGTACAATCGTGTACTAAAATGGTGTTCTCTATATAAAATGACAAAATTTTATATAAAGGACACCTTTTGCTTTTTGGATTTTTTTGGGGGGAAGGGGGATATTTTCAAAATGTGGTTGGTTGAATCTGTGGATATTGAATCTGTGCATATGGAGGACCAACAGTAGGCTTACTAGTGCAAATCTATTGTTTACATTATCTTTAAGTTCTACATTCATATTCTTTAGGCTATATTTTTGCATGATGGCTGGATCAGCAGTTCGTGGTCTGTGCCACAATCTGTTCCTGGTCTTGGTTTCACAGACAGAATGGAGCTTCTCCATCTTCTGTTTCCAATTATATAGTCTATTTGATTTCTGTATTGGCCATCAGGTGACGTCCACATATGATTGCTTGAAGAATGTGCTTGTGATGAGTAAACTGTTGGCCTTGCGAAATTCAGCTTCATGTCTTAACCCTAGGCCAAATTTTCCTACAAGCTTTGATTCTGTTCTGTTTCTTACTTTGCATTCCAATGATGAACAAGAAGTCCTGTTTTGGTGTATGATCAATATTCATCTGGAATCCAGCACAGAATCTTTCAATTTCTTCTTCTGCCCCTGTAGCTGGAGCATAAACTTGGATTACGGTTATATTGATGGGTTTTTTCCCCTGATGTCTTATTGATATTATTTGGTCAGACATTACATTATATCTGTTGATTGCTTTTGCTACATCTCTCCTCACTGTAAATGCCACCCCATTTCTTCTAACATTTTAATTTCCCACGTAAAACACTGTACAATAATGTCCCATTCCTGTCCACTTGAGCTTGCTCATCCCACATATTGCAATGTTTATACATTGCATTTCCTCTTTTACTATGTACAGCTTCCTCTGATTCATGCTTCTCACATTTCATGTTCCTATACTTTTCATGTATACTTTTCCTATACATTTCATGTTCCAGACTTTCCTTTAACCTCTGAGCACGTCAACAACTGAACATCATTTTGGGCTTGAGTCTGCTTGCATCATTAGCCACAGTGTCACTTGGAACTGCCCTCTGTTGTACCCCAGTAGCCTGTTGAGTGCCTCCCAACCTGGGAGTTTCATTTTCAGGCACTTTCTCTTGTTTCATTTGGGATTGTCACATTATAGGGTTTTCATAGTAAAAGGCAATCAAAAGGAGTTTACTATGCCTACATCTGTGCAATACTGTACTACCAAGAGTTAGCTATGGTGCCACGTTGTTGTCTCTGAGAGATCTTCTGCCAGTGCCACACACACCCACACACACTACTGCTGCTACCCAGTAGCTGTTTGACACATTTATTCTGGCTCCTCAACAAAAGCCTGTCTGACAGGGGAACTCTACAATATGCACTGGTGCCATCAGCATAACTTCTTGTTTCATGGGAGAAAGAAATCCCATACTGCAAAAGAGTTGTGCCATTGTGAGCACTATGTGACTAAAAACAAGTAAAAACTAAAAACCCTCTCCAAAGATAACTATTTTTAAAGCCACAGAGAATTTTTTAAAAAGTCGAAAAATAGTCAGCCCTAATCTCAAGAACCAAAGGTCAAGTAAAATAGCACCGTCTTTGCTGCCTCTTGGAAACTTGGAAGGGATGGAACCAGCCTGACCTTGCTAGGGAGGGAATTCCCCAGTCAGGGTGATACTTCCAAGAAAGCAGAAAGCTGGTGGTATATCCACCAGCTTAGCCTCCCCTTCTGTCATTGGGAGGCAAGCACATTCATCAAGGCCAGCTCTATATACATCAGAGTACATTAATTAATTAGCCCTACATGCTCAGCTTTCTGTGATCTGGAAATGAAAAATGACACAGTTAATAAAGTATCTAATAAGTGTTGTTATCTGCTATCAAGTCACTTCAGCTTAATGGCATCCCTGTGAACAAGACCTTTAAGAGCCCTAATCATCAGCTGCCTTGCTCAGGTCTTACAGACTCAGGACTGTGAATCAATGCTTCTGTGGTGCAGTCTTCCTCTTTTCCCATTGCCTTCCACTTTATTGAACTTTGCTGTCTTTCCAGTGAGTGATGTCTTTTTATAATATGTCCACAGTACAACAGCTTTAGTTTAGCCAACTTGGTTTCTAGTGAGGGTTCAATCCTGATTTGTTCTGGCACTCATTTTTGTCTAAGACCCATTCATTATCATCCAGTAATTAACTTTTTTAAAAGTATTGGCTAAAATAATGTGATAGGTTTCTTTGCAGTGTGGCTTTAACAATGTCTTCATATGGAGTTCTATAATGGATTTTATATAATGTTTAACCACCATAAACAAACTAAAATCCTCTCAATGCATAGCCCAGTTTTACATTTTTGGATGTAGCATGTCTCTAATACTTTGTCAATCAATATGAGCAAAACATACAGCCACCTTTCATCAACCTTATCAGGGACTTGAATGGTTTGTTCTTAGTCATCCCACTTTGTGATGCCTTTGATGTGATTTCAGCAGTGTCAATATTACATGTTAATATACTTGATGAGAATTTCAGAGAATAGTGTCAGCCAATATAGAGATGCATCTTAAGTCCAAAATGTTTTAAGTTAAAGATTTTTGTAAAATTAACATCCACTGTAAGCATTAGAACTAAGCATGGAACTATATGGACCTAACTAAACTATAGTATGGATGCCACAAATGATACAGGAAGTAGTGTTAAAAAGAAAGGCTAAGAGGTATGGTTATAGCATGAACTTAATTGGCCTGTTCTTACCACTGCTACTGTATGGCTCCCATCCTCCATCTTATCAGTGAAATCAAAGAACTACCCAATGGGGCAAGGAAAAATGCATCAAGGAATCATCTCAACTAAGGAGTCAGAATAAGCACACAAAACTAGGACTTGGTGTAATGGGATGTTGTAACAGCTAAACAATATGGATGGGGAGGATTAAGTAGGCCTTCTGAAGAATCCATGAAATCCTGACACTTTCAGTCATGGTTCCTCTTTATGAGTAGAGGTAAGAGGTCTTATGCTGCCTGACATAGAATGCACTGGGCCTTCTGGTTCAAACTCCTGGTTCTTGGAGTAAACATTGGCAAGAATGAAGGCAGGAGTTCTACCCAACTGAAGAACATGATCCCCAGTTCTACATGTTAGAAATGCAACAACACTCCTTGTTTTGACTTTTAAGGTCTTAATAATTTAGCTCCTCTTTATCTTGCTGCTCTTATCTCTCCTTACCAGCCTGCTGGAAACCTACTTCCACAAACACTTGTCTTCTTACCCAGCCTAGAGTCTCTTTCTCTTTAGCTCAATTACGCCCTTTTTCTCTCGCTGCCCCTTATGGAATCGCCTTCCGGTGACCTTGCGAACTGCTCTTTCTCTTACTGTTTTTAAATCTAAATTGAAAACTTTCTTGTTTTCCAAAATTTTTGGAATGTTGGACTAGTTTTTATTGTTAATTAGATATTGCATTTTATTGGCATTATAGTAATGTTATGTTGCACTGGTTGTAACTGCATACACCCTTGACTTTTTTTTCTGTTTTATATATCTTCATTTTATTATGTATTTATGTCAACTGTTGTATTTTAATTTTGTGCAGCACCATGTACATGGATGGTGCTATATAAATAAAGGATAATGATAACAATAACAACAACAACAACAACAACACTCAGTGTTTAAAAAGTGAAATGTGTCTTAGAGAGAGCAGTGGTGGTAAGGTTATTGAGTGTTTCAGTGATCTAAAACTTCCTCAGGTTTTATCTACCTGTCCTAACCTCTCTTCAACTGGTATTCTTAGGAATCACTCCACTTCTTCTCTCTGTCTCCTTTTTGCTCTTTCACTGCTCCAAAAGTAACACTGACCTTGTCTTCTTCCTGTTCTAGCTGAGAACCCTTGGAGAGCTTTCCTATCTCTAATAGAGTTCCCATAACAAAAGTTTAGTTTATTTCCTATAGCCTTTGGTGTCAATGTTCCTTAATCATAATACATAGCTGCTGCACCTTTGCATTCTCAATCATTACAGACTGTATATGAGGTACATCTTTCAAAGTAGCAGTCATAGTGAGGGTTTCTGTGTCAGGAGGTATTGCCTACCTTGATCCTTGCATGTGCTGGGTTTTATGGTGCGGTCCTTCTCCTTCTCTAAGGAAGTTTCCCTTGATTTTGTTCCAAAAAAAGATGATGGCAGTTGGATTATAACTTGTAGTCCATAGCCCAACTCATTTCACTGTTGCTGCTCCTAAATAAACTGGGGAAATAAAAACACTCCAAGGTACATGGGGATGCATATAAACAGGAAAGGTCAGAATATAAATATAAAGTCTAAGTAAGGTTGAGCCATGCTGAAGAACTTTACTTAAACATAGATATAAGATCTCAGCAATTTTAAACTAAAACATGTATAAAACATTCTGAGCCATATTCTAAAACACTGCTGGCACATCCTGCTGATAAAGGAGACCAACTAGAATTGTATCCTATAAGATACAAAGAGTAAATGTGATGGTTTCAAAGTAGTGCTTGCTTCATATTGATGTGTTTGTATGACAATCATAGCCTTTTGTTGATCAATTGCTGCCACTGCACTTTTTCGAAAGCATTCTGTGTAAAGTTGGTTTAATCACTTATTCCAAGCCAGAATTCACCTGGTGCTACATTGTTAAATGAGCTTCTGCCTTCAATCTGCTATCAGACTCCACTCAGGAACTTTAAAGTGTTATTTTTGTTCCTCTTCAGTAATACTTATGTGGACATTAGAGCAGTATCTTCTCATACACTGGAATTCATTTGCAGACTTTTGCCAAAAAGCCTGGTGACAATTGACAACAGCCTGGATTCCCAGATTCTGTTCCAAGTATCTGAGGTAGCATTGGGCATGGTGTTTCTCAAAGACCACATGCCACCTCTTGCTACATGAGAGTTTGGGGAAAAAATTGGCCTATGACTCCCGGAATCCTCCAGTTAGCATGGCCACTGGTCATGTTGACTTGGAGATTCAGAGAAGTGTGACCTAGAAAAGTCACCTTTCCAAGCTCTGCTCATGAGAGACTTCTGAAATAACAGGAGCTTTAAAAAATTTATAATGTGCCAGAGGAAGAATATCTGTATGATAGTCAAAGAAAAAGAAAGTCTAAAATCCCTCTAGGCCAACACTTGGATTCATGCCTGTATAAATAAACATAATAAAAGACAAAATGGCATGTTTGCTAAGAAAAAAAAAGGTCTACATTGACAGCTTTGTGATTGAATGAAGAAGGTTGCCAGCATATGATTTATTTTATCCAGTCCTTGTTACTGCTATAGTAGCTCCTTGGTGTAGCTTGCCAGGAACTGGAATATTTTAGCTATTTAAAGTTCAATATAGGCTAGGAAAGTGAACTCACATTATCAATAGAGGAGATTCTTGGTGACACTGATGGCTTAATTATTCACATTATTCCCCAATCTCTTTTGGATCCTTTCAACTTTCTTTGAAGCCAAGATTTAAAACTCTACTCTGAACCAGCACATCCCCTCTTTTCATTTCTCAGCCAGTCTATCACATTTTGATCCCTGGATATGTATGCCGTAGACAATTATGCATGAAAAGGAATAAGATGAGGCTCTTTTCTTCCTCAAAAAAAAAATTAAAGGTCAGCATATTATGAAAAAGCTTTCAAAATGTATTATGTGCAGGGATAGCTCAAAGGATTTTGTCTCCTGGTTGCCTGCCCCACAGCCACTGTCATCACATGATGCTCTGCATGCTGCTACCTGTACTGGCAGTGCCACAGCAGGGAGTGCAAGACTCAGAAGACCTCATCCAAAATTGATGAGACTCTGGTAGCCCCACATAAAAGTAGGACCACTCAAGAGGGAAGCTGCATCATTTTCTCATTCCAATTATTTATTTGCTGCCTTTCATGACACAAATTCTTTAACATCTTTTTCCTCCAGCCTTTCAATGCATATTTCATTGGGATATGGATTCTAATCCCCATTGAGGATAGTAAGAGTGGTTCAGACTACTGAACATAGAATACAAGGGTCCTAAATTGTATGTTACCTTCCTTTGTGCTGTTTTAAATCCAAACAAAACAAGATATCAGTGGTATGAGTCAGGGGACAACCACTCTAGTCTAGTCCACAGTCCCACAGAAATGGGGACTCTGCTGTTGTTTTTATAGCTGCTTCTCCTGAAGCTACTATGGGTTATATGGGAGATCACCTGGGAAAGTCGCCCAGAAGTCTCCCAAACTCTGTCAGGAATCTGTTTCCCCTACACCGCTGCGCAGCTGCTCAGGCTGAGAGGCATTTATGCTGGCCTCCCATAAGGGAGGACCACACACTCACTGTGTGACCAGTGGTCGCGCAGTAGATTGAGACCGGGCAGTGCCGCCCCTTCCTTAGCCTCTTTTGCTCATGGTGCAATCCACCCTCCCACCTTTGGTTTCAGTGTAAGCTTGCCGGTTGCATTGGGGCGAGCTACGAATTTTTCCCCCCATTAGGGATTTTTTCACTGACCCTATACTGTGCTAAGGGAATGGACAATTGGCTTCTCAGGGTGGTGTCTTAAATAGGCGCTTTAAATAGGTCACATTGGCAGGTATGGGTGGGTCTTAAGGCTTCAGTGAGTGTCTACGGCATCCCTTGGTGTAAGATAAGTCTCTGGAGGCCTCTCGTCTTGTCACCAAACACAGGGGAAGACAGTGATGGAGTTGATCCTTGGGGTGGGCCCACGGTTTTCAGCCCTCACTTCAGGGGTCATGAGACAAGGTTGACTGGCCATTTGGGCCCGCTTTCCAGAAAAGGACCAGCTGAAGTTGCAACCCAGCCTCATGGGTTTACTTCGGGATCTGGTATCTCGCCCAAGGGAAGCTGGAGGAAAACTCTGGGGGTGTCCTCTTACTTCAGCAATTCCCTTTGTATAGACCGCCCCTTATGTCACATAATTCTCACTCAAGTTCAAATTCAAGCTTAAATTGGCATTAATTAAATAAAATTGCCCATGTTTAACCCAAGGCCTGTTGTGTGGTGTCTTCATTTCATAGGTTCCAGCTTCTCATGTGAAGCAAAAATATGGGCAACTCTGGATCCAACCAGCCAATCACAGCTCATGGAATAGTGTGGGTAGGCCTATGGGGGAACAAATACAAAAACCAGAGGCTCATCAATAAAAAGACGAGATAAGACTGATAGAGCCAGTTAGAAATACATTATATGGTGGAAAAAAATTATGCATGCTCTTGAATAATGAAATCTGATACAAGTGCGATAAAATGTACAGGACTCAAAAGCTAAGCAGGGCACTAAGAGATATCATTTTAGGTAGATTGGACCTGAAGGGACTTACTTTCCTCAGATGTATAGTGTGCCCTCCATATATGCAGAGATTCCATTCCAGAAACCCTTGTGCAAAACAAAAAGTATGAATGCTCCATCCCATTATCATCAATGGATGCAACATGCATGCACCTGCACTGACATGGGCCTGGTATGTCCATTGACAATATTGCAACATGAGACTTCTCATGATCTCACATTCATATGTGCAGAGGTTGTGCCAGCAGAGGGCATACTGTAAATTCTTTATTTATTATATTAGTTGCATTTTTATCCCTTGGGTACACCCATGAGTTCAACGCAGCACACATGGCACTGCTTTTCACAATTTATCCTTCCTATACCTATGTAAGGTCTACCAAGCTAAGAGAGTCTGGGCCATTACCCAATGAATTTTCATGGCTTAGTGCGGTTTCCCAGTACAATACTCTAACCATTGCACCACACCGGCTCTCTTTATGGAATTTTGGCCACAGTTGGCAGTGAATAGGATGTAGTCCAGATCTCATAAACTCATTGAGAATTCTGCAATTACCAGATTCCCATTAAACTCCAAAATAAACAATTAGATTAGCTAGATATATCGTCATATGTAGACATGTATGGCCTCGGTATATATCTATAAGTGAACATGTAATGTTTCTGTTTATCAGGATTTAAATATGTACATGTCATAAAGGCCCACTTTGTAATATGCTTTACAAAGTGCTAGGTAATATAGCCTAGTAAATAGGATATTTCTTCTAGTCAATGGCTGCTAATCACTGTGGTTATATTACCTCCAGGATGAGGGACAATATGCCTCCATAAGAAGAGATCACAATAGTGGACTTCACAAACAGATAATTGTTCTGCTTGTGAAGTTTCCCATTGCCATCTTGTTGGTCCCTGTGTGGACAGAATGATGAATGAGACAGAATGAGGCAGCTATATGAGATCCACCAAAGCTGTTCGTGTGTCCTCATGTACCAGATGATTACACTGATTTGTCAAGATAAGAAGGCCATAAATTACTCAAAAAAACAAAGAACTGGTGGAGAGTGCATTTCCCAACATTGCCTTACCCTACCTAATGTTTTGGCCAGTCCTGTGTTATTAAATATATGGCATGCAAACTCTATGATCTGTAGATTATAAAATCAGTACATAGAAAATTTAATAGTCAATGGATTGTGTTTACTCTACTGACCATGGCAAGTACTGTAACTTTTTTAAAATGGATCAACTGTACCATCCAATCTGAAACCCTCATATGCAATGTAGATTGTTGGCGTGGAAACAAGTGCAGTTGCTGCATGGATCTCTAGGTACAGAGCCCGAGTAAGTTACTGCAGGACTAATAATCACCCAACCAGCATGGTCAGTGGTTTTCTGACTGTGAGATACTGGACGTTGTAGTCCAAAAAGGTAACATTTCCGAACACTGGAAACAGGTGCCCAGAATCAGTATTTCTATGCCACAAAACAATTTCATGGAGAAATAGTGCCAGAAGGAGATATAAGAAATACATTTCTCACAGGCCAGAAGGCTATGTCAGCACTATCCATCCAGCCCTTTCAACTGTACATTTGAGAAGTGCTATTTTAACAAGTGAGGTAAGGGGAATTTATGCATTTTTGGGAAATGAGTTTTTATTTATGAACATGCTCTTCCTCTTGGAAGATGACAAAAGAAAAAGAATTGCATTCTAAATTCAATATATTGTTGGGACATTAAAAGAGATCAGATTTGCCTCTTGTAGAAAATGCTACATAATCTGAAATCTGTGTCTCATATGATAAATCCCCAACCAGGAACGTGCGACCAATGCTCTCTTTCAGGACGTATGCTGTGACTACCAGCTTTTATTGCTTTGAGCAGACTAAATATAATTGGAAGTTAATTTACCATGGAAACCTTAATGATATTTGAAATCACAGATGAATGTATTTGAAAGATAACAATGAAAGCCATTGTGGCAGGAAAATATCTATCATAATAGCAGTAATAAGTCTCAAACAGTTTTGAACATTGCCTATTAGAAGCAGCAATCTTTTTGCCACAGACAGCACATGAGTGTGCATTCTTTCTTGTTTTTACCCACTTCTGAGCTTTGGGTCAATCATTCTGTATCTCTGACTGTCTGTCTCTGTGAAGGCTTGAACTCTCATCTCTGAAGAAAATGCCATCTTCCCCCTTGCATAAGAAAAGCTAAGCAGATGGCCTTTTCTGCCCTTTGGTATCATTCCTTGCATGTCTGCAACCTCCACTTTAGAAGCCCCAAGGAACATTCATTTCACCAAAATATATGGTGTTGTCATTAAACTGAAACAGTTCAAATTGTGCATAAGGAAATATTTGCCAAAAGGTTCCCCAGGGCAACAGGGGCAGCTCAGCATCATTTGTTCAGTTGATAGCTGTCACTGCCCCTCAATCACCCTTGTTTTCATTTCTAAATGGCATGAATGTATTATGCCGAAGAAGATATGATTGCAGAGGTCACATTTGGAAGCTAGGTTGAGAGCATCTGGGTAAAAATTAAGGAGGAGAGAGAAAACAGGGATGTCATTTGGGGGTCTACTAGAGACCCCCCAAACCAGAGTGAGGGCTTAGATGAGGCCTTGCTAAAACAGATGACCATACATTCAGAAAAAAAGAGAGATAGCAGTAATGAGAGATTTCAACTATCCTGATATTTGTTGGAAGTCAGATTCTGCCAATAACAGGTCCAACAAATTCCCCACTTGCCTTGCATACAATTTCATTGTGCAGAAGGTGGAAGAGGCAACAAGGGGATCAGTTATTTTGGACCTGACCCTAACCAACAGTGATGACCTGGTTAATGGCATGGAAGTGGCAGGATCCTTAGGTGGGAGTGATCATACTCTCCTAGAGTTTGTTATACACTAGAAAGGGGAAGCCAAGCATAGTCAGACTTGCATTCTAGACTTTAAGAAAACTGATCTCAATAAATGTAGGGAAATATTAGATGCCATCCCATGGTCAGGCATACTAAAAGAGAAAGGTGTTTATGATGAATGAGAGTTAAAAGTGAATATTGAAGGCACAGTTTCAACCAATTTCATTGAGGAGGAAAAAATGGGAGGTATCTAAAGAAACCAGGAGGGGTATCTAAAGAACTTTCAGGTGAACCAAGACTTAAAAGAGCCATGTACAAGAACTGGAAAAGGGTGCAAATCACCAAAGAGGAATTCAAACAAATACCCAGCACATGTAGGGGAAAAGTCAGAAATCTTAAGTGCAGAATGAACTCGGGCTTGCTAGAGAAGTTAAAAACAATAAAGGGGGCTTTTATGGTTATGTCTGTAGCAAAAGGAAAAACAAGGAGATAGTAGGACCACTGCAAGGAAAAGATGAAGAAGTGGTAACAGAGGACAGAGAAAAGTCAGAACTACTTGATGTCTTCTTTGCCTCTGTCTTCTTCCAAAAGAAAAATAGTGTTCAACCTGGAGAAAATGGAACAAATGATGTAATAGGGGAAATGCAGCACAGAATAGGTGGCAAAGAGGTAATACAGAAATATCTGGCTACTCTTAATGAATTCAGGTCATCAGGGCCAGCTGAACTACATCAAAGTGTATTAAAAGAACTGGCAGAAGTAATTTCAGGACCACTGCCAATAATCCTTGAGAGTTCCTGGAGATCAGAAGTCTTAGCAGACTGGAGGAGGACAAATGTTGTCCCCATCTTCAAAAAGAGGAAAAAAGAGGACCAAACAATTACTGCCCAGTCAGCCTGACATCAATACCAGGAAAGGTCCCAGAACAGATCATTAAACACACAGTCTGTAAGCGCTTAGAAAGGAATGCCTTGATCACTGAAAGTCAATATTGACTTCTCAAAAACAAGTCATGCCAGACTAATCTCTTTTTTTGATAGAGTTATAAGTTTTGTGGATGAAGGGAATGCTGTGGATGTCGTGTATCTTGATTTCAGTAAGGCTTTGACAAGGTCCTCCACGATATTCTCGCAAACAAGGCAGTAGAATGTGGATTAGACAATGCTACTGTTAGGTGGATTTGTAATTGGCTGACCAGCTAAACACAAAGGGTGCTCACCAATGATTCCCCTTCATCTTGGAGAGAAGTGACTAATGGGGTGCCACAGGATTCAGTCCTGGGTCCAGTGCTATTTAACATCTTTATCAATGACTTGGATGATGGAATAGAGGGCATGCTCATCAAATTTGTAGATGGCACAAAATTAGGAGCGATAGCTAATGCGTCAGATGACAGGATCAGAATTCAAAATGACCTTGACAGATTAGAGAGCTGAGTCAAAGCTAACAAAATGAATTTTAATATGGAGAAATATAGGATACTACATTTGATACCTGGCTTGAAAACAATATGTATGAAAGAGATCTAGGAGCGGACCACAAGCTGAACCATGAGTCAACAGTGTGATGCGGCAGCTAAAAAAGCCAATGAGATTCTAGGTTGCATCAATAGGAGTATAGTGTCAAAATCAAGGGAACTAATAATACCACTCACCTGGAATACTAAGTCCAGTTCCAGGCACCACAATTAAAGGAGGATATTGCCAAACTGGAATATGTTCAGAGGAGAGCGACCAAAATGCTGAAGGATCTGGAAACCATACCCTCTGAGGAGCAGCTTAGGGAACTAGGTATATTTCGCCTGAGAAAAAGAAGGTTAAGAGGTGGCATGATAACCATGTTTAAATATTTGAAGGGATGTTATTTTGAAGATGGAGCTGCTCTGCATCTTGAAACTGTTCTGTTTCAAGTAAACTGTCCTGTTTCAAGTGGCTCAAGATAAACCAAAGCTTCACTCAGCAATATCTGAGCAGAGAAAATGGGAATGCAAGCAAGGCACTGGTCTAAGAGACATAAGTAGTGGAAGCCCAGATATGGAATGTCCAACCAAAGAGCAGGTAAGTCAGATGAGAGCAATCTAAGGCCCTTTCCACACAGGGGTATTAAAACGGTGTAGCGCGACCTCTGACGGAGGTCGTCTACACCGTAAAATAGATTGGGGCGGATTACTTTAGTGTAATTCCACACCCCAATCCACGCTAGGGCGACCGGAAGTGGCACCGCCACATGCTTTTTCATGTGGTTTTTAAAAAGAATGATTGTGCAGCCCCATTGCAGCGCCTGGTGCGGATTTGCAGGCGTGCACAAGGGCGTGCCTGCAGATCTGCCGGGGGCGGGCTTTCCAGCTGGTGAGCTTCTCCGGTTGGTGGAGAGCCTCCGCCAGTTGTAAGCCGCCATTTTGGGCGCCGCAGGACGCTGCGGGACGCTGAGGAGTGTGGAGCAGCGAAAACATGCTGCTCCACATGGTGACGGTTTCAGGTAAGCTCCGTTTCAGGACGTCTCAGGACGTTTTTTCCTTCATGTGTGGAAAGGGCCTAAGATTCTGTACACATAGGGTAATTATACATTAGTGTAATAAAACTGGCGCAGTGGGCACCAAAACCTCAAGTGTGGTGTCACAACCTCCAAGTAAAGAGAAGGCTGTCTGCTTGGCAGAAGAATTGTCTGTGTTGGGTCTCACTGAAGATTCAGCTGCAGGCACTTTTGACATAGCCTTATTAGAAGTAGAATGTTGCTCACAGGATGACCCTTCTTCCCAAGGAATCATTCTTTGTAGGTGGGCCTCCCTGGATTGTCGACAACTTTGCATTACTTTTTAACTCATGTTCTTTCAGGTAGAAGGGGACCCTGTTCCATCTGTTGATCTAGAGTTGTGCACTGGGTTTAGTGACTTGGTGAAAATGTCTCCCAGGCACCAACTCTCCCTCTCTTGCAGTACCAAGTACAAGTTTATTATTACAGCAAAAACCCAGCAATCTCTGCAGTACCTTACAGGCTATAGTTTTTAAAGTGGACAGTTAACCAGACTGGCTCCAAAAACAAGGAAAGAAGAAGAAATCAGATTGAAGACAAACTGATTTTAAAACACAAATAATTATTTCTGTATTAAAATACAGAAAAACATAGCAGCAGAACCCAACAGAACAATCTGTGTTCAATACAAGCTGTTTCTCAAAAGAAAAGAGGAGGTGATTAGCACAAGTGCTAAAAACTCTACCCCTGACCAAATTTAAGGGGCTAAAGGTGAGCAACTAAACTTAAGACACTTCCAGGTTAATGGCGGACTGAGCGGTTGGGCATCGGCAAAGCTGCCAAGCGCAATCACCCAGCGTGGATGAGCTGGCAAGGGAAAGAACATCCAACACTGGCCGGTCACTGCCCCCGGTAAAGGAGGTGCAGAGCGTCTCGAAGGGGGCTCATGGAAACCTCGTTGGACGTCAAGAAACAGCAGATCAGAGGATCGCTGGATCGGGGAGTGGAGACGAGGAGCCAGTCACAGAGATTCCACAGCCATGCTGGGCAGCCGATTTGATAAAGGCAGAAGGAACGCCGTAACCTTTTTTAAAAAGAATTTGTGAGTAAAAACAAATGAAGGATAGCAACTAAAACTAACTCTTGTGAGGATTGGAAATTAACCTCAAGTTTAACGGACATTGCCAATAATTAATATAACGCGATAAGAAGGAAAGACAATTTCTGTGGCTTAAAATTTAATATGTGATTGGATTTACAAACTTGATTAAAAGACACTGTGAACTTTGATAACTGGGCTTTAAAATTTCAAGACTTTAAGACTGTGTTAAATGAATTAAACATACAAAATATACAAATAGTGAAGTAGACAATTACCCCTATTTGGGAAACATACTAGAACTGTGCTAAATACAAAAGGACATTACTGGAGAATCGAACGTTAATGGAATTTAAAGGATATTGTTAACAATAAATAAGAATAGTGCTGTATAAATTAGATGACTTATTTTGAACTTTGGAGCTTAATGAATTTTGCGTGCTTCTAATATATGGATGGACTTATAAACTGGAACTGCTTAGTTGAAAGGAACTTTGCTTTTTAAGAGCGGTGAGAAGAAGCTTAGATGACAATACTGCAGTGACGGAGAGAGACAGTAAAGGCGGGAGAGACTATAAAATATTCAATCTGAACAAACCAACTCTGGGCTAGTTATTTTTGGAATTGGAGGACAGTACATAAAGATATTGATGAATGATAGATGATTAATTAACTGATGAAAACTATTTATAATAAGAATCAGCTTTGTCAAATTCGACTGTGGCCAAAAGCACAAACGGAAAGCCTGAAACTTGGAGCTTGAAATGAGAGAAAAGACACAAGATACAACTGGATTGCTGAGAAAGAAGTGACAGGAGAAGAGATAATTGTATTTGACAGAGTACTGGAAGTTTATGTGATTCATTATAAGTTGAAGTTTGGGATAGTTTTTGGTAAAAAATAAGGCTTGTCTGACTGGTGAATAGCGTGACTATAGTGGGCTCTATATGGTACAGTAAATAGCTGAAAGCAATAGATAAGAACAGTATGTAGCACAGGAAAGTGGGAGGGAAGATGCCACCAAGGTCTAAACAGAAAAGGGTGTTGGACAAACTGACCTTGAGCAGGGATTAGATTTTCATAGAACATAAATAAATAAATAAATAAATAGAGCTCACTGCAAAGAGTTGTATGGGAACCCCATCTAGTGGTTAACATAGATACTACAATATATTATACATTATAAAGAATACTCAAAAGAGAAGATTTGAAGTAACTGAATGGGAGAAAATTGATTGTGACTTATAGGGGTAAACAAATGGGACATTAATTAAATATACTCCTGAAAGCATAATAGATTGTTATTACACTTGATTGTTTTATATATATAATAGTATTAATAATTATTAATTGAAAAGAAATTGATTGATTGTATATTATATATTTTGACATTGTTTGAGAGTGATTTGCTGAATTGTTGATTGATTGATATGTATGTCTTAATATAAATATAAGAATATAAGTATACAAGAGCATTTAATAGATAAGACAGCATATAAGATTGTTTAGATTAATCCATTATCAATTACTTAACTAAAAAGAAAATAATATATATAGAGAAGCTGGATTGTAATATAAGTGAATAGAACTTTTAAGAATTTAAGGAACATAATTGTATTGAATTTAAAGAAATATTGAGTAACAACAACAGTTCTATAAATAACATTAAGCAACAGTAGCTGGAATTGAATATAGCTTGGATACATAATTGAAATTTGAAGGAACAAAACGAAGATGACCATGAGGAAGAAATCCACCACATATATGCAATCTCAAGTAGCTACAGAAAGAAGGTCATCATTGGAGCAGCCACCACAGACTGTTGACATTGGACTACAGATATCAGAGGAGTTAAAAAATTTCAAACAAGAGATAAGACAGGAACGTAAGGATACAAGAGCAGAGATAAAAACAGATATTAAAAAGGAACTAGAAATATTCAACAAGAAAATCGATAAGATGAATAAAGAAATAAAGACTTTGCAAACAGACATAGAAGATATAGAGGAAAGAACAAAGAAAGCAGAAACTGAGAGGAAAGAAATAACGGAAAATCAAAAAAAAATGAAATTGAGACAGAGGTACATGAAATGAGGTATAGAGATAGATGTCTTAAATTTAGAGGGATCGAGGAAAGAGTCGGAGAGAATATCTATGAAAGGTTAATACCTGAACTAGCTGCTTATTTGGAAATTTCAGAAGAAAGAATGGATAATGAAATTGACTGGATATTTTGAATAAACTCAAAACTAGCAAGACAAAAGAACTGGCCTAGAGATATTATTGTATGTTTCACACAGACAAGAGTAAAAGACAGATTGCTACAGAAAAACTACGAAGAGAAATTAATCTTGGATGGGAAAGAAGTTAAAGTCTTTAAAGATATTCCATTTCAGATTTTAAAAAGAAGACAGGAATATAAGAATTTATACGAATATAAGAATTTATACGTCAACTCAAAATACACTTCAGAAGAAATATTAAGAGATGAAAATGGACACTTTATTGGAGTAAAAATACAATTCCCAGAATTAATGATATTACTGGTAGGAATCTATGCCCCATTGGAAAACAAAAGTAATTTTTATGAGAAAATAGGAACATTACTGCAGAACTATATCACGGAGACCAAGCAAGAAAACATTTTAATAATGAGAGATTTGAATGGGGTAATAGATCCCAAGAACGATAGAGCAACGAACAAGAATCATAAAAAGAAAGCCGGGAAACTACCACAGAGCTTTTTCAGATTAATGGAGGATCTATCATTATTAGATATCTAGAGATATAAAAACGGAAATGAAAGCAACTTCACTTACTACTCAGATTCTTACCAAACAATGTCAAGAATTGACTTGTTTTTAATTTCTAAAATGCTACATTCAAAAGTCATAGATATGGAAACACTTCCCAGGATATTATCTGATCACAACCCAATCCAAATGAAAATAGGAGTAAAAAAGAGTAATACTTATACTAATTGGCAGATAAATGATATGATACTGCGAAATGAAGAGTACCTGAAAAAAGCTAAAGAAGAATTGAGGAATTACTTTAAAATCAATACTACAGAAGAAACTTCATCGAAAGTAATTTGGGATGCTGGGAAAGCTGTAATGAGAGGGCTCTTCATAAAATGAAACTCGGAAATGAGAAAACAAAGACTGGAAAAGATGGAAAAGTTGGAAACAGAAATAAAAAAGAAAGAGGAGGAGTTAAGAAAAGATTCTGCAAATAAAAAAATAAAAAAGGAGATAAAAAGATTGCAAGAAGGAAAAAAGGCAGAAAACCTACAAAAAGTTGAAAAGAAATTAAGAATAATGAAGCAGAAACATTTTGAAAATGCAGATAAACCTGTGAGGTGGCTTGCATACAGGTTAAGGAAGAAGAGAGAGAGAAACTTAATATTGCAAGTTAAGAAGGGGAATAAAGAAATCTCAGATCAAGAGATAATAAAGAGCTCCTTTAGAAAATATTATAAAGACTTATATAATACAAGGACGAATACAAAACTAACGGAGAAAATAGAGGAATATCTCCAAAGACAAAAGGTCCCTTTACTGACGGAAGAACAAAAAACAGCTTAAACGCAAATATATCAATGATGGAAGTTACTGAGGCGATCAAGGAACTAAAGATAGCAAAGTCTCCAGGTCCAGATGGGTTCTCAGCACTTTATTACAAAGAACTTCAAGAAGAACTAAGCATACCAATGCAAAAAATGTTCAATGAAATTGCGAATAATGGGAAACCAGGTTCATGGTGCAAAACGAATATAACATTGATTTTAAAAGAAGGAAAAGATCCAGGAGAACCAAGCAGTTATCGACCAATTGCATTGTTAAACATTGACTATAAAATATTTACAAATATAATTGCTGAAAGGATGAAGAAAATATTGCAGAAAATAATCCACGAGGACCAAAACAGGTTTTTACCAAGAAGATACAGTAGAGACAATACAAGAACTGTGATAAATATGATCAAATATTATGAGAAGCACAATGAGAGAAAATGTGCAATGGTCTTTGTGGATGCAGAAAAAGCGTTCCACAACCTGGAGCAGGAGTTCTTGATCGCATTAATGGACAAGATGAACTGTGGCAATAAATTCATTAAATGGATAAGACAAATATACAAAAATTGCAAAGCACAAATTATAATAAACGGAGAAAAGACCTTACCTATAGAAATAAAAAAGGGCACTCGGCAGGGTTGCCCGCTTTCACCTCTATTCTTCATAATGACTTTAGAAATCCTGTTAAGAGCTATAAGATCAGAAAAGGAGATTAAAGGAGCTAAAATAAGAGGACAGGAATACAAGCTAAAAGCCTATGCAGATGACCTAGTGGTTTTTCTGGAAGACCCCAAACAAAGTGTGAAGAAATTGATAGAAATATATAGTGAATTCAGCAAATTGGCTGGTTTTAAAATTAATAAAGAGAAAACAAAAATATTAACAAAAAATATGAGGAAGGAAGAAATTGAAGATTTGACCCAGATGACAGGCTTTAAAGAAGAGAAGAAAATTAAATATTTGGGGGTAATAATGACTAAACAGAATAATGAACTGTTTGAAAATAATTAGGCTCCTGAGCATCTCGTGAGTGGGAGTGCGTCATACGGACCGACGCTCCCATTTACGCAACGCTCAAGGGGCCCTCACTCAAAAAAAAATGCATGCAAAAAGGGCCAAAGTCTCTCCTCTGGCTATCTTCCAGGCTCCTTCTTTTCAGCCATTTTCTACATGGGAGGCAGGCCTGTGTCTGCAAGTAGGCTCTTTTCTTCACTTAAGAGAAGCAGCTGCCTCTCCAAGTCTGTGTATGTCTGTATTTAACCCTTTCCAAACTTGGCGGCTGTTACTTGGATTCAAGAAGATACATTTTCGGAGGGACTAACATGACCTTAAGGTTACACTCTGGAGGTTCAAAAGCTTTGATTTAAATATGACCTCTGCTCATTATCCTCTAGGATACAAGTACTTCTTGTACTTCTAAGTAGTCTCGGGAGATACAAATAATAGATTCCACACACATAGGGCAAAGCCATTCCAACAGAGCCATTTGTAAACTTTCAAATTTGGATGGGACTTTCCGTCATCTCTGAACAATGCACATTACCTTACAGGGGAGTTATAATAGTCTGAACCAGTTTTGCAGGGCTTCCATTCAGTGGAAGTGAACAAGTCAGTTAAGTACTAATTGTTCTCACAAACACATCATTGTGAGCCATTTCCTTGTCAGCAAGGGGGCAGGATTGTGGGAATGTCTCAGCTTACATTTTAAAATGAGGCCTGACTTCTCCAAGATGGATAAGTGCACATGGCCATACCCTGCAAGTGAGCAGATTATGGCAAGAATCTGAATTTTTCATTCTTTGTTTTTAATATTCTGACCATGTAGTGGTTTGTTTTACCAAGCATTAAGGTAATTTATCATTTTCCCCATATATATATATATATATAGTTTCTTCAGTATATTTTAGTATATTTTAGCTGTATACATCTAGCAACATTTTTTCGTTGCTTTCTTTGAAGTACTCACTCAATAATCTTTTCTCTTCTTCCACAGTTTCTTTCACGTGTAGTAAACCTTTACCACCAATAGCACATTTTTGGATTTTTCTGTCTAGTGCATCTAGTTCTGCTTGAGTTCAATCAACTGTTTGTTCGTTTGTTTCCTATCCTGCTTTTCTCCTGACATGGAACCCAAGTCAGTTCACATCAAGTTCAGAACAACATACACTAAAAACCTACATGATACAAAAGACTTTAAAAGTTAAATAGTGCTATTAAAAACACTAAATCACACCACATTGAAACATAATAAAAAAATAAATACACAATACACTACATTAAAAACTTCCTTCTGCCACAGTAACTTAAAAGCAAGCTTTTACAGCCTTTCAATTTCAATGTCTACAGCTATGATTAATGGCAGATATTTTTAATCCTTTTGGCCCTTTGTTTATGTATTTGTGGGACCCCAGAAATTAGAATTTACTTCACTATTTGTTCTTTTGGCCATTATATTCTGAACCAAGAACTAAATTTTTGGGATCTATTCTGTCTGGTTTACATGCAAATACAGTTTCAGAAAATATTTTCTATCTCTTATGTGACGCTGACTCTGTGGTAACTCACAAGGTTTCTCTTTTTGCCCTGTCAGCAATGAAAATTAGGGCAAGATTTATTACTGATATTGCAGTTAATTGCTGTGGAGATGCTCTTCTCTAAATTTAGAATTGCTGTTCATATTTAATGTGTTTTAATTGTATGGATGCCATATATAGAGAAAGAGGGAGAGGAAGAGAGAGAAGAGAGCAAGATTTATATACTATTTATTTTATATTGCATTTTTATACTGTTGCATTCTGATACTGCAGTTATTAGCCTGTGTGCAAATAGCCTGTGGTCTAAGCATTAATAAATTACAACTACTGCTACTGCTAAAAAAAAACCCTTAAAAGCCAAAGCCCTGCCTAAATAGAATTAACCAACACACTTGTGATGGAGCTGGACAGATGGAAAGCCTTTCCCCTGCCTCCCTCTGCCCCCTGTGGCCCAATCCCTATCAGGTTCCTTTCTGGATGGGGAAAAGCGGCAGCAGCCTTCCCACCCCCTTCCCCGCCTGCCCACCACCCCACTCCCACCAGGGTCCTTCCTGGCCAGGAGGGCGGCAGGGTGGCAGCACCTAGGGGCACAATTTCAAGTGCTGGTGAGCCTAGATATACAACTGATATTTATACTTCTTTGGATAAAGAGAATTTTGAATTAGATGTGATGGAACTGTATTAGTTATTATTGCTGCTAGTAATGTAGATATTGTTATCAAACAAGTAATTGTGCGGTAATTTGTTAGGATAGCTTCTTTTTTTTCATACTTAATTTGTTTCCCGTTATCATCCATTTTTCAACAACATTTTTTTTCAGTAAGGTATCAAAGTGCTGCACTGACCTTGGTTGGTTAGATTTTTCATGCAGAATCTATCAAATTCATCTCTTCCACAGGGCTGCCCAATCCTTGACTTTCTTTGCTTTTTTCAGCAGTTTTTTCCCCCTGTAATTACAGTATTTTCCATCTCTCTTGATCTTAATTCTACTTCCAAATCTTTAATCCAGATTGCATTTTCATTATGAATTTCTGAGTTATGCAACAAGTCTCTCCAAAACGTAACTGTATTGTTCTTATCAGGGAGCATGATGGTACTGTTGCATCCACCTGGAAGGGTTTTAGAAAATGTTGGTTATCCTGAATTGTGCTTAAACTGAATTATGCAGGCATATACTACGATATCTTTTTTGCTGTTCCAGTTATGTATTGTTTTAATATTTCCAGTGCTTCTGAAATGGTTTTTGAGATTGATAAATTGAATAAAGCAACAAGTTCTAATGTGTTTGCCAAGTTCTAACTCAAGTAGAGTTCCAAATTCTAACTCAAGTAAAGATTTACCTTTTGATTTTCGATCTTTTGTTGTTTTATTTAGTTTACCAATGTCATATCCTAGCCCTCTTGTAACTGCTGCTGCTGTACTATACAGTTATTGGTTTATATTCTGAAGGGTAACTGTTGCAATTGCTTAGAATTGCAGAGTGGACATCTTCAGTAATTTATTTCAGGGGTCTTTTGGTACAAGTTTTAACTTCAGTAGCCTTTTTCAGTTTTGAGTATTACTCATTTCCTCAATAATTTCAATAATTTGTTAGGAATTAAGAAACAGTATTTTTCTTTTAAATTTCCTTCCAATATCCTTTCACTTCTACATTTCTAGTACCATCTCAGTTTTCATTTAGTGGCTCGTATACTTTCTCTTCTAATTTAGCTGTTTCTATTGATTCCTCTTCACTGTTATCTTTTCCTTCTTATGCATTACTAACCTTTCTTTGAAGTCCTTAAAGTTCCACATGTGAGAACAGTTTATTTCAGATAACATATCATCTTTGATAACATAATTGTTGATGTGTTACATGAGAATCTGCAAACACTTCTTTCCATATGGTATATATATTTTCTTTTGGTGACCTCAGACTGAGGTTTGCTTTATAGTAGCAATCCATTATTCTTCTGCTTCCTGCTGTTGTCCATTTCTTCCTCAGTGGTTGAACTTCCAGAGGCTTCACAGTATCCTACTCTTGTTGCCCAGCAAAAGTTACTGATTCCTGTAGCTCATTTTTCATCTGATGTCCAGGAAGTTCAACATCTGATAGAGCCCTTGGTCACTCTGGCAAAGACCTATCTGATGTGGGATTTAATTTGGTTTCTGCACCATTTTTACTCTCACTCACACATTTAGTTGGGCCCCTCAGCAAAAGCCTGTCTGACTTGAGAGACCCTACTAGTAGCTACCTCCATCATAGCCTCTTACAGAAGTATGCAGTCCAACCACCACAGAAAGGTAGTTCCAGTGTATAATCCTGAAGAAGAAGAAGGAGGGGGAGGGGGAGGGGAGGGGGAGGAATGGGCTTTACTACACCAATGTATTGCAACCTCTAGCCGGCATTCTGTTGTTAGGTTCTTTATGTAGTTAGTTCTTCAAGGGCTCTGTCTGCATCATCCAGGAAAGTTTTGAGTTCTCTCCAGTTTCTCCCCTTGTTGTCTTCTGAGAAAAATCACAACTTAGGAAGGATATATTTCTGAATGTATTTATAGATCAGATACAGTTATTCCAAGAATCTGGCGCTACCTCAGCATGCCCATATCTCATTCACAGGGATCCATCTTTTCTATGTTATTGTTTTCATCTTGGAAGCACCTTGCAGGATCATATCCTGCAATAAAAAAGAAGAAATGCCTTGGGAAATCAGAATTCAGGGTAGAGCTAGGAGAGATACTATCTGTCCTTCTTATAATGTATTGAGCTCAACAATTTCATAGCCTTCTAGGAATCCTGAAGCAAAATGAAGGTTTATATGTCCTCATTTCTTCTGTCTTTCTGTCTTCTAGCTGAGATATAAAGTTGTCAATAAACTAAAATAATTGGATTAAATCAAATTAAAAATAAATAAAATTTAAAAAAGGAAACTCTCATCAGTGCCAGCCAGCACAGCGAACAGGTAAGGATAATGGGAGCTATAGTCCAGCATTATCTGGGGAGACAAACCCAATCCTTGCCATATGGAAAAGTGAAATGTGTGCTAAAAATAAGCAATAGAGACCAGAAAATAATATTGTACACATATATAACACTAAAAGCATACATATAGATAAAAATGTAGAATCACCATCTGTTGTCACCAGCTATAGTTTCAATGAAGTGTTTATGTAAAAGTTTTAAAATAAAATTAAAAAATAACTATTTTTTGCAAATTATATGTAAATCAGTCAGGATTTTAAAAATGGAACAGAAAATTCACTACCACAGCGTCAGCCTCAAGTCTTGATCTGCAAACAGTTTTAGTGGCTACTATTTTTATTCAGGATATCACTGTTCTGATTTTATTTTTATTTGATTTTATTTCAGAGCCTATAAGAAAAGTAGAATTCAGAGCTGGAAATATCCAGCTTCAGAAAGCCCAGCAAAACTCTTGTAGCTTTTTTGGTGTGTGTTCCTAACTAATGACTTAGTTACAAATGACTCTTTGAGAGGAGCCCCGAGTGGAAATGACCAACACCACCTGAACCAAACTATCTCATGCTAATTGAGAAAGTGGTTGTGCAAATTCACCCAACCTAAAACCAGTAGCAATGATGGTTTCCAGATCAGCAGGGCAATAAATCTGTTCCAGGTTTTAGTCCAAATGGTAAAGGAGCTGCCCAGGGTATTAAACCCTATTCCAAAATAGATTTGGCATCTTGGGTAACTTCTTTAAAGTTCAGATGACAATCCAGAATACATTCCCCCCCCCACTGATATGGAAGTCACCAGGCACCTCTGTATGAAGATGGAGCAATATATGCATTCAAATTACATGGTGAGTTCTGGAATTGTACTTTTTTGGAGTGGAGCAAGGTGGTACATTCATGTTTTTGTAAGTGTCCCTATATTTAGTTAAGCATATAGGTCCTTCATGTAGAAAAGTTCTACATTTCCAGAGATCTGGGTTATCACTTTTTTGTTCTTTACGTGTAAGATGATTCTACGTGGGGAACATCCAAAAGTGGGATTACCAATTATATTTTAAAGTAGGGCTCTGATCTCAAAACTGGATGCTGAGCTTCATTGCCATTGGGTAACATGAGAGCTCATGTTCTTTCTAAGTTGTTATCAGCTTCAGTATTCTTTCCAGTTCTGTAACTGCACTCTGGCTACCTCTCCAGTAGCCCTTGCTTGCTGAGTCATCATTCTTTATGTTCCACACAATTTCCTGCCACACATTTCAAAAGAAAGTCTGGCTGTAGCCCCACTTTCCAGTACTCAATAGCCAGGCAAGTAAGAGGTTAAAATGAAATCCAGTGAGATTTAACACCTTCCACAGACCATCAAAACCTGCTACCTTCACAACTTCTGAAACAAAATGTCTCATTTTCTCCCAGCATTATGCATTCTTAAGTTTAAAAATAAGCACTGAAGAAACTTGCACTAGCTTGTCTTGACCTGGTTGACCTCCTAGTTCTGCCATCATGAGTGAAGGGCGATATTGGCGGAGAACGATTTGGTGTTCATTTTTGCTCCAAATGGGTTCTCAGTTTGGAGATTAAGAGGTCAGGGAATCCACTCAATTTATTTTTCTTTTGTTTGTAGACTGGGGCTGGTTTTTTAAGCATCCAGCATTTTACTTTGCTTAGAGGCCTTGGCTGTGATTTCTGATAAGATGCCTGCTTCCATACTCACAATTTCTTTTTTAATGGGAAGAAAAAATATTTTTAAAAAAGCAACTTGGATTGAGGAGGGAGAGGAAAGGGAGTCTTAATGCTACCGCAAGATATCTGCTGAAGGCAACAAAAGCAAAGATTCAAAAGCTGCTGAAGTTCAGAAACTGCTTTATCATCCGACTCATATAGCTTAGCAGCCTTGGCATCTATCACAAAGCATCCAAAGTACAGTGCTATCTCATAAGTTTAGAAAGTAGAGAGAGGGAAAAAACTTCTTATTCTGCCAGATTTCTGGATATTTAGGGCTTTGCAGCACAATCAAATAAAATTGCACCTCCCTTCTTTCTATATTTAGCACAGTACTCCTTATAGGCCTGATGCTGCACCAGAAGTCTCCCCATATAACAGATGGGGTGGCATATCCATGTAGGAGGACAGGTATATCACTATTTATAAGCTCTGATCCAGCACCAATACCATGATTTTGTTTATAACATCTCTGGACTGCACTATGAAAAGAACCATAGCTCTACTGCAGAGAGATGGCTGACAGCTTCCATGTGAGTGGGATGGTGAATCTGTCTGGGGTCTTAGCCTATTCAGCATACTGAACCATGTCCTCAGAATAGATTCATACCCTTGTATGGTTCCTTTGAAGTTCAGACGAAAACCCAGATTGGATTAAGCACCCCACTGGCATGCAAGCTGCTGTTACAGCACTTGTTTTGCATGCAAAAGATTTCAGGTTCATTTCTGATATCTAAGCATAGGGTTAGGGAACAGATATTATCTTTCAGTGTAGACAACAATGAGCTAGATAGGCCATGGAATGGTTCAATATCAGATACCTTCCTAAGTTTCTAGCAGTGGCAGTTCATGGCCCCAAGGTCAGTGGGATGGTGAACCCACTGTGGGCTTTGCTGCAAACTTTAAAGGAGCTATCCAAGGTGCTATTCAAGATAGCAGTTTTGACATTGAGACTCACTCCGTAGTAGATTCATCACCCCACTGTTTTCTAGGGTTTGTTGCACATGGGGTACAGCTCATCCCTCTTGTTCTACAAATTCAAATGACCCCCTTGATACCTGAAATTATTCTGCGTAGGAAAGACTGGTACAATCTGATAAAACTTATAAATTGTGCTAGGCTTCACTAAGCATCAAGGAGGTTATTCTATGTCTTACTTTAGTCCAGGATCATGAAATTTACTTCACATTCCACAATCCACTGTAAAGTTTGAGTGAAATTTAATCTTGTGTCCACCAAGGATTTGGGTTTCTTGGAGGCTACTCCCAGACTTCCGAACTTCTTTCTGGGAGTGGAAAGTGGGGCTAGACTTACTTCTTCCATGTTGTGCTTCTACTGGCAGGCAAAGACTTCTCTCTCCAGGCCCGTGCTCAGCAATTGAGCAACTGAATAATATGGACATAAGTTTTTTTATTTGTGAACTATATATTTTACTGTTATAATTTTATTTATTATTACTGAGGAGTTTTAAACTTTCTAAATTTAATTTATATTTTAAAGTGAGACAAGTTTATTTTGTATTTCGATAGGTAGCATTTATTGTATTCTTACCGAGAGCTGTTTTTTTAGGTATGATGGAAGCTGCCTGACATCTCAGCCATGAGAAAAAGTCAGTATACAAGTCAAATAAGTCAGTCAATCAATCCAGTGGTTTTGTTCATCCCACCCTTTATGTAAAATATTTGATGTGTATGGGTGGAAAGAAAGAAGAACTAACAGCTAAATCAGATTAAGATTTCAGTGGCTTGCCTTTGTTTCTTGGAGAAGGCATTCAGAGCACACACACACACACACACTCAAAAAGCATTATAGGCCAGTATGGGCTTGACACATCCATTTGGAGAGCTCCAGGTGAGACATGCAGCTCAGTCCTATGGCTGCCTACTCAGAAGAAAGGCTCAGTGAGTTCAATAGGCCTTGTTCTGAAATAGAGATGGGAAACTTAGGGCCTGTCCGCACTACACTGTTATAGTGCTATTATTTCACTTTTAACATCCTATGGAATCCTGGGGTTTGCAGCTTGGGGAAGGGCATTAAGAATTCTCAGTCAGAGACCTCTTTGGCCTCAGTAAACTACAAATACTAGAATTCCACAGGATGTTGAAAGTGGAATAATAGCAATCTAACAGTGTAGTGCAGAAATGCCCTGCATCTACTTTGACTATATGTCACTTTCATGAGTTCACTCATACATTTGTTGATTCCCATTTTGTTTTTTTGCATTAATCTGTAATTCTTTTTGAAGCACGTAATTTAAAAAGACATACTGAATTTTTATTAGTTGATTACATCTTCATCCCATCCTTCCACCAAAAAATAGTGCTCAAAAGCTAACAGCAACACCAACAATAAATTAAACAATGGAACTATCAATAATCCATTAAAAATGTGTTTTCAAGTATTTCTGAACATGTATTCTCTCTAAATGTGCACCCTAAATGTATTCATATTCCTCTGTGTATGCAGAACTGTGTCAAAACATTTGAGAAGCATGAAAGTCACTAGATAACTAAATTCTGAGATCAAGTCCCTTTGTTTCAAAATCCATCTAATATGGGAGAAAGTGAAACAGTTATAGTTTTTCATATCATAAATTCACCTTAAGGACAGACCTGGTGTCCAAAAGCGTAAGTGCATAACTGAAACATGACCAGTAATGATCCTCAGGTCATAGTACCAAATGTCCTCACAGAGTGAAGGAAATGCTGCCTTTTATAACAATGTTAAACCCCGTCCCTCTTGTTTACATGACCAAAGAGACAGTTAAAATGTGTGAACAGTTAACCTCCATTAACTTGAAAGTACAGTGATGGAGAAGAGCAAAAGATGAATTTGGTTAATGAAACTCTGCTTCATATAGATGTTACCCCATAAGCCTGAAAAATGTGACGGCCTATCTAGTATGCAAGGCAGTGTGCACATTATCATTGCTCACAGGAATGGAGTGAAGCATTTATATTTCACAACTAAATCAAAGGCTGTGAAAAGTTTGGAGGCACTTATGGTCCTACATAAGCACATTTACAGCAGACAAAGCTACTGAAAGAGGAAGAAAGGCTCAGAGCAGAATTACTATAAATTTACTTTACAGGACCTCTGGTCTTTTCAAATTATTTTAAATAAGAAAGTGAATATTAGGTTTTGGTACCAGACTAATATTTTAAGGAAAGGACAAAGATTTCATTAGGCTGGATTGTGATCCTATTTCATTCTAAGTTTGCAGTCTTCTTCCATTTCATGGTAGATTTAACCACTTACTCTGTATTCAGATAGGATTTTTTTTTCTCATATCAGATTGAAATACTGGTGAGAGATGTCAAGCTGACAGCCATGGAGCATAAATTTTTTTCTCTCTACACAGAGCAGGTGCAATTGCCTTGGCAAAGCAAGCACAAGCCTCTACAAATTATTTCCCTGGTTGGGCCTCCTTCCCATTCTGTAAAGGAGGGGGAACTTCTGTTCTTTCCCCCATTTGTGTTGTTCTCCATGAATGATTCCAGCATTCTACCAGAGTTCTCAATAGGCAGGAAAAGGGGAATTATAGCATCTCTCTAAGTAACCTCAGATTCTGTCCAACCTTAGAAACTAGGCAGGGTCAGGCCTAGTTAGTACTTGGGAGATCCCACAGGAAGACCAAGTACTGTAGGCTATTTTTCAGAGGAAAGCAATGACAAACCACCTCTGAGTATTCCTGCTTGAGAAAACAGTATGAAATTCATGGGGTCACCATAAATCAAAAGTCAACCTAAAGGCACACACTAGGGGCTAGTAAAAAACACTGCTTAAAATTTTCTTTCTGTGGTTTTGAATAATTTCTATTGCACTGGTTGAAAAGCAGTGTATAGTTTCATTTTCTTTCTTGAAATCAAGATTTGTATCTAGCCTTCTTGTTGCCGTAATAATACTCAAGAGACCTTACATCAGTTTACTGCATTCATCTCACAATCAACAAAACAGGGATGAAGGAAAAAAACAGGAAATACCGGTAGTTTGCAGTACTTTGCAACACAATTTAGAAATCAAGGGATCAAATCATAAAAACCACTCAGCCTGGCAACTTAAGTGATTTCCAGAATTCAAAAGAAAGAAAGAAAGAGAAAGAGAAGAAAACTTTTTAACAGAGCAGCAAAAAGGTGGGAGGATGAGAATTAAATTGGGGGTCACATAAGAAAATGTTCCATATACCACAGGTGTAGATCCTTTGACCCTCCAGATGTTTTGGGCCACTACTCATATTGTTGTCTTACAGTGACCGTTGTCATTGCTCATGATTGATAAGGCTTCTGACAACTGCAATCTAAAACATCTGGAGGGCCAAATGCTGCCCACCCCTGGCCTATGAACGGCCATACAGAAGGTCCTTCTCTACAAATGATTGATGGATTATATACCCACATCCCAGAGAAGGAGCTATTTTAAGATCTCCTCTATATTGTCAGCTCACGGGGAGAATATGCCTTCATTTTTTACAGAAATATCAGAATGGAAATGATGGTGAAAATATGTTTCTGATTTAAGGTGACAAATTTAATTTATGAAACCCTAAATGGTTTGGGTCTTTCTTCACTTCCTGTTCTGTCACAATTTCTGATATCTCTTGAAAGTGTTGTCTTCTGCATTTTCTGCCTTTGTGCTTAAAACTTCCTAAAAAGGGCAATTGATGATGATGATGATGTTTTCTTACCTGCCTCTTTCTCTGGATCAAGGCAGGCAACAACAGACAACAATACAACAACAAATAGACATATAACACAGTTAAAAACATGAATACCAATTAAAAATACATAATAAGTTAAAAGAGTATAACATCACTTTAAAAAGCATGCATATAAAAAAACTCATAATTTAAAAACTCAAAATTTAAAAACCATTTGGATAGGCCTGATGGAAGAGTACAGTGCAAGTTCTAAAGTTAAACAGAATTTGCTGTAAAATCCCCGAAATTTACAGAAGCACTGATACATAAGGCCAGCAGCAGCCTTATAGTCTGGTCGGTTGCTTCAAATGCACGTTTGTTGCAACAAATACACTGGCCAGATATCTATTGCAGGCCTGCGGCTGCAAGGCTTCAGATTGGATACACAGATTGCCAAGAGCTGTGTTTCTCTATGTAACTGTGTCAGACAAACCTGGGCTATCAGCCAATGGATGACTCTAGGGCACTGAAGTTCTGTTTGATGGGGGTACTTCTATTGCTAGCTCAGGGCTTGCTGGAATTTGGAAATCACATGAATGGGTAAGAATACTTTTAACTTCATTGCTCCTATAACCACACTAGTATGTATAGTAATGATTTAAAAGTAAGGATAGCAAATTTTGTCCCCCATCCCAAAAAATGATATGATATTATGATTTATTTATTTTTTACAACATAGGTGGACAGACTACTTGAATCTTCAAAAGCAACACTGCTTATAGTTTATTTCCATATAGATAGCCTATTAGCCATATTCAGGAGTTACTCATTCATGCAAATCCCACCACAGAAGGAAAGAGGAATGTTAGCCTTGCCCTTGCTGCCCAAACATTGGTTGTGAAGACATGAAGCAGGAAAGATGCTCCCATGAACATCGACTCTTCTAAATTGCATGGGAAGCCCATGTTAGGTTACGTACTTCGGAATCAATGTGTGGAAAGCAGGGACAGATGTAACAGAGGATACAACATTCAGCAAATGGCAGGAGAGGCTAAGCCAACAATGAATGTGACCAAAGAGGCAGGGCCAGTGACCATGGTCCCATCCTCTCCCTCACATGAACTATGTGAGCTCAAAACGGCTGATGACCATACATTAAATCCTGCCCTTGCTTTTTCATCTGCTGCAACTAATTTTCAGCAAGGAAAACATAGATCAATGCAAGCATTCACCTGTTTGTATGGCAGAATTGTGTACAGGGACAGGGTTCCAAATGTAAGCTGCATCCTCTAACATCACAAACATCAGAGCAGCATTCCTGGCCATCATGCACTAAAATTCTATATAGGGTTCTGTAACTGTGTGTCTATATAGTCAACCCTATGGAATTCATGGTATTGTCATAGGTTGACAGGCTTGATAGCACATACACACACAAGAAGGATCTGCTCCTTGAGTAAAGAGAAGTGCTCCATCTCTGAATAGTTTCTAAGGCACTTTCTAAGTCACCACCCTTTCTCTTTTGGAGCACCTCAAGTTGGCATCAGTTGGCAACAGGTCTGGTGTCATTGAGAGTCTGTTTCCCCAGCTCTTGCTTTCCCCAAAGTCTCACCCATAGGAAATGGGAATTGCGTAAGTACCGTATACTGAGCTGGCAGGATGCAGATGAGAATGAAAAGGAGGCATTTATAAGAGGTAGGTATAGTCAACTAAATAACATTTGAAATCAAAATACACATGAAAAAACCTCCATCAGGGACATAATATAAACTTGCTAAATGAGAAGACACTCACAGAGTCTTTCAGAGGAATCTTTTATACCAAGAAAAGGATCTAGAAGTTTTTGCTCTACTTCATAAACGGGAGGCCCCTTTTGTGAATGTTGCCTCTTGCAGTCCTCAAAAGATCCTGCATCATGCAGATCCCTAAATCTAAGCATCAAACATTGGGTTACTTGGAAGTAAAACAATGCCCATAGAAACATATTGCCCATAGTAAGCAAGCTAATGGTAGGATGCAATTAACACAATACCACAACTGTCTAGGACTCTGTGAATACAGTTAGAGTTCCTATATTTAGGAACTGAGACAAAGTAGAGATACTACCATTTACAGAGGCACTGTAAACATTTCAACTGAACATGGTTACATAGTCATATAGGGACATGTGCATCTCAACACACAAAGGCCTAGAATGCTGCTTTGGGGAGGTTGCCATATGCAGTTTTGCTCTACACATGAGCAGGTGTGTAGAGCCAGCATTGTCAGTTTATCTGAACAATAATAAGTTACCCTTCTAACACTGACAAACTATGATGCCAGTGGTCATGCTAACTGTAGGATTCTAGTAGTTGTAGTCCCAACGTAACTTTTCTAAGCTATGACCTCTACAATAAGCCCTTTAACCTGTTCTTCCAAGAACAGCAAGAGTCTTTGATGGAGCCTTCCTGTTTAAACTTTTCAGTCTCATCTACCTCTACTCTGGCTCTCACACACAAAGCAAGTAGGATACAGTATGGAAGAATCCCCACTGTGTCTCTGTTACTGTTCATGCTGCGACAGAGCCCTTTGTATGTGTCTAGTTTAGGAGGAAGTGGACGTGATGAATAACAACTGAGAGAATTCTTTGAATCAAGAGTAGTGGAGACCATTGACGGGCGTCTGCTGCGGTTGGGGCCTGTCACTCACCAGACAGCCGAGGTGGTGCTAGAGATCCAGGGGCACGTCGAGCGGATCCGGTTCCTGGTGACGGCGGTGCCCTACTTCCCAGTGGTTTTGGGAATGCCATGGCTCTCGTGCCATGACCCGCACATCTCTTGGTCACGGCGCGAGGTGCTGTTCGCTTCCCACTACTGCCAAGAACACTGTTGGCCGGAGCGGCTGATGGTTGCATTGGAGTCCCCGGGGCCCGACTCCACAGTGGAGCTGCCGCATAAGTACCGGGATTATGCGGATGTCTTTGATCCAAAGGAGGCGGACCGCCTGCCGCCACACCGGGTTTACGACTGCACCATAGACCTGGTCCCGGGTGCCCCGATCCCCGCAGGACGGATCTACGCCTTGTCTGAGCCGGAGCTGGCGGCCTTGCGAGAGTTCTTGGAAAAGAACCTGTGCCGGGGGTTTGTGCGGCCCTCCACATCACCTGCCGGGGCCCCCGTGCTGTTTGTGCGCAAAAAATCGGGCGAACTCCGGCTCTGTAATGACTACCGCGCCCTAAACCGGATCACTATCCGGAACCGGTACCCGCTGCCACTAATCCCGGAGCTGTTGGAGCGCTTACGGCACGCGAGGGTTTTCACCAAGTTTGGACCTGCGGGGGGCCTACAACCTGGTGCGCATCCGGGCAGGGGACGAGTAGAAGACGGTGTTCCAGACGCGATACGGGCACTACGAGTACACTGTGATGCCGTTCGGTCTGTGCAACGCCCTGGCCGTCTTCCAGCACTTCGTCAACGGCGTGTTTCGGGACATGCTCGATCGTTTCGTGATCATCTATTTAGATGATTTTCTCATCTACTCGCCGAACCAGCGAGTACACGAAGCCCACGTCCGGACCGTCCTGCAGCGGCTGCGGGAGCACCGCCTCTACGCCAAGCTCGAGAAGTGCGCCTTCGACCTCCGCGAAGTCAACTTCTTGGGCTACCGGGTGACGCAGAGGGGTATTGAGATGGACCCGGCCAAAGTGGAGGCGATAGTGTCGTGGCGGCCACCGGGGTGCCGCAAAGACGTGCAACGCTTCCTGGGATTCACGAACTTTTACCGGAAGTTCATCCCGGAGTACGCAGAGCTGGCGGCGCCCATCACCAGCGTCCTCCAGGGCAAGGCGCCGTTCCGGTGGACTCCCGAGGCGCAGCAGGCCTTCGAGCGCCTCAAGGCCCGGTTCGTCTCCCAGCCGATCCTGCAGCTTCCGGACCCCAAGCGTCCGTTTGTGCTGGAGACGGACGCGTCAGATGTGGCGATTGGCGCGGTCCTGCTCCAGGCGTCCGGGCCGGAGGGCCAGCTCTTGCCGTGCGCGTACCACTCCCGGCAGCTTACTCCCCCCGAACAGAACTATACCATCTGGGAGAAGGAGCTCCTGGCGGTCAAGGTGGCATTTGAGGCGTGGCGCCACCTCCTGGAAGGGGCCCAGCATCCAGTCCAGGTGCGGACGGACCACCGCAACCTGGAGTTTCTGCAGACCGCCCGAAAGCTAACCCCGCGGCAGATGCGCTGGGCCCAGTTCTTCGCCCGCTTTGACTTCCAGCTGCAATACGTTCCCTGGGCCCGCAACCGACGCGCGGACGCCCTGTCGCGGAAGCCGAAGTACGCCGCCACCGCCGAGGCTGATGTCTGGTCCACGATCCTCCGACCCGAGAACTTCGCTGCTGCCGTCGATGTGGCGGACCTGTCGCGGCGCATCCACGCGGCTCAGGCCGGGGAGCCGTTCCAGCAGCGGTTGCAAGCGGAGGACCCCGCGTCCCCTTGGTCCTGCCGAGAGGGTCTGTTGTACCACCGGGGCAGGCTGTTCATCCTGGCGGGGCCTTGCCGGGAGGAGGTCCTTCGTCTCTGCCATGACGGGAGGCCGACCGGGCACTTCGGCCTCTTCAAGACTCTTCATCTGATCCTGCAAGAGTTTTGGTGGCCGCGGGTGCGGAGTGACGTGGATCGCTACGTCCAGTCCTGTCCAGTGTGTCGCCGGGTCAAAGACCCGCCTAGGAAGCCCGCCGGGCTACTGCAGCCTCTGCCGACTCCTGCGGGACCCTGGCGGCTGATCTCCATGGACTTTGTGATGGAGCTGCCACCGTCCCGAGGCCACACCACCATCCTGGTGGTAGTGGATCTGTTCTCAAAGATGGCCCACTTCGTGCCATGCCCGGCTCTACCCTCCGCCAAGGAGACGGCTCGTCTCATCCTGCAGCATGTCTTTCGGCTACATGGCCTGCCAGAAGGTGTGGTGACTGATCGAGGGGCGCAGTTCACCGCTCGCTTCTGGAAGAACCTCCTGCAGCTCCTAGACGTCAAGCCACACCTGTCCTCGGCGCACCACCCGCAGACGGACGGCCAGACCGAGTGGACCAACGCGACCCTGGAGCAGTACCTGCGCTGCTACAGCTGCTACCAGCAGGACACCTGGAGCGAACTCCTCCCGCTGGCCGAGTTCGCATACAACAACGCCGTACACGCCTCCACGCGGCAGTCGCTGTTTATGGCCACCTATGGCTACCACCCGAGATGGTTCCCGCCCATCGGAGCTCCTTCGGCTGTGCCGGCAGCCGGCCAATGGCTGCAGGAACTGCGTGCCCTGCAAGCCGTTCTGCGATCCCAGCTGGAGGAGACCAAGGAGCAGTACAAGCGGAAAGCGGACGCACACCGTCAGCCGGGGGCTCCGCTACAGTTCGGAGATAGAGTGTGGCTGTCCACCCGCTACCTCCCCTCCACTCGCCCAAACCGGAAGTTAGACGCCCGCTTCATCGGCCCCTTCACCATCATGGCCCAGGTCAACCCTGTCGCCTTCCGCCTGCAGCTTCCACGATGGCTCCGGATTCACCCCGTGTTTCACCATTCGCTGCTCCAACCGGCAACGGGGGTGCGGCCCGACGCCGGGCCGGGTACGCCCCCCAGTCCTGTCACGGTCGACGGACAGGAGGAGTACGAGGTGGCTGATATTCTGGACTCCCGCCGCCGCCGCGGCCATCTCCAGTACCTGGTCGACTGGCGCGGCCACGTTCCAGAGGAGCGGTCCTGGGAAGACGCCGCCGACGTCCACGCGCCCCGGCTGGTGCAGGCCTTCCACCGCCGCTATCCCGCCAAGCCCCGGCCGCCTGGGGGGAGGAGCGTCCCTGGGGAGGGGAGTGATGTCGGGACCTCTGCGGCCCTGGATGCAGCACCCGAGGAGGAGGACGATCTGGTCTCCTCGCAAGGAGCGGCAGAGGATCCGGTCTCCTCGCGAGTAACGGCGTAGGATCCGGTCTCCTCGCGAGTAGCGGCGGAGGATCCGGTCTCCTCGCAAGTAGCGGCGGAGGATCCGATCTCCTCACGAGTAGTGGCGGAGGCCTCTGGCGCCGGGAACAGCTGCCTGGACGCCGTCGAGGCCACCGCCACCGCAGAGGAGGCTACGGAGCCACCTGCCGCTACGGGAGGTCGTCCCGAGCCCGCCTGCCCTGACGCCGCTGAAGACGCCGACAGAGCCAGCGCTGCGGAAGAGAGTCGCCCGGAGGTCGCTGGGCCGCCGCTCACCCGCGGGCCCGATCGGGAGGAGCCTGACGGCCTCCCTCCCACGTTCTCGCAGCGGCGGCAGGCCGGGGAGGCTGCCTGCCGCTCCCGCCGGTTGCTGGAGCGTCAGCAGCAGGCTGAGGGCTCGCAGCTGGCTAAGGACGCTCAGCTGTGAGCCCGGCTGAGGGCTCCCAGCTGCGCAGCAGCTTCAGGATTGGCCAGCGCCGGCGCCAGGCCCCTACTTTAGAGCCAGAGGGAGCCAAGTTCAGCACGGAGCAACAACCAACGGCTCTCCGTGAGTTGCCCGTCAGTGCTGCTGCCTTGTTCCTGCCTTGTTCCTGCCTGCCTTGCCCCTGCTGCGGTCCCACCTCGTTCCTGCCGAGACTCTGCTCGGAAGCCTTGCCAGCCAGCTTAACCCTTTGTTGCCCGGGTGAGGAAAACCCTTTCTTTTCGTTCCTGTTTACCGCCTGAAGTAAGGCTTGCTTTAGTTTCGCAGTGACTCTGCTGGCTGAGGCTTCCGGGACGCCAGCCTCGGCCTGAGCCAGACCCGAGCCTGCCCAGCCCCGCCCAGCCGCCGACAGATTGTTGCTCCGTCAACAGCTAAAATCCCCATTGTTGTGCCGCAGCGTTTTTCTGGGGACCCGGCGGACCTAGAGACTTTCCTAGCAAACTGCCGCCTCTACATACAGGTACGCAGCCAGGACTTTCCTACTGAGCGGGCCCAGGTGGCGTTTATCATCAACCTGTTGTCAGGCTCGCCCGCTAAGTGGGCCACGCTGTTGCTGCAACAGAACAGCACGGTCCTGGACAGTATGGCGGCATTCCTGCAGGCCTTCCGGGAGGTCTGGGGCGACCCGGTGCGTGTGGAAACAGCGAGCCGGCAGCTTCGGCAGCTGCAGCAAGGGCGAGGTTCCGTGCGGGAATACACCACCGCTTTTCGCTTGCTCACCCAAGACCTTGGCTACAATGATGCCACCCTCCGAGACCAGTTCCGGGCCGGGCTGTCGCCGGAGATCCTGGACAAGCTGGCCCGCAGCTTGCCGCCTCCTACCCTGGAGCGGCTGATACAGCTGGCCCTCCGCATCGACGGGCACCTGGAAGCCCGTAGGCAGGCCCGTCGGGCGGCGGCCCCTGGCCCGCAGCCAGTGGTGGGAGCGCGCTCCGGGACAGCTGCTCCACGAGACTCGCCTGCGGCTCGGCCCGCCGGCAGCGCAGCCAGTGGCGCTACGGACGTGGAGGAGCCGATGCAGCTGGGAGGGGCCCGTCCTCGGCTGACTCCGGAGGAGAGAGAGCGCCGACGGTGCGGTGGACTCTGTTTGTATTGTGGCCTCGGTGGACATTTTGCCCGGGTGTGTCCCGCCAAGTCTGCCCCGGCTGGAAGACCGGGAAACGCCACCCCCCAGACCTAGATGGCCTGCGAGGCCTGGGGCAGCCTGGCGGCCAAGGGCCTGAGGATTCGCCTGCACCCAAACGTGACCCACTGTTGGTTGCCGCGACGGTGAGCCACGGCGATGCTGCGCTCGCCCCGGTGGGGGCGATGATTGATTCTGGGGCATCTAACAACTTCCTCGATGCCCAGTTCGCCCGAGACCACTGCATTCCACTGGAGCCGCTGCCCGAGTCCCGACCAGTGGAGACCGGATCCTCCGCCGCTACTCACGAGGAGACCGGATCCTCCGCCGTTACTCGCGAGGAGACCGGATCCTCCGCCGCTCTTTGCGAGGAGACCGGATCGTCCTCCTCCTCAGGTGCTGCATCCGGGGCCGCAGAGGTCCCGACAGGTAGTGCTGAAAGGAAGATGAAGTGCTGTTTGAGGGCCAAAATGGACTTGCAGGCAAGCAGTTACCTATCTCCTTCTCACAGATGGTGGTTCAAACGTGAGAAGGAATTCATAATCACTGTACCTGCATATTGTTAATTATTGTTTAAACACTGAACATGATCCTGCATCAGGAGATACAACTACAGAAACATATGCTATCCCCCAAAACATACTTTTTAAGCAATGCAGGCCCTCCATGTTGCTAGAGAGGAGCAATTACTATTTTTCCAGTAGCTGGACACTGTGTGACACACACCTGTAGGGACCTTCCCTGAAGATGCCTCTCACAGAGCATCCGGGTACAAGAAAAGTGCTGGACATATCCCCATTCATCCTCTTACTCTACAGCAGCACAGAAACGGCCATGCTGGGGAGAGGGGTTGCACTGCTTAAATCATAGGTTTTGGGGGAGACTTTTGGTTGTTGTATGGTTGAAAGAGGCCTTAGACCTGTACAACAACCATAAAAGTGAATTGTGAGAGTGTGAGTCAGACTTGTGCCATCATAATTCATGAACTTTGTTAAGGCTTTGGCTATCTGTGATGTAGGCAAATATTTGATCATTCACAATATACTTTTAAAGTTTGGTAATATAAACATTCTTTCTTCTAACAAGAGCCTCTATGACCTTGGAGTTGCCTTTATTAAGGTATCCAATGCATTTCCATCAGCATCAAAAAAGGTTCAGTTACCATAAAATGCAACTGTCAAAATTGCCAATGCACTGTTCCAAAGTTGTGGGGTTTCAGCTCTTACTTATTCCTGTTTCTTCTTAGACAAATGGTACAAGATTTTTCAAAAACCACACAAACATCCATGCCAAATCCAAGCTTTATTGAAGTCACTTTTGCCATCAACTTGAAACAAAGCACAACTGCTCCCTTGATTTTCACATCTTCCTTTAGACTTTTTTTTTTCAGTATTTGCAATCTACTTCAAAGAATTCTAATTATTTACATAAAACACACCACTTTGAAGCAGTTCTGTGACCATGGTAATGATGTGACATCTGCTTTTAAAACTGGAATAGAAGACATCGTAGCCAGGGCCACTTACAGCGATATAAGCTTTTCATTCATTAGAAGTCATTGCTAAATCATTCTAGTGATTAAAATCATAATACAGAATCTATAACCTGACTGCCTATGAGTCTACAGATAAATCTGATGGTCCACAATGCAATGATAATGTCCTATCAGCAAATATGGATGCAAAAGCATTCCATAGTATGATTTGCATCAGGGAGAAAGATCTGGTGATCCTCTACTCTTGCCAAGAGAGAGGAGGGAGAGACAAACAATTTTAGAAATAGCCTCAATGATGTTACTGTTATCAGCTTAGAAATGGAATAATATTTTTTAAAATACAATATGTTGCCACAACAATCAGACTTGCAGACTTGCAAATTAAGCCCGTATTTATCTTCCAATGACCCGAACACACTAAATGCAGTCCACTAAATGCAGTCAATGCAGTGTTTGAATCACCATAGGTCACATGCTGTTACAAATGGATGTCTTTTGGCACTTGAGGGAGCACTTCTTTTTAAAATACCGGTATGTGCTAAGTGTTTCACCTGATTTGGCATATGAACTGTGCAGCAAGAGAAGAACAACAAAAGTACATGCAAGGCAGGGTATTGGTTACAGAGAATACAAATAGATAATACATAAGGAACACTTCAGATTTTTTAAAGAGATGTCAAACAAAAACAAAACAAATATGTATGCCAGTTGCAAATGTTTTCCTATGCTCTAGTGCAGGGATGGATACTCTGTGGCCTTCCAGATATAGTATAATTGCAACTCCCAGCAATCTTTACCACTGTCTCTGCTGGTTCAGGCTGCTAGAAAGTGCAGTTCTATAACATCTGGAAGGTCACCCAATTCCTACCCTAGAAAGCAAAATGGGGAAGTTATTGGAATTCTCTCTCTCACTAGTCAAACCTCAATGAGGCACAGTATATATTACACATTCTATATTAAATCATATTCATATATGATAGATGTCATGTAATAGTTCACTCTCTTCACATTTTGTTATACTTCTTAAATTTTTGATTTGGTTTTAGTTATTACAGTTTTCTGCCTTTACACTGAGGAAAAAAAATACTCTTCAACTTCTATCCATGGGGACATCCTGGAAGTCATCCTTTTGTGTCATGAGGAGCAGCACTAGCATAAAGGTGTTAATGCATGAGACAGGTCTTTAGGGCCCTGCCTTTTAAAAAAAAATGCATAGGTAAAAAGCATACTGAAAAGTGATGGGTTTCTTCTATCATCATATGCCTTTTAGAACTTTTATTTCCAAAACTTATTCTGCCTGGGGAGAATTATTGCAATCTTTTTTCACAATGCAAACCACTGCTACTGGGCTGTTTTCTATCATTTTCTGCGCTTCTAGCAACATTTCCAAAGTGCAGTCAATCATGTTATATTATTTCCTTTTCAGCAGTCATTGACTCCAGAACTGAGATGACATTGTGCTATTTTACAGTACTGAAAACAGGTTGAAACTCTACTTTCTAAAGATATAGCTTTCCAGATGATAGCTAGTAGGTGCCGACGATCTGTCTTTAGTTCCTCTGCATTCTGCTTTCGGCTGTATTTTATTGGCCCACCTATATACACATAATTCACTTGATCCATTTTTTTTTAAAAAAATGACATTTTGGGAAAATCCTAATCTGAAATAACACATTCAGTTTTGCTTTTTGAAATTCATTTCAAAATTCTCCAACACGATGTTCAGGAAGAAGGAAACTTTAGAACACTTCCTCTTCCATCTTGTTGAAGGAAATAGACATAGTATTCCAAACTGTAGGACATTTAATTGCAGAAGCAGAAATTGTTAAGAAATTTCTTAACAATTACATTAATCTGAGCAAAAAAACATCTTTCCTGTTTTATGTTCTTCTTCATGACTGTCAACAAATCCTATTGTACTGTCAACAAATCCCATTGCCTCCAATTGTACTGTGATTTCCCCCATCACCACCTTTCTAATGAGCATATTCATCTTCTTTCAGTCTTGTTCTCAGTGCAGTTTTCTTTGCTTTTGCCCTTACTGCTAGGATTTGCCTTCACTGCTATGTCTTAGATATCCTGCACCTTAACACTGTCTTTGGGGGGAGTGTTGTATGCTCCTATGAGGCAAGATTCTATGCTGATTGTAATCATGCTCTTGGTTGAATCTCCCTCATCAGACAGGCTTTTGCTGAAGAGCCAGACTAAGGCCCATTCCGCACGAGATGGCAGAAATGCCTCATGGCATCGCAAGAGCGTTGTTTATGACTGCATTTCTGCGACGCTGTGTTCCACACGCTCCTCCACTTGAGGTGGAGAAAATCGCTTTCTCCTTCTGCACTACAGTGTCCATGACCACTCCCTTGCTTCGCCTTTACCCCGCCCCGAGCCTTTGATTGGATGCCTCAATTTTTTTTAAACTTTACCAGACCACATTTCTGCATGGGAACATCTCTATGTAGAAACAACATTATGGAACTTCTGACCCCATTTGAAATGCGACAGCAGGGCAGCATTTTTTGGTCTGTGGGTGCCTGGGGAGTGGAGGATGTCTGCCCCTGGCATGGCTGCTGTCACCAGCACCATGGGCTCTACAGTGTTCACCCCTGGGCTTTTAAAACACTTCCTGGGTGTAGAGTGGGATCTCCAGTTCCCCCACAGTGCCCTCTGAGGACCTGAGCTTGCTGCTGTGCCCACTCTGGGGGCATCTCGGGGCCACATGGGGGGGCCAAGTACAGGGGGAGGGCAGTCTATGAGTGCCTGGGGAGTGGAGGATGTCTGTACCATTGCTACTACGTAAGAAATGCCCCTGTCAGCTGGCCCACCCCCTCTAACTGAAAGGGAGAAGAAGCCACAGGGATAGGGTAAAGATCAGTTTTTATTGGCAAACCACAAACAGCAATGTTTATTAGCAAAGTATATAAAAGGAGAACATGAATAACCTGAAGCATTGCATGTATTTGTTACCACAGTTGCTAGCCCAGATTTGTGGGATATTAGATATCACTTTGATATCAATAATTTGGCCTTCTTTACCTATTCCTCTCCACGTGCTGTGAGGCCCTCGGACAAGCTCGCAGACAGGCACAGCCGTTAATCGCTGTAATATTCCAAACAAATACAGGCAGGCCAGAAATAGCCGTCCCGCCGCTTCCGGAGACCTCAAGGCAAGTACCCTATTATGTATGCACGCTACTTACAAAGAACTCCCTGCCCCGAGCAGGCAGCTTGATTAGACGAATATTCATCTGTCGAGCACTCTGCTTTTGCATACTGGCTACTCTATTGACAATCCGGACTTAACTCAATCATGCTAAATTCTGACCTTTCGGAGGCTTTGTTTCCAGCCCGAAACTCATTGTTTTCCCCAAGTACGGACTAGCCTACAGCCACATTTTCCCCTATAAGAACCCCTGACTTTGAGAGCTTCTTCGGATCACTCCCGACTTCCATCCCACCTTGTTGCTGCTTTGCTTGGCGAGCCTTCCCCTTAGTCCCATGTACTGAGAAACTTCATCTCTATGAACCTCTGCTGTAGACTACCTGGGCTTCAGGACAGGTGTAGTATTACCCATACCAACAACCTCTTCTAAAAATCCCTCTATCCCACTCCAACCTTTATTTCTCTAGTTATCTGTGTGAATGTGCTGCATACACTGTTTGACTGTATTTTAATAAAAACAACAATTATTATTCCACTTCTATTTGCTCCTTGACTCAGCCTGACCCCGTAGACATTGGGTAAAAGATCTCGCTCCGTTGCCCTGCCTCTCGTATTGCTGGCTTGTGCTCTTTGACTAATTTCCCCAACTTGTATAATTTGGAGCGCACTTAACATATTAGCCAACTCTCATGATGGCTTTAAATTTTTAACTTTGGATCACTAACATCTTGAGTAGATATGGTCTGAAGTCAAACTGAACAGTTTTCAGTTGTGCTCAGGGACTGCTGGAGTAACTGCACGTCCCATTAGGCTCATACAGTGTTTCCTGAGGTAGGAAGGCCTGTGGCTCCCATCATGCCTGTGTGCCAGATGGACAGCCTGCTCAACTGCAGTATACATAATGCTTTCTGTTGTTGGGGAGGATGCCTTCAGAGTACACTATAGAATCCATGAAGTCCCCTGTCAGGCGGAAGGAGGTGCAGCAAAGTACCTAAAAAGATGGAAAAGACACAAATAATGTGTGTTATGAAGTGACTGCAGGTCCCATGAGGCTTGAAGAGTACATAACAGGGAGGACCTTCATATGGAGGGGCATCTTGACTGGTCTGTAAGGGAGAGAGGGGTGGGTGAGGGGAGATCACTGGAGGTTTTGAAGGAGGTCAGAGTGACTGCATGTCCCATGAGGATTGCAGAGTGCATAGCGGGGGGGGGGGTTTGTGCAGCAGGGAAGATGGGCAGTTTCCAGTGGGGAAATGTGTGGGTTGGGGGGGTAGTGGATTTTTTTGGGGGGTTGAGCAACTGCAAGTCCCATGAGGCTGGCAGAACGAATAGCGAGGTGGTCCTTTTTTCAGCACGGCATATTTGGCAGGGTGGGAGGGGGGTTCTGTTGGCCAAAGGAGGGCAGTGGAATATTTTTTGGGGAGGATTTGAGTGACTGCAGGTCCCATGAGGCTGGCAGGGTGCATAGCAGGGTGATCCTTTTTGTGGTGGGGCATGTTTGGCAGGGTGGGAGGGGGGTTTGTTCACCAAGGGAGGATGGTGGATATTTTTGAGGAGGGATTTGAAGTCCCATAAGGCTGGCAGAGCAGATTGTAGTGTGTTCCTTTTTGCAGTGGGGCATGCTTGGTGGTTGCCGGGGGGGGTATGGATGGGGGAGGGGAGGGGAAGGGAGTGGCATGTTTGGGGGGGTTCTGAGCAACCGCAGCTCCCATGAGACTTGGAAAGTTTACTTGGGGAAGGGCTGAAACTCCCAACATCCATGTGGGCAGCCAGAATGCCTGAAGTGACTGTCCCCCAGCCCACCCCTCCCTCTAAAAATTAGCCCAGTGAGAAGAGGGTTCCTAAGTTCCACAAGGATTGATTTATTAGAAAAAACTTACCTGCCACTTTCTCCCTGGTTTTTCTCCTCCATCATTTCTCACATGGAGAAAAAATGGCGACAACCTCTGCTTTAGTGGGCAGGGACAAATCAGGATGGGAAGTGATGGAGGGACAAGCCAGACACACCCTCAATCTGCCCATTCCTGCAAGAAAGCCCTTCAACGGTTCTGCATGTAGTTGTAGAAACATAGTAGAAGCAGTGTGAGGGAGTGAAAACACATTTTTTCCGTTGCTCAAATATAACACTTTAGCGACATGCAAAGGCACACCAGCAATTTCACATCCACTTAATAGCAACAACGTTGTGCGGATGCACATCTCCTCAAGCCGTTGCAGCTACGCAGTGCAGAAAGGGCCTAAATGTGCTAAACAACTACTGAGCAGGAACACTAGTGGGGATGACTCTGATGGAGGATTTCTCAGAGACAGAAGCAGTGGCACCATAGCTAATTCTAAGGGAGGTAGTACTACACATAAGAAGGCAATGTTAAACCACTTCTGAAGCCTTATATCTTGAAAATCTTATAAGACAATCCAAAATTAAACAAACTATGTATGGCTGTGAAAGTTGGACAGTGAAGAAGTTGACAGTAGGAGAATAAACTCATCTGAAATGTGGTGCTGGAGAAGAGTCTTATAGATACCATGGAATGCTAAAAAGATGAAGAAATGGTTCTTAGAGCAAACCAAGCTTGAATTCTCACTAGGGCCCTTTTCGCATTGAGGCTTCTCGCGCGAGCGGGGGAGGGCGGCTCGCGCGAGAAGCCTTCTCCGGGAGGCTGCCGCTTCCCCCCTCCTTCCTTCCGCAGCCGAAGGAACGAGCGGGGAAGCGGCAGCCTCCCAGAGGAGGAGGCGGCTCACGCGTCCGCCCCCCCGCAAAGCAGGAGGCTCTCGCGTCCGCCCCCCCCGCGCGCGCAAAGCAGGAGGTGTTGCGCCCGTCGCGCTAGCGCCCCGCCCCTTCCTTCCGCAGGGGCAGAGGGAAGGAAGCGCGACCCGGCCGCCTCCCCAACGCTCCGCACAGGAGGTAAGTGCGCCTGGGCACCGGGAGCGTTGCGCGAGCGCGGGTGATTTTCGCTTTGAGGCGAAAATCAAAAAACCCGTGATCGCGCCGCTGCAGCCCTGTGAGCGCGGCGGAAGTGGGAGTGCGTCGTGCAGAGCGACGCTCCCGCTCCCGCGAGGCTCACAGGACTCTCGCGCGACAGAAAGCCCGTGCGAAAAGGGAGTAGAAGTGAAGATAAACTGAGGCTGTTGTACTTGGGACATACCATGAGACAACATGATTCACTGGAAAAGGCAGTAATGCTTGGTAAAGGTAGAAGGACAAGGTACAAGGCTTGGTAATGTTACAAGGTAGAAGGACAAGGTAGAAATCACGCTACAGGTAGATTCAATCTAGGAAGCGATGGCCCTGAGTTTGCAAAACCTAAACAGGGCAGTGGATCTTGGAGATCTCTGATAGGGTTTCCTTAATTTGATGTCAAATTGATGGCAAATAACCACAACAATCATAGATCTCCATCAACAATAGCCAAATGGGCTATTGCAGCTAAATATAAGACATCGGACCATAAGGGAAAAGCATGGATAAAGTCAGAGAAAGAGGATGTATACCAGAACCAAATCAAAGTATAGCAGGGTTGTTGTGTTAAATGTGTTCAGTTGCTAAATTTGAGGAAAATATCAAAACTAGAGAATATTCAGTACTTCTCTTCTTATAGAAAATCTGCAAAAATCTTCCCAAAAATGGACTGTTAGGCAGGGAAGCTGTTTCCTATTCTATTATATGCATCCTACAACCAGCCTAATTGACTAAAACTCTTTTTTAACTTTAGCATTAACTAGGAGTCTTGCGAATTGGGCAAAATCACTTGAAACAGATCTAGCAAATAGATAACTTGACAAATTAATTAGCGAGTTAATTCCAAGCTCTGAGAGAGAACAACAGGTCTAAGGCCCTTTTCGCACGGGCCTTTGCGCGCACGATAGCCCCGTGAGCCTCGCGGGAGTGGGAGCGTCGCTCCGCACAACGCACTCCCACTTCCGCCCGGCTCACGGGGCTGAAGCGGCGTGAGCGCGGGTTTTTTGATTTTCGCGTACAAGTGAAAATCACCCCGCGCTCGCGCAACGCTCCCGGAGCCCACCCGCACTTACCTTTCGTGCGGAGCCTCCGGGAGCCGGCCGGGTCGCGCTTCCTTCCCTCCGCCCCTGCGGAAGGAAGGAGCGGGGTGGGGAGGTAGCGCGACGGATGCGCCGCCCGCTTCGCGCGTGCGGGGGGACGCGACGCCGCCCGCTTCGCGCGCGGGGGGAGGAATCCGGCGCGACGCCGCCCGCTTCGGGCGCGCGCGCGGGGTGGGAATCCGGCGCGAGGTCTCTCGCTTCGCACGGGGGAGGGCGGCTTGCGCGGCAAGCCTCCTTCGGTGCCGCTTCCCCGCTGGTTCCTTCGCCTGCGGAAGGAAGGAGGGGGAAGCGGCAGCCTCCCGGACGAGCCTTCTTGCGCTTGCCGGCCTCCCCCGCTTGCGCTAGAAGCCTCAGTGCGGAAAGGGCCTAAGTTTACCTAGCTAGCATCATGGCTGAGTTGGAAACTAACCTGGATCATCTGAATCTTAGTTGAATATTTTAACTACTAAAACCCACAAACATTGTTTGATAGTCATACTAAAAACAGGGAAGTTGTCATGCAGGCACATCTCAAACAACCTGAGGCCAAGGGCCTTTCCACACTATACTGTTAAAGGGTATTATTCCACTTTCAACATCCTATGGAACCCTGTGGTTTTCAGTTTAGGGAGAGGCATTTAGAATTCTCAGCCAGAGAACTTTTTGGCCTCAGTAAACCACAAACCCCAGAATTCCACAGGATGTTGAAAGTGTAATAATAGCACTATAACAGTGTAGTGTGGAAAGGCCCCTAACTGGGAACAGTGAGGCATGTTTTATTTGGCCCCTTATTTTCTTGATGTCTGATGATAGTTTGAGAACCAAAAGCTTCCAGAATTCCTGGGAGTTACATCAACTGATCTATGGGAGTTCTCAGTTCATCTACCACTCATGTCAGTAGATAACTTGTATAAGAGAAAAGAAAGCACAGTTTAAAAACAACTAGCAGCATGTGAATTGGTTTTACATACAGTGGTTTACTGTCCCCAATGTGCAGTAAAAAAATAGTCTAATAAAATGGTGCCACAATATCTAAATGTGTTCCGATTCTCTGAGATGAACACATTCCAGTCCTATCAGATAAGATATAACTAGAACATTAAACATCAAGGAGATTGGCAATATAAAACCAGCAGCAATGATAACACACTAAGATTTGGCAAAACAAAATAATATGAAATAAATCCTTAACTGGATTGACCATACAGTTGATTATGTTTTGTAAACTCCAAATTAAAAGAAAAGATTACTTCAGCTATGCAATTATCAAGCAGTGCTGAAATCATTTGTGGTGCTGAACTGATTTATCTTTAAAAATATATAATTACTTTTGCCTGCAGAGTTGAGGAATTAAAAAACTGAGACATAAATCAGACACATCATTTCATTAAAAGAGCATCTGTGATAGTGCACTCTAATTGATATTGGATAGAAGTCTATCCAACTCCTGACCTAAATGGAGTGCAGAGGAGTTGCAGACATTTAAATCACATTGGAATTGTACTTGGTGTACTTCTAAGCTCACCAATAAGTGCTTTAACATACAGCAAAAAAATGTCTGCCCAACACAGACATGTAGCTTTCAGGGTCAACTGAAAGCAGCCTGCCATAAGGCAAGGAAATCGCTTATGTAGTTTCCATTCATTCCATTATTTATTGTTGTTGTGTGCCTTCGAGTTGTTTCCGACTTATGGCAACTCCAAGGCGAACCTATCATGGAGGTTTTTGGGATTTAGAGTATGTGACGTGCGTAAGGTAACCCAGTGAGTTTCCATGACCAAGAGGAGAATCGAATCCTGGTCTCCAGGGTCATAGTCTAACACTCAAACCACTACTCCATGCTGGCTCTTCATTATGCTCCTTCTGAAAATGGACAATATGATTTACTGGAGATGCTTGCATATTTTGTGGCAGTTTGCATTGTCATACCATCTGCTTGTGCCAGAAACATCAAAGAAGAAATGTGCAAGATATTGGTCAGGATTAAGAGTAAATAGAGCCTATTTGAAGAGTTGACTAGATATTAGATTATTAGATACATAGGTAGACAATGAAAATAGATATAGCCATAACAGCTTACATACATTATCCTCACAACAATCCTGCAAAGCAAAAATGGTAAACTTCTTACAGCCCAAGGAATGATTTCCATTTGGAGTGGAGAGAAGAAGAAAGCAGGAAGAAAGGAAAGAAGAAGCAAATGTTACTTGAGAGGGCACTCAGTGCACTTGTATAAAACCAGATTATTAGAAGAGTGCAGTTTCCATTGAAAATATGTGCATTGTCCAACAGAAAGAGCACCGATCTTAGAGCAGAGAATACTGGGTTTATATCACAGTTTGTGGAGTTCTTTTGGCAAAGAACAGTCTGTTCATCTGTATGTGATTTATAGTTGACAAGACAGTACAATCATGCATTTGATAAGGTGTAATGCTTTGCAAATCTGAAGTGGCATCATAATACAACAAGGAGGTTAAAAGAGAGATCATTTAGGCCATCAGCTCCTGCATCTACATTTTTTCCTCTCTCATGTCTCAAGCAAAAGTAGAAAACTGTCCCCTTTCCCCCTGAGTTCCAGATTTATTCTGTTATTTTTAATGTCAAGCATTGGCAAAACAACCTGGCAAATAGCAAGGAGCGTACAGGCCTACTTGTATACAAGCTTGCATTTTCGATACTTATATCTTAGGGCTGGTAGTGAGGAGAGGTTTTATCAGTGAACACTAAGCAAGCTCTGCTTTGCTTTCTCCAAGTTAATTAAGATAAAATCACCATATATCTACTGATAGCTCACTCACATCTAAGTTCTTGCAAACAAACTGTGTAGAATTTTAGATACAGGCTACTTAGCCAGTTTATTTAATTTACTAGAATTGGCTTCCTAATTAGGAGCTTTGCCAGGGAGCTAAGTAGACAGTACTTTAATTAGATAGAGCATGTTTAGTTTATTTGTAATTTTAACAATACAGTTTGAATAAATACAAAGATTAAATATTATATATCCTAGCTTTGAAGGTCTTCAGTTTCATAAGCAATGATAAGAAGGTAATAAGGGGCTGGGGCAAGAAGTGCCTCTCTAAGAATTTAGGCAGTTATATAGTCCTGTACAGCACAGAGTCATTCAAGAGAGAATCATACAAAAACCTCGTTTTAGAAAATGAAATGAAAATTGCACTCAGAGCACTTGGGAGAAATAGACCACCAGGAATAGATAGCATACCAATAGCGTTCTTTCAATCTACAGAGAATTGTGACTAAAATCTATCAACAAATATTGAAAACAAAAGAATGACCCACAAATTGGAAATGGTCAATAAACATTCCAATCCCCAGGGATTATAGTAACAACAGGAGCGCTGCATTAATTTCCCATGCAAGAAAAGTCATTCTCGAGATTCTACAATGAAGACTTCTATGGAGTGAAAAATGCCAGATGTCCAGGCAGGGTTCAGGAAAGGAAGAAACACTAGGAATCATATTCCAAACATACATCGGATAATGGAGCATTCCAAAATATTATTTATATATATTATTTATATTATAAATAAATTATTATTATTAATATAACAATAATAGATATTATCATTTTGTCATCATCTTCATCCCCATACCTATTACCCAGTTCAAAAATTAAAACATAGTTTAAAATTCACAGCATACAAAATTTAAAAATGTAATTACAATATCAAAAAATTAAAACCAGTTAAAAACATAAACATAAATAGAAGAAAACTAAAATAGAAAATCCAACACATTCTGAAAGACCCTTTCCAATTCAGCAATTAGCTGTCAAAGGTTTGCTAAAACAAAAAGGTTTTCACGTGCCTACAAAAGGATAGCAATGAAGACACCAGTCTAAGTTCTCTGGGAAGGGAGCTCTATCACCTGGGAGCAGCTACCAAGAAGGCCCTTTCTCATGTTCTCAACAAAATTACCTATGAGGATGTTGAGACAGAGAGGAGGGCCTCATCGGAAAACTGAAAACACGGGCTGGTTTTTATCGAAGAATATGAAATCAAACAGGGACATCAGCTTTGAACGATCTTTTGGGTCATATTTTCAAAATAGTTTCATTTCAATGCATTCAATATCTTTCCCATTTTATGTTCATTTCCATCACTAAGTTGTTCAACTAGACCTAAGAGTACAGAATAATGGGTCTCATCATGTCCCAAGACATGATGGCAAATGGCAAAATCTCTGGGGCTTTCTGGTAGCCATACTATTTCCAGATTATTTCGAGGAGATTGTACACACATTCATTGGTGCTGCAGACACTCAAAATGGGTATCTGTGGGAGAGGGTTTATTGTTGTTTGTTTTGTTTTGCTTTGTTGAAGTTCTGTATTGGTTTCTTCTTGTTCTTCAAAGCCTTAGAGTAGGTGATGCTTCTATTAAACAAGTATATAGATATTAAATTTAACACTGGAATCCTCTCTGTAGTTTATTTAGAAGTAAGTTCACTGTTCTCAGTGGCACTTGAACTTAGGTATGTGTTCATAATATGGCAGGATCAACCATACAGAATGCTACACAGGTTTTCATAAGTAAGCTTCACAGAGTTCAGTGGGACTCTCTTGTTGGTAAGCATTTTGGAAACCTTATTCTTGAATGACTGAGATCCAATAACCAGAAAACCCTTACATAATTTCCCACAGAATCTCATTTAGACTTTGCTTAGTGTTTTACAGCTGAAAGGCGGCCACTGTAAGTGCCTCTACATCAGTACCTCTTCAAAGTGGTGGTCTTTGGACAAATGCCGGTCTGCTAGCTATTAACTGCTAGTCTATGGTGAGTTTCTACAAAAGTATTGCAGTCGAAGAACATAAATATGAAGCCAGTTCTTGCCAAGTGGGGGTGGGAACTCTACTGGTCCTTCACATCAGATATCTTAAGAAGCAGTGCTCTACACCATTGGTTGCTGCACTAATTTGGACTATGTAGATACAGCAGACAGGATCCTTTGGGTCAGTTACAGAAATCATAGGTCTTTTCCACATGGACATGGCATCCTGGCATGGAGACGGGAGAGGAAATGGACCGTGATGACACTTCTCCCGTCGCCAGCTGGTTTGATAGGAAGGTAAATCATTGACAGAGTTTCTCCATCAATAACCCCTGATCACATGATACACCCACACTTACTTGCCACGCCGAAGAGCCAGAACAACAATAGAGGAACTTCCTGCCCCAGTGCAGCATGGAAAAGAGCCCAGTTGTACTGCAGAAGAGAGAAGTGTGTCCCTTGCGCTTCCTTCCACAAGGAGCCAGTCAGGTGCAGAGGGCAGCATTCTCATCGTGCTATGTGCTTCCGACCAAAGGCGTTGCTGGGATCACAATCAGAGGATAATGGGATAAGGTAAGGTGAGGAAAAGGCTACACTCTGAGACTCAAGCATACATGAAAGTGATATGGTCCTTCCGATAACCCATGCATGACTTAATGAAACATCAGGTATAGTGATAAGTTGTGATCAAAAATATTCAGAAGGATTGATTTTTTATTTTTAAATGTTACAGTAAGAAATAGTTTATTGTATAGAAACTTTATTGTTCAGTTAAGTTAGTTATCAACTTCTTGTAACTATTAATTTTAAAAAACAAACTGGTATTCTCAAGTACCCACAAGCCATACAATGAAAGTTTGAATGCTATGCAAAAATCAATAGTTCACAATTCAAAAATACTTTTCATCTTTATGTAATCAAAGAAAAAGAAGAAAATTAATCGCCCCTCTGTCCTAATTAAGTTTCATTGCCAGGTTTTGGCAAAGAAATTATTTTGAAGTGACTCTTCTATAATTTTGTTGATGTCATTAAGATTAATGAATGGGAAGTTAAAAAAATTACACTGCCTCTTAAAAAAAAAGGCCCACCTTACAAGCAAATATTTTAAAAGCTGCCAATTTTAACGTGGAATTCCAATGTAGCTCTCAGAACTCTTGTTTCTAGATCCAATAACAGTACTCAATATACACAAAGAGCTACCTGGGCTCATACATCCAAGTAGAGCCTTCTAGACTACTATTTCTGGGCTCTCCTCCAGCTATGGCTGGTGGTAGTTGCAGTCACTTGGACTCTCTGAGGGCATGAATTCTGGCCCCCACTGGTTTTGTAGCTCTCACTCAAACTCTTTCCTAAGACAAGTTTATCTGGTACAATGTTACTGGTGCTGTTCTGATTCCTTCCTCAGTCCATTCCACTTTTATAGACACATAGACAGAGGAGACAACTGTGGTGGTGAGTCCAGCCCCCCCCCACACTTTTTCCATCTGGTGCTTCATTGGATACCAAAAATGCCTTCCAAAAAAAGCCCAAACCAAATCAAAAATAAAAGTAACTATATATGAAACATATATTTTTATATGAAACAGAGCTAGGGAGATACAACCTATTCAAATTAGTAATATTTGGTATCTATATTCAACAGAGGGCAGCAGGACTAATGATACAGACAGGAGTAATTATTCAGGTTATACCTGTAAGGTTAAAAAAGAAAAGAAAAGAAAACTTGCTTTTATTTTCTCAAGAAGTTGACCAATAATTGGTTGCAACAACCTCTAAAAACTGGTTCTCACGTGTGGGTGTAAGTTAGCAGTATTATTGTGGTGGGAGCCCCCTTCCCAGGCAAGACTAACAGAATGACATCAAAGGCTTGAGTATATAGATCAAAGAAAGATACAGAGAGGTAAAACAAAAAGCAGATATTATCTAAGGCCCTTTCCACACGAGAGTATTAAAACGGTGTAGTGCGACCTCTGACGGAGGTCGTCTACACCGTAAAATGGATTGGGGCGGATTACTTTTGTGTAATTCCACACCCCAATCTGCGCTAGGGCGACCGGAAGTGGCGGTAGCACGTGCCTTTTGAAAACCACTTTTCAAGTGGTTTTTAAAAGGCATGGGGCGTGCAGCTGCGTGCAGCCACGTCGCAGCGCCTGGTGTAGATTTGCAGACGCACGCAAGGGCGTGCCTGCAGATCTGCCAGGGGTGGGCTTTCCAGCTGGCAAGCTTCTCTGGTTAGTGGAGAGCCTCCGCCAGTCATAAACCGCCATTTTGGGCCCCGCAGGATGCCGTGGGACGCCGACGAGTGTGGAGTAGCGAAACGCATTGCTCCACATGGCGACGGACTAAGGTAAGCTCCATTTCAGGACGTCTCAGGACATTTTTCCTTCCCCGTGTGAAAAGGGCCTAAATTTCTAGATAATCTATCTAGATATCTAGATTTAGTTTGGCTTTCAAAGATGGCCCTCTTAACCTCTTGGTATCTAGTATAGTTAAAGCTACATCAAAATCCAAAATCTACTAAAGAATGATGCCTTTATTGGCCAACCAATGAATACCTATAAAATTCTATATATATATATATGTACCTGGCTGGATAAGCATGGATCATTTAACTTAATTTTGAGCAGAAATGTAGAGAATTACACTGCATATGAAATGCAGACAGTATCAGCTAATATAGGAATATAACTTAATAAGACAACCACTTATTACCTCCTTATGAAGTAGAATCATTTAGTAGTTCAAATATATTGGGACGGGACTGTAGAAATGACTCCACGATTTAGCTATCAATGAAATTAAGGTAGATGTGTACACAGTTCCTCCTGGGCTCCCAAATCATCAGAGTAGAATACTTCTTGATATATAATTCTGGATGAATGAAGTATGTATGCAAGGATTTTCAGAGAAACTGCTGTGCTGACAAAATGATCAATTCTGTTCCCTTTCTTGCTTATTGTCTTTTATCCACCTAGGTGTGATTTAATGTCACAATCAGATAAGCCAGGATTGGCAGAAAAGGCAGAAGTTTAACTTACAGTTGAATCTTATACAGAGAACCTTGGCATCAATCAAAAGTGCATGGTAGTGGTGGAATTTATTGTTGAACTCGCCTTCCACAAGATAACAGGATGCTTATCGGACTGCAAATAATGACATGGGATAATGCAATGTAATAACAGCTGACTCCAACATAATAAAAACTGCAACCTGCACATTATTTCTAAATAAATAGATAACCTCTGCATCCATTGAATAAAGATTGTAGATGCAATTCATTCCAACCGGAAAATATTTGATGTCAGAAACTTTGGCCAGCCAGAAGTTGGGTGTCAAGCATCCATGACTTCAATAACACCAAAGAAAATCACTTTTTCCAAATCAAATGCCACAGGGCCTGCAGCTCCATTTAACCTGCTTATCATACTACATTCTTTTAAAAATCAAAAATATTTATTTATACAGAACACAGAGAAACCCCTCATTGGTTCCTCTTGCTTCACAGCCCAGTTTTCTCCTTCCACCATACTTTAAAAGGCCATGCTGGTTGTGTGAAGGAAGATGCACATATTGACTTCACTTATAATGTTCTGGTTCTAAACAGAAAGCATGGGATTGACTTACTGATTTCATTTCAAAGAGTATTCAGGGTTAGAATAATGTTTCCCCTTGAACTTTCTGCCATTACATCTTTCAATCAACAGACCCAGGAAGCAAGGGACCATTATATAACCCCCAAGGAAACCCAAAGATGTTTTCCTGCTTGAGGCAAAGCAGAAGACAACACCTTCTGCCGTTTCACTTAAAGAAGCTGAATGGACTGGCAGTTTAACGGAATGGCATTTTCTGCCATAGCTGATGCAACAGATTTGTTTAGAGCATGCTTGTCTAGCCTGCAGGCTGCATGTGGCCCCAGGACAGCTTTGAATGCAGCCCAACACAAATTCATAAACTTTCTTGAAACATTATGAGGGGGGTTTTTTACCATTCTTTTTTTGTAACTCGATTGCACAGTTCTCGAGCACGAATTTTGTAGATGACAAAATTACATGCAAAAACATGCTGCCAAATTTGATGTGTATCAAAGAACGTATTGTAAGGACAAAATAGCAGAACTGAAAAAAAGTCTGTCTTCTCAATAATTTTATTTTTTAAAAAGTCACAACTCAAACAGACTCTACTATTTAAAAGCAACTTATGTGGTATCATATTCAATAGCAAAAAAATCACAACCGTTTACTGATGGTGAGTTTATTAAGCAATGAATGGAAGGCGTGGCAGATATAATTTGCCCTGATAAAAAAGGAGATATTTCTAAAATCAGTTTGTCTCACCAGACTATATCCAGGCAAAAATTGGAAAATCTATTGAAAGAGGTTTGGAGAGGAAAGCTGCTAATTCTAAATTTTATGCTTCGGCGATGAATGAAAGCACTGATGCTATAGATACGGCACAACTGGCCATTTTTAGTAGAGGTATTGATGAATATTGAAGAAATGGCTTCTTTAGTGCAATTAAACAACACAACTAAATCAAGAGATTTATATGAAGCAGTAAAAAATACGTTAAAGCAATTTTCTTTGTCCACTGTGAACATATCTGGCATAGTTACTGATGGTGCCCTGGCGATGGTAGGAAAAAGAGTGAAATACAATAGGATAGGATAGGATAGGATAGGATAGGATAGGATAGGATAGGATAGAATAGAATAGAATAGAATAGAATAGAATAGAATAGAATAGAATAGAAAATTTGTGCCAGATCTTGATAATGAAAACTGGCTTGCAGATTTAGCATTTTAGTGGAGTTGACCACTTATTTAAATGAGAAGCATATGTCTTCAAGGTGAAAACCAACTTATCAATACAGTGTTTCAAACCATAACAGCATTTCAGATGAAACTGAAATTATGGCAAGCTCAAATTAAGGCAAACAATTTTATGTATTTCCACACATCTGAACACGGTCCTGTGAACGGCAAAAAATATGCAGCCTTGCTTTTTGATATGATACAGAAATTTGAAAACAGGTTTCAAGATTTCTAAGGGAAAAAATCAATATTTTGGTATATTTGTGACCCTATTTTCAGTCAACAGAAATATGTTACCTACCAGTTTTCAAATGGAATGCATAGAGCTGCAGTCTGACATTCAACTTAAAGAAAAATTTGATCATGTCTCTTTACTGGTCTTTTATAAGACCTATCTTTCCAGAGAAAAATATCCTTCACTTCACAATCACGCCTTATTTATGTCATCATTTTTTGCCATCACCTACATTTGTGAGCAACTATTTTCAAGGATAAAGCACACAAAGAGGAAAATTAGAACCAAAATATCTGATGAGCACCTTGAGAACTCACTGAGAATTGCAACTACTTCCATTGAACCAGATATTGATGCAGTAGTTTCTCAAAAACAATGTCAAATATCCCACTAATTTTACATTGCCTTCTTTTCTTTTATAATAAAAAATCTCCAAAAAAAATAATGAAGTTTTATTACTTAGATATGTACATTCTGTATATCAGTGATCACAAACTTGGGATCTGCTCAACGATTTTAAAAGACCCTCCGAGCAGGGCAGCACATAACTAGGATTATTATGCAAGGACTTTTTTGCTTATCTGTGGTGGCAGATATCATGAAAATTATGCACTGACTTTTTTCTTTTTTTAGCTCATCGGCTATTGTGAGTGTTAGTGTATTTTATGTGTGGCCTAAGACTATTCTTCTTCTTTCAATGTGGCCCAGGGAAACCAAAAGGTTGGATAACCCTGGTTTAGAGGATTCAAGTCAGGTCATGAGGCATGCACTGCTCTACCCACCAACAGAGGGCAACACATGGAAAAATTAAGAGAAACAGCTCTGGAGGTCTGCAACTGTTAGGGATGAAATGAATATCTATAATTATTCATTCCTAGGTTGAAAAATGGGGCTCCTGGCATTCAGGAAACCCCATCATGAAGAATAATAGACCAAGGAGAATTTTGCACAGCTTTGTCCTGGTATTTGAAATACCAAAGTGTTGCAGAAGAATGATTCTGTGGAGAAAAAGATGTGGAGATCTTAGTTTTCTGCATAAAAACAAGGGACTGCCCCCTAAAACTCATGTTTTCCTTTGCAGAATAATTCCTCACCAGCAGTTCAGGATGTTCTAATATAGGGAGAATACTGTGGGGGAATATTCATTTTCTCCCACAACAGGGAGAAAACTACCATAATTTTTCATTCATGGAAGGATGAAATAGTGCAGAATTTATAATCCTAGCAGCTGCTGCTTCCCAATATTTGCCCCCTGAAGTAGTTGTGAAACTCTGCTTTATGGTAAGAACAGTCATGCAATTCCCACACAGGAAGAAAGTAATCAATACCTGAATCTTACTTGATTCTCACCTTCAAGGATCCCACCTTGCAAGCTGTAACATCCAACACATACTTAGCATCAGATGAATTTTAGGAAACTATCCTTCATATACATAGTTGGGCATGTATAGTGTCTTTGTTTTAACACATGGTCACATTTCGTTGCAAAATCCATACAGACCTAAGTCATTTCCACACTAAACTGTTGTAGCACTATTATTCCACTTGCAACATCCTATGGAACGCTGGCATTTGCAGTTTCAGGAGGGGCCAGTTTTATCAAAATTGTACCAAAGTTTAGCCACAAAAAGGTTGGGATGTTGTCTCAAGAAATGCACTGATTTTTCCTAAAATGGCTGTACCTTTTGTTTCAGTCAATATAATGTATTCGGGAAAAAATGCCCCATGCTGTTTTTCACCAAACCATAATGCAGCAAAATTAACACAATTTATTTGTTACCAGTGGGTGATAGGTAGTTTGGTCCAAGGTCCCTTTGGAGAGAGCAGTAGAATATCCTTCAAGATTTTGTTTTGTACTGTTTTTTTCCACCTTGTTTTTTCTGGCTCTGGGTGTTTAGGGGAAAGACAATTGATTCTTCAGGCACAAACATTTCTTTGTACATGTGGCATTTTAATATCCTTTAACATATTGGAATTTTAATTGGAATCTGAAAATTCCCAACTCAAAGTGCACACATTTTGTACTCTTAGTGCATAAGGGTTAAAATAAAAAGAAGGTGATTAGTACACAAAGTTTGAATGTGCGCTTTTGAAATATCTAATAGAATCCTTTTTCCACTAGCAACCTAGTAACTGCTTATAAAACCAGAACACAAAGCATTTCTCACTGTTGGTATCGTTTTGGCATAATGGCTGGCAGCAGTGCCTAAATATTTTGTCCATTATCCCTCTTGTCTCTTAGATTTTTTTGCATGCAGCTGTTGTAACTGACAAGCGCCATCTGTGCCAGTAAATCTGGCCTAGATCCCATCAGCATTTGCCGCCCAAAACATCCCCCTCCTTTTGTTTCATCGGAGTTTACATGACTGTTAGGAATCAAAGAGGTGGGATGAATTCTTGGCAATTGCAAACTTTCCTCCCTTTCCCCCGCTCCCCAAAATGAAGAAAGGAGTTGTATCAGCGGCCTTTGATTTGAGAAAGGAAAAAAGGAGGAAGAAACTAGTGCTAAATCACCAGGGGGAAAAAATCTTTATGCAATACATCTGCTCTCTGTTAGTAGCACATCCTGTAGGCTGGATCACATAAACAGATGAAATGGCTGGAAAGTTGCTTTTTTGGACAACAATCCACAGAATACCCAAACTACCAAGGCTGGTGGACATGCTGGCTGGAGTAAGCTGAGAGCTTTAATTTTTAAAAAGGATTCTTGCCCTCTGCAAACTCTGACACTGAAACTGAGATGATGTGTTGTCAGAGCTAATGGAAGGAAGGAGAATCTCCCTATTTGATTATATCTTAGACTGTGGCAGGGTTCAGTGGTTTTCTGCATCTTCTAATTCCATGATCCATCTAGTCATACACAATCCACAGTGAGGTAAACAATTTTCTTTTGCCAGAACCCTGAAATCCACCTCCAAAGTCTGGTGAAAAAATCAGGCTGTGTGAAAAACAGTGAGGGGGGGGTCAACCAATTACGCTAGGATCAGTCTTCATAGACAAATCTACATCTCTGTTATAACAGCTGAGTTATTTTAACACAGGACTCTAAAAATGAACAGTAAGGCTGTAGGAAGTCCTGAGCAGAAGCAACCATTTTTTCTACAGATAAGCAACAATACAGCTGAGAGATAAACAATCAGCAAAAAATCTTTTCAGTGTTGGCTAGAAACCTTTGCCACTGTATTGCAAATCACCCAGAGATTCCACTCTGCCTTCTGCCCACCTCTGTTCTGCATGGAATACTTCTGTGTCTGTGTCGGAAACATGGATGAAGCAACATACTTCTTGATGCAAACATAACTTTCTGGTGATGATTCCCATGAGAAAAAATGGCACATTTTCAGATGTCACCCCTGTACAAATCACTGGCATGCCAACTATCAATCCAATCATGTCTTTTCATGAGAGGAGTCCATATGCAAAGGATCCCTTGCATTAAGGACTTCCAAGCACCTGAAACTTTTAACAGCCACTTACATTCTCTCTGTTGGAGAAATTCCTTGCTCCCATGGGTTTTGTCCCATTTTCTGGATCCACAGAGATCATCATAAATTTCCATCCAAATGCAAATACTTGCTTTCCACTTCACAGGTGCACAGCCTATGTATCACCACTTTTGAGAGAAAGGGTCACAGCTCAGTGACACAGAATCCATACTTTCCATTTCATGAATTTGTCTCAATCTTGGAATGAGTCTGGGACATTTTTATCTGAACATCTCTTAAAGTAAGGAAGGGAGACCTGGGCCATTTCTTCAGTAAAGTATTCCACTTTCAACATCCTATGGAATCCTGGGGCTTGAGACCCCTCCCTAAAGTGCAAACCCCAGGATTCCATAGGATGTTGAAAGTGGAATAATAGCACTATAACAGTCTACTGCGGAAAAGACTTGGGAGACTTTGGAGGAGGAACGGGACACTTGCTGCAGATGTCGTTATACTCCAAATCTGATCAACTCCAGCTAGTATAAACAATGTTGAAGGGCAGTAGAAAGTGGGGTATAAGAACCCTGCTTTGGATCATAATATGATGAGTGCTTCTTCCTCCCACCCACAGTTTGTTCATTCTAAGGACTGGAATTATGAGTCCACTTCAGTTTGCCCTTTATTCTCATTTATAGGCAATTAACTTCTTGAAGCAAATCTTTTCCATTTATTTTAATCAGTTGATGCTTTAAAATAATCACTAATCTGAAGGACTAGACCGAGGGAAGGAATTGCTCTACTACATACTTCACATTATCAGTCCAACTTTGAAACTCTTTCAGTACATGCTGTTGCTGGGAGAGTGCTATGCATCAACACCAGATACTCTTTGAAAGATGCCAACTGGTGTTAGGTCAGAAAGGAGTAATATGTCAGATGCATGAGACCCCTGCCACTCGTACTTACCATCCCACAAATTGGTGACACCACTGATACAAGCAAACTGCTTGATTTGTTAGTTTTGGATGAAAGGTGTGCTGAAACACTTTGTACTGCTCTCTCTCTCTCTCTCTCTCTCTCTCTCTCTGTGTGTGAAGGAGGGAGGGTGGGGAGGGAGATGTAGGAAACCATCCTTATTCTTCCCATGTTATTTCTACCTCCCATGCCAAAGTTTCTGTTAAAGATGGAAAGCCCAGGAACATATTTATGTTGTTAGCTATGGTACAGCTGTAAAGCCTTTTGGGGCTTAATAATTTTATAAAGTTCATTCAGGGACCTGGTGCTGAACTGTTTTGACACACTTTAAATTGTCGTCAGTCTTGTTTAATACATTTTTAGATCTCTTAAATTATATTTTACCATTTTTAAAACTGTAAATTCTTCAAAATTGTTTCAGTTGATTTTAGTGAATGCTGCTATAAGATCTTTTGATATTAATGTTTTAATAAATAAACAAATTATTAACCAGATAAGAACCATACATCTGAATAAGTAATTTTTACACTTCCATTTAAAATGCAAATCACAGAAGCAGGGCCCATGTACAAGATTCTCCCTCCCATTACATTCATTGAGGGCATCAAAGAACTTCCTCTTTACCTGAACTGTAAGCGAAATTCACAATCCCACTTCACACATCTTATTTCAGAGACTGGCAAAGGCTGTTCTTTCTTTCTGTGCTTTTTTTTTTTTTTTTTGTAAAGGTAGCAAGAACTTCAGAGAAGTGGAGGATGGAAAACTGCCTGTTGACTTCATTGGCAGTGATTAGGTTCGTACCTGTGTGTATTTTTAAATTGTGTCATGAAACCATCACTTATTGTGGGGGTGAAAAAAGAAAATTAATTCTTCCTGACACAGAGACCTCTCATTGAAGAATAATTTCTGTTTCACTAATGGAAGTCAGCATAATTCAGAACACTAAGCTCCTAAGGATCTATTTGTATCTTAAATAACTATATTTCTTTCCTTCAACTCCATCTCATTCAACAGAAGCAATTTGGCCATGCAAACCACTAAGGAGAATAATTAAATATAAGAAAAGCCACCCTTGAGCTAGAACTGCAGGGGGAAAAATAATCATGTTGAATATAAGCCACAGCTTCTGCATGGATTTTATAGAGCACAAGATTATTAGTATCTCTAACACAAATGATAAGTAGTTCTCCCTTTGTGAAATGTGTTATTTGGGGGCGAGGGGGGGAGACTTGAGCTGATCTCTGCTGAACTTTCAATCAAGTGATTATATTATTTTGAACAACAACTTGTTCCATTCAACTTTCCCAATGACATTGAGCAGCCTTTTCTAATTTGGCTTAAGAAAGGGTCATGGTAGTTTACAATAGATCTATCATACTATACACTAAAGAAGAAATGCCTTCTGAAAATAAAGACATGACAAATGACAGGGGGAACCCTCCGCATTTACAAAGCCTGTTTAAGTCATCCTTTATTCAGCCCCATGGGGCACATTTGGCTTTTCATTTCCTTTCCTTGCATTTCATTTTTACACACCCTTTGGGTACAGCTATTTTGAATCTTTATCACATTCAAGGGATGTCAGTGCCAGAGCACTTGACGTTCCGTCTTAGGGCTTGTCAGTACAGTTGCACAATGGTGGATGAATCATATCGAATGTAAAATCAAGGCACAGCCTACTCATGCTGTCCTCACAATGCTCACTTGCAATCCATGTGGTCCCTGAATTCTGATGCTCAAACCTAGATTGAAAACAATATTGTTTAAAAAAGCCAATGCAGTTCTAGACTTCATCAAAAGAACTATGGTGTCCAGATCAAGGGAAGTAATAGTCCTACTCTGTTCTGCTTTTGTCAGATCTCATCTGAAATATTGTGTCCACTTCTAAGCACTATGTTTCAAAAGAATATTGACAATTTGGAACATGTCCAGAGGAGGGCAACCAAAACAGTAAGAGGTCTGGAAATCAAACACTATGAGGAATGGTTGAGGGAACTTGGGCAAGTTTAGCCTGAAGAAGAGAATATTGTGAGGTGATATGGTAAGCTAACGTTAAAACTCTGAAGGGCTGACATGTAGAAAATGGAGTGAACATGTTTTCTGATGCTCCAGAGGAAAGGACTTGAACAAACAGACTGAAATTACAAGAAAGAAGATCCTGACTAAATGTTGGGAAGAACTTCTAGATGATAAGAGTTGTTTGACAATAGAAGAAAGCAGTAGACTTACCTTCATGGGAGTTTTTAAACAGTACTTAGATTGCCAGTTCTCAGGGATGCTCTAATAGTAATTCCTCCACTGCATGATGTGGGACTAGATGTTCTTGGAGGTATCTTCCAACAATACAATTCTTTGATTCTACATACAAGAAAAATGCTTGCACTAGCTGCATTCTCAGCTAGCTCCCCAGAATACATGTGGATGGAACTACTGTAGCTGGAGAAGGTCCGTGACCATATCATGAGATCTCCACATTGGACTTCCATTTTATTACTGTAATACATAAAAGGATGGTCTACAGATTTTTCTTCAGCAGATTATTACAGATATTTTTGCTTGTGTTATGAACTGCTGACTGATAATAGCAGTGCCTTCCCCCACAGCCACAATGGTGGCTCAATGATCTCCTGAAGAGAGCAGGTTAGCTTAGGGGGCACAAGGCATGCCCATATATCTCTGTGCTACATCCCCAATATATGCCGCCTGAGGCATCTGCCTTATTTTGCCTAAAGCATGGGCAAGCAACTCATTAGGGACAAGCCCTTAACAATGCTTTTATTTATTTATTTATTGTATATATTTTTATTGAAATTTTACACAGAGAAATAAAACCTCCCCCCACATCCAAGCATCTTTTTTCCAGCTGAGTTTGTGTTTACATCCCATGTATACATTATTTCTATTTAAGAGTTAGTTTAAGAGTTAATCACACTATCACACTATTACTTTTAACATTGTTACATTCAATTTATACTTATTCTATAACATCCTTAATTTTCATTACCAACATTTCCAAAACAATGCTTTTATATGCATGGGTCTTGCTGCATTTATGGCCTTTTCCACATTTTATTTTTAAAACAGGGCAGCGCGTCCTCCAGTGAGCACTTGGGGGCGAACTGGGTCGGACTACTTAATGTATGTCCGGACTTCAGCCCGCGCCGGAACGACCAGAACTGGTGGTTCCCCGTGCTATTGAAAGACTGATTAAAAGAGGACTTTGAATAGCCCGGTGCGCCCCAGTCCGTCGCTGCGCTAATGCGTAGATCTGCAGGCTCGCGCCAGCGCAAGGCTACAGATCTTCCAGGGGTGGGCTTCCGGCTGGTGAGCTTCTCAGGTTGGTGGAGAGCCTCCACCAACCAGAAGCCTCCATATTCATCCCCAGAGACTGTGTAGCGCAGGCACGCGCTGCTCCGGATCAATGTGGATCGTCGTGGTGGAGCGTGCCAGTCCGGTGAGTAACGGACTGCCCCGTTTTCCCCCCAAAGTGCCGAAAAGCCCATAGGTTCTGAAAAAAGTTACAATGAGACTGACCAGATTGGCACCAACAACCAGCAGGGTGGAATATACTGATTTGGCTGCATCTGTCTCATTCCTTTCCAGCTCAAGGGATGAAATCCTAAGTATAAGAGACTTCCAACAGCTGCCTCTTCCACAGTAACTCCTTTCTCAAACTTTCTCCTGCTATCCAGCTCTTTTGCCATATTTTAGCTACAGCCTCAGAGCCAAACTACTGTTCTACCCTTGAGTGCAGGGCTGTTTTTCCCCACAAATTGCCAGCATTGGGGCCCTGACACATACCTGGATACAAATTGGGAGACAGAAGGCTTTACTGTTACTCTGCTTGCTTGGGGGTCCCTTAGGGGGATTCCCAACGCTTGTCAAAATTATCACTTGTGGAGAAAATTAGCTATGAACACTGCTGTAGCAATGCAAAGAGGGCAGGGTAATTATGGATCTTGAGCCCAGCTTTGCGGAGTTGGATCACAGAGAATCAGGCTATCTGTTCAAATTTAAGTATTTTATTGAAATAGCTGTTAAAATCCATACAGTCACTCAGCTGCATTCACTCCCACAAGCGTACAAGGCTACAGAAATTAGAAAGAGGTTTGGATATTACTGTACCAATCCAGAAGTCTTCAACTGGGAGAAGATGAGTGAAAAGCCCAACTCAGCCTCAAGTGGCAGGGCTGAGGGGAGCTTTCCACTGACAGAGGCGTTGTTTGAGAGTCTGGGAGAACTCTGAAATGGAGGAGAAAAAGGGGTTCTAGTTATAGTGCTAAATACGTCCTGAAGACCAAATGGCTGCATTTTTATGAAAATGCTTTGTAGTTCAAAGAAAATACAGCCAGACATCCTTGTAGTTTCCTGCAAGATGACTTTCTCATCTGGGATGCATGCCTCCAAAGTGTAACATTCCTGGCCGTTTGAAATGTTAATTTGATCCCAGAGATCTCTTGTCTCCTGTTGTTGGTGCTATTATTGCTGAAAATCCATTCAAATGGTCTGTGAGAACCATTTTGAGATTCACCTAGGATGTGTAACAGAAAACAGGGCTACCCTTTGATATGTATCCATAGCTCCACTGCCTACGTGTCCTTCCAGTAGATCTCTATGACTCACTATGTTTGATGTAAAATAATTATGATCCTCAGGATATAGTATATAAGTGGGTAACATTACCTCTTTGCTCTCATTGCTTGTGCTTTTCCTTCCAATTTGCATTAGCAACAAAAATGGGGGAGGGTCCTTTCTTTAGAAAGTACCTCCTTCTGTGGTCCAACTTGCACCTAGCATTTTTAGAATTTCTCTCTACCTTTCTTCTCACACAACTCCCACTGGCACTGCTCACTCTCCCTTTCCTGATGCCCCAAAGGGAGGAGAAGACTAATTCTTATAGAAGAGTGACCCCACATTTTGCCTGTCTTCGGTCTTACCAGTTGCATAGGGAAGTGGGGGCGGGGGGCAACTCACCCTGGGCGGCAATGTTTTGGGGGCATCCCAGCCATGCCCCTGTGCACCCTGCACATGCCCTCATGCACCGTAGCCATGCCCACACACACATTGGCCATGCCCCTCATGCTGTAGCCCCACCCCCTCACGCCCCCCCTCCACACAATCCAAACTTTGCCAATGGATCTTACAAGGGTTTTACTATTTTAAAAATGATAGCTTAGCATCTGAGGCAGATTACAGTCAAAGCAAGCATTTAGTGACATGCTCAGAGTCTGGGTAAAACCAGCTGAACCAAAGGCACAGCAACTATTTGTTGTTGTGTGTCTTCAAGTTGTTTCTGACTTGTGGCAAACCTATCACAGGGTTTTCTAGCAACTATAGTAGAGAGGAAAAGAGATACGTATGCTGCTTTGGGCTCACTGGAAGGCAAAATATAAATGTTACTAATAAGAAGCAAATGTCTACATGCATAAATATATAACTAATAGAGTGTTACAGTCTAGACATAGGTCCTAATCTGCTAAATTGCTGGGTCCTGCACTTAGGTGACAAAAGTATCAGCTGAATCCCCTTTGCACATAGAATATACTCGGCATTGCACTTCTGTTGTGAGCTAAGACTCCTTGCATCATGTTTATTGTCATTCTTCTCCTTAACCCCAATTTCAAATCATATCTGACAGCTAAGTTCTGGTTGCATATTCATAAACTTCCCACATTTATCCATCTATTTATCCATACGGCAAGCAGCCAAGCCATTTAGGAGATGCAACAGAATTCAAAAGAGTGTTTAGAGATTTTTTCTCCTTTTTTAAAGCATTTACGGTAAGATCCACACCACAGTCTGGAATCATTTGGAAATCTTTGTCATGACAATGCCTTTTATCAGAGAGTGACATGCTGCCAGAATTTTATGCTCCAAAAAGTTTTAGCAGCATGAAAGTGTGACACAAAAGAATTTATAATTGGCTTTTGAGAATGATAGAGACATGGCATTTTGTTTCTATCACCAAAGTACTTCTTCATTCTAGGTCATGCCTTGCGTACCATTACATATTATGAAACTATAATTGACACTGACACAATGAAAATGACAGGGAAAATGTCCCACTGTTGTGGTTGGCAGCTTTCTTGAATTGATCAAATGTGGCAATTTTCATGTGACTAACATGTCATTTAGAAAGAACAGTAATGGCTTTAAATGGCAAAGTTTGGATTCTTTTCTGTCACTAAATATATCAATCATCAATAGCTACCCAAACTTAACCTTGTATATTGTACAAGTTTGCAAAATTAGCAATCACCAGCTTTTTCAAATATATGTTCACTGAGAAGTAAATCAATAACTTGACAATTTATTCAAAGCATGTTTCTTAAAAAAAAAAACAGCTTGTGATTTGAATGCCTGAAAGATTTAATATGAAGTTTATTTTTCATATGATTTTTGAAAAAATATTAATAGGTTCTTACAGTGCTCCTTCAGTCTGCATATAACCACTTCTATATAGATGGAGTACAAAACTTCTGATGTCCCGGGGCAACTTTTTGGTATTTTTCAGTGAAAATCATTTCTACTTGTATTAATCCCATGGTTTCTCTGAGCACTCTCATTACTCTTTCTTGCTTCTCAGCAGCCCTATATGGCTACGTAACTATCATAACTACTCTCTCTCCAAGATTGCACTTTTTCTCCATATCTGGATATATATATTCTCTGGAATATTATATCACCATCTACCTTATGTAACTTTGCTACATAGCAGAAACACTATAAATCTCTGTTAGTGAATTGCAAAAATGTGCAACAGGACACTTGCAAGAGTGCCCAATGAGCACTGGTGATTGACATGCATGGGAAAATATGTTGCACATCCCATCGTGCATTGGTTCTGTTGTGTATCAGTCCCACTGCGTAACAGGTACTTTGCTGGCACTACTATATAATGATGTAACAGTAGCCCTCGAGACTGCCTATTTCTAATTCCCACAGACACAAATCCATTTTCATTGTTGTTAACTTCCGTCAAGTCCACTTCAATGTATGGTGACCTCCATGTCAACCTATCATCAACAGCACTGCTCAGATCTTGCAGATTTAAGGCCATGGCTTCCTTGATTGCACCTATCCATCTATAATGTAGTCTTTCTCTTTTTCTACTGTTTTCTACTCACTGAACATTATTTTCTTTTCTAGTGAGTCATGTCTTCTCATGGTATGCCCAAAGTACGACAATCTCTGTTTAGTCATCTTGGCTTCGAGGAAGAGTTCAGGCTTAACTTGTTCTAGGACCCAGTTATTTGTATTTTCAACAGTCACTAGTATCTGTAAAACTCTTCTCCAGCACCACATTTCAAACAAGTTCTTCTTCCTATCAGCTTTCTTCACTGTCCAGGTTTCACAACCATACACAGAAATTAGAAATATGATGGTATGGACAATCCCAACTTTAGTATTCAATTATATATCTTTATGCTTTAAGTTCTTTTCTAGTTCCTTTGTAGCTGTTCTTCCAAGTCCTAGTTTTCTTCTGATTTCTCACTTGCAGTCTCCATTCTGATTAATGACTGAGTCAAGGTAGGGAGAATCTTTAATGATTCCAATATCTTCATCATCTACTTTGAGGTTATGTAAATCATCTGTCGTCATTATTTTTATTTTCTTAATGTTCAGCTGTAAACCTGCCATTAAACTTTCTTCCGTAATCATTCCAAATCTTTGCTTTTTTCTGCTAGTAGCATGGTGTCATCTGCATATCTTAAATTTTTTATTTTTTTTTATTGCCATCTTCCTCTCAGCCTAATCCTGCTTTATGTATGATATGTTCAGCGTACAAGTTAAACAGACGAGTGACAAAATGCAGCCTTGCCTGATCCGCTTGCCAATTGGAAACTATTCCGCTTCTTCATATCCTGTCCTGATGATAGCCTCTTTTCCTGAGCACCGCTTCCACAGCAGGATGATCAAATGTTGTGGCACACCTATTTCTTTAAGTGTGATCCATAGTTTCTCATGACCTACACAATCAAAAGCTTTGCTATAATCTTTGAAGCACAGGTTGATTTTCTTTTGAAATTCCTGTGTGTGCTTATTAATTATTTATTATTTTTATATAAATTCAATAGCTATCTCAACGCAACCCCTTGTTTAATGTTGGCTGGTGTAAACTTTTCTCAACTAGTGTGTATACTTAATATGACGAATGTGCTTGTTTCTGAGGACGAATTATATTATTAGACATAATTGTTAGTAATATTAGAAAGAGCAACTCTCATTTCTTTGGTGATGTCAAGTCCTGCATGATATGTACACCAGAGCTGAGAATCCAGTTTCATGAAGGTAGGTAGTTGCAAATGGTATGAGCATTTTCATAGTTTTTTCACTTATATGTTGTGTATTCCTGTCAAACGCTAATCCAAAGTGGAAAGGTAACTGGACTGAAAGGTAACTAGAAATGCTAACAGATAACCAAAAGCACATCTCAGGCGAAGAGAACAAAGAATGGAGATGGGGATGCCACCTCACAAACAGCAAATCCTATCCTACTCCCCTCTCTCCCGCACCCTCTCTCACAGACCCCCTCGTGCCACTGTTCCCTACAACTTAACACTGTGCTTTTGCACTCTCCACGTCCTCTCTTCACTTCCTTACCCATCCACCTCAGAAGCTGCCTTATGATTGCTAAGGGCCATGCACCTGCTTCAGCAACAATGGAACATTCAGAGAAGATGAGTGAGGAAAGCGTTAAAAAAGGGAAAGTGATTTTTGCTGTCTGAGGTTGGAGAAAGGCATAACGGAGAAAGATGCTTTGTGTTGCTCTTTTGAGGGACCCTCAAAGGTGCACACAAAGAGAGAGAACAAAAGAGAGAGAGAGAGAGGCTTGCCCTTCTTTTTCACATTTACTATATTTGCAGGCTGACTTTACTTGCACCTCCTTTGAGCAACTATCACACACTCTCTTAGGATGGCACCCCACAGTTTGGGAACCATTGATGTAAAGTGTTCCCCTGCTGGTCACAGAACATCCTCACTCTTGATTTAAATTTCTCTTTGGCTTCTCAGATCTTGTAGAAGAACCCTCTTCTGCTTCCTTCTTTGCTGACATCTTCTTTCTCTTTGTATTGATTATTATACTAGTTCTCTTTGTCCCTGTGCACAAGTTGCTGAACAGTTGCATTCAGGATTCTGACACTATTTCTCTCATGTTTTACTTTTGCTTCTTTTCTGTCCTTAACTACTTAAAGAGTTTCATCTGTCCTCCATTGAGGCTTCACTTTCTTTTTGGTTGCAAACAGGGTATTTCTGCATTCTACAGGGATATTCTTCAGGCTGTATTTTTGTATGGTTTAGCGGTTCAGTGCTATTCTTTAACTTTACTCTAATTTTCGACAGTTCATGGTCTGTTCCACAATCTGTTCCTAGTCTTGTTTTTGCAGAGATAAAGGAGCTTCTCCATATTCTGCTTCCAATTATGTAATTGATTTGATTTCTATATTGACCATCATGTGATGCCCAGGTATGTAGTCGCCTCTTTGGTTGCTTGAGAAATATGCTTGCAAAGAACAATCAGTTGCTCTCCAGCTTCATGTCTTGATCCTAGGTCAGATTCTCCTCTTATCTTTGATTCTGCTCTGTGTCCTACTTTTGTGTTCCAGTCACTCGTGATTGTTTTCTCAGTATATTCCCACTCCAGCATGGAATCTTTTTTTTCCTTTTTTTACTGTCTCTGTAGTTGGATTGGAAACTTGGATTATGGTTATACTGATGGGCTTTCCTTGAAGCTTTATTGATATGATTCAGTCAGACTTTGCATTAAGTCCCTTGACAACTAGACTGCTTTTGCTCACTATTAATGCCACCTCATTTTCTTGGACTATGTGTATTAGAATCTGTGAAAGTGGGATTATTTCTTGGCACCTTATCAGAACATTTTGAGGAATGTTCTGATAAGGTGCCAAAAATAATCCCACTTTCACAGATTCTAAAAGCTCTTGCCCAGAATCTTCAAACTCAGACACATTTCTTCTTACATTTTCATTTCCTGAGTAAAACATTATCTGAACCAAAATGTCCTGTTCCTGTCCACTTCAGCCTGCTCACCCAAGTGTTGTGATATTTATACATTCCATTTCTTATTTTACTATATCTAGCTTCCCCTGATTCATGCTTCTCACATTCCATTTTCCTGTAATATGTGTTATGCAGCTTTGGACTTTCTTTTCACCTTTGAGCACATCAACAGTTGAAAATCCCTTCAGCTTCAGTCCAATTGTGTCATTAGTCACAGTGCTACTTGTACTTATCCTCTGCTCTACCCCAGTAGCTCACTGAGTATCTTCTGAGCTGTGAGTCTCATCTTCTTGTTTCATTTTGGATTGTCTCATCACAGGGTTTCATGGTAAAAGACATTGAAAAGGGGTTTATCATACCTTCTTCTGTACAATAATAAGTGTTAACTGTTGTACCACTGCCATTGTCTCTGAGAGCTCCTCTACCGGTGTCACTTCCCACTATTACTGCTTCCCAGTAGCTGTCTGGCACATTTAGTCTGGCTCCTCAACAAAAGTCTGCCTGACAAAGGAGACCCTACAAGCAGTACTGCTATCATCAGCATAGCCTCTTGTCTCACAGGAGCATATAATCCCACCACCACAGAAAGGCAATGCTACTTACAAAGACAAAATTCTCCAACAGGATTCTGGCCATTGATAAAGATATAGAGGGAGGGAGGGAGGGAGGGAGGGAGGGAGAGATTTCACCTAAACATCAGGATAAACTTCCTGATAGTCAGAGCTGTTCAACCATGGAATATGCTGCCCTGGAGTATGCTGGAGTCACCTTCTTTGGAGGCTTTTAAGCAGAGGCTTTTAGGCAGGAAGTTGGATTTGATGACCATTGTGGTCTCTTCCAACTCTATATTTCTGTGATTCTATGATTCTAAGTATTGATTAGAGTTAAGAAATATGTATCTGGATAGAGCTTGGAAAAACTGTTTTTAGACCTTTCTGACCCTGCTGGCCAGATTGTTCTGGGAATTCTAATCCAAAGTACCACCTTTTCCAAACTGTAAGCAGCCCACTATGACCTTCTCTATATTCTGTGAGTTTTGTGTTACCACTATATGGCTGTTCACTAGTGGGTTTGTTGTTCCAGGGTGAGCAGGAGTTGTTTTCTTTGAAAATAAAAACATTGGGATACAAGGTACAGTACATAGGTCTTATGGCCCATGCCTTCAATGTACTGATCATGTATATTATAAATCATAGAGCTGGAGGGGGCCTTATGCAACATCAGGTCCAACCCCTGCTCAGTGCAGGATCCCCAGCTAGAGTACCCCAGCAAGTAGTTGTCCAGCCTCCTTGTTTGTCTCCTTCATTGCTTGTCACTATGTACTTTAGGCATGCATACATTTGTAGAATCATTAATAATTTGTACATCTCATCAGTATATGCAGTTTATAATCCATGCCTCATTTAACCTTATAACAGCTCTGAAGGCACTTGAGATGAGAAAATGATTTGTCTAAGATATCTGATGTATTCCATGATGACTGAGTGCCAGTGAATCCCAGCCTTCCTTATTTAAAATGCAAAATTTTGTCCATCTTCATTTATTTTAATACACCTGCAAGTGCACTCAGTTTGTTGTCTTGCATAATTTTTCTTCTGTATCATTTGTCTAACTTGTTTGGCCTTAAGAGTTTAAGAAGATCTGGATCAGGCCAACGAACATATAAAACAAGGAAGAATCTCTGTTTCACGGGCATAACCAAGCCTCTGGAGGATCAGAATCTGGCCAGTCTGGGGTGGTACCTGCAAGCACTATATATGGAAGAGAAAGTTCAGGCCAAGAATGCTTGGTTCTTCTACCATGGGCATTCAAATGAAGAAGAATAGCAAAGCAAAGTATCAATTCCAACGTACCAATTCCACCCAGCACTTCAACCAAGACTGATGACACATCCAGCTGCCCCTCTCAATATGCTTCACCCTTGCCTAATCTAGAATCTGGGACTTTCTGTGTACATTTTCTACAACTAAAGTATGGGCTTTTTTATGCCACATTTTTTAACATTTGTATTTATTAATTTTACTACTGGCAAACTGATTTACAACAACAGAGAAAAAAGTAAAAAGAAAAAAAAGAAAAATATTACACATGAACAGTATACAAATATAACTGAAGCTAAAACAAAATTAAACTAAAATTAAACAAAAAGTAAGACAAAATACAAAACATATTAAGATACCAGTTTATTACCATAAACACATCCTAGCTACATTAACTAATTGAATCATAGAAGAACTCTGATCCCTGCCCCACACAAACTGTAATGAAAAAGGAAAAAACAATTGATGACCCACCATGGGATAACAAGCCCAGACACAGACAGTTGGGTTAAATAAGGGCCACATTATTGACTTAGAATCTATTCAACAGTAATAAACTCGGAAGGAGCAAGAGAGAGAAGCAACTTGATGTGGGTTCAGCAGAAGCCAGGTGTCACCCCTTGACTACCTCCTCAGCCTTCCCTTGGTGAAACATCTGAGACATGGGGATAAGCCAATAACTGGGTTGCCCACCTGCCAGCCTTCTACTGGAAGAAGAACCCAGGGCACTCCCACCTAAGCCCCAAGACTCTGTAAGTGAGAGAAAAAGCCCCAGGTAAGCCTTGGGGTAAACTCTTTCCCACCCAGAGTCTCAGGTCCTAGAAAGACAGTTCCAGAGGTCTACCCTTATATCATAAGGGTGGCAATGTGTACACAAAAACTCTTATAATCTCTGTGTGCTATCTGTCATGTGAAACCTGTTTACTGACACCACCCATAGCTAGTGTTCCAAGTCCCTCCAAAACAGTGTGGAGAAGGGGGGAAAAAAGATAAACAGGAAGAAAATTCCTGGAGCGACCAGCAAAGCTCACATTGCAGGGGTCTACAAAGCAGCTTATGGAAAGATGTCTGTGGAGAGGAGGCCCACTGACCTTGACTCTACCCCCATGCCCCGCAATACAGCATCCTGTCACTTTGTGCCAGATGGAAAAACTTCTGGTCTCCTCCCCTTCATGCAACTCTGTGTGCCAGGATCCAATTAATAGAAAGATTCTTATCTTACCATTACAGATCTGACTAAATTCAGCTTACTGGAATTACTAATAACCATAAGCACAGATTGTTACTTCACTAGATTTTGCTCAACATTGCTTCCTGCTTATTGTTCAAAAAATCTATAAATGATTTCCAATCTTTTAGCAAATCTTCAACAGACTTCTCTTTCAAAATCCATGTCAATTTGGCAAGTTGGACAAAGTCTGCAATTTTAAGAACCCACTCTTCCATCATCAGTACCTCAGACCATTTCCAAGTTTGAGCAAACAACTGTCTTGCAGCTATTATCATATATCAAAAAAGTAGTCCATATTTACCACCCAATTCTTTATCAATAATTCTCAACAAGAACATTTCTGGTGACAATGCAAAATCTACTTTTTTTTAAATTAACATATAAATCCTAGACCAAAAACTTTTCAGCTTCTTGAAAGTCTACCACCTATGAAAAAAAGATCCTTTCTTTACCCTGACAGTCCCAACATTAATTTGAGACATTCTTAGACATTTTTTATGTCACATTCTGACACATTCTCTATAACCATGGCACTGAGGTGTCACTCTGAACTTTAATCTGAATTTTAAAGGAGATGTCCAAGGTGCAGAATCTGTTCGGATGACATTGTTCAGCACTTTGGATAGTTCCTTTAAAGTTTGAACTCAAACTCAGAGAGATTTCACCAATCTATGGATATGATAGCCTCCCCCTGCCAGAACATCTAGCATTGCACCACCAGAAACTACAACAAAGATGTCAGACTAAGTGCTGTCCTCCCTCCACATTTGCAGGTTTCACCTTCACAAATTTGATTATTCATGAGGCACATGCTTGCCTTCCTCCCCCATTTTGCTCCTCCCATCCCTTGCATTCCTCATCCCAGGCATGCAAGGCTTATGTTCAAAATAAGGAGCCGTGGTGGCGCAGTGGTTAAATACCAGTACTGCAAGCCACAAGGTTGTGAGTTTGATCCTGCCTGGCTCCAAGGTTGACTCAGCCTTCCATCCTTTCGCAGGTCAGTAAAATGAGTACCCAGCTTGTTGGAGGCATGTATAGAAATGTTTCGAAATACATGCTATTTGTAAGTTGTTCGCCGCCTCGATCCATATGGAGAGGTGGGATACAAATAAATAAATAAAAATTTAAAAAGTGGAGGTTTTTTTTCTTTTGGGGGAGCAAAGCCTCCTCCCATTACTAAAAGTGTGGCCTCTCTGCCATGTCGGTGCAAATTCTACTTGTGTTGGCTGCTGATTGATCAAGTGCTCCTTTCTCAAAATGACCAGTGGAAGTAATTAGAACTCCAGAACTCCCTCTTCTCTGTCTGAGGGGAAAGTACTGGTAAACCTCTTGGTTGTCTTTTTTCTCTCCACCCCCAATACCAGGACCAGAGGCAGCGGAATGGGAGCAGGGAAGCTCCAGAGGGGAATGAGAGGGGAATCACAGGAGGAGGATTATTCATGTTTTTCCACTTTCATGAGGATTCTGTGCCCTTAACCCTCATGAATGTGGAGGGGCTACTGTATATCTAAAGCCTTCTACTTCATCATGCTGCATGATCAGACCTCTGTGTGCTTCATAACTGAAAGAGCACAGAATTAGCCTTGTGAATAACATACATCACTATTATTATACAAACAGCAGGGTCACGTATCAGATACCAAAAGGTAAGAATTGTCAATATGTTGGTTCAAAGTCACTGCCCACAGCATAAACAATTGTAGAAATGGACCATGACCAATCTGGATGTGTTTAGCCCCTGAAATATAACAACCTGTACTGCCAACACCCTTTTTCACTTTTTTGATCCAGTATAATACAAATGTAGATGTTATTCATTCATTTAATCTGGTATTAGCCATTCAATTTCCTATAATATGATCACAGATTAATTGCATTTTTAAAAAGAAAATAATCCTCAAATTCTATCTTGGGCACATGTATTTAAATCCCGTTTACTGTCCTTTGTTCTTGAATTATGTAACAGCATATCAAGCAACAATTGTTTTTTACATTTGAAGTGTTTTTGATCATCCTTTTTAGATAATTAATGTGAAGCATCCCAATCTGTTTTGTAAAGATGTTTATTTGATGAGAGCTCAAAAGCAGGGACTAGCCGTTGCATTTCATATGCCTAGAGAGCCAGCAAAAGGAATTGCAGACTGTGGGAGACTAATGAAATTTTTTCATTAACTCGTTCATCTACTGGGATCAATAGATGGAAGAGACACTACAGCAGCTTCCTTTTCTAGACAAATCAAATAATGTTCTATGTTCTATGTTGCCTAGAAATCAAAGCTGGTCCTAGCATTAGCCAAACTGAGAGACCTGTCAGAGGTGACAGATGCTGAGGGGTAGCACCAAGATGCCGGAGAAGAAAACTATGTACCGTGTGCATTGTCCTCTATGCCCTCAACCTGATGTGCTGATGGAAGATGTGGCTCCATCACCAATCCAGTTGGCTTTGTTTCATGGAAAGAGAGAAGTCACCATTTCATTCTTTGTTTCAACAGGCAGCAAAAGGTCTTCAGCACTTTTGTACCAAGTTTGGTCCAACATGCACATTTTTGAAAGCAAATTCTTCTAATATAGTAGATTGTATTCTATATAACGCAAACATGTTTTTGGACAAACTTTCCCCAGATATGTGCATTTGTTTTTGGAGAATTATAGTGTAAATAGTGAAGGATAACTACATGAGAGCTTGAATGCTGCATTTCAGTGTGGGTTTTTTTTTGATGTTTAAATTATTTATACAATTTTAAATTTTTAATTGTTCAAATTGTTTGAATTAATGTGATTGTAAGCCACCTAGTGATCTCACTATAGAAGATAAGATACAATTATTTTAGTGAATAAACATATACAGGAAATGCAAATTTAATAAATTTAGTGAATTATTTTTCTATTGTATTCTACTTTATTTATACCTGCCTTTTCCCCAAAGTGTTGACTTAGAAGCATCTTTGATTTGCATGTCATAGAAACAACTTGCCCCCTCAACCCTAGTGAACAGATCCCAAAAGTTGAATGCAATGATGAAAATCCACTTCATTTGTTTTGCATTTCCCCTACTCCCAATCAAACAATTCAGTCTTCTTTTGTCACCTTGTTAATCCAGTATAGTTCTTCATAGTTCTGCATAAGTAGCATATTTCTTTTGTTTTGCATTAGGGGCACCAAATCTTCGGCCCTGGGGCTGAATACTGGACTTGGCTACTTCAGCAACTGGAGCTAGATGGATCTCACATTGTTTTTGTTTTGTTTTAGTGTGCTTTCAAGTTGTTTATCACTTATGGTAACCCTAAGGCAAACCTATCACAGTGTTTCTGGAGCTGAGAGTGTGTGAAGCACCCAAGATCACCCAATGGGTTTCCAAGGTTGAATGGGGAACTGAACTCAGGTCTCCAGGGTCATAGTTCAGTGCTCAAACCACTATATCATACTGGCTCTCGGGATTCCACCTACTTTCACCAACATCCAGAAGTAGCAAATGTTAAAACCATGATTTCATTGTTTGTTGAAATCATTGTTTTCCCACTGAGGGGAGGGAGAGATGGCTTCCCCACACATACATTGTCACACAATATGGCCGAGATCCTGCAACGCTTCAGCATGGCACAAATATTGACCAATGAAATTACATTACACAACTCCCCAAAGTGAATATCAAGACAGCACAATGTATGTGAATCAATGGTCAATGAATGTGACTGACAAATCATTGTGCTGTGCAATGCACAATATAGAAAAGTGATAGATAGAAGCTTTGTGTCTTCACGTGCTACTCTGTCCACTTTAATGTTCTATCATACACACAACAGCACTATGTGCACCATTCCATTTATGTCAACATCAGCTGGATACAACTATTGTGCATTGTCCAAAAAAAACAAAAAAACACTTTGCATACATAGCACAACTTACACCTGCTCATATCATGAACAGGATGCCAATCAGTGGTCCCTGTATTAAACTTCCCATTCTTGGCTGCAATGGAGGAGGAGGATTCTTTGTTGATATCTAAGGCAGTGATTGCGATTATGTGCATACATATATATGTCTGCATGTGAAGCCCCCGCCAATAACCTTGGGGATGCAGTCCTCAGTCCAAAGGAGTATGCATTCCTACTTTTTTCCCCCACCCTAGCGAACAGACCACATTTGTCCTCAGTTTCCTTAAATGTATTAAAACAAAGCACCAACTAATACAGCATCTGAAAGCTCTGTAAGGGCAGTAGTTGAAGAGTCTGAGCTTTCTGAAGAGGAAAAGAAACTGAGCTCATCCCAGTGTGCCTCCATGACCGTCTGAGAGTCTAAACTTCCTTTCAAAGATATACAAAGAAATTAAAATTTAAAAGGAGCTTGATCTTCTTGGGATTCAAATGTGATTGCATCGCTTCAGCAATTGCCACAGCATCTCATCTGGAAGGAGTTTATTGTGAAATAGAAGCATCCTCAATTTGCACATAGTACAAACAGCTCAGCTTCCCAACCCATGTCTTCAGTTGTTAAACAGGACAAAAGAGGTTCGCATCAAAAGGGACATGATTTACAAACCTCTCAGCACTGGGAAATCAAAAACCAGCTCCAGTTAGCATGGTTCCTGGTCAAAAGACCTCTGCCTGAACAGAATAGGCACTTGAGAGGTGGTTCCCATCACCAAAGGCAGGTTTTTTCATTGTTGCACTTTTTTAAAGAAATCATTTATTTAAAAAAGTCTTTACCAGCAGACTCAAAAACAAATGCAATATCAACACAATTAAAAAGCAAAGAGGTTAATCTGAGACTGGCCAATTCCAAAACTTACTAGCTTTGAGAAAGGAGCAATCAGGTAACTTTGAGATTGGCCCTTTAAATTGTTTTGTCTGTTGTTAACAGTTTGAAATTTCCTCTGTTTTTAACTGTGTTTAAAGATGCTGTCTCCCAACTTGAGTGCTATTTTTATTGAAAAGATGGGAGAAAAGGGCAATAAACAACAACAACAAAAATGCAGCAGTGTAAAATGCTGGGGTTTGGCATTATACGAGACAACCAGAGAGAAAATGCCTCAAGAAAGATATGAAAAGGTCTCCAAAAGTCATCTACCAACAGAAAGAGAGAGAAAGTTTGGTGAATTCCAAAAATTTCATAACTATGTGGCAACCATTTAGAAATTGCTCTTAAAGATAATAATGAGTCCAAGATCATTAATGGGTCCCCTGTATGCAATAGCAATATGTATGCAATAGCAGCAGGATTGAGCTCATAACCTCATGGCTGCAGTACCAGCATTTAACCACTGCACCACCATGGCTATGCAGTGTTGGTCCCCTATATAAACTGATTGTCAAGCTCTGACACAAATAGGAGTCTACACTTGAAAATGAAGTCTAATGTTCTAGGATGATTGTGGAGGAGCCAGACCTGCTTTTCCTTGTCTCAGACTGGAGATGGCAGCTCTCTTCTAAGTCTGCCACAGCACCCTCCCACCCTCCTTATACAACCCTTACTTTCCCCTTTTTAAACCCACCACCTTAGTGAGTAAAGAGTAAAGCCTTTTTGGTCTTATTCAGAAAGATTTTATAATCTGTGGTAGTGTGTTTCTATAAAATTAAAACAAATGAAAAAGTACTCTGCTAAGTCAGAAATTATAAAAATAGAATGTAATCTTTATTAAAATAAACAGGGAAAAGGTATTGGGTACTACAAGTATATTCAGGCAAAATAGAACTTCCAAGAGTATCTAACCAGTTGCTTCAGCTTAACACAGTATTCTAGTTCAGAGCTTTCCTACACACCCAGGTCTTTGGCTTCCTTTTCTGCTCAAAGGCTAAATTCCTAGGTTTAGGTCACCCCTTGTGACCCATCTCAAAATAGATAGGTTTCTTCTCCATCTTTCACTAGAACCTGAGAGGATAATCCCACTTATTCTAACAACATACCTTAGCTGACTGAAAAGCTCTCATTCAGAAATCTCTCTAAAGGAAGCTTCAAAAAATGCAACTCATTCCCTTATATAGCGCTCCTCCTTAGAAAGCTCAGCTCCTCCGATGCACAAATGGGCTGGGTTTCTCTCTTGCTCAGATCCACTTGGGTTACATGGCAACCTGTTGCCAGGACTACCCTGTTACTCAAGCTGGCCACACCCCCAGGCTTCATCACAATGATGAATAGAGAATTCAGCCCTTTACAATAAGAACACAATTTCTTCGGGAACAGAACAGAAGCATGCCAAGTCCAGCAAACTCAGCCAACAAGATTTGCACGGAAGCCTGCGAACAGGACATAAGCACAATGCCTTCCTTCCATTGGTGTTCTTCAGAACAAATGAATATAAAATATGTCTTTACATTCAAAAACAGAATATCACTATGATTAGTAGTCATTGATAGCCTTTCCCAGTCCACCTTGGAAGTTCATAGGGTATCAATGCTGTAATACTGGAAATCCATGACATTATCCCCTACCCCAAAAGTAGTCTATTCTAAAGAAAGAAGACTGTTCTGAAGAAAAGAGTGCATTATGCTGAAAGTAAACTATTCCAAATAGATTTCTACTAAGCATCCAAACCATCTGGAACTAATCACTCTGTTCTACAGATTAAGTCATCCTTCATTATGGTTCCTCTGGAACAAAGTGTTTCCTTTTCCACCTCCTGCCCATCCACGCTTGCTTCTTGGGGGAAGGACATAGCTCAGTGATAGAACAAATGCTTCATATAGATGTCCCAAGTTTAATCCCAGCAACTCCTGTAGGCTGAGAAGGACCCTTATCTGAACCCCTGGAGAGTTTCACTGCCAGTCAGCGCAGACAATACTAAACTAGATGAAGTAGTTGTCAGGTTCAGCTCAAACCAATTCTTGTGCCTCACCATCACCATATTTTTTGTGTGTCTCTTTTCTTTACTTCCCATCCCTATGGGGGATGGAATGAAGAAGCGAGGGAGACATGAGCATCTAGGAGATACGAAAAAGAGGTGGAAACACCATTAAGCATGGGAACCAGAAATTACTTATCTACCAGGAATGAGAGTTGGCAAGGAGCAGGAGCAGATAGGGTGAGTGAGATTTCCTCTTGGAATATGTTGCACTCCGTATCATTGTTTGGAAAGTTAGAAAAGGTGCCACTAATAATACGAAGATCACTGCCTCGGATCCCATCCCAAGAGAAAGGCAGGATATAAATTCAATAGATGAATGAATGAATGAATGGATGAATGCAGATTTCTCATGCAGTTCTTTAAAACAGTTGGTGGAAGAAGCAAGACTCATAAACAAAAGCAAACCTGTATTTTCCAATACCAGCGCTCATTTTTCATTCGACTTTTATGCCCACATCTTTACTATCATTGAGGGCTCCACATTTTCCACCAGTCTCCTGGTTTTCTTTTGATGTGGGCTTTTATTTTGAAAAATAAAAGCTACAAAGGCAGCTCCCACATTTTTGTTCTTAAATAAGGCAGTGTATAAATAAAGCAGGTGAGCGCTCATAAGATGTTTGTACCATCCATCAGTGCTTTCCCCCATCCATTTTGTAGAGACTAGATGTTGTATTAAAAGTTCTAGAACAGAGCTATCAATATTTATGACAGTCATAAACAAAATCTGAATTTTTTTTATAATTGGGAATGTTTCTTAGCTGTCCATTTGCTGTACCCTAAGAATGTGTGTCACAAAGGTGAAATATGGGACAAGAGGATTGTCTCCAGACTGTGGGCCACATTGCTTACCTTTGGTTGAAAAATACAAATGGCAGCATAAACTATCTAAATAAATCCAACTAAGAGTTCCTTGCAGCAGACAACCACCACAGTTGTTACAAAACAATATAGTAATAACTTAAATGTACCATGCCGCCTATTGTTTGAGGCTTATCCATCACAGTGGAAGCATTTTGCATTATTTAGTTTGCTTCATATTTAGTGCCTAGCATACATTAATCTTGAGTTTCTAAGCTATAAAAGTAAGCCAGCAGAATGCCAAAAAGAATTTGCAGATAAAACATCTTTACAATCTGAACAATATTAAGCCAAGGAAATGGCTAATGGATGCAATAACACGCTCCAATATTTATCAAGATGAAGAAAGGTGTATCTACTTTATGTCATATGAATAATTAACATCAATATCTATATTTCCCTGGTAGTTAACATTTCAGTTGCACAATTTTATAATGGTACCATTCTATAACATATTTTCAAAATCCACAGTATACTAGCCATGTGGTCAAGCATTTAATTTAATTTAATTTAATTTAATTTAATTTAATTTAATTTAATTTAAATGCCAGGAATTTTGCATCTAATTCTTCACTATTATTGAATTCCATTTTGAGATATACCAACCAATTCCAACTTGAAAAAAATAATTACTGCTTATTGGAAAGGTACTGTTGAGAAGAACTGATGGTTTATATAATTCATAGACCAGTCCTATTTTAGAATTAAGTACACTGGGTAAGACATGCCTACCACTAAATTTTTCTCTGCCAACAACAAAAAATGTTAATGGCATAGTGGATTTATACCAACAGCATTACATTAGTAATCTTAATACTACCATTTTGTCATATCTTTGGGGTAGTTTACAAAAATGAAAAAAGGAAACAGAAACAAACTGAAAGCTACAAAAATGCTAAAAATAGTGTTAAAATTCAATAGAATTTAAAACTGTACATAAAAAGCCACAGAAAAAGAAATTGCTTTTGTCTGGCACTGCAAAACTATAAGGTACCTCTCCCTATATCCACTTGCCTAGGAATATCTACTTTATGTGTGATGGAAAAGTCACAGAGACTAGTCACCCTGAGAGACCCAAGAATGTGGGAAATAGAAAGGAAGGTACAATCATGTACATGCAAGACCCAAACCATATGGGATTTTATTGGTCAACACCAGCTATTTGAAGTGGATTGAGAAGTCAATGGGTGGCCAATAAACCAGTTCAGAACAGGCGTAATATTTTCCAGCTGAAACGTGTGCTTTCCACTTCCCATAAAATTTACCATTTACATCAACTCTACGGCCATTAACATCATGGTAACATATTATCCATCAATCTGCATGGCTTCGCCCAGAATGCATTAGAAGTAATTAACCAGCACTGAAGTGCATTTAGCAATTATTTCTTTAACAGACAGCAGGTGATGCTATTACATTAACTCTGCCGTAAAGACCGCTTGTTAAAGGCTCAGCAGAACATAGGCAGGGAGTTAACACTGCAACAACTAGAAACCTGGATAATTGCCCAGGTATTATTCTCTCTTTGTATGGATAAATCATTTCACTGAACATTTCACAAATAAACTGCAACAAATTACTGCATAAATTATAACTGGTTATGCCTAATAATGGCAATATGCCATCTTGAGTCTAATAACAGCCACAGTGACCCTGAAGAATTTAGGATATTTTAAAGTCTTTCTGGAAAAACTTGTTTTGCAACATCAGGCTATAATTCTTTTTGGTCTCTAGCTTTATGATTGCTAGATCTCCAAAGGAAATTGCAACAGGGTGGAATCACCAAGCACAGAAAACCCTGTTACCAGCTATGGTCAAACTATAAATCATGATTAATTGAAAAATCATCAGTACAGACAAGGCCATGGAGGAAAAAAATATCTTGTAGCTTGCTTCCAGAAACATTTTTGCCGGAAAGACAAAATATGAAAGATGGTGTTCAAAAAAAAAAGAAGGGAGTGACTGATTTAAAACAGCAGTTCCTAAAATAAATTAAAGATTTGTTAGCAAGGAAACAAAATCACAGAGCCTTGGCTTTTTAGGTCAAATCAGTATGGGAATTTATCTGTATCTTTTTTTCCACCATCATATCATTCTCCTCTTTCATCCACTTTCCAGTTCCCTCCACTTTCTCAACACTATACATTCTGCGAGAGATTTTCCTCCTTATCTTGCCAAGAGTACATATGCCCTCGTATCCTATACAAGATTCTCGTCTGTGTGTGTGTGTGTGTGCACACGCGTGTATGCCTTCAAGTTGCCTGTTGACTAATGGTTACCCCCATTAATTCCATAGGGTTTTCTTAAGTAAGGATTACTCAGAGGTGTCTTGGTAGTTCCTTCATCTGAAATATAGATGAGAGCACCTGGCATTCATTGGTGCCTCCCCCTTTTTCTGCTTTGCTTCTTTGTTTTCTCTGTGCTACACTAACCTTCTTGCATTTTGCTTTATTCTGCTCCCAATTTTATTTAAGTCCAAGATGGCCTCCTTTGGATCATTTCACTCTAATTGTCCTTTCTTCTATCATAAGGATTATCCATTTTCTTTTCGCTCAGTTTTCCTATCTGCTCAGTACAGCCGTTCTGTATTAGTGGGGATGGGGGCAGGAACACTCGGCCCTCTGCAGCTATCATAATCCCTAGCTGGAGTTATCAGATCTGGGTTATCAGCTCTGAATCTCCAATTTTCAAGAGTTATATCCAACTGAGAGACGAGGATGCAAATTCTCCACTTGGGCAAGAGGAAGGCGTTGCGTGAAAAACCTCCAGCTCATCTAGGAGAGCAGCAGCTGCTTTACAAGGTTTAATGGATTTGTTGCTGCAACTTACAAAGACTCTCCTGGCGGTCTGTGTATTTGCTTACCTAGCTTCCTCCTTCCCTGCCAGTCATTGTGATGGCAGGCAGTTGCGTAGGAATGTGGGGGCAGGATGAGGGTGATTCACTCCGGGTGGCAATGTTTCTGGGGCATCCTGGCCTGTGGTCACATGCCCGCATGCCCTGGCCACACCTCCACACACCACAGCCATGCCACACCCCACACACAGTAGCCTTGTCCCTCGCACCGTAGCCCCCCTCCTCCCGCCTCCCCCCTCCACACAGTCCAAACTCCACCACTGGTGGCAGGGCTCACTTCTCCTCTCTGCTCTGCATCCATCTTCTAGCTGGAAGCAAGGAAGCTATATTAAATGTTCCTTATCCCATCTCCCTAAATCAGTGAGAAGGAATCAAATTCTTTCACCTCACCTTGATGAGAGCAACAGCTTCATTTAGCTAAGATTTCTGTCTTAATTTCCAAACAGGAAAATGTATGTTTTGTATTATTTTGACAAGCTGGGAACAACTGTGGTTAGTATTTAATGCTTAATGAGATCCCTGGGGCCATCACAAAGTCTCAGGTTTTGGCCCAGAAGCCTCAGGGCCTGAGATTATCCTGAACTAGCCACCCTAGCCAATGGTGAGAGATCATGGGAGATGCACTACAATATAACTGGAGGGCCACATATCTCCCATCCTTGACATAAAGACTTTCCTTTCCCCAGCTCCCTGATGATTGATTTCACAAGATTACCTATGATGACTTTTCTTCAGATAGTTTTAAGAAACAATACTCTAAATAATATACTTATTTTTCTCCCTTCCCCCTGCTTCCATTCCCAAAATGGTCACAAAATATTCAGGGATTATTAACTCTACCTTTCTTTTTACCTTGAAGTTCTGTCTGAGGCAAAATAGGCCTTCTTTCATTCATATATGTATACACACACACACACACACACATATATATATATATACACACACAGTTCTATCCTGCCCTTTATCACAGGATCTCAGGCCAACATCCAATATGAAAATTTTAGAAATATTTCCAGATAAAAAGCATAAATAATTTGAAAGCAATGTATATTAAATACAGTAACAGTTAAAGCAACTTTAGAAGCAAAAGTTAAAACTATTTTTACAACTACAACAATTTAAAATCCTGTGCACATATACTTGAAAGAAATCAGTCTCTGAAAGCTGTTAATAACTAGAACTGTATCAGGGCCCTATTTTTTACTGCTAAACATAATACTCATGGAAGCCCTGTAGTGACAGAAAAATGAACTTTTCCAAGCACTGGTTCTGATAGTATGGCATCTCCTGTCCTAAATCCTTTATTTGATTGTAAACAGATTGGAATGTGCCAGGCTACTTGAATCACCATGTCATGATCCAAGATGGCAGTTCTTTTCATCACTGGCTGAGAAATTCAACACTAAAGACACTGCAGAAGAGACAAACTCAGAGGGTGAGAAGTCTGATGGAATCAACATCCCAAAAACACTTTGTGTGTGCGTGTTTTCTTCTTTTTCATTTTAATTATTAGCGCCCCTGAGCCATTTTAAAAGCTTTCATTTCTATAACTGCTGCCTTACCACGGAGTGCCAGATGCTAGCATCATTTGCAGAAACAAAGTCAGAGGCTGGTGTAACTTTGCTGCCATAGGTGGTAGCTGAAGGAGGGAAAAGGCCACGAGATAGAAACCACAAAGAAAGTTTGACATGGGAGAAATAAGTTGCTTAGATCTGGCAGATTATGGTTGGCTTCCTGTTAGTGGCATATGCAAGATCTTAATCACTGTAAACCTGAGCATGTATCTAGATTGATGTGGAGGTAGATCCTTCCTTCCTCCATCCACACAAACCAAAGCCTCCCCTGACCTATCATAGACTCATTGCAGCCTCTGCTCCATAGCTATTCCAGGTCTGGTGGAGAGTAGGCAGCAGCTGAGCAGTGTCTGACTATGTACAGGCCTTCCCCTCCTACTGAGTCTGAGTCAAACCCAGATGCAGAAACTGTAGTGCCTGTATCTGTGGGTGAAGCAGAAGGGGACCCCAAACCTCAACAGAAAGGAAGAGACAATATTTCTCAGCAGTGGGTAGAAGAAGCTGAGAGTATACCTACCTAAGCCATTTCTGCACTAGACTGTTATAGTGCTATTATTCCACTTTCAACATCCTGTGAATCCTGGAGTTTGCCGTTTAGGGAGGCGCCTTCAGAATTCTCAGCCAGAGAGCTCTTTGGCCTCAAGAAACTACAAACCCCAGAATTCCACAGGATGTTGAAAGTGGAATGATAACACTATAACAGTGTAGTTTGGAAAGGCCCCTAGATGGAATGAAGGAGGGCCAAAGAGAGTTTGTGGAGATCCCAATGATTCTTAAGTAAGAGGAACTAATTAATCAAGCACCAGAGATAGCCAGCTATAAATTCTCATCATGCTCCTGGGAGCTCACAATTGATCTATCTGGCTAATCAGCAGCTCTTCTGGCTTCATGTTACTTTATGAGCTTGGCTCTTGCTTCATTGAACAACCACTGCTTCTGAATTCCCTTCTGGCTCTTTATTTTGAATTTCTTGCCCCTCCTGATATGGACCCAGACTGGCTGACAGCTCCCTTCATTAACGTTTGATATCTTGTTACTGACTGGGACAGGATAACAACCTGACAGCTCCTACACTTCATCCCTCTACACCCTTCTGAACTCTTGGCAATTGCTGGCAAAAACAGAATGCCCTGTAGCCAAATGTAAAATGATTAATCATGCACTGATACCTCAGAAGGGCTCCAGTGAAACTCAACAGAGGATGTAACCATTTCATGTCTGACTATGGAAACATAGCTAGATGTGTTACCATGTTGTACATCCCCAATCTGTGATACAGTATGATTGGCTATAAATACTGTTTAATTGGCATGAAATATAAATCTTGCACATATGGTTAAAAGTCATGTGAACAAGAAAGGATTCTAGCTGCAAGCTTTGAAGCTGGAACAAAGAACCTCAGCATAGCTGGGTTATAAATTCAGGAGGATCAGTCAGAGGGCCTGATGTGGTGGATTTTAGATAGTCCTCCAAAGCACCCAAGCATAGGGAACAATAGAGAATGAAGCTTTTAGAAAGAGCATCCAAAAAGTTGACATCCCGTTACCTCTTCTCATGGAAATTGTTCTTTTGTTCCCTTACCTTTCCAGTCAATAAGAGACTATTTTGATTTACTTCAGTGCTTTGTCACCTGCCACAAAGACAATTAGAACTTTTCAGACCCCTTTGTCAGCTTTGCCATAGAGCAATTAACATGTGCCCCTTCAGGGCAGACAAAGGATATTTAAACCCTGGCTGACACCCTGGCTTTTTGCTAGTACTTTGGACACATGTTAGCATGTTGTGCTGCAGGAGGGTCCCCAGATTCCTGTCGATTGTACTGCCCTGAGATGCCCAGTCTGACACATCTCACCACAATCCTCTTCTGCTTCAGGGACGGCAACTATCACTCATTTTACCCCAAACTTTAATTTTCCAACTTTTCTCTTCTTCACCTCCACTGTCCCTGTGTGGTTTGTGGGACTGTTGAATTTTGTGTGTGTGTGTGTGTGAACTCCCCCAATAAAAGCATTTTTTTGATTCTCAACTGGTATCCTAAGGTTAGTATTGGTATACACAGGTGAAAAGGACCTGTGGTTAGCCCCCTCTCACAACTCCACATCTTTCTAAGGAGATACTGGCATGCCGGAGACCCTTAAGGTCCCCCGCCTTTTGGAGTAACAGATGTTTCTCCAATCCTCTACTGCTCTCACCAGGCACAGAATATCTGTGAGGGTGGACTGCAGCAACTTTATAGTAGATCTGAGTGTCGCTGAATGGCAAGCTATTTATAGTTGTGCATTCAAATGACGGAGCTGGACTGGACCATACACAATTGCAGCCTTTGTCCACCTAATCGCACCACTGCTGCACAGCTGTGGAACAACTGCTACAGTAGTGCACCAACAGCATTTCAGCAAACGAATTTCTGTCTGGTTTATGGCCTCTCAAAAAGGGAAGACAGAATTCATGCCCCTTCGTGCATCCATCCTGTTTGGGCAATACTGTAATTCAGTCTCCTGTGCATCAGCACACATTTAAAGCAACAGTTTATATCACATCATTTTTATTACAAATGATTCCTCTGCTATCCACCTCCATTGCTGCCACACTGTGAAAAATCATCCTCTCTGATCACTTACTAGGTAATGAAAAACGCAGAACACCTTTACTTCTTATTGATAATAGTTTTTTTTTAATAATAATAAAATAATTCTTAAAATTGATATAATTCATCAGTATTAAGAACAACAGTGATCCAGTCAGAATAAACAGGAAAAGGATATGAATAAAAATACTAAAGGGGAAAAATTTAAAATATCCTATATGTAATAATATCAGTATTAAGTTGGAAGCTCATCTATAGATTCATCACACGATATGTACTCCATTCATTTGGTGAATCTTAGTTTCCAGGTTCATTCCTTTTTTTTTAATTGTATATTGTATATTGTCCACTGAGTACATCCTTCCACAAATTCCTTTGTGTAGATGGAGATCTACTTCCACCACATAGTCCACTTTATGAAAGAAACAGACACCAGATAGCTTCAAAACTATCCTGAGTATTTTTTTCCTTATTATAGTTTAACTTGCAGGTCTGATTGTTCAGGTCCATTTGATAGTGGTGACAGAGGTTATGAAAACAGGCCTAAATCCAATTGCCAACCCCAACCAACATAGACTGACTGAAACATGCAAATTTATTTTTTTTTCCAATTTATTTTTATAAATAATACATATAATAAAATCATAACATACATATTATTTGTTTCTGTTTGCTCCAATGTAAAGTTATTTACATATTTACATTTTTTCACGGAAATGTTTACTGTATTTTCACCTCATACGTACATATATAATATTGTTTTGTTACATTTCCTTGACCTCCTAGTCCTCTCTACCAGAGTCTTATCCAACGCTATTTTACTTTCTTGAAACTCCCCAATATCTTATTGTATACCTAATCAAAGTTTACCCATAACTTTTCTCTCAATTTATCAGTATGGCTTAACCTTTTCCAAAATATCCTTTCCTCTTAGGACACTGTTTTCATATTAAATTTTAATATTATATTTAAACATTTCTCCTATGAAATACTATGAAATACTATGAAATACTATGAAATACTATGAAATAACTATTCATGTGTGTGTGTGTGTGTTCTTATACCTCCCTATAATAGCCTCTTTCATAGTATCCGGTTAACAATGTTCAAGTTAGCCCCAATATCCTTTTATCTTCATGAATTGTACAACTTGTTCCCACTCATTCTCGATTACGTCTGTATTCTTCCCTTTTAAATATGAAGAGAAGACATCAAATTGTTTTAACTCAGTTATTTTTTGGAGCCATTGTTCTATCTCCGGAATTGTCGGTAATTTCCATGTTCTGGCAAATACTATTCTCGCCGCCGTCACTAAGTAAAGTGTTACTCTTTTATTTTTCATTTGGAAAGTCTTATCAAACATAAATGTCATATTTAGAAGATATAATTCAGGCATCATAGGGAAGGATATTTTAAATATTTCTTTCATTGTTTCATGAACTTTAAAACAATGCAAATTTATATAAGTGTTGACTTACCTATTTCCCATTAATCCAATGGGTTTACTCTAGATGGAGTTAACAGGTAGCTTTGGGTCACAAGGTCTTTATGGGATCTAGATTTAAATCCACTGTATACACCATAAATGAATATAAGTGTCAAAGATGAGCAATACCTTTTATTAAGATCACTAAAGCCAGAGCTTAGAAACTTACTTTTTTTACCAATAATTTATTTCAATTGTCACACCAGTGTTTGGAAAACAACCTGTTGCCATTACTTGTTATAGTTATGAAAAGTAACTTGTTGCTTCGCTGGTTATTTTTCTATTATTTTTTATTACTTTCTGAGAAAGAAAAATACCTTAAGGATTGATAATAGCATGAAAGTTGAAGAGAATGAAACATTGCTGTCAAAACCTCTAAAATGTCTTCTAAAAGTAACGTTTGAAAATACGGTAACTAGAAACCATTACAGACTGGCCCCATAAAGTAACACTACCCCTACCTGTTATATTACTTCTGAAATGTAATCTTGCTGCACCTCCATTACCCCCTAGAAGAAACAAACTATATGTAACTGCATTTGTTGTCACTCAGTGCTTTGAAGCTCTGATTAAAGTGGTATGTAAGTGGTGTAAGCTGTTGAGTTCTCCTGAAGTCCTCATCCAGGCAAAATGGTATGAAACTCCAATTTTTGTACCATCATGGCTGATTAAAAATTCTGAAAAACCTGAGGAGCTTGTACCTATTATGAATCACTTCTGCAACACTTTTGTATCAATTTAGCAATCCTAATCTCTGATTTTTATATGGGGTAAAGTGACATGTGGAGCAGATGATCATATCTTTGAACTAGGACATATAGATATAGAGCCGAGGATAGAAGAGTTTGTTTGTTTTGCATTTTAAAGCAAATTAAGCTCATCTTTTTGAACATATGACATTCAACCTATCCTTTAAAATTCTCTTGCCAATTTTATAATGGAGTTTTCCAGTCAAAACAAAAGTAAATGCATAACTTTACCATTAGGGGAAAATTGTAATTGTCTTGTGGCCACAAGACATTTCCAACTTATGGCAACCCTAAGGCGAATCTATCACAGGGCTTTCTTGGGCTGAAAATGTATGATGGTGCCCAAGGTCACCCAGTGGGTTTCCATGGCCAAGTGGGGAATTGAACCCTGGTCTCCAGAGCATAAAAAAACCCAAAAAAAAAAAAAAAAAAAGAGCCTAATGGTGAAAATACTATTTCAAATGTATCATATTAGCAAAACTTTTTGCAAAGATATGCATATAGGTCAAAACTTTAAACGAAATGCATACATGAAGAGATATGTTCACAAAATTTGTAGAATGATTTAAGTGAAGTTTTAAAAATCCTTTAGGTATAGTCCAAGTTGAACTTTATTTGGATGAAGCAAGTTTAGTTGTGGGAAAATGAGAAACCCAAACTGATAGATTCATCTGTGTCTTTTAGGAGTACTTCTGAATGGTTTTAAAATACGAATTTTTAGTAGACAAAGATGTTGGTCATAGAGCAGTTTGTTATCACATACAGAGTTATGCTCTTTGGGTTTCAAACTGCTTGCTTTCACAGTTTGCTGTCTTTGCATTGATTAAGTTGCAGCTAACAATCCAAGAATATGCTATCTGCTTTAATCACTTGGTGCACTGGGAGAGTAAATTAATGTGGGTCCTACTGCTGCTCATTTCAGTAGCCAGTGCAAAGAGGAAGGATATAAGAAGCCAGTGTTGTGTAGTAGGAGAGATCAAGGTTCAGCTGCATGTCCAGGTTCCTCCTGACTCAGACAGTCTAGTTTTTGAAATTTCCCCTCTGTTTTATGCTATAAATCCTGATGGCTCTCTTCATATGCTTAAAAGCATATTGCTTTCTCAAAAACCTAATGGCTGGTAGGATCTCAACCACTGAAATTAATAAGGAACAGCAGCAAGAAAATGATTTGATTTAACATGTTGCATCAAGGGTTTGCCCTGTTCATTCAGTGCTTCTATGATGGAATTGTGACTTCAGTTGCATAGACTCCATGTATCTATGCCAGTGAATCAAAACATGTAAAAGTTATTTGTGGACTACATCTCTGTGAATCTCTCAGCTTCTGTGGCCAATGACCAAGCTAGCTAACGAACCTGGGAGTTACAGTATCCCACAAGTAACTTTGCCAAACACTGTAATGAACAAACAGAACTGAGTCTTAAGTTCATCAGTCTGCCACTGACAGCAGTCGGGTTCCAAGGTAGTGATGCTGGAAGTGATACTCGATGCAGGATATCTTTCAACATCCATTCCATGCCACATCTGTGGGTGACATCTTGAAAGTGCTGTGACTACCAGGCAGTTTAGAGCTTAACTGAACACGGAAAGCCCTTAACAAAACACATGAAATCCAAAAGTGTATGACAGAAAGAGTTCATGGGATCTCAGATAAAAGCATCTGAGATCCCATGAACTCAGTGAAAGTAGGAGAAAAGAATGGACAATTGGCCTTTCACTTGTGAGGGACATCTCCCAACCATGAAACATAGCATGCCCTTCAGCTGCTGTATCATTGCGAAAAGGGTGGGACACCACTTTAATGAGAGTATATCAATTTTAACTTTATGTAGCACAGCAAAGTTGCTAGAAACTGCACATGCTAAGTTATCTCTCCTTCCCCTAGGGAGCTACATAAAAGAAGATGTATTTTCTTTGAAAACCCTGACTGATGGAAGTCCTAGCACTTCTGAAGTGGCAGGACTTCAATTATTTGATGTGCAAATCTAGTTCACGGGAAGGGGGTGTGTGAATGGCAACAGGCCTGAAACTGCATAATCAGAGGTCATTCTAATAAAGTACAGACACTGGGACTGAATACAAGATTTTAAGACTGGTCAGTGTATTTTCAAATTACTTTGAAAGGGCTGTGCATCTTCTCTGTTTCTGTTTGATGCCTTAGCACTGCTCCTGAGAAAGTAACTTATAGTATTACTCATTACTTTGCAAGTAACATATTAGTATCATGTTGCTAGAACATTAGTTCTTGCTTTTTTTTAAAGAAATAGAGCAATAGAAGAAAATAAAAAAACGTTCCAAATGATCAAAAATCTCCCCAACTGATGCCTTTCAAATAATGTTTTAGGAGTATCAAGTCAATATTACTCTAACAAAAAGGACATTGGCAGTCAGCACCTCACAAAAATAACATTCTTAGGCCCCTGTTGTCTTCAAATTGTAATATGTTACAGGTTACAGTGCTACCAGGAATTCATTATTTAAGCTTAAAAGGAGAGGAGAGGAAAGGAGAGGAGGAATTTAAGGCTAGAATCCATGAGTAACCATTCCCTGTCTTCCTGGCCCATCTCATGATGCTATCAAATATGAAGCTTACAGATGCTCTGCATTTTCTCATTGTTAGTAACTGGATGTTTCAGGAGGGCAAAGCCAGGTTTTCCTGCTGCAGTGCAAGAATTTCAGCTTTATGCCTGCCTGGTTGCTTGCCTTGCAGCACCTCCAGGCATTTGGGTCTCTGAGCCTGAGAAGTGGCTTCCTGAATGCTTTTTATAATATCAGAGTTTCTAGCATGATATTACCTACAATGAACAAAGAAATAAGATTAGGGATTAAAACTTTCACTGATCTTATGTTTACACAATTACTTTAACACTATTAAAGCTTTTCCAGATATTTAAATAATTCTAACATAAGCTCAGATCCAATAATAAGCATATCCCTCATTTTGGGGATGGAATGAATAATCATACCTGAGTTTTCTGGGCATAGTGTGCAGAAAATTATTATCAAGTGAGAGATATATGCTGTGGAGTTGGAGAATGAGGTCACTTAGCATTCAAATCAATAAGGAAAAATGTTTTAAAGTGGTAGAAAGGAAGGGGCTATTTGAAAAATCTTGAAATTTTAAGGACCAGAAAGAAAAATGGGTTTACCATTCTCCCTGCTGACAATTTTCAGCTGCAAATTCCCTCCCTTTAGCTTACAGCTGAGTGTTGCAAGGAATAAGTGTGTGTGTCTGTCTGTCTGTCTGTCTGTCTGTGTGTGCATGCGTGCATGTGCATGCATGTGTGTGTGTAGGATGGTTATATATGCTACAAGGCTGAAAGAGCCAAAGCACCCAGTCTTCAAATCAATAAAAGAAAAATGTGCAAAAAATGGGAGAGTGAAAGGGGTTGTCATGTTGGTGTTTGAAAATATCTTGAAATTTTAAAGAGAAGAAAGAGAAGGGTGCTTACTATTTCCCCTGCTGACAGTTTTCTGCTTCAAATTGCCTCCCACGGGCTTTCAGATGGGTCTTTGGAACGATAACTGCATGTGTAGAGCTCCAAGACAGGTAGACAAATGCAGGAAGATCTGGACCAGGATACACTGCCGATGGGAACAGATTAAATTCATCCACTGGAAAAAAATCCTCCTCAAACTGATTTTTATGTTGAAGAAATTTTTTTTTTTTCCAACTTAAACCAGCACAATGAAGGAAACACCTGTGGGTGTTTTCAGTTTTGCAGGTTTTGGACATCTCCTGAGGGGTTTTCAGGAGGCCAAAAAGAAGGAGCCCATGATTTCCATCACACTTTCAATCACTACTTTGAGGGGAACTTCCTGGCTGCAGGAAGTCATACTTTTCTTTATCAGCAATGCAATGAGTACCAGACAATACCCTTGCACAAGATTACACAACAAACAGAAGATCTATGTCTCTCAGTCTTGTTTTTTGTTTGGTGGCTTCACAAATTTGTTTTGATTTGTTTTTTTTAAAAGGTGGGGAGTTGAGAAGTTACATAAATGAGCCATTCAATCTGTTCACTGTGTTTCTAAAAGAATTTTTTTACAAAGCAAATACACTCCCATCTTCATTTCAAATTCTTTTATTTCCCCATGTGGATAAAAGATGAGCTCAACATGTTCCAATGCTTAATCTACATTAAACAACCTTAAAAAGCTGTCTTAGTACTCTTGCCAATCATGCACTAAGTAGAGCTGAAACCCTAGATACAAAATGGGTGGGGGTAAGTAGAATTAAACTTTATCAGACTTAGTTCTGAGTAGATATGCATAAGATTGCAGAGGGGTGGGAATCGTGGTCCATGCAGTGTCCCCAGACCATGATCGATCGATTAATCAATAGATAGATATTTCTCAACAAAAATAAGCATTTCTCATAACAACACCTTTGGAGGATATGGTCTTGGTTACATTTGGTTAAAAAAAATTGATCTAGCAAATTTGCTTTTAATGCAAATAGCAGTTAATAGGGGAAGTGGATTATTACTGAGCCTGCAGCAGAAAGAAATGTGTTTAACTCTTTCCTCCCTTGCTGCAGCCTTAACAAAAACTGCTTTTTATGGTCCTGAGTAATGGTTTGAAGAAATCAGTAAAAGAGTTAAAAGGTCTCTCTGCAAAAATTACAAACAGTCCTTGATATTTTAATAAAGAAGATTTGCAATTAATTATGAAGAATCTCTGTGTTAATTATCTTTTTTCTTTAAAAAAAGGGGGGCAAGTGTTTAAAAGTAGACTCAATCTAGTCAAGTCCTTTACATAGCAAGAGAGTTACAATGCAGAAATATGTCAAGGACGATTAGATAATAGTATTATGCATCAGGGAACAACAGGATTTACAACATTAGGAATTTGTTTAATGATTGGTAGTGAACTCCTATTTTCGTATTTAATGTAAAAAAACACATTTTCTTTGAAGCTGGTTTTTGCATTTAGTGGAAAATCTTAGTTAGAACCAATGTTTGTCCCCATGTAGGCAGAAGTTAGATCTGGACATACTGTAGATTTCTGGCTGTTTTGGAATAGATCAGCATGGCTTCCCTAACAGATCTTAACTCCCAGAATGATCCTGTCTTCCTGGCAAAACAAAGAAAGCTTATACTACTGAGGAGAAGTGGATTTTTAAATGGAAGCACAGCTGAGCTGTATTCAGTTCTGGTATGCAAAAGAAAATCCTGTTGCCCATTTCCACAGCCAGAACCAATGCTCTGTTAACATTTTTGTTAATGGGTTACTATAGTTGGGGCCACTAAAAGTTAACAGGTGACTTGAAGATACATAGTCGCACACACATAGATGAGCTTATATATCAAAGTTACCAAACTGCTTGAAAGTTCAGATCCATAGTGTGGGAATCTTTCATGAACATCAGTAGAACTTCAAAAGGTAACTGCCTAAACTTTTTTCTCAGACTTAAAGCATACCCTTTAGCACACATGAACAGAGTTTTAATTTTTGTCATTTCTCTAGAATTCCAGGTTCCAACTAGAAATAGTAAATAAACATGAAGCAACAAACATCTGCACTCTGTTATAATCTGCCCTAGCAACTGAAGCACATAAAAGCATGTGAAATTTGGCTCCCAAATTTCTCTTTGTATCTTTGTATTTCTTCTTTTATCTCTTCGTATTTTTAAATCCAAAACAAAGGACATCCTTTAACATCAGTTGCTTTTTCGTGCTTTGCTGGCAGTGGTAGTTTTTAAATAGATCTCTCATGATCCTAGAATTTATTAAAATACTCATAACCTGAATTACCAAGGGTATTCTCACCATATTTTTCATAACTAACTATAATTACTTCACATATTGGTATTATTAAAAAATATTTGTCTTGAACATAGAGCAAGCATCTAACACGCTCAGATCTTAAGCTTCCTGTGAACAAAGACCTGTTTAACCTATGCTTATAAAATTCTGTACACTGTGTATTGTATAACCAATAAATAATAAAGTAAGCACTCACACCAGTGATTCTCAAGATTTTTATCTTTCCATCCAACCACTATGTTCGCATCTATCTGCATGATTTTCCAGTGTTCCTTCTTAGAGAACAAGAGCCCGTAGTACAGACTCTCAGTAGAATAGCATGTGCTTCGCATGGCAAACATCCTGGTTTTAATGCTTGTGTCTCCTTTTTCAAACAGGGGTGGGGAAAGGGTGATCTGTGGACCATCTGTGACCCTTGGGCCGTGTTTTTCAGCCCTTTGACGCCTCCTCAGGAGACCTCCAAAATCCTCTGACTTCAAAATTTAAAAAACCAGACATTTTCCACATCCGAAACAGCCAAACACTGCTCAAAACCTATCTTCACAGTTGCAGTAGTTTTGAACACAGTATTCCCAACATTGAAGTTCCTTATATCCCCACAAACAAACAAAAAGATGAAAATGCACTAAAAATGAAAATATGATGTCATTTGAGTTAGCATTGGAATTGCTGGCATGACCTATAGCAGGGTTGTAAGGGTAAGAAACAGGTCCCCCTCATTCCCAGTTGCCCACCCCTTTTTTAAATGGAATGGATAAGAGGTATTAAAAAAGCTGTTACTTAAGATCTCAGAGAGTGGTGGACATTTAGAAACAATACTTGGTGAAATGGACAAATACAGATAATGTCCCTTTCTATGTTCCTCATGTTTTTGTCAGAGATTGCAAACATTGCTTCGGAGGACTACAACTCCCAGTAGTGGCAGTTGGTAGCTCCCACGTCAGGGAGCTGGGGAATCCACTTCAGGTTTGCCCAAACTTTCAAAGAACTTTAATAGGGTTCAGCACCTTGGATAAATCCTTTAGAGTTTGGGCTAAAGCCTCAAGTGAATTTACCACCCCACTGACACAGTGCTATCCAAACTGCTGAGCCTATTTGGGGAATAGGGTTTGACACCTTGAACAGCTCCTTTAAAGTCTGGGCTAAAGCCAGGAAGAGATTCACCACCCAACTGGCATGGAAGTCACACCACTCCTGGGTCCCCCAGCCAGCATGGAGGATCCTGGGAAATGTCATAAGGAGTAACTTTTCTAAGCTGTGTTTTCATATATCTATATAGATTTAGGCCCTTTCCGCACCAAGGTATTAAAACGGTGCAGAACAACCTCTGACGGAGGTTGCTGCACTGTAGAGTGGATTGGGGCAGACTACTTTTCGTAGTTCCACACCTCAATCCACTCCAAAGCGACCGGAACTGGTGGTGCTCTGTGTTTTTTAAAAACCTCTTTTCAGAGGTTTTTAAAAAGCACGGAGCGTGCAGCCCTGTGCAGCTCCGTCGCCGCGCTCCAGTGCAGATTTGCAGGCGCGCACTAGTGCACGCCTGTAGATCTGCTGGCAGTGGGCTTCTGGCTGGCAAGCTTCTCCGGTTGGTGGAGAGCCTCCGGCAGCTGGAAGCCACCATTTTGGACACCAAAGCCACCATTTTGGACGCCGAAGGACTGCGGAGCATCGAGCTTGCGCTGCTCCGCATGGCGACAGACTTACATGGCTGCCGGTAATTTCCATTTTAGTGCGTTTTCTCCCGTTTCCCCCTCCACATGTGGAAAGGGCCATAGATGTACACACAGACACATACACACACACCAATATACATATATACACAAAAAGTATCATAAGCCAGAGGGAAAAAGTCTCTGGTCTGAATTCAGGATAGGAAACAAGAGCAATTTATGCTCAGAAATTTTATTCTGACTCTTGAAAAATATTTTCCAGTAATTTCTGAGGAATTACCTGAATTAACTACATTCTGTTCTCTTTTTCACAGAACTAGACCAATTCAGACCATTTTCAGATTCTGTTGCTGTTTCTTCTGCCGTTTCTCTCTCTACAATCAAATCCTGCTAAAGAGCAAAATGTTACAATCATTTATAGCTGGGTTGTTTCATGGGCACTCAGACAGCATTTTCTTAAGAATTCTTAAAAAAAAAACACCACTATACACATAATCCAAAATCCAGCAGTAAGAGGCTGAGATGCCAAGCACACAGAATAATGTGATTATCTACCAGCTCCACATTACCTTGATCAAACGATAAGAATAACCTTCACCACCACAGCAGAAATGATGAGAAACTTTATAGCACACTCACCAGGGAAAAAATCCTTCCTGTTGGAAAATGCAGCCTGTGGGCAAGACATTACCTTGTTATTTTTCCCAGGTAAGACTTAAAATCTATGCCTGCACTCTCTTGCGTATAAAGTACAGTAAAACTTATACTGTGGTGAGAAATTTACTGCAGTAAGTAATTATTCATTATCTATATGATTGGTTTTGTCTTTCTAAAAAAAGAATCCCTTTTAGACATAGATGAGCGTTTCTTTTCTTTTTTTTTAATAATAACTTCCCCAAATTTACTTTTGTTCCATAAATTCAATGGAGGTTACATAAACTGAACTGGATGGCAGGAGGGTTGTTTTGTTTTTAACAACCAATGTGGCATGAGACAAAAATGACTGATTCTCCCATCCAGCCAGAGGTATTTTTGAGTTATTATATGCCTTCAAGTCAACTCTGACTTCTGGAAACTTAAGCTTTTAAAGCAAGATTTATGCCATGGAAATTTCATACTGCCTTCCTCTGAAGCTGGGAGAGTGTGACTTGCTCAAGGTCACCCAGTGGGTTTCCACGGCTAATTTCCTGTATCTTCAGCCATGCTAGTGGTGATGAATTAGGGTTACTACTACCTCTTTTTTTCCCTGACAGGCTCTTCCACTTCAATAACAACACTAAAAACTCACAAAAAGCCATAGTAACTCTGATTATTTAACACCTGTGCTGCTTTTAAAATGGTTCCTAACCTAATTACAGTGACATTTACCCAATTACACAACCTATGATCTAAATGAGAGGGCAATTCATTCCACTAGTGAACATACACTTCCCGCTTGTACCACAAGCTGCCACCATCTCTACTTACAAAAATATTTGGTACTCTCCAGGAGGCTGAATGGCTTTAGTTGTCCATTGGGGTAGCTCTTTCCACCTAGCAAAAAGGCAGGGCCAACAGAGAATCATCATCTCTGATGGGGAGGAGATTCCCTCTGTTTCATAGACTTAACTATTCCTCTAAATGAAGTATTATGGCAATTTCCATACTATACAGTTATAGTGCTATTATTCCACTTTCAACATCCTATGGAATTCTGAGACTTGCAGTCTAGGAAGGGGTATTTAGAATTCTCAGCTAGAGAGCTCTTTGGCTTCAGTAAACTACAAACGCCAGAATTCCACAGGAGGTTGAAAGTAGAATAATAGCACTCTAACAGTGTAGTGCAGAAATGGCCTATGATGGATGCAGTTTTAAGCCAGTTTGTATAGGATACTCCATTGAAAGGTTAGGTCTATTATTTGTATGTCATCCCAAGTAGGGTAGTTGTGTTAGCAACATCCCATTCCTTGGGGTGTCAAGACCCGAGACCAACTTGTGATGGCATAAGGTGGCACTTTGTGAGGTGGGGCAAACCACAACTGGGAGGTAACTGACCCAGAAATAATCCCAAAGCCACCATTCCCACTGGAACTCCCACTCTCTATGGCCTTATCAGCAGCACACATAGCACATGGAGAGATTTTTCTGACCCTATATTGCTGTTGGGTCTTGTGGAAAGCCCAGTACCATCCCAAAGGGAGGGTCTTTTTTTCTCCCTCTGGTCCCTATGCCCTTGCTGCCAGGGCTTGAACAACGAGAAGACTCACAGTCCACAAAATACAATGATATTTTCATCATTTGAACTTATGAAGAGGACTCACTCAAAGCATGACACCAGAATTTCAACTTCCATCTTACCATCCATCTCAGCTTTGAACCATCAACAGACAAATTCATTTTCTGGACACCACTGTACAGTTACACAACAGCACCACATTGTATCTCAAACTCACTGATCAATCCATGTACTTACATGCCTTCAGTTTCCACCCTGAACACACAACCAAATCTATAGTTTAAAGCCAAGCCTTCTGATACAATCGAATCTGCTCAGACCTAGAAGACAGAGATACCAAACTCATGAAATGAAACTCATGATACCAAGCTCACCATATGAAGGGAAAAAAATCAACAAGGCAAGGCTTGTACCCAAGACTAATCTATTACAGAACAGACTAAAGACAGGAAATGGTTGAACCCCACTAGTGATCAATACAGCTCCCAACTAAGATCACCCAGGTGTATCATGAATGAACCACAACCTATTCTGGACAATAATGCCACCTTCTCAAGGGCTTTTGGTGGCAGGCCTTCACTTGCCTATAGACAGTTTCCCAATCTTAAACATTTATTTACCTGCAACATAAATGGAGAGACAGATATAAGACCTTGACCGCAAACCTATATGCTGACTCTGCCCATGTATTTACTCAGGAATGTCATCACAGGACCTAATCACATCACCCACAATATTATAGGTATTTTCACTTGCTCATCCTCTAATGTGATACAGTATATGTCATCCTCTGTCAACAATGCCCTTCAGCATTTTCAATTGGGCAAACAGGCCAGTCTCTGCACCACAGGACAAATGGACATAAATCAAACATTAGTAATGGGAATACACAAAAACAAGTTGCAGAACATATCAGACTTCTTGGGCATTCAGTTCCAGACCTCAGAACAGCAGCCCTTGAATAAAAATCTACAAAGAAAGATTGGAAAGAGAAACAGCAGAATTAGAATACATCCACAAACTAGAAGCAATGGTTTCCTCTCACACTATACATATTATACCACAAGGGTTCTCTTCTTGCCCATTTTATCACATCTTCTTTCTGGTTCCCAGACAGCATCATGCTACATTCTAATAACTTCCTCCATCATTCAAATGCTTATCTACTCACCTTGACTTTGGGCAATATCTTTCTTCCTGCCTCTGTCTCCGAATGATCATCACTTACTAAACTTGTCACCTCATCATCATACACACTAGTTTTGCATTTCTGTTACTATTCAGACACACAACCTGCTCTTTCATAGCTATAAATGTCTGTTCCTAGGCACTCTATTCCATGCATCTGAGGAAGCAGACTTAGTCTATGAAAGCTACTAACTTCTTTCTCTCAGTCAGTCCCAAAGGTGCTACAAGATTCCTTTGTAAATCACAAAATAGATACTCCACATTCTGCCTTCTTCCAAATGACACAATGTACCCAAGCACATCACCTACCATCCCTCTGTCCAGTTCCTTCCATTCCACAATCATGCATATCCAAGCACCTTCACATTGAACCAATGAGCAGTAGTTGGAAATGGTTGAACTTGACTTTAAAACACAACACACACACACACACACACACACAAATCATGCTTTCTTTTCCCTCAGCACACTCACCTGAAATTTTCCTCCCCACCTGGAAATCTGGGGAAGCACAGCAAGTCCATGAGACTTCACCAACATCCAGAGATCTGGCAATGCTAGAAACCATACTGTGGTTTCCATGTGTCAAGTTCTTTTCAGCTATTATGGGGTTGTCCGCCATCATATGGAGTATCACCGTTGCAAAGTAGGTCTGGTCATCACAGTCCCATTCTCCAAGTGTTTCCCTACCACAAGGACAGGCAACATGAAGTCTTCTAGATATTTAGGACCACTAGTCCTATGGCCCCATGACATTGGCCATGCTAGTTAGAACTGATAGGATTTGTTGTCCAAAATATCTGGCAGGCATGAGGTTGTCTACTTGCAACTGGATGCTACCTTATGGAAAAGTTTTGAGGACTGCATGGTGCAAACTCTGGTTCAAGGGGCTTATATTTTAGCAGTACTCCATTTCAAAACTAGTAGTCATTAATATAGATTTCTATTTTGAACATTTAAAGTATGGGGATGCAGATTTATTGAAAAATATCTTCTGCATCTACTGATAAGGACTTTTTCATTCCTTTTTCTAATAAGCCCTGCCTCGAAGTAATCCAAGCTTTCATTGCCAATAACGTTTTAGGAAAAAAAGATCTTCAGCCAAATAACAATGCAGGCTTTCTTAAGATTTGTTGGTGTTCTTTGCTATAATAAAATCAGCATTTGAGGTGAAACAGTTTAAAGGAACTCATTTAACTGTGACTTACTGAGCTGCTAGAAGTTTTTCCATCTAACTTGAATGCATGTTATAAATTGTATTACACATTTCCCATTCCCATTTATAGTCTCAGGTTAATGAAATTCCTTCACCAAAAACCAACATAGGCCCTTTCCACACGCGGAGGAAGCAACGCCCAGAAACACACTGAAACGGAGCTTACCTGCAGCCGGGTAAGTCCATCGCCACGTGGAGCAGCGTGAGTTCGCCGCTCCACACGCGTTGGCGTCCTGCGGCGTCCCGCGGCATCCAAAATGGCAGCTTCCGGCTGGCGGAGGCTCTCCACCAACCGGAGAAGCTCGCCAGCCGGAAGCCCGCCCCCTGGCCAGTCTGCAGGCACGCACTTGCGTGAGCCTGCAGATCCACACCGGGCTCTGCGACGGGGCTGCATGGGGCTGCACGCCCCATGCTTTTTAAAAACCACAAGACAAGTGGTTTTCAAAAAGCATACGGTGGCACCACTTCCGGTCGCCCCTGTATGGATTGGGGTGTGGAACTACACAAAAGTAGTCCGCCCCAATCCATGTTACAGTGTAGACGACCTCCATCAGAGGTCGCTCTACACCGTTTTTTAACCCCTTGTGGAAAGGGCCATAGAGTTACTTTCACTGCATGTGTTTCCTAGGCTTCCATGAACCTAAAGGAACAAAGTGGTGTTTTTGATCTATTTGTATTTAAAGCATTTCTCTTTAATTTGCCAGTCCACTAGAGCCTCCAAGGTGATTTACACAATTTAAAAACTGACTAAAATGATTTCTTAATAAATAGTTTTAAAATCACAGATAGTTAAAATAGCCAGTTGTATGTCATGGTTTGAACTATATCTGCAATATTATCAATGAGGCTAGAAAAAAAGAGTCACATGTGAACTAAAGTTTTACAGCCTTCAGAGCCTCCTTGGAGGGCCCCAAAGCCCCCAACTTCTCCAAATTATAGTATAATACAGGTATTTAGCAAAAGTGGCAGCTGGTGGCACTCCCCATGTCAAGGAAGTAATGAATCCATTCCAAGTTTTAGTCTGATCTTTAAATATACTATTCTAGATTCTGTACCCTGTGCCCAGAATATGTTCAGTGATTTGAACAGCTCCTTTACAGTTCAGATGAAACCCCAGAGGAGATTCACTTTCCCACTGACATGGAAGAAACCAGCCACTATTGGTCACCAAGGAGTAAGCTCCTCTGACTGTAGTACAACTCACTTTTGTGCAAGCACACATAAGATTGTACTGAGCATGCCCAAGTTTTAAGATTTGCTGAGGAGAGCTTTCTCTCGGCCTCACCACCATCATGGATAAGTTTGGGGAGGATACAGGAGGGAGCCTTCTTGGTGGTTGTGGATCTCCCTCCCATGAGAAATTCTGTTGCTCCTCTCTCTCTGCTTTTCTTCTGCTGAAAAGCCAATACCTTTTTTTTTTATGCAGGTGTTACCAAACCACCCCATCCCCAAGTTTGAAATGGTTCAATCAGTGAAATATGATTTAATTGGGAAAATACATTAATCGTCATTGATCTAAAATGAACCCTGAGGTGACTGGAAGGTTGAACTGGGAGGAAAATTACTAACTGAACACATGTGCTGCAAAGTACGTCAGAAGATCCCTTCTAGACATAGGCAAGGTCACTGTCAGGCAGATTACCAGGTAACTCCAGAGACGACAGATTTAAGCTGAAGCTGTAACATCTCTGATATCACACAATAGCAACAGGAAGTTTCCACCAAAACACTGATTGTTTCAGCCTTTCTTCCTTACACCTGGACATTTCTCTGTATTGTTCCCTTACCTGTCCACAATTACAGAACTATTACAACAGCCATTGACTCTTTGTCACCTAATGCTAAGACTATTAACCCATTCAGACTCCATTGTCCACGTTGCAACTCCCATTGTTTGCTCAGCCAGAGAGCCATTCACACTCATGGCCTCCAGGGAAATTTTAGGTATAAAAACCCTCCATTTTGAGCAGTTCGATGAAGTATCTCAATTGCTGAATGCCATACTGTTGCTCTGATTTCCAAGCAAAGTGAGTTCCTGATTTCCAAGCAAAGGAGTTCCTAAGCCACATCACTGCTCTATTCACTGCTCTCTGGATCAGTAATTACTGCCCATTCCCTAAAACTTTGCTATCAACAACTTTCCTCCCTTTATCCTTCGGTTAGCTCTCATGTGAGTGTTTGGATTTTTGTGTCCATGATTGGACCTTTTACAATAAAACACATTTTAGTTTATTTTAGAATGTCTGGATGGTTCTTTCCTGCTAGGACCCTGTGAATATTGGTGCAAGATCTTGGTCCTTTTCGCACCTTACCTCGTCGCAGCAGTGGGGAGCAGCGTTTGCGTGAGCAGCCACTCACGCGAGCTGCTCACGACAGCCCTTTTTTGCCTCCCGCATGCCTTCCTTCTAGTGCAACCGTCGCACGAGCGCCCCGGCCCTTTCTTCCACAACGCAGTCTGGGAGTTGTAGGCTGCGCAGGGGGAAGGAAGCGCGACCGGGCCATCTTGCTGACACACCGCACAGAGGTAAGTGCGCAAGGGCGCTGCGAGCATTGTGCGAGTGCAGGGCATTTTCGACTTAAAGCCGAAAATCAAAACATGCGCACACGCCCCAATTTAGCCTCGTGAGCATCGCGCAAGGGGGAGTGCGTCATACGGAACATCGCTCCCACTCATGAGATGCTCAAGGGGCGCTCGCACAAAAAAAAAGCATGCAAAAAGGGCCCTTGTTAAGTTGCCCCCCTCTTATAGGCCTCCTAATTGAACTAATTGATTCCCCCATTGTCATTTGGAGGTACTGGCATTGTGGGTGGACCCCTGAGTCACCCATGTTTTGAGGTAACATTTGATTCAGCTTGTGTCAGGAGGAGGTAATGGAATGTGTTGTGCTTCTAACTTTTTTGTGTTTAAAATTATTTTAACTGTGTTCTTAACAGAGTTGTTATTTTAATTTTTTTTTATCTTTTGCACAAATAGCTGTTAGCTGATTATAAGCCACCTTGAGTCCTGTACTGAGAGAAACATAAGATATAAAAAAAATAACAGAAGGAAATAATAAATAAGTTAATTGAAGTTAGATCCTACTGAAATGCATGGGGCAACTTTGTCTCACCTCCAATGAAATTCCACTGATTTCAATTCAACTACCTTAGAGCATACTCTTATGCCCGTTTACTCAGAATCCCACTGAAATCAAGGGAGCTCACTCCCAGGAAAGTGAGCAAAGAGTTGCAGCCTCAGTCTAGGTAAGCCACCTTATCATTTCAGATACATGAAGCGCATGAAATGCAGACTTCCCCCTCTCTTTCCCACCCACCCCCACTTCATCTCCACAATCTTAGGCAACTGCAAGCCTTTCCAAATTAATCTTTTTCTGTTTGTTCTGCTTGATACATTTTTAAAGGGGAATTAATCAGGGAATAATGTTAATGCATTTAATCTCTTGCAAATTACAATAAGGAAACTTTTCTTTTTTGCTTAAGCATGACTGTTTCCTTATACAAAGTCTGCTTCCTGAACACCCATACTTAATCCCCTCACACCCTCCAAAAATATGATAATAGTGGCTTTGCAAATGAAAGGATAACTTCTCATGCTGGAATGGGGCTATTATTATGCTCTATTTATTCTGCTGTGCATAATGAGATGAGCAGGAAGCAATTAACAAGATCAATACTATGCTAAAAAAGAAGAAGAAGAAGATTGTTGCCACAATTCTAGCAAATGGATTCACCTTCTAAGTATCTATGTTGTCCAGATAACAGCAGTTGTATATGGAAGAAATCTCTCTGCAACCTATTTAAACAGAGATGTGAGAAAGTGAATTTGGAACTTGCTATATACATTTCTTTACATACATTTCTTTCTACACACATTTCTAGATTCTAAGTATTGGCCTCAGGCCAACCTAATTCCAAATACTGGCCTGTTGTCATTTTATTATCACTGTAACTTGTTCTGGAAAAGAGTCATGTTCGTTTATATGACATATTGTTTTGAATGTCTTTGTGTTAAATTTTTTGTACCTTTGTGCTCTATATGTTCCTCTATTGTGCAACAGCCTGTCCTAGTGTGTCCCAGTTCTCATCCATGGGCATTCATTAAATTCTTGCAGTAATAGCACATTGAAGAAGTTACCTTCAAGTGTCAAAATTTCATGTCTGTGTTTGAAAAAAACTCAGTATGGGGAAATTATTAGAATGAAAAAAAAGAAACAAAATCAGATCTCTTTTAAACTTCTTGCTATTCTCTTATTTGGTTTTCCAGGGAAAACTGGAAAAATGTTTAAACAAAAAAAAAAAAAACCCTCAGAATCTCATGCTATTAACAAGATCTTACATGCCACATAAAACTATTTACACCATTCTTTCTTGATTCAGAACTTATGCCAGTCTACCGAGTGTCTACATGTAGGGTTGCCAGGTAAGTGGGTTCCTGTACCTTTAATGGTAGCGTGGAAGAGAGAATTTCAGCAGGTGAAGCTTGTTTGATGAGCAACTTCTGTTGAAATTCCCTCCTTTATACAACTATTAAAGGTACAGAACCCCTATCCAGTTATTCACCTAGCAACCCTAGTGCATCTACAGTGACCTAGTAGAATTTTGGTTAACCAAATGAGATCTGCAGTGTTGCAGTGTAAGAATTTCAACTAAATTTCTTTTCATTTCTTCACCATCACTCCCAACAGACATTCAGGCCATTTCCACACGAGACAGGAAGAGCGGTTCACTGCATGTCAAGAGCGGTGTTTTATACCCCAATTCAGAAAATGTGCTGTCTGCCCCCCCTCCCCCATTTACATTGTACTGCTGTTGAAATCATTTGAGCAAAAGATGTGCCGTGGGTGGCTTTTTGGCCAGAGAATTTGATCCTGAAGTAGCAATGGAAACATTTGTTAAATTTATAAAATGTTAATCCTCTCATATTGATTTTTAATCCTATTCTTACTCTTTGCTCTGTCTTAGCCACCACTCAAATGGCAACAGAGCAACTAAATCAATTAAAAGTCAGTCCTTTGTAATCATAAGCAGTTCTTTCAACACACTAGAAAGGTACCTTTCAGCAGCTGGCAAAGCAGTGGCATAAAATTCAAGCTCCACATGCCCCATAGTTAGCTTAAAGAACTTTCCTGATTTTTAATTCCTCTAGCTTCTGTCATTGTTGATAAGAGTAAAAGAAAACCTGGAGGAAAGCAGTATTTAAAGCATAAGCATTGCCTTCATTTTATACTATCAGTCTATGGGCAAAGGCTTGGCGGCATTTACAGATGATGATTAGTAAATGCTTATTTTAAAAGGGAATGAGGTGCTTTATTTAGCAAATCAGACCCCAGTGAAAATCTGGCCATTTCTGCATGATGGGGCTGTGCAACTTTGGTGACAGGATGGCAACGATCGGTTGCGCTTCCACACAACATCATCACTGGCCCACTACCATCCTGTCCCTGAGGATCATGCTCACACGGTATTTGCAAAATGGAAAAAAATCTATTTTGTACCTACAATTGTGCAGCGTTCCCGTACTCACAATGGTGATGCTTCCTTCCATAGTGCAGATGGGAAAGTGCCCGGCTGCACTACAGATGGAAGAGGCGGGACCATTGTGCTCCTTTCCACAAGGAGCTGGTGAGGTGCAGAGGGGAGTGTTCCTGTCGCACTCCCTTCCTTGTTGGTAATGCTGTGGGATGACACACAAGGACATCGTCATGTGGAAATGGTCTCTTCAATGTGATGCCAGGGACATTAAGCCACTAGGATTTGTTTTTTCCACTCTTCTTTCTCCTTTATCTTATCGAATTAAGTAAAACAGTGTGCTAGAAACTAACAAATAAAACAAAAACAGAATTCAAAGATTTGAAGCTGTTGGCATCTACTTGTAGGAGTAAAAATATGGTTGGTTAAAAATCTGGGGCACAAACTGTAAGGAATCTCTCATGTGCAAGCCCTACTGAAGCTGTTGGATGCTTTTGTGCTCTTGTAACAGCTTACATACCTTTTAGCTGGATTCTCCAGAAGAACAGTGGGATGGGACCTAAGTTTGAAAAGGAATGGATGAGTCTAACAGGAACCACAGATTCTTCTGCTGAACCTATTGACTAAAAGGAAAGGTGGAGATCATATGGCCCATCAGCTGCATATGGGGGTGGGTAGATCCATGCTCCTTAGCCTTGAATTAAAAACAACAGCAACAACAACAACAACCCACTAATGCAATTTTCAGCCAGAAAGGATTCTGAGGAGGGTGCAATTTTTCTGTCTAATGCTGTCTTGGCAGGATTCATCCTGAAACAGCCAAAAGTGTCCCCAATTTTTAGTCACTCCAGAGAATGACAACAGTGCAGCTTCTGAAGGGAGAGTAGGAATCAAAAACTGCCTTTAACTTTCCATAAATACCTATCCCTGACTGGCATTTCTTGTAAAATAGTGAAATGGACAGATAATGGATGTAGGTTGCACTTTCTAATAGTAGATGACAGGTCTTGAAGGTACCAGAATGCTTCTGGCATGGATATCTTTCAGAACATTTCCAAGTGAATGATGGCAGAATCAAGCAATGAATAGCATGTTGTATAGGAATCTTGATCTTTATTTTGACATGTTATCCACTTTCAGTAAACATATGAAGAGTGGAGAATCCTTTCACCTTCCCTGCTCATCAGTATGCCCATGTGAAAAGTGATGAATCTGAAATGCATGCATGGAGACCTTTTGCACCTTTCTGAACAGGTTTATGCCGGGTTCTGGCTCATGTGCAGAGCCTCCATAGAAGAATCTCTCTGTTCCTTATTCATTACTCTTGGCAAAGCAATAATGGAGAGGATGGGGCAGGAACACCCCCCCTCATCATGTGCTGATTTAACCACAAAATAAAACCACCTAAACAGAGCTTTAGAGGAAATATAGAAGCAGGAGAGAAGATGGGAAAGAACAATTATCTTCAGGAGAGTACCAAAGGAGCTTGTAGTGGACAGGAGCAGAGAACATAAATACTCCCAGATGATGATAAGAAATGACAGAGGAATATGTCAGAAAGGGCAGGGAAGTGAGACATCTTGTCCTCAGAGTAGCACTGCGAGCTTCAGAATTGTATTAGACCCAAGTCAGTCAGTGGAAACTGCAAACTCTCATAGTGACACACCTGCACAAAAGGTCCCTGTTGCAGAGATAACTGCAAACTCCACAAACATATTGATTTCACCTATGCTTGTTAATCTGTTTGTAATTGATGCCCAAGACAAACATCAGTGATAGCATCTCTTTACTTCAAAGACAGGGAGACCGGTCACACAGAATCCCACTGAAGAGATTTGTCTCAAGTTCATTTATTAACCTGAAGTATTTATTTTGTGTCAGGAGCAGAAATGTACAACTGGACATCTTATCTGCTTGTATAACCATGTTCTTGAAAATCTGAGCTGTTCCATCTTCCCCACTTGTGCATGATAATAAAATCTGTAGAAGAGGTTTCTAAATATATCTGCACAGAGTTATCAGATTCAATTACACCTGTTCAGGAAAGTAATCAATACCTATTTCACTAGATTTAAGAAACCTGATATTGCCATTCAGGGGATTGGAAATTTCTTGATGTTTTCTTCTCTCTACCTGGTAAACCATCTTGTATAACCTTCCTACAAATTTTCACCCCCTAAAGGAAAAACAGCTCCTAAAATCAGATATGTTAGAAATAATGTGAATTTGAATGACTTCATGTGCATAACATTGGGCACGTTCACCAAGCCTTACTAGAAAGAAGTACATAATTCATGCATACAGAGAGATTTCTGCACTGTTCTGAATTATTCTACATGCTTCACAAGAGGACATTTGGAATATGCATGCCTTGGCAACATTTTAGAAATATATGTAGCCTGTTGTTCAATTTACATGACCCATATTATATATATCAATAGATTATACAGTTTGCTGTATAAAGCAATTAGCCCAGTTCAATAGTGAGCTGGTAAGAGCTTCTTGGGGAAGTTTCTGAACACTTTTCAAAAGGACTCTTTGTAGTAACTGAATTTGGACATTATCAAGCCATGAATAATGGTGGAAGCACCAGGAGGTTATGTAGCCAGTGCACTCCTAACCAAGTTGGTGAGTCAAGCCATGAGTATTTCTTCACAGTCAAATGCACAAATGGCTCTAATAGTAGTATCACAATCTGCAACCATTCTGCTAAATTAGGGAGGAGAACAATTTCATCAAAAGCAGTCTGAAACGACACTAACCACATGAGATTCAGACAATGGGAATATGTCATTCGTTTCTAAACATCAGACTTTGTCCTAATAATATTTGAGTGGTCATGAGCAAACCGTTTGATGAATGAACCTCATCCTCAGCTTCATATCTGTAATTTCAGAATAAAGGATGAATTGGTATCATAAGGTTATTGTGTGAACATTGAAAATTTTGTCTAACGAGGGATCTCACATGCTAGTTCCTCAAAAAATAGCTGTATATCTCAGCTATAATTTCATCACATTTTATGGGAAGTGCTGATGAGACAACAGCAGGTTTAATAAAAGTTATTCAGGACTCTTCCAGGTGAGGCAAATTTGTTGAGTGGTAGTGGTATCTCTTGCTGTACATCTCACTTTGTTAAAAAAAAAGTCCAGATGATGTTTTGCTAATCACACATTGTTTTAGACTATTACTTATCCTTCTGTGCAGTATTCTAAAGTATTCTGTTCCTAGTCAAGATATATATAGATATATAGATATAGTGAATTTTGACAATTCAAGTAGATATGTCTAATCCCTCAACCTTCACCATTTTCGACATGCTTCTTCTCTGTTCCCCATCTCACCCCACCTGCTTTATATCTACCTTTGAACATTTTTAACTTAAAAAAAATCTCTCTAATGCCTTAGAACAATAGGCTGATGGACTTAGAAATATCACCCTTTCCACAAACATTAATCACCTACTTCAATAAAATAGTCGTGAACTAAAAAAAATAAGAAGGAATTGGAAAGAAATAGAAGAAAAATATGTGTCAATTGCAACACATCTGGAAACACTACTGGGACAACATCCACATCTAATGTTACAATTCATGCAAGAAACAGGATGTCCAGAAATCAGCCAAAATGTCTTACTTTTCTTGTGGTTAGTTGCCATTGAGTCGGTTTCAACTTATGGCAATCTTGTGAATAAGAGATTTCCAGGAAACCCTGTTATTAACAAACTTGTTAAGATCTTGCAAATTCAGGCCAGTGGCTTCCTAGATCAAATCCATCCATCTTTAAAGCAGTCTTCCTCTTGTCTTGCTGCCTTCCACTTTACCCACATTTACCATCTACTCAAATCATGCACATGATCACATGATATGTCCAAAGTACAACAGATTCAGTTTAATCATTTTGTTTTTAGGGATAGTTCAGGTTTGATTTGCTCTAGGACCATTTATTTGTTGTATCCAAAAAACTCTCCTCCAGTTTCACATTTCAAATGAGTTGACATTCTTCCTGACAGTTTTCTTCATTGTGCAACCATACATAGAACCATATGTAGAGAGTAGATATACTATGGCCGTTACTTTTCTACTGAAGGTTGTTTTTTTTTAAGTTAGGTGTATGTTTGGATGGGAAAGTGGTAAGTGATGTCAAGACATATTAAGAAATAACATAACATGCTGGAACAGAAATCAATACAAATCCCCAGCAATAGTAATTGCATGCTATGAAACTAACATATGTGTTGCCATATCAAAGGTTTCTTTTATCTCTAACTGTATCTATTCATATTATCTATATAAAACATGGACACAATACAGACAGAGCCCCAGTGGCAGAGTAGTTAAATGCTGGTACTGCAGCCACAAGATTGTGAGTTTGATCCTGCCGGGCTCCAGGTTGACTCAGACTTCCGTCCTTCTGCAGGTCAGTAAAATGAGTACCCAGCTTGCTGGAGGCAATTAGCTAACACATTGTAAACTGCTTAGAGAGCACTTAGCTGATAAGCGGTATAGAAATACACATGCTATTGCTATTGCTAGAGAGGAATAATTTTAAAAAAGATCCATTCAGTAAAGGCTCCTCATAAATGTGTCCTGTACCTCCCACATCCACTCTGAACCCTGACCAAACTTTGGAAGTCACTTTCATGAAGACGGAAATCTAGTCCATGTTCCCAATAGTTTTGCTACCAATCTCCACTTGGCCATGGAAACACACTGAGTGACCTAGGACAAATCCCATTCTCTCAGTCTCAGAGGAAGACAATGGCAAATCCCCCTCTGAACAAACTTTGCCAAGAAAACCTCATAAAAGATTCACCTTCGGGTGGCCATAAGTCAGAAACAACTTGAAGGCACACAACAACGACAACAATGACAACTGCTGGGGATCAAATTTCTTGGACCCCAGATCAACATGTATGGCACTCTGGAATTCAAATAACTATTTGAATGGCTTCTTCCTGTGGGGAAAAAAAATCTGAGTACTCTTGAAAGATTAGATCATATTATTACATGACTGTTGGGTCAAAAACACAATTGCAAAGTATTCAACAATATGTCAAGGCTAGTAGTACTGAAGGCAATTGAGAAACCTAAAAAAAGATAGTTTTCACCAGCATGATCTATTGATGCCAGAAAAAAAAATGCACAGTGAAATCAGGAAAGCTTAGTATGATAGATCATCACTGACTGAAACTTCTAAAATGTCTGTGAAAAAAAAGAAAAGAAAAATATAAGCAGCTAGAAAAATCTGTCCTATTTTGCCAAAGAAGAGGTCCGACATTGCTCAGTTTGCACAGTCTGGAAGTCTCACTTGAAAGCCCTTGACATAGGCACTCCTCACCCCCATTTGTATGGATAATGAATGCAAAGTAGTCATATTTATGGTAGAACCTCTGAAATCAATGGGACTTAAGTTAGTCATGATGAGCTGAAATCTCATTAAATTTGGTTGTTCTACAGCAAGAAGTGAAATGAGTAGGCAGATACAGGCAATGCGGCAGGGAGAATAGGTTGCCAGTACAATAGGAAAAGAAGCTGGAAGTCTAAAGGTACCAAATCCTGTCCAGTCTTGGAAGTTAAGCAGGGTTGGCCCTGGTTAGTACTTGAATGAGAGACTGCCAATGCATACCAATGATGTGGGCTATCTTTCAGAGGAAGGAACTGGCAAAAACCACCTCTAAGTATTTCTCACCTAAGAAAATCCTATGAAATTCTTGGGATCACCATAAATAAAAAGGTGACTAGAACACACATACACACACACTGTACGTGAAGTAAGTAAAGAGCCAGTCTGGGAGAGAAATGGCTGAGAGAAAAATAGAAGAGTTTCTTCATGACAAAGAGAAGACTAGGGAAGGAAAGTACAGACAGGAGACAACAAGTGAAGAAGATCAGTAGAACAAGAACAACATATTTTAATATTGAAGTGAGGTTAATCTTTTTGGAAAAACAACTGTCAGCTCCTGAAAGAACCAGAGTTCTGGGGGGAGTGAAGGGAATGGACAGATTGACTGAAGCTGAAATAGTGACTTGTTGGTTTGTGCACACTGGTAAAGGGCACACTGGAGGTCAAGAAACAAGGGGGAAAGGACTGTAATACCATGATACATAGGCTACTCTTCAATAGAAATTATATTTATTATACTGTTGGAAACAATTTTCATTCTGCTACCATTGCTTCATATACTGGACTTCCATTATGTCTTATCTGAATTCTAGTCTTATTTTTTAAATCATCATCATCATCATCATCATCATCATCATCATCATCATCATCCTTTGCTAATATTGCCCCCTTTGCTGAAAATTAATTACTTTTCTATGAGCCTGAGCTCCACTATAAATCCAGTGGGAAAAGTGGGATCTAAAGAGTATATTGGATAGTTGCATTTAGTTTAAAATATTTTGTGAGGTAGATCACAAGGCTGATGTTAAATGTTTCCTGCAATACCATCCATTGTTAATTGTGATATATAGAAATTAAAGTGAGTGAAAGGCCTGCTGATCTGAAGAGAGAGCAATTGTAAATCCAAATGGAGAAAACTGATGGATTCCATATCAGTGGCTTGTTATCCCTCATTAATGCTATTTGAGTCTTTAAATGAGCTACTCCATGTGGTGAACTCTACCGCCAAAAGTCTTTCAGATCTTGGATTGTGCCTCTAAGGTCTGGAATAAAACCCAGAATGAATTTACCCTACAATTGACATGGAAGCTTCTGGTTTTCCTTGGTCAGTCTATTTTCTGTGTGAGTAAAACTGTATCTAACCCCCGTCTTTTCAACCAGACTTCTACAGAAGTATTATAGAGACACCTTTGGCTACAGGAGTCACTTTTTGTATCCCACCATTGGCTATGCATTAGAAAAGCTGAAAGCACCCCACAGATCTTTGAACTGGCACTGCTAAAATAACTAGAGGCAAAGTATGGATGTTTGTTGCCAGTTCTACCACAGGAACTGATTGTGAAATTTCAAATATATTATCTGGTTATGCGGTCATGAGAGCTAGATATGCAGTATTTATTAGTGTACATGATTTCCAGTCCAGAAGCACAACCCTGTGCTGATGCTTGCTTCTGCGTACAGGCCAGCTTTAGTGGATGAACGCACTGGATTGCTTTCTATCAGTTTTCATAATAGCTTTTTACACAACATTAGATTGAAATGCTCCCTTATTTTTTTCTACAGTTCAATGACTACTTGAATCAGGAGAGTACACTTGAGTCTTTGAGAAGTCCCTAAAGTAACTATGAGTCACACAGCAGATATCACTTGGAAAATCACATTATGAATATTTGCATAGACAATTTATATCAACAGTGCTGAGGGATGCACTTTTTGAGGTATCTTGGACAAGAAAGCATCATGCAAAAGACAAGTTTCCAAGAAGAACAATTTCTGTTACAGTCACCTTGTATAATCTCAAGGTGAAGGTGAAGAAACAAACCTTACCAACATAGGCAAGTCCTTTAGCATAATTATTAGTGAGAGCACCAATGTGAGAGTCACTAGTTGTTCCATGAATTTCCTGATTTCTTCATATATGGAATGGAGACAATTTGACATTTAAACTGAATGTGTGAGAAACAAACACTGACACTTCATTCATTATGAGTCCAGACGAACAGCTTTGAGTGCTGAGCCATAATGAGAGCCAGAGGAATGGTTTTATGTTCCCCTTGGCAAACCAGAGAGAGAACCTCTCCAAGTAGAACCATCCAGGAAAAACCCTCCCCTCCAGTCTCTTTAGCCCACACCTGTTTGACCAGTTCCCTTTGTTGACATAGGAGGCCTGTAAAAACTGTGCAGACCCCTGCTAGGAAGCTGCTGTCACAACATGGGGAAAATGGCATCTAGCAGCCAGCTTATGCTCTGTTCCAAGGACACAAACAGGGATCAAGGTAAATCTGGAGACCCTTGCTTCATTTAGGTCTTTTCTCCACAAATGAAAGGAGATAAAAAGCATTCTAATACAAAAGGAAGCAAAACTGATAGATTCTTCCAGGTTTAGTTTGAACATCTAAACTATAGCACTATTATTCCACTTTAATTCCACGGTTCTGTCTTATGTAATCCTGGTGCTGGTGATCTGGTGGGGGACTAGAACTCTCTGGCAGAGAATTCTAAATTTATTTTACTAAACAGCAAACCTCAGGATTCCATAGGATGGAACCATGGCAGTTAAAGTGCTATAATTCTGTAGTGTGAACAGGCCCCAGATTTGAGTAGCATTTGATCAAAAACACTGAAAATAACCAACCAAATTATATGAGACATTACATGTGTATTTAATAAGCACATTGGTTGGAATCCTGTTGGTTAATTTCAACTAGAATAGACTCATTCAATCACTGATGAATGACAAGTCAACACATACATAAACCCAGTTGATTCAATAGCTCTAGTCTAGTCAAGAGGAAAAACAATGGGATTTTGGCCATTATTGAAAATGCAAATAGCAGCTACTTCAGGGGTAGAATCACAGCAGGTAGGAGTGGGGAAAGTTTAACCCTTTCCTCCTCTGTTGGAGTCTGATGAAAATAATTCTTCTGAAGCTGTTAATGCTTCGAGATGAAAGCTTTCACTGGAATCAAACTGTCCCAGCTCTGAATACTAAAATCCCAATAATTCCAATCTTCTCCAAGCAGATTCCATGTGCATTTTAAAACCATGCAGAATGCTATATTTAACATCATCTCTAATTTGGTCCAAAATCTTAATAGTTAATAGGTATCTTGAAGGATTGTAAACTGTAACATTGATAATGAAATCTTTTTTTAATTTGCTCAGATATGTGACCAAAAATGCTTTGCCAGTTTAGTGGGAGTATCCACAAAGTACATAGATCTCAGCAACCAGAGAATCAATGTGAAAATTGTCAAGGGCCTGAAATGCTGAAAAAAATTTAAAGGGACAATTTTTCAAATGCACAGGGCAGGGCAGGAGGAGAAGGAGACAGAGATAGAAACAGCTAAATCACAGAACAATAACCCTGAAGAAGTTTTCCCCATTATATCCTGTAGCAGAAAACTCTATTAATAACAAATAGAAATGCTATTTGCATATTCAGAAATATTATTCCATGTGAAGCCAATAAATACAAAGAAGTTTTCAAATAACACTAACAACATTTACTCAATTTTTCTCAATCTCTAAATTCTAACATGAGACTTAGATAAGAAACAAAGCTGACATTTACTTTTCAGAAATAAATTATCTGGGCAGAGATTCAAAGTGCATACAGTATATTGATAATCTGGTATGTCTGAGAGTTATATATTCTGTGCTCAAAATGTCAAGAATATACCAGCTATTAACAATCGAGCATTTGCCCTTAGCTTTCACTCAGCCCTTGTGGTTGATGTTCTCAAGTTTCTATCCAGATTTTTTTTTAGTAGTAATTTCCTATGAATTAATGGAAGCAAGATTCTCTCTTATGCTATGGTGAACAGCCCTCATCTAATACTAATATCAACATTGCTGAGTAAAAAGAGGCAAAAGCTTGAAGGTAAAAAAAAACTTGTACACCCCAGCTACTAACACCAGCCCTGTTCACCAAGTTTTTAAAATGAGAAATGTAGCTTTGATGAATTTGGAACAGAATCTCTCAGTGAGCATCATTAGTAGATTCTAGGAGATACAGTCAGAAAGATCACACATACCACCAAACTCTGATTCTGTCAGGTCAACTTTTTTCTCCCTGCCATGTAATACTTTGATGTTTGAAAATGGGCTTTATTGTATTGTAAGAGGATGATGGGATTAGGCAAGAAACAGTGTGCTGGGAGCAAGAGAATGTTATTGTAACAAGCTTTGATAAGGACAAACAGATGTAGCTGCAAGGTCACACAGTAGGCAAACAGAATGAGAGTCTGGGAAGAGTTGTTTTACTTATCTGTCAAATTGAATGCTAGTATACACTAATTTGAAATGTTGCAGCTAATAAGGTATTGCAAATCCAATAGCTCTTTAGTCTTGGCAATTGCCAAGGTATGTAGATTTCTTTCTTGCCTTTTCTGAATAAAACGTTTGAAGCTTCCAAGTTTGTTCTCTGAACTTTAAGCTAGCCAGTACATGACAGACTCTCATTCTGATACCCAGATGACAACTATAAAACTTAATATACTCTTCAGAAGGTAGTGTCTGCAAAAATCACATCTACAGCAACATATGGTTGGACTGGGACCTCTAAGCTAAGGAACTCATTGGGGATTCTTGGTCCAGTCACCCTCAATCTAATTTACCTCCTTGTGGTCAAGTGGTCAAGAGGAGATCCATCTATGCCATCTTGAGGTCATTGGAAGAGAACTTATAAATGTAACTGATCAATATAATAAAGTATAGAATAAATTACGGAATACATACAACCCCAATTTTGAATATAATATCTGTAGAATACTGGTAAAATCAATTTGAATTCTATGCAATCAAATTACATGAAGAGAGTCTGAAGCCTTGGATGGAAAAAAAAAGTCATTTTCTCTGTTCAAACTTCAAAATTGTTGTTATTACATTGAATTCTTTTGGATCCCCAATTGATATCAGAAAATCCTCAATTCTGAAAAGCAACAACTTTAGGGTTCCTAACAGAGTTTTCCGTCTCCAGCAGTCTACTCTAATTCCTCCACAAACCAAGATCACTTAATTCTGACTGGGAACTATGATTTTTTGTGGGGGGAGGGTAGCCTTCTTCTATACACACACACTGAACTAGTTTAAATTGTTCCACCATTTGTCCATTGGAGAGGGATGTAGCTACCCAGACAGCAAAATGAGCCTATTGTTGCCAAAATAAGAATCCTTCTCCCAAATTAAATTTGCCATCAGTCCCCAAATTTCTAACATAGCAGTAACTTAAAGCTTCAGTTGAGCATTTAGAGATACAATTTAAGCATCCAAAGAAAAGAGGCAATCCAGTTACCAAGGGAATGGGAACACAGAAAAATATGTGTTCTAGATGTGAAGGACTTTCAGTGTCACACATTCTGCAATGCTAGAAATTTAGGGACTGAAGGAAAATTTCATTTGGAGGGAAAAGCTCTTGTTTGGGGTGGGAAATTCTCTCATTTTGCCCCCTCCCACTGCTACAGACTTGCCACTATGATAACACACCACAGATATCAATATAACATTCACATGTGTTTCTCCATGAATAAAAATAGCTGTTCCTGAGAAAGAAATTTACACTTCTGTGAGTGGGACCAACCTTCAGGATGTGGAATTACACCTTTGGATATAAAGGTTTTTCTGCAGTGGATATGAAAATCCTTTAAGACATGGAATGTGTGCAGCACTGCTTTCTGTTTATGATTTTTCAATGGCAGTCATCATCCAATATCAAAGTGCAGATTTAGGAAATGCATAGGAACCACTTTAATGAGCAGCCCCAAGCATAATACATCTGCATAATTGGTACACTTCCCAGGAAACAGGTCTGATGCAAAGTGTTTGAATAAATCCATACAGTGCATAATGTATGTTTCCACTGAGCTGGTGGGATTGCCTGCTTACCAGAGGCAATTTGGAAGCAAGACTCTCCATGGTGTATAAAGAAATTCTCAGCAAATTATCGTTTTCAGCAAAATTCTATACATGGCTACTCTGAAGTATGCCCTGTAGATTTCAGTGAGCTTACTCCCGGGCTGTTAGGTATAGGGTAGCAGCCTTAGGCTGTTAAAACCATGTTTCATGCCACTTAAGAGATTATAAAATAAGAGATCTGAATCATGTATACAATTGATATTGAGCAGTCAATTACCTAGCCAGTTGGAGAAGAAATTAGTAAATGAAGAGTTAAATTCTGAATATCCTGCTCAAATGTTGCACCCTCCTGCTCCAAACTCCCTTCTGATAATGCAGTAGGGAATTTCCATTAATGACAATTAATGGTTCTTCTTATTGTTGAATATTTATTTTTTTAATATAATTTTATTAAATAATTCAATTACATTATTAAAAGAGAAAGGAGAGCTTAATTATACAATCATACAACATTTGTCTTACCCGGATAACCCTTTTACAATAATTCTCCAGAAAATAAACAGACAATGTCCTATCCTTTATATATACATTTATACATTTATATTATCCTAATCATTCTTCATAGTTAATTTACAATATATATTTATATATATAGTAATGTCATACATTTACCATTAATACTTAATTTCTCATTTCTTAATACTCCTAGTTTCTTAATAACTTCTCCTTTACTCCACCTCACTTTCCCTCCCCCCTTCCTCAAAAAGTAAGTGCTCACATATATATAATTCATTCTCTAAATGTCAAGATATATATATACATGTACATATACATATATATACCCATATGCGTACACATATACACATACATTTTAAATAAGTAAATAAATAAATACGCGAGACCATTATTTTCCCTAAATTCTCCTATATCTATTCTGGTCTTTTTTTGTTTTGTTTTGTTAAGTTCTTTCTATCATGCCATCTCTTTTAACCATTTCAATATTCTTTCTTTTCAATAAATCCCTACTTAATCTAAACATTCTATTTTCTTTCTTTTTTTTTTTTTTCTCTTCAATTTCCATCCAGTATTTACAAATCATTATTGTTTAACATCACTAAACAACATTCAGCTTTAAACGTTCCAGTTTTACATATTCCATAATTCATATTTATCTTACTTTTATATTTCAATCACACAAATAGCTTTTTCCCCCATAACTTTTCCCATAAGGGTATTACCAAATTCCATCTATCTTCACACTGAATCGTGGGTCTCTCTGTCGTCCATATTCGAATCCTGTCATATCCTACCATTTCATATAACTTTATTACCCAATCCTCTATCTTTGGGGATTCCTTTTGTTTCCACTGTTGGGCATAAACTATTCTAGCCGCTGTAGTCATATAAAGTAAAATCCTCTGTCGTGCTTTATCTAATTTAGGTGTTAAATCCAATATGTTTAATAAGTACAATTCTGGATTAAGAGGGAAGTTAATTTTAAATATATCTTTAATTATCTTATGTATCTCTTCCCAATACTCTCTGGCTCTTATACACATCCACCATATATGATAGAATGTGCCTTTAGCATCACATTTTCAACATTTCTCTTTCTCTCCACTATAAATCTTTGCTAACCCCACCGGTGTTAAATGCCACCTCTAGATCATTTTATAAAGATTTTCTTTTAAGTTTGTGGCTTGTAACAGTTTCCATGTCCTTGTCCATGACCTAGACCAAGTTTCCAGTGGAATAGTATGCCCTATATTCCTTGCCCATTTTATCATGCTTTCTTTTACTATCTCTTGTTCCATATATATTTCCAACTTATTGTTGAATATTTCATCTTCATGCAGGGTCTGATAACAAATCCCATTTAAAAATGTATTTAAAGGGAAAGCGCAAGTTCTTGCTCCTCCACCTATTTTATTTCATGGAATTACTGGATAATAAATAAGAACATTAAAGCATTTTGTACACTGAAATGTGACACAAAAAGTAGTTGACAACAGTTACCAGAAAGCTGACAAACAGGTGGCTTGAGATGAGAAGAGCTAAAAAGAAATATCTAAAATTTAAATTTTATAAAGAGGTTGCTTCTTGTATTTCTTTCTTTTTTTGTTCCTTTCCTTTCTTCCTTTTTCATTTTTTAAAAGAAACAGTTCCTGTTATCTTCATAACTTCTAAACTGACTGTATAAAGGTTTACATCATGAGTGAAAGGCAGCTAAAACTACCCACAGAAAGAAAAGTAAACTTTTTGGCACATTGAGGATACTGTGAAGGTTAATGACAGTGTGTCCTGTTGCCCACAGATGAAGACCAGCCTATCATTAGACACAGCAAGGTTGACACCTGGCACAATAGATTGTGTGCATTGCTGAAAGATAATAAATTAGTCTTCATTAAATTTGTTATTTTGCATTGTTACTGTCAGGGCTGAAGAGAAGCAATTATGAGAGTTTCTGTCTTACATGCCAAAATAACATGACTGGAATTAGGTACTATGTACTATGTGTTTATAGTGTAGTTTGCTGCTCCTCCTCAAGCAGCAGAATGTGTTTGGCTAACTGTTCCACAAACAAAAGGGTAGCTGACAGTCGAATCTCTAGCTTCCCATTATTAAAGTGAGCCAGCACAGGTCGCCAAATAAGAATTATTACTCCATCACTATATCCCCTTCTAGAAATCCACATTTTCTATACTTACTTGAACTTTGACCATTAATAAATTTCCTCACACACATTATTCAGCCCAGTGTGTACATCATCAGGCCATGAGACTGAATGTAAAACCATATTTTGATTAAAATACCTTCATTTGAAACCTGCATGTTAATGTGTTCCCTTTGTACACCACTCTGGTATATTGTTCCAGGAGTACTGGACTGTAAGCAAATCTTGACTGAACCAAGAAAGCTGTCATCAGCAGAGAACAGATACTTTCATTTTACTAGCCAGTTTCCAGTATTTCATTTCTGATCAAGGTACTGGAGTACATGGTAGCATCTCAGATCCAGATGACTTAGATGACTGGGTTTTTTTTGCAGATTTATTTAATTATTTATTTGTCTTGGTGGATTATCTACATCAGGAACCAGAGAGAGGAAATGTGTCCCTCTTGGTTCTGCTGGACCTCTCTGCAGTTTTCAGTACTATTAATCATTGTAACATTAGGGTCGACTTCGTGGGATCGAACGTGGCAACCACATTTTACCATGATTCCATTCCTTCCTGGGGTGGGAAGCAAGCCAAAACTTGGTACTGGGAAATTCCTGTTTACTCCTTGACAATTGGCTTGTGGAATATCACAGAGTTTGGTTTTGTCCTCCATGCCATTTGATGTATAGATGAAACTGTTGGGAGAGATTGTCCAGAATACTGGGATCAAGTCACTCAAAGCATGCTCATGACAACCAACTTTGTTCCTCCTTTTCACCTAATTCCAAGGAAGTTCTTATAGGTCTAAACCAGCCCCTGTACTGGACAAAGGCAAGACAAATATGCTTCTGGAAAGTCAAAAAGCAGATCACAGAATAAGGGATTCATCCTATGTTGGATGGTGAGTGTGTTTCTGCATTCAGTCCTGAGCCTGGAAACTTAGGTTTCTGAGGTGATAAGGAGTGCATTTGCACAGTTAAAGTTGGAGGACCCACTGTACTTGGGAGGTTTTACCACATTGGGAAAACCAGTATAATTCTTTGCTAATTTCATTATTGAAGGAAGTAATGAATAATCATCCTGCTGCAGGAAAGTCCTTGAAGACTGTGCAAAGTTAAGTGTTTATTCTGCACAAAACATGCAGATAGTTTTGTTTTGTTTTTTGTTTTGCAAAGAAATCAGTAGAAAAATGAACTTGCAGCAAAGATTCTCATAAATTAACATTCAAGAAACCTGTTTGTTTGTTGTTCAAATATTCTTTCCATTTCTAGAATCCTCCTAATACGGAAGTTGGAACAAAAGGACAGAAGTGGGGGGGGGGAAGAGGAACAATCCATGGAGAAAAGTAAAGTAAATACTGAACATGTAATTCTTCCACAGTTTTAGGGGTGGTGGTGGTTTGCTTTCCTTTTAATACAAGGCCCAGAGAGGAAAGATAAAATAAGGAATCTAGAATGGATGACAGAATTAGAGTACATATCATTTCCTGGACTGTCATAATACCAGGAGACTGAAGAACCAGCCAGCTGCTACGATCTTATAGTCAAATATTTATGTTTTTTAAAGATTCTTTTTCAGTTTTAGGGAAAATGCCTGTGGAGCAAGAGTGAATTATTTATCAGTATCCATAGTACTGTGAGTTGAGAAATGTCAAGATTTTTTAGCATATTAATCTCAACCATGTCTGTAAGAAAAACAGCAAGGTCTAACAGCAAGGTATAAGAAGGTTTCAAACTTCTTAAGCATATGGTACTATTTATTTGATCTCAAGTATGCCCAGAGGGTTGGAAATGGCAAATAAAACATTTTCTCTACATCAGTCATGGGAACTAAATGACCATGAAGGTACTGTTAGACAGCAGCTCAGCTATTGCCAATGGTGAGGAATGCTGGGAGCTGTAATCCTACATTATCTGGAGCAGCAAAATGCCTTGGTACTTCCCTGGTCACACCTTGATCCTCCAGGCTTAAACTGCTGTAAGGACAAAACACCATTAATTCATCAAGCCCTCTTATACCTAGGAACGGATCAAAGCCTATTCTGCCCATTTTGTCTGAAAATTATAGTCATACATGATAAGCATGTACAGTTGTCTGCAACCACTTAGCTACCTGCAAAGGGCCTTATGGATTTAATATAGATGAGTTATAAACTATATATTCTGCCAGTGTTCAGTCCAGATTGTGGCATGTTTATTGAGGTGTGGCTGTGTTACACATCTAGAGAGGCTGGATAGCCATTTTTAGCACCTGCTGACCCTTGCCCGTTCCACACCACCAGGTTCAGCAGTCACAGGAAATGATGTTTCTAGCTACTAGAAGCCACTTCTAGCCACTTTTTGATACTGGTTTTCACTGTTGGAGGTGAAGGGCCCAAAATAGCATTGATGGGCTATTTTTGGCTGAAATATTTTCCAGCAATTCATTCTTTCTTTCTTTCCTTCCTTTTCTTTCTTTTTTTAAAGGATCAGGGAAGTCCCTGGGCTCATGGCTGCCAAAGGCCTTGCAGGATTGCCTCCATGGACCACACAATTCCCAGTTGCAGTTGGAAAACTAGCCGCTTCATTCATAGCTTTGTTGAACTATAATCATCACAACATCCATTCAGTGCTAAAGATCAGGATATATGTCACAGCAGTCTTTCTTGTGCAGCCTTAAACACTTATTTATACAGCTCCTTCAGACTGGTATGGCAGTTCCAGTCCAATAAAGTGCCCTGTCAATATCACTTTGCCCTGACTCCACCCTTTTATTACAACCTTTGTGTAACAGGGCTAGAGTTTTGATTGTTCCTCATGAAAGGTTAACATATAAAAGCTATTGCTTAGGTAGAAAAATAGATGAAAAATAAGCTAGCTGCAGATGTACCTTTATCTTGTCTCAGGTATGCGGTCTTGTTATGCTTAATACATGAGAAATTTTGGGAGTTAACGCGACCTGGGAAGAATTCCTCCCTGGTCTTCCCTGGTACCAAATACATCATCTTGAAAGTGTTGAAACTGTAAACATGTTTTTGTATCTGGTTTTTGGATGTAACTGACTTTTGGAGAAGGTATAAATACCTGTACAAATGTGGGCTCGAGGTTCTCAGTCTTTTGGAAGCTTACTTCCACTGAGACCCTGCGCAGTTTTTAATAAACTTTCTGCTTTTGAATCTGATGGTCTTCATTCCTTGGCAAGCTACTTCACTCAGAACCAAACTGTTTACGGTAGTGTGTTCTCTTTATTACAGTGACTTTAGTAACTCAGGCTGAGTCAGCAGTTATAAAACAAACTGTAACATTTATTATGGTAACAGTGGAAATGAAGTATTTTGTTAGAGTTCAGTTGTAGTACAATGTTGATATATTAGCTGTTAAGCTTCTGACAGACTTTTCATTTAATTCCTGCTTCACACATTAATTCCCTGTGTCTTTTCCTCAGCTGCTTAATCACAAACCAAGCCACTCCTCTCTTTGGCTAATTCTCACTGAAGGTCTAAAACACACAGAAATCTGCCTCATATAGAATTCCTCTCATCCTTAAGCCCTTTCCATACATACCATTGTGCTGGATTTCATTCTCAAGGTGCTATTCCTGTTGCCTAGCAACCATCCATCAAGTTGTACTGGCATTCCAAAATAGCTAACTCCCAAAACTCAATGGGTGACCTCAAGCAAGTCACATTCTCAGCCTAAGGGGAAGGCAACAGCAAGCATCCTCTGAATAAATCTTTCCAAGAAAACCCTATGGTAGGTCACCATAAATCAGAGCTGACTTGAAGGCACATAATAACAACAAAGTACCTAGAGCCATCTCATTAGCTCTCCCTACCTTTGCCAGGATAAATACAATAATAACAAATTAAAGAAATAATGATTGGTAGGCCTTTTGCGATACCTTTAGATCAGATGCCTCATTAGGACTATCCCTAGCCTTGAAATAATCTGAAGATATTTGGGTAGATGTGGGGAGGGGCAGAATAAAGAATGTATGCTGTCATAATAAGACAATTTGCCTTTTCCTTTTAGAAACACAAACTGATAACTGCAGGAATTGAGGAAGTCATACCTACTCAATATGAACCTTCTTGAGTCATAGTAACTCAAACCTGTGGCTCAAGTAATTCAGATATTTCTGCTCTGCACTAACTGGTAGAAGCAATCTAGAGTTTCAGACGGAAATCTTTTTTCTACCAGAGATTGGAAATGTTACATTTTGGACTACAGGTCCCATAATCCCCCAGCCAAGACATCTACATAATCACAAAAAGTAACTTTCTTGAGCATCTACATAGAAAATATATTCTCCGTCACTGAGACAGGGCCTTTCCTAATGCTCTTTAAATGCTACTTTTTCTAAATTATTTAATAGGCTAATCTCCTCTAAGATCACAAAGGGGATTTGCATTTAAAGAAACTGACCTTTTCTGATATCACACAGAAACTCAGTGACCTAGAGATAGGAAACTTAACACTTGTGGGACGACCTTGGAATTTGAATTCAAAAGTCTTTGATCAAGTTTTAATCAATGCAGGCCCTTAATCACTCCAGCGGTACATTACACACTGAAATTTCATATTGTATCTTGTTGGCACAGTGCAGATCAATTGAACCATTTTTAAAGCTTCTTCAGAAATTTACATTTGATGTTTGCCTACACATAGCGTTGGACCATGGCAGCTATTATATGTACCTGTATACAGTAGAATAAGATGAAGAGCTTTTTTTAAAGCTCATGTTTTGTCCTCCCATCAAGCCTTCCTCCTTTTCTTTAACTATCTGCATAGTTATTTTTCTGCCACAGAAAATAAATGTGTTTAAATTTAGACAAGAGAAAGAATAGCCCTTAGTCTGTCTATCTATACCGCGCTGAGCCACCATACTGCTGTGACTTTGGTGCCATCATGTGGTCCTTTTTATATTGTCTGGTAATGTCTTGGCTTGCTATTATCTTTTTTTTTTTTTAATTCAATGTAAGGTGAAATGATATGGATGACTTTCTTATTGTAAGGTCTCTGCTCAAACGCTGATGAGTTATGCTAGAGATTAGGTTGTATCAAAGACTGACAGTATTTAGCTCATGGGTTAGAGCTGACATCTTTAAAAAGGAAGGGAATGGGAGAATAAAAATGCAGAATCCAAGCTGTGCCCAGTTAAGAAACAACATGACCACAATATATTAATTTGTTTTATTTGATTTTAGAGTTATTGACTATTTGAATTGCCATTCCTTGGGTAAAAGGAAGAATATAAATGCAATAAAGGAAAGGGAGAAGAAGGGTGACTTACATAGGAAAATACAGAATTTAATATTCAAATGTCTTGCAGTCAATAAGATAGCCTTACATCATGCTCCCTCACTGGACTTCAACATGAAATCAGAAAAATACACACAGGGCAAGAGCGAATCTGCAAAGCATGGAGGCAATGGGCTGCATACAAAATAGCTCCTTTTCAGTAATAAGGCTTTAACTTATATTTCCACACTAGTGTGTTATAGTACTATTATTCCACTTTCAACATCCTATGGAATCCTGGGGTTTACAGTTTAGGGAGGGAATAATAGCACTATAACACGCTAGTGCGGAAATGGCCTATGTTACACTTTGAAACCAATGTGACATGTGGGAATGAAGTTCTACTTTACTGGTGTAATGAATAACATCTAGTTACTTTTAGAGGTAGTAAAGGCATTTTTGAAGCATTTGATGCCATTTTGTTATTAATCCTATAGAAAAGTAATAAAGAAGTTATTAATAATGCACGAAGCAAGACAATGAGTTACTTTTCCAACAATGTTAGGGGACTGTGCAGCCTCACATTTGATATGGTGTGATTGATATAAAATCATACACAGCTATGGCTGAAAGCCATGCTGGATAAGAGCTGAAATTGGTCGGATAAAACAGGCCAAGAAATTCCTCCAAGCTTTGTTAGACCGTAGGCTTGAAACTTCCAAGCGCTAATGAACTTCCTGTCAGCCACTGAGACAAAGAGTGTCATCAATGTTCCCACAGAAGAATTGATCAGCATATTTCCCCATTACCTCTTCCCTTTTTGCACCTATTCCTTTATTTCTCTGCCTGCCCAGGTACTATAAGCCATCAAACCAGCTATGAACTCTCTGTGCTACATGCTAAGAGTATTTGTTACAAACTGCATGATTTGAACAGAGAGCCATCTGCATCCAAGCTCTCACATCAATGTGGGGAACACAAGGTATTTACAACTAGGGACCATCACCCTCTGGATTCCCCGTGCAAATGCCTCCCTTGTTCATTTGAATTCCAAAAGTTTACATTTCTGTCAAAACAATCTCCTGTCAGTTAGTTCGTGGGACAGTGTTTGAGAGTTGCCAGAAACCCCCGATTTCAAAGCTCAGAAAGGGGATAAGAAATCCTGAAGTTTTTGCCGTTCCTGGCCAGTATCTTCACTTGCTGGACACCACTATGTCGCTATCAGTTTTGACTTATGCTGCCCTTAGGTGCAAGCCTAAGCTACACCATGTTCCTTCACTTCTCTTTTGGATGGGTATTTATACTTCCTTAAGCTTTGCTAATTAACCCTTTCCTCACTTTCTTTGGCTAGTTCTTCTGTGAATGTATGACTGTTTGAATCCTGTGTATGTGCATGATTGAATTCCCCTTAATAAACACATTTTTAGTTTACATTTGAATCTCTGGCTGGTTTTCTTTCACATACATCATGCAACATTGGTTAAAAGGTCCTGCTATGTTACCCCACCTCTTGCAAGCCTTCCAATTTGAGTTAATTAATTCCCTTATTTTATACTGATTGTGGGTACTGCTATAGGACATCAAGAGGTCCCAGGTGTTTGGGATAACAATACAATACATAACAACAACACAGGGAACAGGACCAAATTACTTTCAACAAGTAACTTTCCAAATTTTGGGAATCTGGGTTATTTCAAAAAAATTCTTCTGCAAAATATGGTATGCTTTTCAATAGCAGTACAGTGGAACCAAGGCTCAGAGGGACAGGACACATGGATTTGCAGAGATGATGTGATCTTCTGCTACCACTAACCCACCCCTGCCCCATCCCAACCCAGGGTTTCTCTCTTCCTCTTTTGTTTAGCTATAAGCCTCAAAGTAGATGGAAGGAAATTGATTTTTCCTACAAGAGTATATTGCTATGAGCTATCCCTATTGTATTACAAAGCAGTTTGTGCTGGCTTATTCTTATGTGGACAAAGAAACATTATAGAAGGCCTGCTCCTGGTGGAGTTGGATATGAATGGAACAGGTTGGTTGATATAGAGGAACACAGTTGCCTGTTTTCTGGACTTTCCTTGCAGGCATGATTGTGAAGACTGAGAATGAGCAAACTGCACTTCAAATTTTAACAGTGTTCTCCAGCTCCTATGCCTTTCGATGAGGCTTTTAATACCATGACTCAAAGACAGAACTTTACAGAGAGTCTGAATGATACCATCTTCAAAAATATGGTAGTCATCCAGAAAGCTGGTCCAGTAAGACTTTGTCATAGGACTGATGGTCTCTCTAGTGGAAACTGGTGCCTCTGATGTTAGTGGGATAGTGACTCCACTCTGAGGCCCTTCCCACAGGACATTATCATTAGGGATAGGAGAAGGACAGGACCTGAACGATGCTTATGTATGATGCCATCCATGTCCCGTCATTCTCTCATCCCCAGGCAGCGCAATCATACTGTTAATCATTGGCGGGTTTTACCCATCAATGATCTGCAACTGCTCAGCCCTCCCACACTTACCTGAGCTGCAGAGGGTCAAGAAGCGCAATGGCTGCACTCTTTACCCCAGCACAGCCTGTCACAGTGCCCAGATAGGCTGCAGAAAGAAGAGATGTGACCATTGTGCCTCCTTTATTCTTGCAGTACTCCTGTTGTGTTCCCTCTCCCGGTAGGGGCTCTACTGGGATCCCTGCGAGGTGCTGCCGGAACCCAGTAAGCTGTGGAAAAGGCCTGAGATTTTTTTACCTGAATTTTAAATGAGCTATCCTAGGTGCTGAACTTGTTTAAAGTTTGGACTAAACCCTAGAGTAAATTCACTGCTCTATTGACATCAGAGTTACTAGTGGCCACTGGGTACTCCCGGCCGGGCCCAACAGCTGGACATTAAGCTTTGTCTATGTGATTGATCCCTTCCAGGGACCCTCTCACTCTCCACAATTATAGCAGTATGCTTCCACTTTAACTGTCATGGCTGTCTCCTGCAAAATCCTGAGATAGGCACTTTAGTGAGGCATGAGACTTCTTGAACTGAGAATTCTAAAGATCCCTCCCTAAATTGCATATCCCAAGATTCCACAGGATGGAACCATGGCAGTTAAAGTGGAAGCATACTGCTATAATTGTTCGACTTGAAAAGGTCTCATGATTCCACCCACTGCAACTCCTTGTCACTCAGTTTTGACAGTGAACCCTAAAGATCAGGCACCTGAGATTTTCCCCAAGTCAGTGGGATTCAATGTGGCATCAAGGCTAAGGTTGGAAAACAGAGAGAGAAATAGCTTTCACTTCATGCATGGATGCCTTTTAGGTTTGGTGCCCGCATATTAGCTGTCACAGTGAAATTGTTTTGCCTTCCACTCAAGAGATATCAAAATTCCAAGCAATGGATACTGACACATTTCTTTACCATTCATTGACCGCTAGTAGAAAATAGGTTTTCTAAGATGTAATTAATTACTGTTGTTAGAGAAGTTTGGATGATATCTACTGCCTTGTCTGCCAGAAGCCATTATAGGCTTGGCTTGAATTATGTAACAACTTTCGTATAAGCTTCTTGCAACGGTTATGCTATTTTTAGAATTCAATTGGGACCCCTTTCCTCCTAAATAGAGGCAGCATGTTACTTCTTATTCATAAAGACATTTCAATAAGTGTGGCTGCTTGCACTTTTATTTAGAAGTACCTTTTGTAATGATAATTGCGTCTTCCTAGGTGAGGTGAGCTATACATACTTACAAAATATTTAAAGTTATATCATCATTACCTTGACTATTTTAAGGGAAGTTAGGGAATACTTTCTGATAATAAATTAATTATTTAACAAAATTAAATAACTACTGTAAGTAAAATTAATGAAACAATTTGCTCTCCCCCTTTAAATATACCACCCCAAATGAATGCAAATGAGAGAACAAAAAAAAATTAAAAATAGTAAGTCCAGGCTAACTGAAATGGTTGTTCAAAATTTGGGACATGATGTACAGTATATGACTCAATTGATGTGCAGCAGTCAGAAGAAAGATGATCGATCAGCAACATAGCTTTTGATAAATGTTTATCAAAAACCTGTTGCTAAAACAGGTTAATCAAGCTTTTGGGAACATCTAAAGGCAAGACAAAAATATGCAAGACCATGAGTTGATGCAAAGAAGAATGTTAGTCTGAAATAAAGTCTTCTCCTCATGGGAAAATTCCTTCTGTGAGCAGAAGAACACCTTTGGGTCCAGTCCATTGTCTTACTTTCAATATTTTTTACTCAAATATATAGACCTGATCCTCAGAGCTAGATTAAAATGGTTGGGACCCTGAACAGTTTGTGAGTTTATCAGGGGGGAAAAGAACTAGAAAATTTTCCATTGCTCTAAATGTTATCTGGTTTAGCATCTTTGGTTTAAATATTATGCTCAAAAACATACAAAGCTTTATGTGAAAATGATTTTATTGGAATATTTGTAATACTATAAAGGGGATAGAATACAGTAACAAACAGTAACTACATCTGAAAAAAAAAAAAGCCCACTATTTTTAAGCCCACTCAATTGAAGAGAGTCAAAGCTGATATATCTTATAGCCACTAAGATATATATAAGATACATCTTATAGCAAAGTGAGCTTTCAATTAGAAAGCCTAATTTCTTACCACTTTGGAACTCTGGAAAATAGTTTTCAATACACGCAGAGCTCTCTAGCCACTAGAGATGGGAGGAGGATGAAGGAAGCTGAGTAGACAATTTGGCCAATAAACATTTAGATTTCATAATACTGTAGATAGAGAAGTCTTTTGTATCGTTGTTCATTATTGGTTCTGCAGACCTGGATGGGCATACCTTCTTTTTAAAAGTGCCCTGTTCTAAAAATCATACTGTGCTAGCATAAGGGCTCTGTGCTACCCCCTCCTGTCCAACAAAGACACACTAGAATGCCCTTTACTCAAAATTAAACAATAGCATTTGTTCAAAAAATGTGGGGTTTTTTTATGTGATTTATATTGAAATAAAAATAATTTCTTGGTAGGAATAAAATATTTTTATTTGTCCTGGGACTTGCATCTAGATGTTCCATGAAAGAGGAAGCATCATGTGGAATTTTTTAAAAGAACTTTAACAAAAGATAGAGGAACCAACAGGAACATATTGTTTGTCTCTTTTCCCCCTTATATCTACAATTTAATTTTCTTTTGCTTATAATTATAGTATGTCCAGTTTCACTCAGTCACTCGCATACTTTTTCTAGTTCCATTTCAAGCTTAGAAAAAACCAATTCATTACAACTAGCTGAACATTTTATTTCTCTAAAGGATATACGTGAGTCTGTGGTCAGAGGCAGTTTATCACATTTTCTCTTGACTAGTTGTGACTGAGAAGCAAGAGATTTTGTGAAATAAAAACAAGTTTAGCAGTATATTCATTTGTTAGTCTGTTCCTCTGAGGAGTAGGATTTGTAAATGCTTAAAAGAATAGAAAAATAATTATAACTTCATATCCTGTATTTATCCCATGTAACATGATCAACTGCAGTGCAACAGGCCAGACAACCACTAAAAAATGCAGTGTGTGGGAAATATTCCATAGAACAATATAGCATGGGAGCACTTTCCAGATCTGACTTTGAAGCAGTTTTCCCTTTGTGCCACATATGTGAGCCATTCTAGAAGGAGTGTCATAGAAATAAAATAAATATACAAGCCATAAATTGCAACGCACAAGAGAGAACAGCACAAAAATCCTCACATACAAAAATGCCATTTTCAGTCCTGTAACTTCTGTGAGCCTGACCACCTGATCCCACACACTTTTTCCTCAGCTACTCGGGCTGTCTCTGTACTCAAGAAATCCACAAAATATGGATGGTATGGCTGGGCGGCATCATCGTCATCATCACTGAGGCACCTACAAGATCCACCTTCCCTCTGAAGATAAGACCAGCCATAGGCCACAGAAAATGGCAGTATCCAGGAATATCATTGCTTGGCTTCACATGTTTTCAGAATCAGCCAAGGCTCAGACAATGCTGCAGCCGTGGACAGGACAGCCGTGGACAGGACTAAGAAGAGCAGATGAAGACTGGGGAATTTAAAGTTGGACAAGTGATCAGAGTAGGGAGGTAGAAAGAGAGAGGATGAAGAAGGAAGGAAGGAAGGCTGAAAGCAGGAGGGAGAACAAGATGGAGATGGAAGAGAAATAGGTGGCTTGGGAGAAAGATAGAGAGATATGATATGGGAGGATGAGAGAAGAAGGCTGTTGGGTAGCAGAGGGAAAAGAAGGAAGTAAAAGGAGTTCAGTAACGTGATTCTGGAGAAAATTGTGTAGGGAGTGATCTGACAGGAGAAGTGACTCCAAATAAACATGAGGAGGAAGAGCCAACAAGTGAAGAGGGACAGTGAAGTTCAAACACTCCCATAAGGCTGTGAGCAGCAAACAGTAACAAAGAAAAAGGAGATGTTTCAAGTAGAAGCATTTACCATCCAGGGCCCAGAAGTGCCACCCAAAATATAGGTCAGATGTTGGGACCGAGAGATTCAGTGACAGGGGAAGTCACTTATTCAAGTAAGTCACTTACTGATAGGCCTGGAGCAACTGCGCCAGTTGAACCACTGATGGTCTGCTTCTTCTAAATCCGGTTGGTTAATCCCAACTAAAATCAATGCACTAAATCCATTGTTGAGTGGTGAATCAATAGAAAGGTAAATTCCATTAATTTAATGGGTCTAGTTTACTTGGGACTAATGACAGGAATCAGTCCATAGCGTATTTCAACCTGTAATGAATGCATCATAAAAATATAATTAAAAAGGAAGGCATGAGGTTATAAGTGCTCTGTTTACATCATTAAAGAAAACTCAGTGTATAACCCAAACAAGCAGAAGCATTTGTAGTTGTGAGTTTTTATGGTTGAAGGAATGGATGGATAAAGTGTGGCCTGTGGGATGCATGGGTCCCACGGGATCATTTTTGTGGGCCTACAGGGGTCAAAAATGATTTTTTTTTTCAAAACCACTTTTACTACAAAATGCCTTTTAAGTGATCTGGAGGATTGTCCATGTTTCTGTCTCCCTGGGCCATTTTAGGAAAACTTGTTGCTAAAAGCGTCCTCTTGGGGGGTCTAAAATGGCCCTGGAGACCCCAAAACATGGTGAAAATGCTCCCTAGAAGCACTGAAGCAAATAGATAGATAGATAGATAGATAGATAGATAGATAGATAGATAGATAGATAGTTTGCTGAATTTCAGGGCTGAATGGGGATTTGAACCTTGACCTCTTCTGCTCTAGCAAGCCCTCTAACCACTATAGCACACTGATTCTAGTTTACATGATAAGTGGCTGAAGCAATATCATGTTGTTGCTCAGGGAATACTGGCTCCCTTTTCCTTTCTGCTTCATATTGTAATACCAACCAAGTTTGTTCTTCAAATTAGTTGGCCATTTCAATATCCCTATCAATATACATTGCTTTTTGAATCATTAGCTTAGATTCCCTATTGTCATTCTTATTGAATTGGTTTGCTCTAAACAAGTACAGCTGTTGAAACAGCCTAAATCCTTCTAAAACAGAAGTGAATTTTTCTCCTCATTTCTGTCTGTTTGGTATGCAAGTAACAAAAGAAAAATACTTGCTGCTCTGTTATGCTGCTCCGCCGCAACCCATATAAAATATGAGAAGTTAATCCTTGTACCATTCGCAGGTAATTACTTCCAGCATTAAAAATAAAAATCATTTACAACTTAGCCTTTTTGTTGTTCCCAGTCCAGTACTCCTGATCAACATTTTTTGCAGGAAAGGTTCCTGGAAGCTTAGATATCATTTCTAATAAAAGTTAAATCCTATATTTAGATATATATAAAGAATCCTAACTGTTGAGATATGTACACTCCAAATTTAAGGAATTTTAAGAGGCTGCAAGTTTATTACTTGTCAACCATATCTCAGATATATCAAAATGTTATTCTTTCACTTCACTGTCTTCGCCTTTCTGAATTTCTTCAGTGCATAAATCAAACCAGTGCTGTTTCATACACACAAAGTCCACTGTGGTAATTTTTAAGGAAGCAGTCTCTTGCAGCAAAAAGAGGAAGAAGGGAAATAGTGGGAAAGAAATGTGGTAGCACCTGTAAGACTAACTCATTTTTGTTTTAGCATGGGTTTTTGTGGATATATATCCACTTCTTCAGATGCAGTACCAAGTGGTGTTAATGCCTCAGATATAAAAACATGAAAAAACAGTTGTGGGGTTAGGATAAAATATAACAGGATCTAGAAAGATAAAAGGGACATGATTTGTATCTTTCTGAATTTTCCTACGTTCTATTCCTCTTCTGCAACTGTGCAAGTATGCTTTATACCTGCGCCCCTAATACCATTCAGTATGGCATCCAAATAAGTGGGTTTATATCCATGAAAGCTCATATTAAAATAAAAACCAGTTAGTCTTAAAGATGCTGACACATTTCTTTTGCTCTTTCCCTACCTTCCTATTTTTTATGAAGCCCAGTGTTCATTGTGTTGGAAATGCAAGAACAGTCAGCACTTAGAATGTTAAAGAGGTCTTAGAGAGAACAGCAACAATAGGGTTAAGCAGATTCCAGTGACCCACGGTGTCCTTATCTCTTACCCACCTATCCTAATCTCTCTGAGATGTAAACTGATACTCTTAGGACCTTATTGCATGATCTCATCATCCCACCACAGCAACAGGTTGTTCCCAGTTCAGGACCTGTATTATTGCATGTCATTGCTAACCAGCTGCTATCACGTCTGCAAGCACTGCAAATCAGCCCTATTCCATTTCCAGAAAAAAATCTAATAGCCTCCTTTCCCACTACAATCCCATCAGCTGGGTGGGTATGGTTCCTCAATAGCACTTGGTAGCATTTCCTGTCATTACCGACCCAGTGGTGGGTGGGGTGTCGGCATGCCCAGGTTGTCCCTCTCTCAGCTACCCCAATGGCATGGTAATTTTGAAATCTACCACCTCTCCATGTTTATTTTAGTTTCTCCTTTGAGCTAAATGTTGTAAATACTACTTTTAGAGTCATAGTGCAAAAAATGTAATAGTGTACTGACATGTCATGATGTTACAACATTGCTGTGCTTTTAAAAAAAACAAATCTGACCAATCAAGAGCTGTGGAGTGGGGAAAAGGTCTCACCAAAGATACTGCAATGCGGAGGAAATACCAGGGGCAATAACACTACTCATCTGCTTGAGTCAAAAGGGTGCAGTAGAAAGCATTCCTAACCCAATGCCATCCAAGAAATGGCACTCCTGGAATTGTAATGGAACAACACGCTATTAAGATATCGCGTGGAAAAGGCCTCTGGGATCTTTCCATTTCTTTTCCCATGTCCTTCTTTTCTCACTTCTACAAAAAGTGAAACAAGTTTAGTGTTCTCTCTTAGATTAGCACTCTTAAAACAGCTTTCTTTAATGGAGTTATCACCAAAAAAACCACCCCCTTAATGTTGCTTCTTTATCCACTGATGTTTTTACTCCTTAATCAGGTTTGTTGGCTGCACACATGCTCTCTCCATCACATCAGCGGCTAAGGAGGATAAATATACAATATGGTCACACTGGATCTCACAGTTGTACAACTGACTGTACAACAGACACTATGACCTTGAGATCAGCCAAAGCTCAGGGGTTAAATAGCTCTCTGTTCACCAAGTCAACAGATAAACAAAGAGGGCTCAGTGTATACTTGCCTTGTTGAATGCATTGGGGACCATGCCTTCTCAAGCTCTGAGAAACCTGCACAACTATTTTTATATTTGCACAATGTCACAACAGAATTCTAGCCTATGTTTCAAAAGGCATCATAGAAGACATCAGATTACATGATGCTCCATCATAGTTTGCATGTGCATATTCACAAACCTTAATATTGACACACTAATGATGTCATTGATACATGCTTCTTTTTAAAAAAATAATTTTATTAACTTTCACAAATAAAACATACATTTATAATTGTAATTTCACTTGAACTATTTTTTTTGATCTTCCACACTGATCTAGATTTCATTTTATATATTTCTTTTACCTGTTATGTCTATGTACCACAATAAAATGTTAATTTTACATGATAGTTCATACATTTCCCTCTTCATATTCAGCTCCATGGTATTTTACTGTCGCCCCTTCATATATTATCATAACCATGAATTAGACATTTCCATTTGATACATGCTTCTAGCTAGAACAAAAATGCCCAGAAGACCTGCTGGCAGTGAGGGACACCTTCCCTTAACCAAGTGAACTTTCTCCAAGACACATCAGTCGGACAAAAACTTTTATATTTTTCATACAGTGAAGAATATGAAACAAATTCTGACACCACCCTGACAATGCTAAGTCCAGCATTGCCTAGTGATTAAAATATTTAATGAGATTAGGGATGAGACAAATCCAGAATTTTCCAAATCCAAATCCAAATCCCTGGAAGGTTCTGGGAATCTACGAATCTCATCAATCTCAGATCTTTCGAATCCTTTTTTTAAAAAAGGTTTAAAAATTAAGGGAAAGAAGGATAATCTTGGGCAAGACACACTCTCTCAGCCTTAGCAAAAGCCTAGGTAAAGGCAAACCTCCCTCTGAAGAAATCTGGCCAGAACAATTGTCATAGTTTTGCCTCAGGATCTCCCAATTGAAAATGATATGAAGGCCCTTTCTACACAGGCAGGAAAATGTAGATTAATGCCACATTTTCCTGCCTGTGTAAACAGGGCCAAATAATACCGTACAGAGATCATCCAGGTCAAAATTGGATTTTCTTTGCATAGCTCCTTATGGCATCCTGAGATTTGCAGTTTGATGATGCACCAGCAAACTTTGGCAGAAAAAGCTGTGAAACCTTGTAAAACTACAAACCCCAGAATTGTGTATGAAAGAGGTTTGCAAGGGAGTTACGCAAAGGAATCTTTCAGCTGTCCTTGAAATCTCAAGAAGACTGTACCTTCCAGTCAATCAGGCCTTTGGCAGGTCCTGGAGGTACCAATTTTTAAAAACAATTTTTCCTTTCTGCTACATGTAATTTGTCATATGCTCATGAGAAACCATGACAGACACTTCGCTTCTCATCCTATTCTAGCTATAGGTTTACAACCAGGCACTGGTCTTGTGGAAGGAGATACACTGGCCTCCATGTGGCAATCACTGGATGAGATTGTGTGACCTTAGACTCTGCCCCACTACTTCTGACAGGCATCTAGCCCCCTGACCCCAGCGTTGATAGATGCCATTGATTTTCAGCACAGAAAATAGTGCTGAACTTAAATACTAAATTTTCAATTTAAATATATTAGAATACAACTCCAGATGTAATTTCTGAAATTGTTAGCAAAAGCCATTATTACTCCAAAGGAAAAATTCACCTACTTGCCATCTCCTCTTGTGTATCTAATCTCCCAGGTTTTCAGGCATCCTGGTCTCCCAGGTTTCCAGCTATCCCAGTTTCCAACAAACTATTTGGTTGGTGGACTTGAAAGATTTGGTTTGCCTATTTTAGCACAAGGATTCGGACTGGTGAATCTCAAATTCTTGCCGAGGATCTGAGGATTCGGCTGGCCCATCTCTAAATGAGATCATTTACATGGAAACCATCTTCACTCATTTTGACGCACAAGAAGTGCCTGTTTGGACATGCACTAAGAATGCACCTTTCACATTTTCATGCATTTAACTCAAGGCAACTTGTCAGTCTCTCGATGTTGCTGGACTCCAGTTCCCCACACCATTGGCTATGCTACCTTGTGCTAATGGGAATTATAGTTCATTAATGCTGGAAAGATCACACTTCATCCATCTCCTGAATTTTAAAAATGGAATCTTAGATTTTTGATTTGAAGCAGCATCATATGAACCCAACATCTGGCCTCTTGTCTGATCATAAATGCAAATGCTAATTGTTTAGAAGTAAAGGGAAATTATTTAAGTGAACTTCCACCAACATTTGAGCTTCAAAGATAGAAGGAGATGTTAAACTATCAGTAGTTGTGATTAGGTCAAAAGCCGCAATATACCGTATAAACATTATGCTGGTTTTAGTTAAGGTGGGTTTTGCAGGAAAAATATATGACCTACATGTACTTCTTTGATGCTGCGAACAACATAGCTTTTAGGTAAATATCATTTGCACATTAGATACACTAACTCAAGTTGAAATAAGTAATTTTCACATTTTTTAAAGTCATGCTGTTACCATGGCATTTTAAAGATTTTTTTCCCAGCATTTTTATCTCCTACCACTATTGTCAAAATTAGGGTGGTAAATACCATTTGCAATACTGTATGGAATTATCTGTTGAATTATACATACTGTTGTGTGTTCCAAATGTTAATACTTTGGAAGCAGAAGCATTTTGAAGTTCAATTTCAATGGTTCAAAGACATTTATTTGTTTACAACAACATGTCCTTCCCATTCTATCTAGGTTGACATGTCAGTTGCAACCCACCACTGTTAATAGTCAGTAGTAAGGGATCATAAGAGCTCCAGCCAATGTCTGGAGATCCATAATTGCCCACCTGTAATGTAGGGCTTTTGATATAAGCAACACCCCATGCCCTTTGGCTTGGCTGAGAAAACAAAGTAATTCATTAAGAACACAAGGAGTTGGGAAGAGGTTTGGTAGGCAAAAGAAACAGCCATCTTTGGTAGGAGAACACTTTAGAAGAGAAGATAGCTTTTATCTCTTCAGATTGCCCTACTAATAAATACGGTAGTTAAGAACTTGGAAAATACCAAGTTTTAAGCAGTGCTGATGTATAAATGCCTGAGGCCCCTGCTCTCCAGTACAGAGTATTGAATTAAAAAATAATATGTATTCTTATACTGGTTCAGATGCTTTGCTGTGATGCACAGGGAAGTTATTGTTGTGGTAGTGTGCCTTCAAGTTATTTCTGACTTATGATGACCCTATCACAGGATTTTCTTGGCAAAATTTGTTCAGAGAGGGTTTACCTTTGTCTTCCTGAGGCTCAGAGTGTGACTTGCCCAAGATCATTCAGTGGGTTTTTATGACTGAGCAAGGTTTCATACTCTGGTGTTACCTTAACTTCCGGGGCTTCTCTGGGGGACACCTTGATTCACTCCAAGAATGCAAAGACTGGAGAAATAGGGGAGCCCTAGCTTTGGCAGAACGAGGGGCAGGGTAACCCAGTGAGACCTTCAACCCAATTTTTACAGGGTCAGACCAAGCAAAAGCCAGCCAAAGGTTCAAAAGTAAGCTAAAATGTGTTTTTATTGGGGGGAATTCACTCATGCATGCATGCAAGATACATATAGTCAAGCATTCACACAAGAGCCAACTGAAAGAGAAAGGGAGGAAAAATTATAGAGAGGCTGAGGAGTTTGGGAAGATTTATAATTACCAGTCCAAAAGAGTAGTGAAGAGCAGAAATGTGTTCTGGCTTAGATATGACCTAAGGACCGTTCACATTCAGGAGCCACATGGAAAGAATGACAGGTAGACCTTCAAGAGACTGAACTGGGCATCCTGAAATCAGGGGTATTTGTATCCTGAAAATAGCCTGTGGCAGTGAAGGTTCCAGATGCAAGACAAAGGTAACATGTTGTGAACAATTTGTCTGGAATAGACTGCTTGGTTTCAATGTCTTGGTTGAGAGGGGGCTTCTGGGCTATCTGCAGTAGGATATACACACAGTAGGGGTAACTTATCATTTGCTAATGGTGGCACTTGATAAGATTAGCTCAGAACCATTAAGTCAGGTTTTCTTGCATGATTTCAGAGAATTTTTGACCTGGCCATGCTCAGGTCATCTCTGTCCTACTCCCAGCCAGTGTCCCTTTCCACATGGCCTTGCCAGCCATAAGTATAACCTATATTTTACGCCAACACATCTGCCAATTAATATATTTTGCCTATTAGACCATATCAAAATGTGGGGGTGTATGGCAGAAAGGGTTTACCTTTGTCTTCCTCGGAGGCTGAAAGTGTGACTTGCCCAAGATCATTCAGTGGATTTTTATGACTAAGCAAGGTTTCATGCCCTGGTCTCCTGGTATCCTAGTCCAAAACTCAAACCATTACACCACGTTTGCTCTCCTCACACTGGTTCTCCACTTCACAGTGAAGTAGAGAACTAAAACTAACTTAGTCTCTGATGAACCTCGCTTCTGTGCCCCTTTATGATAGGATTCTTGTTATATAAACTCAAAGGCTGATAGCTCAATACCTATTCAAATGAGTGAGTATACTTGCTAATGTAGACTGGGCATTTGGTCAATGTACAAAAAAAATATGGCATATTGTTTTAGATCTTTTCTGTGGATCCAGTTCCATAATTTCATTTGGGAGATGGGTCTGTAGATTACAATATTGATCCAGGGAAATAAAGATAATCAAACATCACATAATTTAGAATCCTGAAGCAATCTGAAAGCAAACAATTTCAAGAACAAATTATTACATGAATCAGAACCAAGAACTTCAGTAAATTAGGGAAACATCAACATGGAGGTTTACATAAACATTAGCAGGACAAACAGTTTTTGGAATAACCACATACACAGATAAGGGAAGCTAAATATTAGCAAAACACAGTGTTGCATTAGTTCCCCCAAAGCCAAAAGAATTACTGAGACCAATGAGCCGTTTCTCATTTTTCCATTCTTGGGGTACTAGGGGAATATAGTTAAGGTCAAATGGTGGCTCGGTCTTATCCAGATTTAGAGTAGGTGGCAAAATTCCATGGTAACAAGCAAAAACAGTAAACGCTGCCTCAATAGCTCCTGCAGCACCCAACAGATGACCCGTTGCTCCCTTTGTTGATGAAACTGCCAGAGAATAGGCATGTTCTTTAAAAAGTCTTTTAATGGCTTGATTCTCTGCAGCATCTCCTAGTGGAGTGGAGGTGGCATGAGCATTGATGTATGTTACATCTTCTGGACAAATTCCAGCATCTTTTATTGCTGCAGACATACATCTAAGTGAGAAAAAGAAAGAAAGCAATATTCTTTTCTATCACAGAACTTAGTTAGATGTGTATATCTGGATGAACGTGGATAAACTTTAATGCCAGAATACAAATATCATGGATACATTGTACACTACGCACTGTTTTACAAGATGCAAATTAATAAGAATTGAATCCTTAGGTTATGTCTTGAAAGCAGGTATAAATACATTTGTCTTGCATGTTAGCCATATTAACTCAAATATTCCAAAGACTGTATTGCCAACATTGGAGTAGAAAAAGGCATGTTGGTTTTACCTGTGATACATTCATTTCTAGCAGATAGGAGATGAACATCCTACAGGACTAGATTGCTCTTCCCACTTGGTCCTAGTAGCCAGAACAAAGAAAGACCTTCCAGTGTTATCACATGGGGGGAGCAACTCCTAGTGGTCAATCACTGAACAGCCAAAAAGATAAAGCTCCAGACATAAAGAAAAAGTTTAACCATTGATTAGTACATTCATAACAAACAACAGTCACCAACACAGTCCTTGTTTGAGAACAATCATATAACTGGACACAAGTAAGAAACAACCCACAAACTGTGAAAGCCAATGATCTACATAGGAGGTAACTATATACATTATGGCACTGCTATGTCAGCACCCACAGGATGGGAAGGATATTCACCCCTTATTTTCTGGAAATGAAAGTATCACAGGTAAGACCAATGTTCCTTTTCCCGGCAGAGATGGAAGGAACATCCTACAAGTTTGGGACTTGCCAGAGCCTCACTGATTTAGAGTGAGTGGTGCTGGTGTCCTGCTGTTCTGAGTCACCCTGCTGCAAGACCCTCCTCTCAAATGAAGCTTCAGCTGACTCAAAGCTGTCTAGTTTATAACATTTATTGAAGGGGGAGTGGAACTTCTAGGTGGTTGCTCTGCAGATCTCCACTAGGGTGGCACTGGTGGACAACACTGCTGTTGTGGCTGCACTCCTGATGGGAGTGTGGAAAGCTGTATATCTGAAGAGGAGAAGGTACTGTTTACAGAGTTCCTAAAAATCAGAGGTCTTGTTGGCATAGAAAGACACGTATAAGGGCTTTTCCAGACACCTCATTTTCCATGTCAGGAAAGTGTGGACAGAAGGGGACAGGGTTGGGTGTTCTCCTGCTTCCATGTTGAAGAATCATGGTGAACAATGCTTCAACAGGACTTGCAAAAACAAACATTTGTACTTATACTTTTCTCTTTCCTTTATCAATAATCCATAAGAAGACCATCCTTTATCCCATAATTACTATGCTTTAAAAGAAGCTTCTACAGTAAGGGACTTTGCTGAAGTGCACAATATTACAGGATCATCCTCATCCACATGTTTGCTGATGCTTTTGTAAATTCTGAAATGTACATCTGGACTTACCTTTGAAAAAGCTATGTTAATTCTTCAGCAAGCCTCTTTCCCTTTCCCTTTCAAACATTTTCTACGTCAAATGCCACAGTGCTTAGAAAAGTAATTTTTGTCCAACAAGTCCCAGATTCCATCAGCAAGCATGGCCACTGACATCTGGTCACAGAGAGGCATCTTCCATCTTGCTTCACCTTGTGCTCTTCTGCATAGGGACAGCCTGGAGAAGAACCACTACAGGGATGGGCATCTTGGCTAAGCACACAGGATACTGGTAAGGTGTTTGTATCACTTTCTGTCATTTGAATGCAGACCATCTGGAGTGCTTTGTGCTCATTTTTTTCCATACACACACACACACACACACACACACAACGTGTGTGTGTGTGTGTGTTATTTGGGTCTTTTAGTTTTAGTTTGGTGTATATTTTAAATTGCTTTCATATTATTAATAGATTAATCCTATTTTAATGTTGACATTTGAATGGTTTTAATTACACTGTAATCATTTTAATTTGCAAGCTGACTTGAGTTCCTATCTCAGAAAATGTGGGGCATAAATAAAGATAATTGTAACAGTAGTAATAGGAATAATGACAACAACAATAGGTAAATGGTTTAAATGCTCTCATAGTATTAATATAATTGGTACTGAATATTGTTAACTGGACTATTTGCATGTGTAAATCTCCTTTAGATTTTTTATCTATTTTAAATAAATTGTAAATGAGTACATACTATAATATACTGTAACAGTAATTATGGTTAAGGTTATCGTATTTGGTTTTGAAAAGCTTTGGAATTGCTCTGAGCCCAATGCACTATGGAAAGTGCAGCATACAAATAAACTGATTATGACTAATAAGGAACAATGGGAATAGGAGTCCAAAACATCTGGAGGAAATCACGTTCAGGAAAGCAGGTCTATATGCTTGGTGTGCTTCAATGATACTTTCTATCAATTTATTCAAACCAACTAATCAGCATGCAACTTTCTGGATCTCCCCAAGATCCCTGCATTAAAGCTGGTATTCTATCAGCAACTTTAAAAAATTATGTATTGCTTTTCTGTTACAAATTCAGTTCCAACATATACATTGCCAACATTTCAGTGGAAAACAAAAGCAGCAAAACAGTATGAAGCCAGTTAAGTAAACAAAAACAAATAACCATCTCCCATTATTTTTTGCTGGGCAAAAAAGTACCCTAATCTGCTGTTTCCATGAGAAAAGAATTGGTACCAGGGCATCAGGGCACCATCACTGAAAAGACCCTTTGTTATCCACCCAATTTCTGGAGGTGGGAAAACCCCAAAAAGATTCAGTGACATAGACCTTAGATCACTCCACATGTAATGACACAATGAGATCTGGAGTACACTGTAGCTTCCAGATTGGGGTGAGGACTAAAATATTAAAACCAGAAAAACAGTGAATTGAAATGTATAGATCTACTGTTAATACAAAAAATAGCTTGTAATTATTTACACATTCAAGATTGTTACCTGAAGGCACCATCTCCATCTGGATCAGGAGCTGTTATGTGGCAAGCATCCCCTGAAAGTCCATAGCCTAAAATCTCCGCATACAATTTAGCACCCCTCTGTACAGCATGTTGATATTCTTCCAAAACCAAAACTGCAGCACCTTCTCCCATGACAAATCCTTCTCTCAGTGAATGGAATGGCCGGCAAGCCAGCTTGGGGTTTGAGTTGAAGCTAGTACTCAGGGCTCTAGCTCTCGCAAATCCAGCTAGAGACAATGGGCTAATGCAAGCCTCTGTTCCTCCAGCCAACATGATATCAGCATCGCCATAGGCTACAAATCGAAAGGCATCTCCCACAGCATGTGCTCCTGTAGTACAAGCAGTTGATACAGCATGGTTGGGTCCTTTCAGTTGATACTTGATACTAATATGACCTGCTGCCATATTGATCAAGATCTTTGGTACAAAGAATGGACTGACTTTGTTGTAACCCTTTGTTTTGAACATCAAGGCTGTATCAGAAATCTCTTCTAGTGGAACCATTCCCATTCCTATTGCCACACCAGCACGTAAAGAGTCCAGGTCAGATTGTGGATACCAGCCAGAGTCTTTCAATGCCAGCTCAGCCGCACCTATGGCCATGACAGTGGCAGAAGACATGGCTTTGCCTTCTGACTTTGACACATAGCTTTCTCCATGGAACTGACCTTCACCAGCTCCTTTTGGGACACGAGCAGCCACTTTACATGGAACAGCAGAATATTCCTCCTCTTCAAGAGCAACAACCCCACAACTTCCCTGGAGAAGATTGTTCCATACCAGCTGGGCTCCCACACCAAGAGGAGATACTAATCCTATACCTGTGACAACCACTCTCCTTCGATTACAAAGAGTTGTACCAGTGCTCAGATACCTTTTGATGATTCTTAAATGCTGATGTGCTTGGGAACTATGGAGTCTGAAGCATGCAGTTTTTAATAAGTCTCTTAAGGAATGGAGAAGCATGACTGCAGTAATCCTACAGGACAAAACAACACATAATTTATTTATTTACAAGCTTTCATCTGTGGGCCTGTTATAACTGACATTTACAAGAAATCTCTACCCTACTTGAGTGAAAAGCCTGTATGGCTGGGTTATTGTTTTTCCACCCTTTGGGGAAGATAAAGAAAAAATATGTTTCTTATAATATCTACATAAAAGGTGTTAAGTTTTGAAGACTGTAATGGAATACAATGATGAGAAAAACAAATGATACTGCAACTTTCACTAAAAAACCCACAGTTTTTCATTTCTAATTTATACCTGTATTCTAATTAAAGAATTGGTTGTAATTTGATACTACAAATAGAGTGCCATTTTATATAGTCTAGCATCCACACTGGTGAAGTATTCAAATATTTACACATCCCCAAATTGGACCCGTGAGCCACATCTGAATCACGGCTATGGCAATACATGTAAATTAAAATGCACACACCAGCTTCTAGTTTCAGTTGCATAAAAGGGCCATCCAATGTTACATTTTGCCTTGTGCCAGCTAACTTGGCTATCTGAGAACTGCGTCTTTGGACCAGAATATCTGTTGCATTGGGATCAACACCTGAAATAGAATACCAATACAGCCTGTTGAGCTACAGTTCAAGTAAGAAGAAAGGGAAAATGGGATTAATGTACAGGGTGTTGATACGGCTTGTAAAGATGATGAACTGACCTTTTCCTTCTCATTAGGACTTACCATATTCTACAGTTTATTGTACTGTGCTTATAACTTGCCTTTCTCCCAACCACCTGGCTTGCAACACAGATTAAAACATAACACAGCTTAAAAAAAATAGTTTGGCAGTACATTTGATAAATACCAGATCTTGGAAAGTTATTTTTTAACAGATATGTTACTTGGTATAGCTTTATGAATAATATAGTAACATGCAGCTTTTTGTTTTACTGAGAAAAATATGCTTCACACTGGAAAGATGGGACCAAAATGCTTCTCAAAAAAACACAATTTTTGAAGAAGTATTACTCACTATGCCAAAATGTAATGATGCCTCATTTCATTTTAGTCTCTCCAAATAATTTTATCCCCTAGTTAGACCAAAAAGCCCACAAAATTGTTATAGGTAATGTCTTCAGACTCATTACCTGTTAATTCTAACAAGAAGAACTTGCATTTGAACAGCAACAAAATTGTCCTAAATGGAGTGTAGATTAGCCTGAAGGTTGGATGAACTGATTTGTTCATGTGCTTTCTTTTGTCTTCCCTTTCTTTGCTTCTTGCCAAGGGGCCAGACTCACTTTAGAAGTGCCTGAAGGCTAGAGCATACCTAGTGGGACTGCTGGTTCTCCTTTGAACAGGAGATTTCTGTGCAGGATCACAAACTTCTCCTCCAGGTGCAGTTACCTTTAATAGCAATTTGCCATGTGTTACATGGTGCTGCTCTCTGAGGAAAAAAAAATGCAAAACCCAGTGCAGAAGTAGGTATGTGGTTATCTAGAGTCCTGCCTATTTCCCCTAATTTTTTTAAAATGCTTTGGAAAATATACCAGGGAATCTGAGGGGATGGAAGAGGGAGAGAGAAAGAGAAGACACTACAGTGGGCCATCAGTATTCATTAAGGTTTGGTTCCAGGACCCCCCACCCTCCGGATACCAAAATTTGTGAATGCTCAAGTCCCATTATGTACAATGGTATAGTAAAATTATGTCATTTATATAAATGGCAAAATGAAAGTTTGCTTTTTGGATTATTTATTTATTTATTGGAATATTTTCACGCCTTGGTTGGTTAAATCTGTGGATGCAGAATCCATGGATACGCAAGGCTCACTGTATGTACCAATAAGTTGATACGAAAAAGGAGGAGGAGACAAATAATTTTTATCTATTTCTTGCTGTATAATAAACATACCCAAATATTTTGTGCTTTAACTGTATCACACAGAATATCAACTTTCTAGCAATGAGCAGATCTGGCAAAATTTTGAGTCCAGTTGAGCAAATTAATCTACAATAATAAAACAGAGATAACTTGTGTCTGCCTTTACCATACCTCCAACACTTGCAAAGCAGACACCTGAAACATGGTGTGCCTATTAAGAAAATGTTGAGGGTGTACATTTCAGGATTATGTTTAAAACTGACCATTTTTAAGTAGTTAAAAAAACCATGCAGCCTGCAGTATCACAGTGATTTACTAGGTCACTGGATGGCAGACAGGAGGCTTCTCAGAACCGAGAGAGATCCTTGGATTAATGAGTTTTCCTAAGAAGAAGACATCTCCTCAAGAATACGAGGCCTTGAGATGTGGCCCAAATTCTTGAAGTTGTTCTTGAGTGGAGTTACAAAGGACCAGTCTTCAAAAATCTTCATTACTGCTGGAGCACCATAGACCCTATTGAGGTATAACTCTGATGAGCCTTAACTTTTCCTGACTCAAAGAATGCATGTGTTATATCTACAAAATTTGAGAGAATAATAATAATAATAATAATAATAATAATAATAATAATGACAAATAACACAGAGAGAGAATCAAAACTTCTGCTTTCTAGAATGGGCTTCTGGTATTTTATTCCTTTGGATGGATGGCATGAACTGAGAGGGAGTTTATATGGTTATGTGAGAGAAAGACAGAGAGGGAGAGAAAGAGAGAATATGACCTAAAGGCCCCCTTTCTAAATCACTATGTCTTTCAAGCTGTAATGTATCCTATAACCACTTACACAGAACTACGTTCCATTAAACTCAATAGCACATGAACAAGACTGTATTATTCATTTTTAAAAAGTAACTATGGGAAACCTTCTACACATGTTTAGAGACAATTAGGCCTCAAGTCCATTTTTTTGAAAACAGAAGTCAGTTCTCTTTTCAGAGAAAATGTCCTTTGAAGAGGCATTATTTAATTAGGTTATTATTATATAGCCCAAGAAGGCAACTAGAACAGGTTTCAGAGCTAATGTTCTGCTCTTTGGATCCTCTATAGACTGTCAAATATCAGAAAACTGAAAGAAACCAAAACCAGATGTGGTCAGAAGTCTACTTCTGCTTTTGAAAAATGGGAGACTGAATCTTACAAAAACTGCCTGCAAGCTGTTTAAAAAGTGAATTGCCATTCTAGAGGCTTCTAGAAGAGGTAATTCATCTCTCTTCTTAGCTCCAGAAAGAACAGTTTGGAGGAGCCAAGGGTGGCAAAAATGGCCGCAGGGGCTTCACAAGGCCTTAGGGCACAATAATTCTTTTTACAGTGTCACTACAATAAGACTTAACATTTTAAAAGTGCTTTTTGAGCATACAAAACACTTTTCCTACATTAGCTTTTTTGTTGTTGTGTGCCTTCAAGTCATTTCTGACTTATGGCAACTCTAACATGAACCCATCATGTGTTTTTTTGGGCTGAGAGCATGTGATGCACCCAAAGTCACCCAGTGGGTTTCCATGGTGGAGAATCCAACCCTGATCTTTAGGGTCACAGGCTAGTGCTCAAAGCACTACACCATGCTGGCTCTCACATTAGCTTGGTTAACCTGAATGACCCCAACTGTAAAGGCTGCTATCTGCTTTTCTCTCAGTATTTCTCTTACTTAGACCTCAGCAAATTATTAAATTTTCAATGTATGTTTATTGTATGATTATTTAAATCTGTAGTTGTTACTGTTGTTAAATTAGTTGAGAATATTTTATTTGAATTTTTCTGATATTACTATGAGCCACCTTGGACATCTTTACCATAAAAAACGACATAATTGTATGTGCAGTTAGTTGATATTTTGAGATGCTTGAAGCATGATCCTAAACTTCATGGAATCCTCATTCATGTTAAGGCTATACAGTTGGCTCTCCATATCCATGGGTTTAACCAACCACAGCTTGCAAATATTTAAAAAAAAATCCAAAAAGAAACTTTGATTTTGCCATTTTATATATGGGATAAAATTTTACTAGGGGATAAAATTTTACTAAAATTATTATATACAGGATAAAATTTTACAGAACCCAAAACCACAGAGGGTTCTGGAACCAAGCCCTAGCAGATACCAAGGGCCCACTGCACCTGTTGAATATTTACATCACCCACAAGCATAGGAGTTCTAGAATGATAAAGGTGATACGTGATGGCATGCACAAATAGTTTGTGCCCCTGCATTACATACACACTTTTTTTCTCTATAAAGCAACAATGAAAAGAGTGATTTTGAGTGGGAAATCACTAATGCACAGTATATGCCAGTCAGCCCTTCATGACCACTACACAATTTGCTTTATAACCAAATAATTTGCATAATATGAAAATATAACCTTCCTTTGCTGTAGACATTTTCAGCTGTTTTCGAAAATGTCTCAGATTCTCTCTCCTTATCCTACGTTCCACCTTTGTCCTCAGCTTACTTCAGTTGCTGAAAAGTGAATTGAAAGGGCAAAAGTAGTTTTAATGCAATTAACTCAGGAGGGAGACAGGCAAGGAAGCAAAAGCTAACTGCTGCAGCCTTAGGCCATCTCCGCACTAGCCTGTTATAGCGCGATGATTCCACTTTCAACCTCCTCTGGAATCCTGGGGTTTGCAGTTTCGGGAGGGGCCATCCGGATGGCCCCTCCCGAAACTGCAAACCCCAAGATTCCAGAGGTTGAAAGTGGAATCATCGCGCTATAACAGGCTAGTGCGGAGATGGCCTCAGCTTGTTTGTTCTTCCCCATTAATTCTTGCCATCTTGACCGCACTCTGACATTCCTTGGCCACACATGTCTGTTTCCAAGACACAGAGTTTCTACCCCAAGTGAAATTGCATATCTTCATAAGATCTGACTACATCTGCAATCCTGAACACACTGACTACAGAGTGAACAACACTAAACACTGCTAGACACTTACTGATCAAACCTGTGGAAAATTATGCTACAAGTTTCCCTAAAAGTGGGGAGACTTTTCATTGGAGTATGCAGCCAGATTCCATAAATATTTTTATGATATTTATTTTTGGAATTAACTTCCAGGACAACCTTTCATTCAAGATGGCGGCCCCACCTGTCACAGGCTGCTGCTCCCATTAACCCCAACTACTATTTTCAATGCCTGAGGGTGACAGAAGGTCTGATTAAATCCTTCTCAAGGTAAACTCAAACGCGCACAGGCAAGCAGCTTTTGCAGTCATTCTTTATTTAGCTGAATATGGGAATAGCCCTTTTTTTTTCGTTTTTTGACAAAATGGCACTTCTGTTTTGCTAGAAGAAACCACTGCTTCTCACTGGTGTAAAGCGAAACTAGGGCCATTTCCGCACTAGCCTGTTAGAGCGCGATGATTCCACTTTCAACATGCTCTGGAATCCTGGGGTTTGCAGTTTCGGGAGGGGCCCGCCGGCCCCTCCCGAAACTGCAAACCCCAGGATTCCAGAGCATGTTGAAAGTGGAATCATCGCGCTCTAACAGGCTAGTGCGGAAATGGCCTAGGAGACATGTAATAAATACAAGGGAGTTTATCTTCACACTCAGTTGTAGAATGCTCGGCCATTAACGTTTTGCGGAAAAAACAGCAGCCAGTTAAGAAGCCGCGCCTTAAGATTTAGGGTTCACAGAATCAATTGTAATGGCAGAAACGGCAACCTGAGCGTCACGCATGCTCACAACGCACCCCCCCCCCAAAATGGAGTGTTCTGGTCACAAGTGCGTCCCCGCCTTTCCTTCTGAGCCACTCTAGAGCTTCCGGAATGGGAGGGGGGATTCCAACCGCTCCTCCCACTTAAGAGTCGCTTGAGTCAGCCTTACCCAAAATTAAGTGCGGGCGGGCGCACAGCGAAGTTGACGTTTCTGGCTTACTCGCAGGCAAGGACCCTCGGGTAGCAAACGCCGTTAGCAGAAGGATGGCGGCCGCGGTGGGACCCTCGGTGTCGGTACACTAGCGAACAGTAAGTGAGCTCTGCCCGAATTCTACAGAAACGTTTTTACAGGCCTTCCGCTTGCTGCTTACCTATGCGGATAATATCTTCAGGTGGGAGGGACGGACGGGCCCGGCAAACAACAGTACCGAGGGTGGAGACGTGCTCGTTTGTGTGGGCGCGGAGGAAGTCGGGACGCGGTTCGCCTTGTAAAAACTTACGGATCACGCTCGCTTGGGTCGTGTGTTGTGTCGCGGGCGGGCAGGTGCGGCAACGCCAAGGGTTGCGTCGTTCTGTTTTACTAATTTTAATTGTTTTTTATCTGTTGTTACCACCACTGCTGCTACTAGTACTAGACTGTTTAGGTCTCAAGAAGGTGTGTTGATGGAAAGATGTATAACTCCAGCAATTAAAAAAATACACCATTTTGTTGGTAGTTCCAAGGAGTGTGAGGGCTGGTGTGTTATTATAAATACATTAACTTCTTCTTGTTGTGGACTGCAGATAGTGAACTAACTTCTCTGACGCAAGAAAATCTCTCTTCAGGCCACTCCGTGTGACAAAATGGTTGCTTGCCATTCCTTTCCTGAGCCCAGCAACACAAGCCAATTCAAGAGCAAGGGATTTAAACCAGTACGAATTTTTGGTGCTGATTTCAAAATAATTTTTTTTTTTTAAGAGAGGGATTTTTGAGTTCTGCCTCTACAAAGTTGAGATAAAGGCATAGTGGAAGATTCAGAGATACCATGGATGTGTCTTGCAGATTACTGTGAAGAGTTGCCCTGTAACATGTGTGCTTAATGGGTCACTTTGTTACTGATAGTATTTGTAGCAAAATGCTGCTGGATTTCCATTTTGGCAGTTAGGGTTTGGCTTTGGCTGTCGTGTCGGTTTGAAGGGCAAACTATCATATTGTGAATGGGTTGGCTGATAAGAGCTGGAATTGCTCTCTCCTTGAAACCTCAAGTTCATAGCTTTCGTGCAGTCTTGGAATCATCCCTTACTTTCTTGGTGGTGGCTGGGGATGTATTTGCACCGAGAAAGCTAGTATACCAGTTATACCTGTTCTTTGCCGTGTCAGATGTGTCCATGGTGACACAATCCTGTCTGAATTACTGTTAGGCAGTCAGTCTACATGCTTCTGCAAACTGCAGCAAGTCCAAAATGCTGCAGCCAGACTGCTGTCCATGGGCCTTTCCGCAGTACACTGTTATAATGCTATTATTCCACTTGTAACATCCTATGGAGTCCTGGGGTTTGCAGTTTAGGGAGGGGCATTTAGAATTCTCAGCCAGAGAGCTCTTTGGCTTCAGTAAACTATAAACCCCAGAATTCCACAGGATGTTGAAAGTGGAATAATAGCACTATAACAGTGTAGTGCAGAAAGGCCCCAGGACTGGTTATGGGGTATATAGAACTTTCCTCTTGAGACAACTTCATTGGCTGCTATGCACAATTCAAAGTGCTGGCCTATAAACACTATATGGCTTGGGTCCTATCTCAGTATGTGCCTGTCTGGGGCCATTTCCGCACTACACTCTTATAGCGTGATTATATCACTTCCAACATCCTATGGACTACAAACCCTAGGATTCCATAGGATGTCGGAAGTGAAATAATCGTGCTATAAGAGTGCAGTGTGGAAAAGGACTGGATTTTTAGGAGCCTTGGCAAAGGACTTTCTCTTGGTCCCACCATCATTACAGGGACCATGAAAGAAGGCTGCCTCAGTGGCTGCTCCAAGACAATGGAATTGCTTTCCATAGGAGGCTAGGTTGACCCTGTCTTTGTTTTTGTTTTTCCTCTTCTACCTCACAGGCAAAGATCCCCCCCAAGCTTTTAATTGTAAACTGTCCATTGGAAAATGTCTTTTAATTTGGGTGTGCTGTATTTATTATTATATTTAGTTGCATTTTTAATATATATTTAACTGTTTCTAATGTTTGTAATGTCCAGTGTTTTAATGGTATTTTTTAAATTTATATTGTGATCTGTCTTGGGCCCCATATTGGGAGGAACGTAGGATATTAATTAAACACAGAAGCCAGGATAAACTCTGCATGCTAATTACAAGCTTTAATAAGGGCAACATCGGAGGGAAGAATTCTCAGGGATTCCCTAAGAACTGTGTAGATGAGGCAAGTCACAGGTAAATAGGTAGGGTGTTCTGTAGATTGGGGACTGCTACTAAGAAGGCCCTGTTTTTTGCATGCCAACCTAGGCAGTGTTTGGGCTTCTGAACCTGACCTTAATCTGCAGACAGGTTTGCATGGATGGAGGTAGTTTGTCAGGTAACCCACTCTCAAGTTTAGCATTTTGAACTGAGTCTAGATGATAACTAGCAGTCAGTGCAATTGGCACAAATTATTTATATAGTTCGTCAACCTTACCAGCAGCTGAACTCCTGAGCATCCTATTGTTGCACAGTTATGGATAGTCTTCTTAAAAGTAACTTTCTAAGCTCTGGAGATTTTTTACCAGTCTGATTTCCTACGAGCATAAACAATAAATCACTTCAAGAGCTCTTTATTAACTTAACATACCACATGAATAATGAATAGTATCTGAGAATTGTAAATCCACATTGGTATCATTCTGGACATCAAAATGTCATACTGGGATAAGCAGAAAGCCATAGCTGTGTTATTGAAACATGAAAGCAGTACCCCGGTTTCTAAATTGATAAAAATTCCATTATGTAAGTCATGTCTTTAAACAATTTTCTTTTAAATCAGACACTCAAGTGAAGAAAAGTACCAGTCTATTAGGATTGCGAATCAGACATTTTCCACCAGGTTGCTGCCTATCAGAGAAGCTGTTGAATGTCTATTTGAAATGGGGTTTGAAGAGGTGAGTGTATTTGAATGGGACTTCTTTCATAAAATGCTGTCCTACCTGTTTTCTTTGGGGGTTTTTTAAGTTATAGCTCATTCTTCTACAACTGGTTTTCTGTTTTCCCATTGCAGCTGTGTCTGATCAAATAATGCCATTCTTTTGCCCACTAGAAAACCTGTGGCTTCTACTTTCAGTTTTTATTTTGTCCAACAATAGATAGCAAAAAGCAAGACAGATGTGCTTAGTAGTATATGGTGCAGCAGTTTGCATCTCTGAATTTGAATGTATTGACAGTTTTGTTTGTACCGACCTGTTGCTTGTAAAGCATATATGCTGCTGAGTCCTGTATGCATCTACGTGAGCGCAAGATGGATTAGACAGAGTGGGTTTTCTGAATAAACATATATAAGACTATTCTGTAGACTTAAGTGGTATAATTTTATGTGGTAGTTTATAAATGCTGCATTTTATCTTGTTAAACAGTTAAATAAGGTTTTGGTGTGATACGAGAGTACTTTTGCACATATTGAGATGTTTTCCTGAGAAGGGGAACTAATAAACTCCCACACGCCCATCACTTCAACACTTAAAAATTTTTGCATCTTTGGTTCTGTTTGGTTAAATAGGAGACATTATTTAGAAAAGAGAAATTATTACTTATATGTGCTTTGTGTTATTGTATGTGCCAATAAAACTTTCAAACTATATTCTAAGTACCGGTAATCCTTTGATTCAAGAGATGTGTTCCTGTTGCGGTGAACAAATAATAGCTATTACTGTCTGTAGGGAAAAAAAAGATCTCTTGGGTGATATGATGTCTCTGAGGTAGATACCAAGATGCACTAATAAAGAATCTTACTTCTGAGTAGATGTTTAAAACACTGTGCTGTCACCCAGAGAGCTCATGGGATTACCATGCATGAGTCATAGCCTTCTCACCAAATCTACTTCACAGAGGTTTTATAAGGATAAAATGGACTAACCCTATTTATGTTATTCTGAGCTTCTCAGAGGAAGAGCTAAATAGTTTCCTTAGAAATTGCTGAAGCTTTGTTTCTTTTTTAAGGAACAAAGATAGTTCAGTTGTGGTGTAAAGCCAGGGGAAGTGACTGTAACAGAGACTGAACTATTGTATCTTACTACAGGAGAGTTTACTTTTGTAACTATAATTTCAAAGGGAAACTCATCTTGTTTGTCCTAAGGAAGCCTCTAGTGAACAGCTGCACAGAATCGGAGACCTAATTGCTGGGGAAAGAAATAGCCGCTTACAAGGATCAAACCAAACTGAAAGGTCTGGATCCTCTCAGGGGGCAGCAAATGCACCACCTGTGACACCACAACAACCAAGAACTGCGGACTCCAGTTTAAACCCAACTGCTCAGTCTGCTGTCAAGGTAACTGCTTCAGAACATCTAACAGGGAGTAGTTTTAGAAAGTGAGAGTGGAAATTAAAGAACTAAACATGGGGTGAAAGTGCAATTTTAATTTGCTTACTAACTGTTATGCAAAATTTGGAAAGTTATATTGTGCTAGTATCATTAAAGTCTTTAAAGGAAATCTATATTCTCAACCAGCTTCCTTTGCATATGTTCAGATATGCAATGTGCAAATGAAATTGTAGTGGGTTTAGGGCCCCTTCACATATATGCTTTAAATACTCATATGCAGGAGTAAACATGTTTCCCTGTACCGATTGTTATGTGCAGCAATTATACACGTGTGTTTTGGTGTGTGAACTTTGTTAGGATTATTTATGTCCCTTTTTATTTTTTTTAAATAATCTTTATTGATAATTTAAAAAAACACACACGAACAAAAATGATGAAATGGACACAGTGTAACAAATCAGTATCTCTCAAACAGCATCCTAAGGAAAAGAAAAGAAAAGGGAAAGGAAAGGAAGAAAAGAAAAAAAAAGGGAGAAGAGAAATAGGAGAAGAAAGAAAAGGAATAAAAAGAAACAGTTACTATAAAAGAATTAAGAAAAGGGGGATTACAGTTAATCCCACGTCCTACAGAACAACTATAGACATGACTACGGACACATCTACAGACACAACTATAAATATTCATACAAGTTAATATAGATATATTAAAATGACTTCCTGTCCTCTTCTACTATAAGTTCCAGAGTTAAACCTATTTCCCTATCTCCTTCCAAATCTCCACTACTTACTTTGTTCTCTACTGATGCCACTCCTCTCCTGTTTTACAAATCAAATCCTACAGTCACTGAGTCCATTTTTACTCTTCATGTGATCTGTGAAAGGTCCAGGTGTTCAGAAATACATCTATTGTATCACCTTTCCATAATGTTGTAAGTTTATCTATTTCTGCCAGATCTATTAACTTAATCTTTCATTCACTTAATTTCGGTATCTTACTGTTTTTCCAATATTTTGCATATAAAATTCTTGCTGCTGTTATTATATATCTAATCAAATTCTTGTGCTTTCTTTCCCCTTTGTCATTCCTATTTATTATAAGCATAATTCAGGTCTTAGTATTATTTTTTCTTTTAATATCTTTTGCGTAGTGTCTCCTATTCTTAGCCAAAACTTTTTAGCTTTTTTACATTTCCACCAAATATGATAATAAGTTCTAACCTGGTTTCTACATTTCCAACATTTATCTTTAAGATTTTTGTACGTCTTAGGTAATTTCTCAGGGGTAAGATATCATTTATATAACATTTTATAGAAATTCTCTTTCAAATTATTACTAGTAAATTTTAATCCCTTTCCCCAAGTGTCTTCCCATTGTTCCAAGTCTATATTTTGCCCTATTTGTTGTGCCCAATTTGTTCATCTTCTGTATTAAATTTTAATAACAATTTATACATATTAGCAATCAAATGAGAGTCTTCTCCTAGCAACAATTTTTCAGATTCCGTTTCTGCTATTTCAAAACCAGTTTTTTTCTTATCCTCCTTATATTTCTCCCTTAATTGATAATATGTTAGCCATTGCATTTTAAACCCTTCCTGTTCTAAACTTTGTATATCTTTGATTCCCCCCCCACACTATCTTTCCTCAGTAGATCTCTATATCGAATCCATACCTTCAGGCTTTCCAGTTCCCTTCTATGTATTGCCTCTTGGGGTGATAAACATTCTGGTATCCTCCTTGTTAATCTTTTCTTGTATTTTTCCCACACTTTAAACATTTTTTTCTTATAATATGACTCCAGAATCCCACATTAACCTTTATTTTATCATACCATAAGTATGAATGCCAACCAAATTTAAATTTGTGACCTTCTAATTCCAATAATCCTTTGTTTGTTAATACTATCCATTCTCTTAACCATACTAAACAAGATGCTTCAAAATATATTTTTAAATCTGGTACCCCCAATCCTCCACGTTCTTTTGCATCTATTAATACTTTCCATTTTATCCTAGGTCTTTTCCTTTGCCATATAAATTTAGAAATCTCTTTATGCCACAGCTTGAAAGGGGAATTTGAATAAACTGTTGGGATTGTTTCAAACAAGTACAGCATTTTGAGTAGCACCATCATTTTTATTATTGCTATTCTCCCAAGCAAAGATAAATTTATCTTTTGCCATTTATTAAGATCCTTTTTAATATTTTCCCATATCTGATGTAATTATTTTCATATAGCTGTTGGTTGTTTGATGTTATAATTATTCCCAGGTATTTTATTTTCTGAACTATTTAAAATCTCATTTTCTCACAAAGCGCATCCTGTTCCTCCTTCTTCATGTTTTTAGTTATAATCTTCGTTTTATCAATATTCACTTTAAAACCTGATACCATCCCAAATTCTTTTAAGATTATCATCAATTGATCTACACTATTCAATGGGTCTTCTAATGTAAAAACAACATCATCCACAAATATTTTTAATTTAAATTCTTCTTTTCTAATTTTTATGCCTCTAATTTCCCTATTATTTCTCACTATTCTACTTAGACATTCTATTAATAAAATAAATAACAATGGTGATAGCGGGCAGCCTTGTCTTATACCTTTTTCAGTGTTTAGATATTCAGAAATGTTTCCATTCACTATTATTTGTGCCTTTTGTGAGGAATAAATGGCTCTTATCTATCTTTATAACATTTTGTCCCATATCCATTCTTTCTGTCGTTTTTAATAAAAATAGCCAATTCACATTATCAAATGCTTTTTCCGCGTCCAAAAATATCAATGCTCCTTTAATTTCATTATGGTAAGTTAAATACTCTATTATATCTAATACCATTCTAATGTTATTCCTAATTTGTCTTTTTGGCAAAAAACCACTTTGGTTTTCATGATTATATTCTTGTAATATTATTTTTAATCTGTTAGCTAGGATAATCATAAAAACCTTGTAATCTTTGTTTAGTAATGATATGGGTCTGTAATTCTTAATTAATAATGGATCCTTATCTTTTTTTGGTATTAGAATTATATTTGATTGTTTCCAACTTTCCAGAATTTTCTTAGTCCATAATATCTTGTTCATTACTTTTTGAAGGGGTATTTCTAAGTAGTACAAGGCCATCTGGACCTGGTGATTTTCCTCCTTTTAATTGTTTAATTGCTTCTCTAATTTCCCCAAGTGATATTTCTTTGGTTAATTTTTCTTTTAGTAATTTTGTCAATTTTGGTATCGCCAAGTCACTAAAATATGAATTTATTTGATCTGCTTGTGTTGATTGTTTTTAATATACTACCTGGAAATAATTATGAAATACTTTGGTTAATTCTTTTTCATTTGTTATAATTGTATCCCCTACTTGCAGTTTATTAATTCTCCTTTTAGTGTTTTCCTTTCTTGGGCTATACATTAACCATCTTCGGGGTTTATTTGCTTGATCAAAATTCTTCTGTTTTACACAATCATGTTTCTTTTTAATCTCCTCTGTCATTAACACTGTAGTTTGCTTTTGTAACATTTTTAGTTGACTAGCAATGTTATCATTATTAGGATGCTTTTTTAATTCTGATTCCTTTATCTTAATCTCTTTTATAACCTTTTTTATCTTTTCTTGCTTTTTCTTTTTCCACTCTGCATTTAATTTTATAAAAATACCTCTTATCACTGCTTTACCCACATCCCATACTATTCTATCATCTGTCCCTTTATCTTGGTTTAAATGAAAATATTCTGTGATCATATGTTTACATTTCTTAACCATGTCCTCTTTATATAGTAAAGACTCATTAATTCTCCACGTATAATTTTTAATTCCCCTTTTTAGAGTCAATTTAACTGGATTATGATCAGAAATTATTTTTGGTAAAATCTTAATTTGTTGTATTTTCGGTTACCCAAATCATATCTATTCTCGAAAAGGAGTTATGTGTATTTGAAAAGAAAGTAAAATCCTTTCTATTCCCTTCCTTATATCTCCAGGTATCTGCAAGTTGAAGTTCTTCTACTAGTTTAAAAAATTCTTTAGCTAGTTTCCCCTGATTTTTTTTAATACCCTTATCTTCAGACCACCCATCCGTCTCGGTTCTACCACACCATTAAAGTCTCCCATTAGGATCCAGCTCTCATATTTCAATTGTGTTAACTTATCCTTCAATTCCTTATAAAAGATAATTCTTTTCATTTACCAGTGCTGAAAAAGCTGGAGATTCCCCACTGAAAGACATAAATAATGAGAAGGTTATTTATGTCTTTCAGTGGGGAATCTCCAGCTTTTTCCCTTCATAGTGAGGGAAGCTAAGATAGGGTGGGGGTTATGAATTCTAGCAACTTCATGTCCACCTAAGATTTCCCAAATTGTGATGTAAACTGCTGACAGAATTGTGGAACTCTTCTCACTAAAATTGTTCTCTTGGATGACTCTCTCAGGATATACTGTGGAGAATGATGTGTGGATTCATTAGAAAGGGAGAAGGAGAGTAAGAGCAGTTCCACAAGTTTGAAGTAGAACTTTACAAAGTTAACTCACACACCCAAAGAGTCCTTAGTGAAGCAATGGAGGAAAGTGGGGAATGAGACACTCAATTATTCTTCCTATTTGGGGATGCTATAAAGTCCAGTTTCAGACAGTTTGTCACTGTTTAGTCTGAACTTATAAAATTGAGAGATTCGGCCATTTCCGCACTACACTCTTCTAGCGCGATGATTCCACTTTCAACCTCCTCTGCATCCTGGGGTTTGCAGTTTCGGGAGGGGCCAGTCGGCCCCTCCCGAAACTGCAAACCCCAGGATGCCAGAGGAGGTTGAAAGTGGAATCATCGCGCTAGAAGAGTGTAGTGCGGAAATGGCCTCTGTTTCACTTTCTCTTCCAACAAAAACAGGCCCTGACTCATATCAGGAAGCTGCATTTGGCTCAGTTCCAGACACTGAAGGCCAGTAGCAGCTCACCTTCCCTAGTAAACATAGAGCCTAGGCTTTTGAAGAACCTGCTTTTGAATAATTCCTCAGCTCCTAGAACTTCTTTCTCAGGTTTTCTCAGCTAGAAAAACTAACACAGAGGTGGGTATTATGGAGCTCTCTGGATGTTTTTGAACTGCAGTTACTATCAGCCTTAGTGAGCAAATGGTGAGGAATTCTGGGAATTGTTCAACTATATCTAGAGGGCCACAAAATTCCCATTACTTGGCTTGGAGCTATCAGGTTGTGATTCCAAAATGGGCAAGCATGTTTGTTTTACTATATGGAAGGAAATGCCTTTCAGTGTCTCACTTGTTTCCAGTGTCTCATTTGTTGATTGCCTGGGTATTTGACAGCGATTATCCATTCCAGCAACCCAAGAAATGCACTTGTTTTTTGCTTGATGCAGGTCATTTCCACACTACACTATTATAGTGCTATTATTCCACTTTCGATATCCTGTGGAATTCTTGCGTTTGTAGTTTACTGAGGCCAAAGAGCTCTTTGGCTGAGAATTCTAAATGCCCATCCCTAAACTGCAAACCTCAGGATTCTACAGAATGTTGAAAGTGGAATAATAGCACTATAACAGTGTAGTGCAGAAATGGCTTCAGATCTGGCCTTACTGTTTTAAATTTGTCAAAGTACCACTTAGGTACTTAGACCTTATCCCTGTAGGAGTCAAAGTTTGTAAACTCGTAGCTTTTAATCTCTCATTACTCTTACCAGCCTCATTTGTACATGCACCTTGATGTATCTTTTTAGATGAAGGTTCATCTCAGCATTTCTGTTTCCTCATAGGAGAGGTCTCTTTCCTCCAGAAACCATGTGCTGATTTTGAACTACAGGAAATGCTTGTGTTTGCATAGCTTGTCCTTATTTCTTTTCCTGAAGCTTATATAAAAGACATTCTTAGTAATTTGTTTCCAGCATGTCCATATGAGTTGTACCTCTTTAGAGCATTTAAAATGGTCTTCCCACACTTGAAAAAGAGAATTTCTAAATTTTATAAAATATTATTGCAAAGAGAAACGGAAACAGAGATTGTAAAAGATAATATGGGCACAAAATGTTGGTCGTCCCATAGAGTATGATACATGGGTGAAGGCATGGAAAACAGATATAAAATTTACACCAAGTTTAAAATTAAGAGAGAGCTTTTATAAAATGTTACATAGATGGTATATGACACCTGAAAGATTGCAAAAAATAAAAAAAAGTGGAAATGTGAGATGTTGGAAATGTTATGAAAAGGAGGGATCTTTTTTTCATATGTGGTGGACCTGTTAGATAGCAAAGAAATATTGGAAAGAAATTCACGATGAAATTCAAAGGATATATAGTTTTAAGTTTGAGATGAAGCCAGAGTTTTATTTGTTAAGTATGTTAGGGCAGCAAAGAGAAATAAGATGTCATCAGAAGATATTGTTATATGTGATAACTGCTGCAAGATTGACATATGCACAATACTGGAAAAAAAGGGAATATGTAGATATAAAGGAGTGGAAACTCAAGGTACTGGATATGGTAGAAACAGAAAAATTAGCATTTTTAATGAAAAATGCACCTTTCCAGAATGTTGAAAGGGAGTGGAAAGAAGTACTAGATTGGATAAAGAAATAATGTAGAAGGGGAAGCAAAAATGAAAATAACAAAAAGTAATAATGTATAAGATATATGATAAGTAGTAACGTGTTAAAGTAAATGTAACAACGTAATAATGTAAGAATGTTGTAATGATGGAAATATGAATGTATGAAGATAAATAAGCAGAGTCAATTGAGACAAAGACAGAAGTGGGGAAGGGGGGTTGTTATATGTTTAATATAAACTGTAATAAAAATATAATTAAAAAAAGAAATTAGAGACCAGAGGATGCTATAAGATCTGCCTGTGACAAATGAAACATGATGCTCTTTCCCCCCATTTTAGACAATTGAATCACTTTTCTTGAAGACACTTCAATCAAACTTTATGCGTGCAATGATATATGAGGATCCTGCTTTACAGAAGAAAGCACTGGCTTGTATACCAATCCAAGAACTCAGAAAGACAGCTCAAGAAAAACTAAAACAAGCAAAAGAAATAGACAGAGGTAACATTTTAATATCGTTTGGAAATTTGGAGATGGTATGTATATTCCATTGATTATAGTGTAGTCATAACTTCATTAACTGACTGGAAATCACTACTGTTTCAGTTGAGTATGGCTTATGTAAGTACATAGAGTCTATTTTAATGTGATCTTGGAAGTCCTGTGTTTCACCTGTGTCTTTTAAATTTTTCAGGTTCTCTTGTAGATGAAAATGATATTCTGCTGCTGGAACTCCTGAACTGGTTTAAATGTGATTTTTTTGAATGGGTAAATAACCTTCCATGTAGCAAGTGTGGGGGCTCAACAGAATATAAAGGTAGATTGTCACCTAGTGATGATGACCTAAGATGGGATGCAAGTCGGGTGGAAAATCACTTCTGTAACCACTGCCAGTTTAGCAACAGATTTCCAAGGTGAGTATAGTGCATAGGTGCTTTATAGTTTGGCTTATATTTAAAACAATGGTTGGATCCAGATTCAGTCTATTTATAGTAGTCTGTCTGAGCTCAATAGGCACATTTAAGAAGTTGGATTTATTTCAGTGGATCTATAAGTATCATTGAATCTGGACTCAGTGTTCCGTGTTTTACACATTTTAGAAGGTTAATTTATTAATTTTTATCCTGACTTAAATAATTGAATCCCCATGTATATGTGAGATTGATCATTCCCTTGTACTATCAAAAAGATTCAATTAGGCCTGCCTTATGTTTTGTTGTCAAATAGCATAGAATAGCCGATTTGTCTACTTTTTGTATCTATTATAGTTATTGTCATTGAGGAAGGAAGGTATGTTTAGAACCACTGTCCTCCTCAAAATAGTCTTTGCTTCAGCAGTTAGCACACAATGTGATGCTGAGCCTTGGTGACTTTGGGCATGTCACACACTCTCAGCCCTAGAAAACCCCATGATAGGTTCACCATATGTTGGAAACAACTTGAAGGCAAACAACAACAACAACAACAGAGGCTTTAGGATTTAAAGTCCGGACTAGATCATGGAAGAAGTCTGGATTTATCTCTTATTTATTTAATCTGTCACCTTCCTATCTATGCACTGCAATTTAAAATAATGGTTTACAATTTAATAGCTACTGTGCAGTTTAATAAATACCATATAAAAGAGATGAAGGAAGAAAACAAGTAGACAGATTTTAAATACTATGACTACTTTATGGGAGAATTCTTGGAGGAAATGGTCCAAATTGTGTATTTTAGTAATGTAATATTTTCCCTTATATAAATTCCCTAAATTTTGCAATTATAGAATAACTCTTAAGATAATGGGGCAGGGTAATATTGACTGGGAGAACAATCTGTAAATAATTTTGTGTGCAGGTACAACAGTCCTGAGAAACTCCTGGAAACTAGACGTGGACGTTGTGGAGAATGGGCCAAGTGCTTTACCCTCTGCTGTAGAGCTGTTGGATTTGAAGCAAGATATGTTTGGGATGCAACAGGTATAACTGTTTCCATTTTTATTAATGCTAGTACTACAACCCTTATCTTACAGGGTATGAAATGGTATTGATGAAGCTCCATTTTAAGTTTGTGGAACCGTTCCAAGGCTATTCTTAAGCAGCTATAGTTTGAGCTAGCCATTTATGTAAGATCAGACCAACAGTGCAGTCTTACACATGTCTGTTCAGAAAAAATATGGCATTAGTCAGGATTGCAGATTAAATCAGAACATATTTATGTGACCCCTGAAATTTCCATTTATAATGGAAGAAAAATGTATTTTAGTTTTATTTGATTTGCATGATGTGAGAACTGTGGGAAATGCTTACTCAGCAAAGAGCTTTTTTTAAACTTACTGTTCTAATTTTCTTACTTTTGACCAGTACCAGAGGCTGTGTTGAAACTGTATCATCAGACACGCTTTCTAATGGATTTGTCTTATCGTCCATAATTATCATAATATACAGAAATAAAATAATTTATTTCAATAACCAAGTCCTTTTGTTAGGTCAATTTTGATGCAAATATTTTTGTGCAGTACTAGAAAATACGGTGCTCAAGTATGTCCAACCAAAAATATCTGTTGCACCAGACTTAATCCTTTTTGGAAATGCTTTAGCACTCTTTTCATATTTCTTTTCCTGTTAGTTTGTTACCATTGCCACATGTAAAGCCTCCCCACATATCAAGGAATGAAAAAGATTGAGACCTTCCCCAAGGAAATTCTTGACTCAAAGCTCATGCTGCAGTCTGTGAAACACAAAGACACCTGGTATTATATTTGGAGCTGAGAGCAGGAAAAAAAAAGCCCATGTTTCCCAGCAGTTCAGTGCTGAAAGGAAATGGGTAGATACTTGCTTTTGGGGATGAGCCAACTGAATCCTCAAATCCTTGCCAAGGATTCAAGATTCATGAATCCAAATTGCTGTGCCAAAATAGGCAAACCAAATCTTTCGAATCTGCCACCCAAATAGTTTGTTGGAGACCAGGATGCCTGAAAATCTAAGAGACTAGACACACAAGGGGAAATGGCAGGTAGGTGAATTTTTCCCTTGGAGTAATAATGGCCTTTGCTAACAATTTCACAAATTACATCTGGGGTTGCATTCTAAGATATTTAAATTGAACATTTAATATTTAAGTTCAGCACTTGACTGGAAGGTACAGTCTTCTTGAGATTTCAAGGACAGCTGAAAAATTCCTTTGCATAGCTCCTTTGCAAACATCTTTCATACACAATTCTGGGGTTTGTAATTTTATGAGGTGTCACAGCCTTTTCTGCCAAAGTGTACTGGTGCATGATCAGACTACAAACCCTAGGATGCCATAAGGAGCTATGCACAGAAAATCTAAGTTTGACCTGGATTATCTCTGTACTCTAGTATGTGGCCCTGTTTACACAGGCAGGAAGATTTGGCATTAATCCACATTTTCTTGCTTGTGCAGAAAGGACCTTCATGTCATTTTCAATCTGGGGAGATCCTGAGGCAAAACTAGGACAATTGTCCTGGCCACATTTCTTCAGAGGGAGGTTTGCCTTTGCCTAGGCTTTTGCTAAGGCTGAGAGAGTGAGTCTTGCCCAGGATTATCCTCCTTTCCCTTGCTTTTTAAACCTTTTAAAAAAAAAGATTTGAAAGATTTGAGATTCAGATTTGTGGATTTCCAGAACCTTCCAGGGATTCGAGTCTGCATTTGGGTTCGGAAAATTCTGGATTCATCCCATCCCTACTTGCTTTATTTTATTTTATTTTTATTTGCTGGGCTGAGAGCACCCATTAGGTGGAGAGGCAATTCATGTGCCTGTGTCTTTGCCTCCAAGTCAAACCTGTAGTCAAGAGAAAGAGGTTTGTTATGGCTTTGTGCTCATTTCTAGTTGCTACATTGTGAACCAGCTAGAGTTTCTCAGCAGAGGCAGAGCTTTGTAGAAGGCATTGCAGTAATCCTAGGTTTAATTTATTCGTGAGAGTATTTATATCCCACCTTACATCTGCAGTTCTCAGGACAGTGTGTAGCAATAAAAATGACTTGAAAAATTAACAGTGTAAAATAATTTGTCAAAACCTAAATAGGACTTAAATCAACACACTGAAAGCTTGTAACACCATGAGTAGATCTGCATTCTGTGAGAGTGGATGTGCTGGAAATAGGCTTTTCTTGGGAAGAATGGTTGCGACTATGACTGAGATTGGGAACATATCTGAATTAATTGCATGGGTATGAGACATTAGCTTTCACACAAGCTCTCCTAAGTGATAAGAGAGCTAATCAGAGACAGAAGATGTTTTGACATGCAGACTGTGCCAGCTACTTTGTGCTATTTTCAGTAATGCAGTTTTTTCAAAACTGGGACAGTGCGTGCACACCCTCAGCCTGTTCAAGACCTTAGGATTGTAAGAATTGCAAGAATATCTTGTATGTATCCTTTAAGGACTGAAGTGAAAGGAAGATGGGTATGTGGAAATACCCATTGCTATCCTGGGGCTTTTAAAGCCAATCTTAAAATGTACTATAGTCTAAACCCTTATATTCAAACTCTTTAAAAGGATAAGCTGAGTTGAGGGAGCAGCCAGATACATGTATGAGAAGTCAATAAGCAACAATAATATGCTCTCTAACATGTAAGTTACCTTGATGATGTGAAATAGGAATAGGCACACATTTAAATAAAGCAATAAAAATAATAAAAGTGGAGTGGAAGGGATTTATTTCCTGCAATTAGTTGCTTACCCATGATTGTCCTCTCCCACAGATCATATCTGGACTGAAGTTTATTCATCATCCCAGCAGAGATGGCGTCACTGTGACCCTTGTGAAAATGTCTGTGATAAACCCCTCCTCTATGAAATTGGATGGGGCAAAAAACTTTCCTACATTATTGCATTTTCTAAAGATGAGGTAGGAGAAGCAACACGTATTGGAATAATAATAGTACTCTTTTATAGAAATATCTTTGCTGTTAAATAGTAGTTGCTTACTATTTTAAAACACTTTGATAGATCCATAGCAAGGAGGGATCAGTCTTTGAACTAGAATAGTTCAAAGTTAACTGTGCTTGAAGTTCAAAGCTACCACATATAAAGCTTCATGCTTATTTTATATCTTTAGCACTGCATGCCTTTCAGATTGTTGATGTCACATGGCGTTACTCTTGTAAACATGAAGAAATCCTCTCTAGGAGAACACAAGTCAGTGAAGCAGTGCTACGAGAAACCATCAATAACCTCAATAAAGTGGTATGTAATTCCATCTTGGTTGATTGGTTAAAAATTACACAGATATTGAAACTAAAATGGCCTAGAATTGACTGCAAGTGTATTGTCAGTTTTACCAAAAGAGAACTGCCACTGAAAATAAGTATACTGTTGTATTCATTTTTACCCCTTGAAAATGACTTGTATGTAAATTATAAAACCGTTGTTAGAAAGGAAAAAAATGGCCAGGCTGGCTGGAATATTCTTGAAGATGTACTCGCTTTTCCAAGCTTTGTCCTAGCCTAAGAATGTTAGATGCTGCTTCCAGCCCTGGCTGCTCCAGCAGTGGAATATGCTGCCTCGGAGTGTAGTGGAGTCTCCTTCCTTGGAAGTTTTTTAGCAGAGGCTTGATGGCCATCTGTTGGGATTGCTTTGAGGGTGTTCCTGAATGGCAGGGGGTTGGACTGGATGGCCTGTGTGGTCTCTTCCAACTCTAGATTTCTATGATTCTATGATAAACTAAATAAATAATTTGCACAGTCATCAACAAAAATACCAAAATGAGATGTAGCTTCTATGAAAATGACATTTATTTTCTTCTTTTTCTGAAGTACTGAACAACGTAGCATGCAACAAAAAGATTATATGTTCTATATATGGATAGTTTTGTTGAAGGCTTGCATAATTTGAATTGAATTTGAATTATCATTGATCTGGCTTTAGCCAGGTTTTTGAGTTAAACATCTGATGCTGCGTAATGCTGTGTAGACAAAAACAGCCATCACCAGAATCTAACCTTTTCATGTACTAGATTATTATGCAGTGGCTTAATCACAGTATCGGATCTAATACTACCAGCTCAATCAATCATGTGGAACAAGATAATTAACCCAACTTCCAGGTTGTCTTTATTTGTATTTTTCATCATTATAAGGAGGGGGGGAGGTAGATTCAAACTGGCTAAAAATCAGAGAGTTTTATAGGCATACTTCAAATAATGAAGCCTCTAACAAAGAAGCTACTTTCTTACAAAAGTGTTTTTATGCCCACACAGCCCCCACTCTTGCTCCTGTATAAATTGACTTTTTTACGCACCAGTGGCAATAATAGGATGAGGAAGGAAGGCTGAAGAAACAGACATTTGATGCTGGATTGCAGTATGTAGTAGACAGTATAATAGAACTTGAACTGGGAAATAAAGGGATTCTACTTTAGTTGTTCCTATTGTAGCTGTGCGTGCTTACTTGCAGCTTGACATAAACAGCAGCTGCCTCCAGAATCCCTTACTGGGCTTGCGTGAACGACAAAACAAAGAAAAAGGAAACCAGATAAGCCTTTTTTGTTGTCTGTCCACAACACATTAAAGAAGCATAGATCTCTTAAGATTGGCCTCCAAAGTGGAAATTATAAGAAAAGCAGAAACTGATGAATGGAAGAATAATTCCTGAATACATTTTGGAAGAAGCTTTCAAATGCTCTCTTGAAGGTTCAAATTGTTTTTGCTTTCTTATGCAACCCTTACCTAGAATCACAGAATCATAGGGTAGGAAGAGACCATGAGGGACATCCAGTCCAATCCCCTACAATGAGGGAATGCACAGCATTTATGTTCTGTTAAAGAAGTAATGTTCAGGAATACGTCTGCTTAGTTAACAGAGGTATACCTGTAAAATGTCCAAATTTTAATTTTCCAGGTTAATTATAAACCTTCAATACAGGAGAAAAATAATGGACTAAGTCTGGACTTAGAGTTCAATCCTATACAGACTCGCTTAGAGGAGAATCCCATTTAATTCAGTGAATAAGTACATAGAATTGAACTGTTAGTTATGTTTAACACAGAAATGAATGTTCTTCATGTTGGCTGTTGTTTGCCACATTGATTTCATTGGGTCTGTTCGAAACATAATTAAGTCTGCGATCTACCTGAATGTGAAAAGCTTTCAGCCTGCTTTACTTGAGCTTTATATTCAAAGTATAAATCCAGTTACGTACATTTGCTTGTACAACTTGGTTAAATCACACTGAGGCCTTAATAAAATAAGAAATCTTAGTAAGATAAATATTCGTTTTTTGGGGGGTTTTTTATTGTTACACTGGGAAATGGAAATACATTTGAAAACAGTTGCAATCCTGTACCGTATTTCATGAAAGTAAGATGCTTTGATCTCTATGGAACTTTCTTTTTATTAGACATGCACAGGACTGTAATTTTATTTGTTAGTCACTGCTTTTGCTAATCACAGAGACAGCAATCTTTGACTGAAGGAAGACGAAGGGAGCTGTTAGAGAGAATCATTGTGGAGCTTGTTGAGTTTATTTCTCCTAAAACACCTAAGCCAGGAGAACTTGGAGGAAGAGTTTCTGGATCAACGGCTTGGAGACTCGCCAGAGGTGAAATTGCTTCAGAGGTATTTAACACATTTATTAATGGTTATTTCAGAATTCTTAGTCTAGTTGTTGCTAGTCTTAGTCTGGTTGTAGCCCCAGTCCATTTTTTAAAAAAAAATAGATATATGCATGCATGCATGTTTACATAGGCAGTTTTTAAACTGGTTTTTGATGAAACAGAAGAATTGCTTCTCATCTTCAGTCTACCCACCCTTCTTGTCAATCCCAAATTATAAAACCTTGTTTTTTTCAGACATTTTTACGTGTGTTTGCAGACAGGACATTGATGGAGAAAGGGCACAGGTACGCCCAAACAAACTAGAAAACCACATGGAAAAGCAAGTTGAGGGGCTAGGGAACAGTGAATATATTAGTAAATTAAAAGCATTTGGAGTGCTTAACTGTGTTAGGTACATCCTCAGATAATTCTACAAAGGTCTGCACTCCTCTCATAAAACACTGTTTGTTCCTTTGTGGCAAACTCACAAAAACTTGTTCAAAAAAGCATTCTATCTGCAATTTTGTTGTGCATTTTCACTTTTGGAAGGTAATGCAATTGGCCACAAGTGTCTCAACTGATATGCACTCTTATTTTCAGTATGCTAGTAGTAGTAATAAGTTGTTTTTTAAAAAAGTACCTATTATTCCAAACCGAGAAAGACTGAAATAGCAGTTGTATAGACCCAAACAATCAAAAATATAGCAGATAATGTGATATTTGCCTTACTGTCAATGCACTGAGCTTGGCTTGTGATTTAATGTAGTAGCTTGAAAATTAACAGATATAATGCAAAAGAAAAAAAGAACAAAGAAGGAAGACCAGAGTGGTGTAGCAGACTGAGATACTTTTTGAAAAATTCATAATGATTTTGTGGAATTGTCGCTGTATAAGAACTTCCACATTCAAATTGCCTAAGGAACCACTTTGGCTGTAAATTACTTCTCATTTTGTTGACTTCTTTCCTGGTATCATTTTGCTGTGTGTTGTGGCCTCCCATGTTGGATGATCAAGATGAGGAGTAAGAAAACTACAGGCAATAAAACAGCAAAGGTTCAGCTTTCCGTGTTAGAGGATCCAGATGTGATGTAGGGAAACAACAGAAGAAGAGAGATAATGGAGGGGCTCAGACTCTTGAATAATCCTCAGTCTTCAGAGGTATTCAGATATAACCAGCTCACACAAAGTCCTCAGCTTTCAGAACTCAACTGTCACTTCATCTGTCATACAACTTGAAAACTCCACTTGAGCCCCCTTATTGAATAAATTCATATGCAAATTGGTCTGGTGGCTGCTTACAACAAAGAATGAGGTCATGATGCAAGATGGGAAGAGTCAGTGGTATTTTAGGATAGACTTTGCTGAAGAAGCAGGATTTGTAGGAGAGATTTGAAGAATGCTTCATTGAGAATGGAAAGAAAAAAACAAAGATGGACTGTAGCAATTGTAGTTATGCAGAACAACTGGGGAGGGAACACAAAAGAGGAGATAAAAGTGGAAAAAGTGGTAAAGGCTAGAAACTAAAAATTGGGCAGTGTTGTGGCAGATGCCAGACAGAAACAAGGTGAAATGGGTGACTGAATCATTTTTGTCTTATATTCATTAATCTGTAAGGTACCAGGGTGGAGGGCTTTCCCAGAGGTTTTAGAGTAAAATAGATAGTGGGAGTGGAAAATATTATTTTAAATGAAATATTCTGAATTAATAGAAAGGCAGAAAGTTTAACAGAAGAGGTGGCAGGAATCCAAATGAAACCTTGAATAAGTTTTTTTAAAAAAAATAGAAGTTGCACTTAAAGGAAAGTACAGTTTTTGAAGAAGAAGGAACAAGACAGTTTTCCAATATTTTTGGTGTGAAAGAAAGCCAAAGTTCAATGTGGCATGTTTGCATTGTCTGCCATGCCTGATATGACAGGGGGCAAGAATACCATGTGTGGACAGAAGAACCTTGAGTAGGAAACGTCACACATAAATGTGTGGCAGATATTTGTTAACAAATTATTAGCTACACTAATTAAACATCTAATAAAAATCTAATTTACAGTTTTGTTTTTGGTCATTTAGAATAAAGAAGTTATTTTTACTCCAACTGTAAAAGAAAAGGCCTCAAAGCTTTTTCACCTCAGATACAATATAGTAGAAGATTGTTACACACGGGTTTCCAATAATAACGAGAGGATTAGTGGTTGGGAGAAAGGTGTCTGGAAAATGAACTCTGTGTTGAGAAAGGTGGAATCAGACTGGAAAATGGTGAGTATCTTACCAAGAAAAGGTTTTTTTACACTTCTTCACTTTAATTGTAAGCAATGCTATTAAATTGCAAAGTCTTATTTTTGGCTCAATATTTCTGCGTAGATTACAGTGCATTTCGTCTGAATTGGTAAAAATAAATGTCTGGCTTCAGGTGAGATTGCCAGCTGACCAAAGTAGGAATAAAGGCAAATTGCCTTTAGAATACGATGATAAGTTAGCTACCATTAACAAACAGCTATTCTGATATCAAACCTTTAAGTGTGACATTTTCCTCTCAATGATAGGCCAACATAGGGATTGCCTATAAGGGTCTTTATATTGCACCTTCTCTCTAACTAAGTAAAAATGCCCATGTTTGAAAGATTTATTCCTCATTGATAAAGAACCCAAAGCATGCCAATTGCCTTTCATTAGTCATGGTGTTACCCGAGTCCATTTCCTCTTGTAAAGAGATTAAATAATGACTGGAGCATGCACTCCAACCTAAGAAGGATTGACAGATTACAAGATGCAGAAGAAAATGTTTTCAGCAGCTGTCATAAACAGTAAAAAAAAAAAAACACATAAACAGATGGTCTGATGCTAGACAGCCTGGTGGTTGATCAGCCCCTTGAAACACCAGTGGATCCAGTTTGATTACTATATGCACAGATCTCTCATCCATTCCTACTTCAGTTAACTTTGACACCAACATTATGATTGGTGGATTTGTGTACATAGCAGCACATAGCCACCTCCATGTTGCAGGCCTAGATTTCTTGTATTTGCAGTTTGATCTGTTTTTATGCATAGCTTTATTACATTAGTAGATTAAACTTAAAAAAAAATAAACTGAGGGAACAATAATTATAATGTGTCTATTTAAACAGGCCTCAAGTGATTCCATTGTAAAATCAGAATGACCTGTGAAAATTCTGTGAAACATTACTATATATAATACTTTTAAAGATGTGGGCCTGGTGATGCTTCTATCAACTGTCTCATGTTGTTCAGTATAGTTTCCAGGAAGTAGTTGAATGGGCCTACTCCTAAATAAATGTGTACATGATAGCAGCAATATACAGTTGGCCCTCCACATTTGCAGGTTTAACTTTCACAGATTTGATTATTTGAGAGTTTCTCCAACTCCTGTCCCCCACCTCAAGTGCTTGTTTTCCAGGGGAGCCTTCCCCCTCAGCAGCTGTAGTCAGACTTCACAGCTCCTTAAAAACCCACTCCTGGTCTTCCTCCTCCTTCACTAGCTGCTAACAATGTCTAACAGTCCAATTTCTCAGCACCACAAGCCCTCTCCCAGTGCTCCCCACCACACTCAGACAGGCATGTGAGAGGAAGCATAGAGTTATCATGTTGACTCCACCCCGTTTCCTTCTCCTTTCACTGACCAAGTTTGGGCCCTGAGTGTCTGTCCCACCACCATGCCTTGGTCCTTGTTCCCCTGACAAACATACATATTTTGATATTTGCAGTGTTTCCACTTTTGTGGGGGCCATGCACCCCTAACCCTGGCAAAGTGGAGGGCCAACCTTCCAGGACTGCAAATTTAAAACCTCCAACTCAATGTCATGCTTCATATGCACATTTTTCGTTTCTAACTAGGTTTATTTAGCACGAAAAGAAGGATCATTGTCGGGTTACATCAGCTGGAAATTTGAGTGTGGCTCTGTTGGTCTAAAAATAGACAACATTGCAATCAGAAAAAGCAGTCAGACATTTCAAAATGGAAGAGTAAGGTGGATGCTGCGCTCTGGAAACACAGTAGTTGATGTATATGGAGGCAAGTATAAAATTTTTGGATTTTTTGAGTGTATAACAAAGCAGAACATCTAAAACTAAAATTGATGTATCTCAATCCCATTTTTAGTATTAATATTAATAATCCACACTTTTTAAATTCATCCTGTCAACTGCCCTGAATGGAAGCTATTAATTCCATTTGCAGAACTGAGTGATAGTCTGTGGTTAATCTTCATGCTAATCTTACATTGCAAGTTTGCTTAGAAGTAAGCCCCACTGTGTTCAGTGAGATTTGTTTTTATGTGAATGTGATGTTACTACATTATGCTATATGTATAGCGTTGCAAGATTGCAGTCTTGGACACATGCTAATGGAATTTATTTCTCAGTAATCAGGACTGTGTAGTGTGTACTTCCTGGATTTAAAAAAAGGACAATGTATACTACTCTAAATGCATACAGTATCCAAACTTGTAAATTTAGATCTTGTCAAACAGTGCAGTTTGCTACCGATCCAAGCTGAATTATCAGCAATTTAGCTTGTTAGTTCTAAATCCAACAGGGAATATTCATGGAAGGAAATGTTTTTGTAGCTGGCATCTTCTCCTCACTGCAGCCTCCTTGTACACCTCAAAAATCTACTTCAGAGGATTGGCAATCTCTCTGAAGTTGGTTTTCAATTGGCACCAAGGTCTACAGGAAAAAGGGAAGGGATGAAAGTACATGTTGGCATTGTTGTACCAGTGCAATGGTGGATTTAGGTCATAGTTCAATTGACTGTAATTGAGTCTTTGCTCAGGCTGCATCTGGTCATTTCCACTCTTTACTGGAAGCATGTCTTTCTTCTGCTGCATTCCTTTGGTTATTTTGAGCAGTGTGAACCATCTTACTATTGGCAAAGCATCATGAATAGCTGTGGGTAGAACTGCAGCTGATGACTTAGTAAATGGGTTTTTTATCTTTTTTTGTCTGACAGTACATGTAAAACACAGCTTGCTCACTCACTCATTCCAGAGCCTTCTTTGACCCACTTCTTCCTCCTCCACTCCTCAGTACATTTTCTGGCACAGCAACTTGCCTGTCCCTAAGGATGTATTGGCATTGTTTGCTTTCCTGATTTCCATTCGTCCCTTGAAATCTTTCGCATGATTGCACATCAATGCATCTTGATCCTCTTCTTTTAAATAGGCATGTTTTGCATTTTCCAAATTACTTTTTGTCATGGAGATTGTGGCAGCTAATCTAACCCATCTTCAATCTGGAAGAATTTGGCACAGTAATACTACACAAACACTAGTTTCCAGATGTTAGCAATGCAGATCAGATGTGTGTTAAATATGTCTGTGAGCCAGTGAAAAACCCAAGAGAAGAGGACTAAATTCTCTTAAATACTCAAGAAGCTGGTGGCTTGGGCTGTACATTAGAACAAATGTCACAGATTTCTAATTGATTTAAGCATGTCCAGGAATCTTCCTGAAGCAGATAGTATTCTCTTTCTGCTTTGTGAATTGTAAAAAAAAAAAATGCTGACAAAGGGCCAGATATTATTATGGAAAAATAAATTGCTTGCAGTGGTTTTCATTTTTTTTTTTTGAATGGGATAAAGCCAACATGAGTCTTATTTAAAGTGGATCCAAAGAAATGAATATTACTTCTTAGTCACAACTAACTTCAATTCTATTGACTTCAATGAGTTTACACTATCTAGATTAATGATGGAGTTAGCCCAAGATTTTTTATTCCTTTGGTGGGGAGTATACATAATTCTTAAACAGAATTTGTTCTGCTTTTTTCTTTTTATAGATAAAAGCCTTCACTCTTATCCTGGTATTTCCAATGTATCAGATGTTATCTTGGAGGCAGAACTAAGTGGAGGTGATGGTGATATTGCATGGCAACACTCGCAGCTATTTAGGCAAAGTTTAAAGGAGAAAGAAGATTGTTTTGAGATCATTATAACACTCAGTGATCTTTGAAAATCTTAAAGATATTCAGAGAAGACATCTGCATTAAGCAAAAAGTTCTGGCACAAACTGTATTTTAAAAAAGAGCATACGAACTCTGTTAGAAGGTCTTGCCCCAAATACTGTATTATTCATATGGCTATTGAGAGAACACAGATTTTATTAATGTAAAACATAAAGAAATCCACAGTCTTGTAAGTAAAATATCACAGGAGGAATAGATGCAGGATTTTGCATTGAGAAAGACAAGAAAGGTAGGGTGAAGTGCTATGGTCACTTATTTGGGAGTAAAAACTATTGAATAAAATAGGATTTGCTGTATGTCATTTAAAGTTAAAATTACATTTTCTAACATTCAATCTATGCTGGAAGAAGTGTTTTTAATTCTGAATGAAGATTTTAACTTCTTTTAACTCTGCGGTTTGGAATTTGGTTGTTTTTAAGAAAAATCAACTTCATGTGCTGTTTGAGCTTTATGTTTGCTGATCATTTTATAAAAGAAAAATAAAAGAAAATTTATTGCATACAGAATATTAAAAGGTTATGGAACCATGGAATAATTACACACATAATTACGCATGTCATTGTTCGTTCAATTTATTATGCTTTTTAAAATGAAGGTTTTGTTGACAAAATAGTTAAAAATTAGTGTGTATACATATGCACACAAACTCATAATTAAAATATTTACATTAAATATTATTGAGACTTCAATAAAATAAACTTACTGTGTCCCTAAAGTCTTTTCATCACCTGTGATATAAAAAGATGTCTGAATACGAGGTTCTGATGACCAAGGTATCTAGTTTTTATGTATATTGATCAGTGGCAGAGCGGGGGGGGCGGGAGGGGGAGCAGAGCTATAGTGGGTGGGGCGTGGTTGCAGTGTGTGGGGGCATGGCCAGGACACATGGTGGCATGGTTACGGGCCGGGACAGCCCAAAAACATTGCCGCCTGGGGTGAATTGCCCTCCCCGGCCCCCTGAGACTGATATTGATATTGTATAAATCTGCATTTATCCACTGTTTTTATAAAGGTGATACTTAAGAGAAGTCTATTATAGTAACTTGGGCTGTTATCTGTGTCAGCCTTATACAGGCAAACCAGAGATTTGTTCCTTTCTAGATCCTTAGACAAGGATAGCTTCAGGGCTGTACTAACTAGGCACTCATCCTATGAAACTAGCCAAAGTAACTGGCTTTTTTTAGTAATAAGAAAAAAGTAGTAAGCGTTCTTAACTTCTTCCCCCCTCAAACTTTCTAAGTGTTCTACAGATTGTCTGGCTGCTACCTGCCAAATCATTTTGTAGTACATTTCTTTTTTCAGTTTCCAGTTTGACGTAGCTTGTGCTAGATAGAAATTAGCAGAATGTTTATTTACATTGAGGCAACATGACCAAGTGCTATAAACACCATAAACAATATTAAATAGTTTGCCTTTTTTTTTTAAATGAACTAATGCCAACTGCTTGTGGTGTTATTTGGAGGTATTCCTTGCCTAGAGTGCTATTTATCAATGCCAGGTACTGAGATTTCTTTGGAGTTTATTAATGTTGAAGCTGCTCTTTTAACTTCAGTGGAACTCTTCCAAGCAAATTTAGGAATGTGTGCAAATCTTGCTCTTCATTGAAATCAATGCAAAAATTTGTGAGAATATATCATGTGTGATACCAAAGCTCCTCACTTACCACAGATTACTGAATGCTTGTGCTAACTTTTAAAAAAACATACTATGGCACAAATACTGTTTTTTGTCTACTGAAATGAATGGATGTTGCATCAGAACAGCATTTCATACATGGTGCATGTACCCTATACTTTGGTATTAGGCTCCATCTCAAAGTTTAATTTTCTGTTGAAAGTTTTCTTGTGGTTTCTGTAGCCACTTGGACTCTGCAGGTCCTATAGATGTTGGAGCGAGAGACACAGACAAACCTGCCCTCCCCCAGTGAGGCTTCAATAAATTATTACTAATTTGTCTCATTGATTTCAAAGATATTTAAGCACAGTTAAATTCTCTCAATTGAATCCCTTGGTTGGAACCACATTTTACATGAATAAAATCTTGATCTTGACTTACTTTCAATGGGAAGCATTTTTTCTCATTTCTTCTTTCCTCTGCAGCTTATTGTACCTCATGAAAAGTAACTCTGGAGATTGAGAGGAAATACTGGGACAGGTGTAGCAGGTGGTTGATGCCGGAGGAAAAAGTAGACAAAAAGTGACTCCCAAAAGAGGTAATCTAGACAGATTTTAAAATAGGCTAATATGAAGAGAACCTACAATAGTCAATGTTGCTAGACCTTTTAAAAGATGACAGTAAAGCAACAAGCAACATTCAAAAAACGTCCTCATTATAATGTGGATTCAGACACTCTAATAATTATTTCAAATGATAATCATTTCACCCTGAGTAACGTTTGAATTTACCTGCAGCAAGAACTGAAGAGACCATCTCTAAAAAGTTGCCATGTAATCAAAAATGGCAGTTATGGTACTTTAAAAGCTAATGCGTTCATTGTAGCATGAGTTTTTCTTGGCTATAGTCTACTTCAAGAGGTGAATCAAATAAGCTACAATAATGGTTGAGTCATGTATAGTGAATGAGGAACAAGGAATGCTAAAAGATAAACAGCATACAAATTCTAATTGGAATTATTTAGAATCATAGAGTTGGAAGAGACTACAGGGCCATCGAGTCCAACCCCCTGCTGTTCAGGAACATACACCAAAGCATTCCAACAAATGGCCATCCAACCTCTGCTTAAAAACTTCCAAAGAAGGAGACTCCACCACTCCGCCATATTCCACTGCCGGGCAGCTCTGACCATCAGGAAGTTCTTTGAGAGGTTCAGGTGGAATCTTTTCCTGTAGCTTGAATCCATTGCTCCTTGTCCTAGTTTCTGGAGCAGTGGAAAACAAGCCTGTTCCCTCTTCGATATGACAGCCTTTCAAATATTTGAACATGGCTATCATGTCCCCTCTTAATCTTCTCTTCTGCAGATTTAACGTACCCAGCTCTGTAAGCTGCTCCTTGTAGGGCATGGCTTCCAGACTTTCCACCACTTTGGTTGCCCTCCTCTGGACATATTCCAGCTTGTCAATATCCTTCTTGAAATGAAGTGCCCAGAACTGGACACAATATTTGTGCTCCAATCATGCGATTCTACTAGTACAAAATTTCTACCATGTGGGGAAATCTCATTTTCATTCATGCATAATTCTCAAATGCACAAATGAATTCACAACTAATGATTTCATTACACTAGATGTTGCTTGCATTAGTTGTGTGAAGATAGTGCTTATGCAACTGCTTAGTGGAACAATGCATCGTGTATTTTTTTTCTGCTAGTACTTCATTGCATACTATCCTATGATGTAGTCCTTTAACACCCTTGAAGGAACTGCAAATGTCCATGTGCAGAGAATACAAGTTAATCCATCAGATCACCAATCTGGTGGAAGAACTGGAACAAATAAATAAAAGTAGCATTTAATTGGTTTGAACAGCAAAGCCAAAACCCAAGTAAATGAACTAAACATTACAAACATTACCTTGAATTACTGTAAAGACCTAGGTAAACCTTTGTATTTTGTTCTCTTTTCTGTAGAGTATAGCATTAGGAAATCTGAGAAAATGGGTAATGGTGCATAAAATAGCCGTTTTTCCCATGTCAGCCAGACACCCACGGTCTATCTTGTAAAGTTACAAATTAAGTTTGCAACATCTCAACATAAATACTGGTTCTTACAGCCACAGATTAGTATGCAAATCCTGATTTCAAAAGAATTCAATAATGTTTAACTATGTGCAATATTGCAATGTAGTTGAATTAAGGGAAACTGTATAACTGCAAATTCAAAATATGTATTTTTTATCCCTTGTGCATGTACATTAGAGGCAGGCAACATGCATCTCCATACCAGTTTTTGCAAGTCCTCAAGGTGCTCACCAAAAATTAGTGATTTAGAAGTTGCTAAAAGTTGCAATTTGCCTTTGAAACAAGGTATGTGCCTGTACCTTGCCTACAAGCTGCTCAGCACTCCCTGACACCTCCCAAAAGTGCTAAGCAAGGTGTGTGCTCCTCACCTGCCTTGTTTTAAAGGTGAAACATAACTTTATTGCTGCCATATGATCAAAAATCAATGGCACAGTGGTCAGAAATGGGAGAAGCTATGATTTCCCTTTGGAACAAGCTATATAGAGAAAGTGTATCTTGTTTCCTATGTAATTAGCAGTTTCAAAAGTCACACGGAAATGCTCATTGGGCAGTAAATAAGGTACACTTGTCTTGCATTCATTGTTCAAAAAGGAAAATACAACCTTCCTCCACCAAGTGTTGCAGCAGCAGAGGTACATGTGTACCTAGTGAGTGCAAGGAAGTAATGCCAATCTAGCCACGGAAACTGCTAATCCATTGTACACGACTGAGCAGCTAATCTGATGTACAAATGTGTATTGTTGAGGCTAGCAATTCAGTGTTCCTAAATAATTTGAAAATTAGAATACATCCCTTCTGTTCTGTGAGAATCTTCGTAAATCTGCAGAACTCCACTTAAAAGGGCTGCCTGTAGCATAGGAGGAATTCCCACAATCACCTCCATTGGTCATATCAGTTTTCATAGTCCAAGGAGGTACTGGATTTAGAAAAGACCAAGCTAAGGTCAGTACTTCATCTTTTGGCACAATTTATTCTGTACATTATATTTAAGATTTGTTAAATAGAAATATTTGGGTGTGTTCAATAAAGGAATGGTGTACGTATCTGTGTCAAACAGTATAGGAACGTAGCAATCTGAAAGCTGTAATACTGGTTTGACAAAGCAATCTGTAACTTAATTAGGTATCTGCTGAATTTGTGCCTTGGGTAACACAAAACTGCCACAGCTTGAATTGGATTTCTTATGGTTTCATGAACATGTCTCATCTTACTCCTCTCATGACCTGATGTGCATAGAGTTGTTGCCCTGCACAACAGACCATTACTCAATAGAACATCTTGAATTACAACTGCATCTGGATTCAACCAATTACATTAACAAGCACAGAACACTGTTTGTAAATGCAAACCTTAACAAGTTTACTTTGATGCAAGTTCCAGATTTCCCCAGGACAGGATTCATACTCTGTTAAGTATATTGAGGACTGCAGCCTTCTTCACACATTTGTTTGAAAATTCTTCAGTTGAGAAGGATTTTTAGTAGTGACTGTATCATGCTGTATGAAAGCTGTTCTTGATTTTTAATGCTTGCCCCATTCCTAGTTTAAAGGTTCATAAAGATAGGAGATGGCAGAATAATTATTTATCCTCATACCTGTATAGTTCAGTGTGACAGTCATTAGTGCTCAACGAATCAATTAAGCATGAATATTTTGATTTTTAGAATTATGCTAACTGTGATCTACCCAGCTTGTTGGGGGCATGTATAGAAATACATGCTATTTGTAAGTTGTTCGCCGTCTTGATCCATATGGAGAGGCGGGATACAAATAAACAAACAAACAAACAAACATCTAGAGCTTAGAAGTATGAGGATTTGAAATAACTTTGTCTATTTTACAAGTAAAAGCATAGACAGATGTTTGTCCCAGTGCTTGACTTAAGGCTGCAAGAGGGCTGGAATGAGCCTGCTTTGCTTTTTGTGATGTGCCCCATATCATAGTTTCTCAAAAGCCATGCAGTTTACAATTTGATTCAAACTGGAGACTGGCATGTGGGGCTTGTGAATTTAATTAGGAGTTTTATGTTTGCCCATTCCTAAATATTGCTTGACTAAGAAAATCCTATGAAATTAATGGGGTGACTTGAAGGCACATACATAGTTATGGAGAGATATCAGCAAATGAAATTAAAAAAAAGTTCTGGTATGTGAGCATGGCTGGGTATAGGTAGAATAGAAGCAGAAGCTGTTTTTTTTAATATGGTGGAAGCAGAGTCCATGGGAGAGGCTGGGAGCATAGCTCAGCACATGTGGATACCACATATAGCACCCTTGTTTGAGAAAAAAAAAGACTATCTGTCCATCTTAAAGACCTGGGGAGAAAAGATCCAGCCTTCCCCACTGCTTTGCTGGCAATGGGATGCAGAACAGGAGTAACAACAAAACCCTAAACAAAACAAAGAGCACATATACCTCAATGTTTTTCAGTGGCACTCTTCAAAGCATCAGCCCACTTTTTTTCTCAGTGCAGTAACTCCAAGCTCTAGTTACAGCAATTGTCCATGTACAACATCTGGTGACCATACACGACGGTATCTATGCCCATCCAAATCAAAAGGCACATCTAGGCATGCATCCAAGCATACAATCAATGCCAAATTAAGCAATGTGATGTGGATGAGCACTGGCAACCATATCTGTATCTGATTTGACTATGTGTATGTGTGGAAGGCCTGAGGTGTGTTCAGTCCAGTACTCCTATTTAAATATTTTATGGTTTCTATTTTTCAGACAGGCTGAATTTAAATTTTAATGCCAGCCTGCAATAAAATTCTAACAAACAGTGAATTTATGTACTAGCCAGATGCACACCTTTTTTTCATGGATACTGTATCTGAGTGGCTTTTTCATGGATACTGTATCTAAGCACTTTTGGATTAAACTAGTTATTTAACTTAAATGTTCATCCAAGCCAGATTTTGACACTGAATTGCTTTGTTGTCCTGGTGGATTATCTGTGAAAGGAGAGTGACAGCAAGAGTTGTGTTTTGTAGGTTCTCAGCAACTAGTGTCACCATTCTGTTGCCCATGGCATTATCTGTCTTAAATTGAGTATAGGCCAGAAGAACAGCACAGGATTATAGCTTGTGCCCTAGTGTTTTTTCAAGATTCAATTTTATTCACCAAAATATGTCACATCAGTATGAAACTACAGTGTGAAATTTTTAGATTTGGAGTTAGATGTCATCAGTATGTTAACAATACCTATTTTCTTCTTTAAATATGAATCAATCAAGTATAGAATGGAACCACAAAGATGGTAAAAGAGAGGATAACAAACTGCAGCTTAAACCAGATAAATTAGAATGGCTATTAGCTGGTCTAGGAAGGAAATGTTTTGCAATGTGGGATTGCATACTATACTTCCTCTAAGTCAAGAGATGCCAACTGACAGAGGGCTGGGACCCATTTTTTCAGGGTGGCCAAGTGCTTGAGGGCTGTACTTCTTCTTTTGTTGTTGTTGCTGCTGCTGCTGGCAGGGGTAAACCTTTTTTTAAGTTAAAATATATAAAAATAGGTGCAGATATGGAAAACGGCTATTTAAAATTTCTGAAAAAATGGTTGTTAAATATTAATTTATATAGATTATATATTTTATTTATAGAAATATATATTTATATATTTATTATTTATTATATATATTTAAATTCTTTAAAATCCCCACTCAATAAGAAACCAAATTTTCCAAAGTCTATGAATCTATATTTGATATTTATTTGTTATTAAATTTACATACAAATAAATACTGAATATAGTTTCATAGACTACAATTAATATAATACTGACAAAAATAAGAATGATTGATATTGAACTGTAAGGAACTAGATTAACTATGATGTTGATTATTTCACTGATTATAGCACATGTATTTCCTTTCCGCATTCACCGTAGTGCATTAAGTGGTTTGCCACTCAATGTCAGCAGTAAACCACAATGTCAATTTAGGAAAAAAGAACACAGGGACTGTAAAAGAGAAGCTGCACTTTGTCCTCCCCTCTTCAAAGTATTAGTTTTGTAGCTTTATAGATCTTTAGATCTAACTGATCTTTTTTGTGAACACTAGGGAAGCATCTGTGGCACAAAGCATCTTCCACCAACTTTTGGGCAATTTTACCAGTTCTAACCTCTCTAAGATGATGTCCAGTTTAAATACATGCAGCTGCCCTTTAATATTGTGAGAAACTCAATCTGGTTCAAAAGAAACACAACAGACAGACTTCTGATTGTGCCCTCTCACCTTAGCCATACAATACTGATGCTAAAATAAGTACATCATATTCCACCACATTCCTCAACCCAACTCACGGTGTTGATTCTAACCCTTTAGACTAGAGGCTTTAAACCTGACCTCCACGGGTGGGGTTTGAGGAGCTGTGAACAGGATGTAAATAAATAAATAAATAAATAAATAAATAAATATACAATTATTTGAGGTCCTTCCTCCTGTTTTAAGGTATATATTTAACCCCTTTCAACTGTTAATTGCAATGTTTACATGCCACACTAGTCTGTGTGAAAGAGACCAATTTCTAAAGCTATAAATAAATAATATGCAAAATTCTTTGCAGATCTGTGTCTTTTTCGGAGGATGGGGATCTCTGTATTTCCTTTAAGGCTGAGAGAGGTCTGTGACTCAACACATGTGAAGAATCCCTGCTTTAAAGCTTTAAATGGCTTTAAATAAAATGGCCAGGTGGGCAGCAATCAAGAAGAGAGTTTTTCAGAAATTGTGCTTCCTCCACAGTGAGGAAAGCTTTTTAACCTTTTAAAACCTTTTAACCTTTTAATTTTTTTTTTAAATTATATATCATGCTTTTAATACAAACTTTAGAAAAATCTGGAGCAATAGACCTTTCTATAAATTTAGGAGACAAGTTAGAGTACTTATTATCTGAAAATCATTTTTAAATATTCTGTTACTGCTTTCAGTTTTTTTCCTTTCAACCTTTACATTTCCATAGATGTCCTGTTTTATTAACTTTTGTTTTTAAGGGGGCTGCGTAAGCTGCTTTGGAAGGGAAAAAGAAGGGCCTATACAGCTTTTAAAAATGTTTACTCCTTTAGTTTTTCATTTGGTTTCTATTTAGGGCAGGCTGGGAACAGAGAAAGTGAAAGTGCATTTCTAGTTATTAGGCAGCAGATTGTCCTTGCTACAAGACTTCAAAGCCAGGGGGAAAACTTGTTTTTCCTTTCATGCCTTTGGTGTGTTTTTTTCTTTTCTTTGTTGCATTCTTTACTCAACAGTTTCAACTCTTATGTTTACTTAAATCTGACTGATCTCAGGGGTTCGGACTTCGGACTTAAGGAGGAAATTCTAAGAATACCAACTAACCTACAAGCTAAGATGGGCCCTTTCTGCACTAGACTGTTATAGTGCTATTATTCCACTTCAACATCCTATGGAATCCTGGGGTTTGCATTTAGGGAGGGGCCTCAAAGGTCATTTAGGGAGGCCCCTCCCTAAATGCAAACCCCAGGATTCCATAGGATGTTGAAGTGGCATAAGAGCACTATAACAGTCTAGTGCGGAAGTGGCCATAATGTACTTTTTGGAGTACAGTTCCCAGAATCACTGCCCTGCCAGCCGAGTAATTCCGGCAGTTATAGTCCAAGAAGATATTTTTTCCAAGATCTGCCAAAGTAAGCAAGTCGATTTCCATTTGAATTTTGGGGTGGGTTCTTTTGCATGGCCGTCAACACACGCAGCGGGAGGTCAGTGCCATCCAACGTAGCGGGACTTAATTCCAATAGCCGGACTGCGGAAGGCTGGCAGCGGCGGGTGGCCTCATAATCAAACGCGGAGTTAGGAGAACATGAACCCTTGGCTCGGGTCGCGCCTGTCCCTTGCAGTGGCTTCGGGATCCCGTGACCTTGACCTGAACCAGCCTCGCTCAGCCGCCGCCGCAGAAACGGCGATCCTTCCCCTCTTCCACCTCAGCACCGACGCCTCGCTTCGCCACCGTCGGGGGCTGTGGTGACCCCGGCGGAGTCAGTGTCGCTGTTGCCACGCGCGGTGACGCACGCAGCCCCCCTTCAGTAATTGTTTTAGCGATTGGCTGAAGATGAGAACTTCCCTCTCGCCATTGGCGGGCTGAGGGAGGGGGAGGGGGGCAGGGCGAAGGCGCCGGGAGGCTGCGCTGGTGATGCCGGACGAGGGCAGCGCAGTTATTGTCTGAGGGTTCGGGCCTCGGCGCGGGACGGAACCGGGGGCGACTGGGTCGGGGACCCTGCGGGGCTCCGACTTCTCGGGCTGCTTCACCCATTTCGACCTGCCTCGAGGGTGGGTGGGAGGGAACGGAGGAGGGGGTCGGCGAAACGCCTGAGCTCGGTCTGGCTCTGTCTGCGCCGCCGCCCAACGTCACCGTCGAGAGCGGCGCCGGAACAGACGCCTTTTTAAAAAATTAAATAATCTGCGACGCATTCTGGGCCCTCGCGGGCCAACTTCGAGTCGCTCTGATTGGAAGCTGATGGTTTTTATTATTATTATTTTTTAATATATATCTATATATCAACACACACATATTCAGGCTTTTTTAAAAAAAAAAAAATTCCGGCTTTTCAGCTGAAGCATAAAATAAACGTCTGTGGCCCTGAAGCGCGAGCTAGACTCACGAGGACGGGGGGGAGGAGGGGAGCGGGGGAGTGTGCGCGCGAGCTCGCTGTCGGCGCGTGAAGGGAACTGTGTGCTCGTGTGTGGGTGCGCGCGCGAGAATTCGGAGGAGGGGGGAGGAAGGAAGGAACACGGCGGTGGCTCGCGCCGGATGGGTGCGCGCGCGCGCGCGCGTACGCTCCCCTCACCCACACACACACACACAAGGGAGAGTGGGGGGTCTGTGGAGGAAACCGGGCCCGGGGGGGAGGTTTCGTCTCGTTGTGTGAATGGGCGTGCGCGCGCATTAGCGTGAGGGGAAACCTTGGGGGCCCGCTCGAGAGTGTCTGTGGGCACGCGCGCGCGCGCGCGCTGGGTGGGAAGAAATCTCTCTCTGTGTAGAAGGAACCGTCCCCCCCTCAAAAAAAAAAAAAAAACCCCGAAGCTGCGGCGCATGAGAGAAGGGTGTGTGTGAGCCTGCCTGCCCGCAGCCCTGTGCCGGCTTGGGGTGGCCCCCGGTCTTTTTCTCTTCCTTCTTATTAACCGTTTATATTTATAACTATTTATACTGAGGCGAGGGCCAAAAAAATGGCAAAATCAGGAGGAGGAGGTGGCGGAGGAGGAGGCGGCGGCGGAGGCGGAGGCAGCGGGGGTCTAACCTGGGTGGTAAGTTGCCTGGCTATTACTATTATTATTCCCCCCCCTTCTCTCTGTTCTTTCCCTCCCCGCTGCTGGTGCTTTCTTCACAGGCCTAGCCTGGAACGGGCGGAGGAAGGCCTCGGGGGAATAATGGAGGAGCAGAGATGCTTGTTGGGATGGAGAGGAGGGATGCAGGGAAAGGTTGCTTCCGTGGGGAGAAACGGGGTCGTTGCCGGTGCTGGAATGGAGGCGGCGGCGGCGGCGGCGGTGGGGCCAAGCCCACATGCCCGGTTTTTGTGGAGCGCCGTGTGGCCTTGCGGGGCTTGCTCCTTCAGAGTGAAATGGAGGCGTGAGGCAGCCACTTGCCTCGGCGGTGGCACTTGCTGCTGCTGGTGTGCTTGAGGAGAGTGTAGGTCGCACGCCTGTTTTGCTGGAAGTGAGCGGGCGAGAAAAGAGAGACGGTCTGAAAGCCCCTTCGATTTGTATTTTGTTTAACCAGGAATCCCATTATGAAATAGAAATGGTCTCCACAAGGATTTACCAACTTTACGAAACCTGGTGCTTTGTTTCCAGGGGATGTTTGTGTTTTTCAGTTCCGTGCATACGTTCTACAAAATGAGAAAGTAAACAGGATAGGTTGTTGGATCTTGATGTAAAAGTATGTAAAAAATGTAAAAGATGTGTAGTTAGTGGGAAATTGGGGGTTAAGTGATCTCGAGCTGCTGTCCTAAGCGGGCTGGATGTTAAGTTTAGAAGTGCTGTTCTTTTGAGAGAGATCCCCTTTTCTGTAAAGACCCCAGGAGGGAGGAGAAAGTTGAAAGGATACAGTTTCCCTTGCCAGTCACTAATTTACTTCTATCTCTGTCTCTGTTCTTCACAGAGTTCAAAGTAGGGTCATTTCCTTAATGTGACTGACAAGAAAAGGCAGCAGCACAATAGTAGCAAAACTGCTTCTTATTCTTTTTTAAAGAGACTTCTGATGTTCTAGAGGTTCATATACTGGTATAGTATTAGTACCCTTAACTTCATTTGGATTCTTATTCTTTGAATTCCAATTTTTAAAAAATCCATTTTTTTCTGTAAAATAAAAGGTGTCTTCATCTTCCATTTTCTTTCTAAAGTGAAAAAAAGTGACAGATCATATATGTATTCCAGGTTATATACTTACAAATAGTATCAACCTCATTTAAAATAAGAGACACTGAGACTACTTAGAGTATTGATATCTCTGCTGACATTGTAAGGTCTATGCCAACACTCACTTGTGTGCTTCTTTGAAAGGATGGTTGAATATTCTTGTGTTGTTTTTGTGAATGTTCAGTTCATTTCGCAAAGATCAAACCAATTGTAGTGTAAATGCTCCAGTCTGCTTAGTCAAGTAGTAAACTGGACCATATATGTAGACCTGTGAGTGGGAAATGTCTTGAGTTTGCTGCTTCACATGACAATGGGACCTACTTTCGTATTGGCGGATCCACTCAAGGGAAGATATCACTGCTTGAAATGATAGGCTGCAAACAGTTGATAGTTATGGTTGCAACAAAATATTACCAGCATACCACTGAAACTGATAAGTTTTAGTGGACTTTGTTAAAAACAATATTTTCCAGATTCATTACTAGAAGAAATGAACCTTAAAGAGAAGCTAGGATCAGTAGTAGTATTAAGATGTGCCAGATATCTGCTACAATCTGGCCCAAAGAAGAATGTAAACCACTCAACAGCCTACTGAAAAGAATTTGCCCACCATTTCACAGATTAAATCACCCAGAATTGCTTTGACTTAGACACCAGAGTTGATGTAGTTCCAGTGAATATGACCGTGGCCCCTGTTTGTTCAGTTTTGATGGATACTTTTCAGTTGTGCAGCCTGAGGATGTGGACAGGGTCTTTGGAAGGGTGAGAATCACCTCATCTGTACTAGATCTATACCGTTCCTGGCTAATTAAACAGGTGGGCTGGCTAGGTGGGTAAGGGGAGTGATTAATGCCTCTTTACAAAAAGGCAGTGTTCCAACATGCCTGAAAGAGGTGGTGGTAAGACTTCTTCTAAAGAGATCTTTCCTGGATCCTACTGTACTGGATATCTATAGACCAGTCTTCAACCGTCAGGTTTTTTGGGCAAAGTACTAGAGCATGCTATGGCTTCTCAATTCTAGGAGTTCCTAGATGAAGTGATTCTCTAGACCCATTTCAGTCTGGTTTCAGGCCAAGAAAGCACAGTTAAGCAAAGTTTCCAAACCAAGAACTCTAGTTAATACCTTCCAAACAATGGAGACATGGAAACTAGCTTTAAAAACTGGCTACATAACCTTGTCAATATGAAAGCAATTAATCATAGTTCTCCAGTTCATATGCAACAGGAAAAAAATAGTTGATGTTTCTTGGCTTGTTTTGTCATTTGCATGACAAATGAAGTGATTAAATGTAAGATGTATTATTCTCATGTTTCACTTAACTCAATCAAGATATAAGCCAATGCACCTATGTTAGATGTTTTGCTGTAGTTCAGAACATACCCCAAAAAGGCAAAGTTCATATATCATTTATTGTTTATAGTCAGCCCTCCACATTTGCGGATTTGATTCTTCATGGATTATTTGCTGTCACCTCTGCTGCATCCCTATGCCAGTTTCAATAGGGACTGCAAGCCTCATGAGACTGAGAAATTGCGAATGAAGCTTGTAAGCCCCTATCAAAAACGGTGTGGGGCAGCAGCGGAGGTGGCAGTAAGCCCCACCAGCTAACCACTTCTGCCTTGTGAAGAAACCCTGATGCCTCAAAAGAATCCATGGTAGGTTGAATACAGTGATCATACTTTTTTTTTCTGTGTTAAATATGGTTTGGGAGGGCCTAGAGTTATTCACGTTTTTTCCACTTTCACAGGGGTCCGGTGCTCCTAACTCTAGCGAATATGGAGGGGTTACTGTATTTTATTGATTAATATCCCACCTTTCTCCCGATAATGAGATGGCTAACATATTTAAAACAATACAAATTAAAAATAATACAACAGCAGTAATAAAAATATAAATATAAGATTTAAAAACAATTAAATAATTTGTAAAGTCATAATATTAAAAATATTAACATTCATTTAAAAACTAAATATAAACTTTACAAACAACACCACGCAGCTTTAAAAGTCCAACCCAAGTCAGTTTGTAAAAGTCCAATGGCTGATGGATGGAGCTCCAAAGTCTTGGACCTGCCACCAAGAAGGCCCTCTCCGTTTTTCCCACCAAACAAGCCTGAGAAGGTGGTGGGACTGAGAGAAGGGCCTCTCCAGATTACCTTAGACCTTTAATAGGCTCATAAAGAGAGAGAGGGTCCTTCAAATAACCTGGACCGAAACCAACACATGATGAAGTGTGCCTGAAAATGGACCAGCAGCCAATGGAGCTGTCATAATAACGAGGTTGTTTGCTCCCCGTAATCAGCCCCAGCTAACAACTTGGTTGCAGATCTTTTCTGGGGCCTTTCCAAAGGAATCCTCAGATAGAGCATGTTACAGTAATCCAAACAGGATGTAACCAAGGCATTTACCACCATGGCCAGATCTTCAGGAATAGGAGTAAGTTGGCACTTTAACTGTGCAAAAGCACTCTTGGTCAGTGCTAAAACCTGGATCTCCAGGCCCAGCTGAATCCAGGAGTATCTCAAACTACGAACCTGTGTTTTCAGGGGGAGTGTGTCACCCCATCTAACAAATGCTGAATCCCTATTTCCAAGTCTGTCTTTTGACAGATCAGGAGTCGCCTCTGTCTTGTCTTCAATTTATTTGCCCTCTTCCAGTCCATTACAGCTGCCAACCACTGCTTTTATCTAAAGAACAGATTCCTTGGAATTAGGTAGAAAGGAATATACTGGTGACACCTGACCCCAAAATTCTGCAGGAGCAAAGTGGCTACATGTGAGTATGTGCAACTTGTTCATATTTCAGTTAATCTGAGATTTGATTGAACACAGCCACTTACATCAGTTATATATCTGTAGCCCCTAATTACATTATACTTGGGAGTGAGAATTAAGGAGAGCCAGGGTGATGTGGTAGTTTGAGCATTGGACTGTGATCTTGGAGACCAGGATTCAGTTCTTCACTTGGCCATGAAAATCTATTGGGTGACCTTGGGCATGTCACATGCTCTCAGCCCCAGAAAACTCTGTGATAGGTTCACCTTAGGGTCACCATAAGTTGGAAACAATTTAAAGGCATACAACAACAACACCAATGATAATTAAGCATTTATTTTTTATGGAATGTATGCATTTTTCTTTGTTCTGTATAATACTCCTTTTCCATTATATAAATATGAAGTAAACTAAGTGAATTAAGAAAGAACATAATTAGTTTCCTTCATACTTATTTGCTAGTTTGAGTTCTTTTGTTCTTCCCATTTCACAGCTGTCTTTCAGTACTTTATAATATTTGTATTTAAATTGGGATTATGCATAATTAAAAATTGGGATTGACCAGAAATTCTAGACCTAATGATCTAACCGCTAAAGGAAGTTGTAATGTACAGAGGTATACATTAATGTACATATTCTTATTTACACATAACACCTTTTAACATTTTCTAAATGAAGATGGTGTCACAGATTATTTATTTATTAACATATATTCTAATCCACCCTGTATCAGTAGATCTCAGACTATGTTAGGATATTTTAATAAATTAAATAAGTAGAGCTTGCTTTTCAGGGTAATTTTAAACATAAATTTAAGTCCTGAAAATGACATTGCTATCAATGCGTTACGTTTTTCAAAAAATGAAGGATATACTCAAGTAGAATTTTACTTCTTAGACTACTGTTTTTGGAGAACAACAAAATAAGCAAATTCTTAGGTCTTCCATTAAAACCCATAAACTAACATGCCATTAACTTTGGCTAGAATATACTGTGTTTCATCCTTCAGGTTACTGGAAATGTGTGTGATAACATCCAGGGGATCTACAAAGACTTGTGTGTACCTGTCCCTTTCTTGTGGTCTTCAGTCGTGAACTTTTAGTACTAAATCCATAGCATCATTTACTTTTAGTGTCTTCTGGTACAAGTTTGATTTTTATATCTCTCCCCACTTTTACCTAAGTCCAATCAAAGCTTTAATACTGAATTCAGAATTATTTTTCAGCTTCTAAAAATTGTAAATCATACACACACAAAGACATAAATATATTTGACTTGTATATTTTGGAAACATGGATACCTACCAAATGTGCATCTAGGGTCCCCCCCCTTTTTAATGGATAATTGAATAGTATTTTGGATAACTGCATTTTTTCTAGATAATATAGTAGTAACAGTTGCATTTCTATACCGCTTATCAGTGCTGAGCACTCCCTAAGCAGTTTACAATGTGTTTTAGCTACCGTAATTGCCCCCAACAAGCTATATACACATTTTACTGACCTATGGAAGGATAGAAGGCTGAGTCACCTTGGAGCTCTGCAGGATCAAATTCACAATGTTGTGGCTGCAGTACCAGCATTTAACCACTGTGCCACCAGGGTTCTTATACAGAAATATGTGTGTGTACGTATGTGCCTTCAAGTCACTCGTTGACTTACAGTGACAACATAAATTTTATAGGGCAAGGAATACTCAGAGGTGGTTTTGTCAGTTTCTTCCTCTGAAATATACCCTACAGCACCTAGTATTCATTGGCAGTCTCCGATCTAAGCACTAACCAGAGCTGACCCTGGTTAGCTCCCAAGATCAGGTGGTATCTGCTGCCTTTAGGGTATTTAAGCTGTGTAGAAATAATACATAGCTGCAATTGAAAATAGAATACACAATGTCCTCCTAATTTTTAAATAGTGTTTATATTGCGCGTAGTGGTTAAAGTTGTATTGACATTAGTTTTTTTCTGAATAAATTGTGAAAACTAGAAGCTAATCCAGTTGTTAATCACACCTAGAATACATTTACTGAATCAATAACACATGAGTTTTGTCTTAATGAGTCCCATTCATTCTGTAGTTTTAACTCTAGTTGGGAGTAACAGTTGGATTTTGTCCCAGGTAAATTATTTCTTTTTATTAAGTTTCAACTGGAAAACATTTATAGTTGATTCCTGCACTGTTAGCATTGAGTGTGCATTCAACTTAATCATCCATATCTCTGAGGGAAAATAACACCTCTAATGTGTTCCATATTTTCACTGAGGTTGGCATTTTCATGATATGAAACTGATAGGGATGATTGGGGAGATTATGCACATGTAAGTAACATACATTGCTTAAGTGTATAGGCTTAATGCACTTGTTAACCCATTAGAGTAGACCTGTTGGATCAGTGATCAGCATCCGTATATGTTTCATTAATTTCATTGGTTCTAGGCTGGAGGTGGGATTCAGGCTGCTGTGTAATTCCCAGCATTCCACAGCCTTGCCTATGTTGAACAGGAATGTTTTAAATTGCATTTGAACAACATCTGGAGGGCCAGATGATTCCCACTCCTCGTTTAGGTCATAAATTTTAACAGGTCAACATATTTAACTTCCCTAACAAAACTATTTTTCTTAGCTATAATAAATTACTTCAAGCTAAGAAACTTGTATGCAGAAAGAGTTTTAATTGTGCTTCCTAAGCAAGAACTATATTTTCTTGCTCTCGAGCAAAAAAAATTTCTTCACAGCATGCAACCAGTACATCTTGTTTTAAATCAGTGGTCATTTGTGTTAAAATAATATGTACTCAGAGTACAGAAGTGACTTAATTTGCAGTAAAGATTTGTATCATACTTTCTGTTCTTCATAGAAAGGAAAGCTACTATTTAAGGTTTTGTCCAGTTTTTGGTAAAACTGTAAAGTATCACGATGTCTATGTTGCTGAACATAAACTTGCTTGATTAAATGGCAAGATTCAGAAAACATAAATCTCCTACTGTATTTCAGTGATAAGTGTGTATGTTTCTGACATGTCATGGAGGGAGCGGGCTTGTTTTCTGCTGCTCCAGAGACTAAGGCAAGGAGCAATGGGTTCAAACTACAAGAGAAGAGATTCCCCTTAAACCTCATGAAGAACTTCCTGATGGTCAGAGCTGTTTGGCAGTGGAATATGCTGCCTCAGAGTGTGATGGAGTCTCTTTCTTTGGAGGTTTTTAAGCAGAGGCTGGACGGCCGTCTTTCAAGAATGCTTTGATGTGAGTTCCTGCATGGCAGGGGGTTGGACTGGATGGTCTCTGTGGTCTCTTCCAACTCCATGATTCTATGACTAAGTCCAAATCAGCACTGAATTGACAGATACAAGCAGCCTTAGTCTACCATGGTCAAGTGGCAGCTGAAGACCATCTGATATCTCCCCCTTGCATGCCACAATTGATAGATATGCACAAATATAGCAAACTGTATAGAGAAAAAGCAGCTATATCATTTCACCTAGTATTAGTGCATTAGTAAATGGATGTCAATGAGAATGCACAACATGTAAATTGAGTGCCTGGTCTGATCCAGTGCTTTCTGTTTCATAGTACTGCAAACTATAGTCGCTGTGTGTGGTCAAAAGCACCTGTTTGTGATCCAGTCAGCACTGTTGTTATGACACTTCAGATCTTTGTGAAGTATAACTATGTACCAAGTGAGTGAGAGAGAGAGACCCTAATTATAATTCACTATGTAATTAGCTGTTTTTCAGGTATCACATGCTACCTACTGCCTTCATTATATGGAACAGAATTAGGTGGTTTATCTACCTATACACTGTTTGAATAATGAATTTCCGAATATAGTGATTGGATCCAAATTTACTCATATTTAGGCCCATTGAAATCAGTGGAAACTCCTGCTGATTTTGTTGGATTGACTTTAACTCTGATGGAATCAGGATCTAACCTATTATGTTTATGTCCTTCTCTGAAGGAAATCTTTATCATTTAAAAAAAATATAGATTGAGATCAAAACCTGGTTTTGTTGTTATGTGCCTTCAATTCATTTCCAGCTTACGGTGACCCTAAGAGTTTTCTTGGCAAGATGTGTTCAGAGGGGGGTTGCCTTTGCCTTCTTCTGAGGCTGAGAGAGTGTGATTTGCCCAAGGTCACCCAGTGGGTTTCCATGGCTGAATGGAGATTCGAACCCTGGCCTCCAGGGTTATAATCTTATACTCAAACCACTACACAGTGCTGAACCTCTAATGCCTGATTACTGTATTATTATCTATTAGTAAAAGATTCTCTGATGTTTGGAGTTTTTTTTTTAATATAGAATTTTTACAGATTACTTCCCAAGCCTGTAAACTTTGAGTTAGAAGTTATGTCCCTGTGCAGACATGTGACCTGTGTAAATTGGAAAGGTAACATTGACGTTGCACTATATCCAGTGGATAACAACAATTTTATCTTTTTATGGGACTGGAAAATTAGAAGAAAGGAAGTTGAGACTGCAGATCTATTTTCTTTTTTTCTTTTCTTTTCTTTTTTAAATCTATGCCCTATTTTAATAGGGACTGGGGCAACTTTTTTTAAGAAAGCCCTTATACTACTCCAAGAAATAATTGGGCACAAAACTGCTGAAAGTGTGTCTTTCTAAAACTGAATAAGAGCTTGTGACTGTATACTCCAAGAAGTAAGTTTCATTGCCAGAGAACAATTATATCCCATCACATTTTTTAGGTTCAGAGATGTAATTCTATGCAGAACCAGTTCAACAGGTATGAATGTGTATGTAGAACAGGTTAATATAGGAAGAGTTGTTTCTTGTGGCATTTAATTCCCAGATCATAGGTTCAAGGATTAAGAGAATGCTAACCCCAGTAATCATGAAAGTTCAAAGTGGTCTCACTTCCAATTTCTGCTGGCTTGTTCGTATGTAGTATTTTATACCAGCTACAGTTTCTGTGCCACCTTCCAGGGAAACCTGTGCATAGAATGCATAATGGTAATTAAATAAAGTTGCAGCAGTATGGCTCACCAAAATCCAATATGGAGGCAGTCAGCATATTAAATTATATTTGGTAAAAGTTGCTGCTGCCTGTTGCTTTTCAGATAGTGAGATCCAGCTATGTATATACTTTGACAAAGAGATCCTTGATGTGTTGTAGAGTGCTGTATGATGACCAAGAACTATAATTTCACCACTATGGAGTAGCCTTAGCAAGTTGGCAAGTCAAATAGCATTGTGGGTAATGCTATGCTCTTCTGCCTTTTCTTTCTGGGGAGAGGGAAGAGATGAATTATCTCTCCTAGGCTTGCTTTTACCTTCTCTGTACCAAATAACCAACTAATAATTAAAACTTGTATTTATATACAAGTCTCCTAACTTCAAGTGTTTGGGGAAAGTTGGCAACAAGAGAGCATGAAGATAGTGCTGGCAATAATCTGTTTTTGTTTTTTGTTTTTAATTGTGGTGTTAAAATTGCAAAATTTTAAACACTTTAATACAGTCATAGTGCAAGAGTATGAAAATTCAAATACTGTATTCTATGTTACACTCTAAAAACAGCAAGTAGTTGCCATCTAGCCTGAAAATTGCTCAGTTTAGTCTGCCCTTCAGAATCTTATATAACTTTCATCATTTTGGCACTATCTAGGGTTTATAAAGCTGTTAATTTGTTTCTAGGATCTTATTACTATTTCAGTATTTTAAAATCTGTGTGTTTGTGTGTTCTGTTATCAAATTTTTGTTGATATCATTAAGAATGGAAGCTGGTTACTTCAAGACCCTACAACTGGTGGTTTCAAACTTTCATTTATTGAATAGCAGTTTTCTCCTTTCAGATCTAATTCAGAAGTAAAGCCAAACTACAGTTTGACACTATTTGAATGAGCCTTTAGGGAACCTTTGTGTTTTCTGTGTGTGGTGTAATTCTTTTCTTTCTGTTTTTATGGTTTGGTGCTTTGAGTCAAACAGCAAATTATAGTTGATGCTAAATGTGAAGCTACAGAGAAAGTAAGCCAAAGGATTCTTAATGCTCATTGATATAATGTCAGACTGTGTCTTGATGCCACTTTGAACCAGTCTTCTGAGAAAAGTTTTAAACAATTGTATTGTGGTATGGAGAATTCATGTCTTTTATAAGAAAAAAGTGAAAAACAGAGACCAAGTCCTTAAGGTATCCAGGTAGGCAATTGTGCAGATTAATTCCCAGATTATAAACACTCTTATAACAAAACCCCAGCTGTACTGGGGTATGTCTGTAGAGCTTGGAAAAGGTGGTTCTTAGATTTTTGTATTGAATGATCAGCAATAGTGAAAAGATTGCTACTTTCCAAAGTCTTTGGACAAGGCAGAAAACTGCAATTATTTTATTATTGGGCAATGCTTGTTTACAGTTGCAGAAAGAGTCAAAATAGTTTTAGTTATCTTTCATCTTTTTATTTCAGACACTGTTTGATAATCAGAACAATGCTTCAAAGAAAGAAGAACCTGAACACACAAATAAAAATGATTCAAAGAAGATGTCTGTTGAGAGAGTTTATCAGAAAAAGACTCAACTTGAGCATATACTTCTCCGTCCTGATACATACATTGGTTCGGTAGAACCTGTAACTCAGGTAGTCCATTGTTCTCTTTATTAAATGAAAGTAACTATTGTCTTTGTTGTCACAAGCAAGGTTTATTTATGTTGCCGCTATTTAAGTGTAGCCTGGTGATTACAGTGTTAAAGTGAGGCTTGAGAGATTCTGGTTCAAATCCCTCATGAACCATGAAACATACCGTGTGACCTTAGACCGGTCCATTTCTCTCTCAACCTGACCTCAAACCTCTCATAGGATTATGAGGATAAAATTAAGAGTCATGTGCCTTGATAGTCTTATAGAAAAGGCACAATATAAATGGAACTAATTAATCAGTACTCCCAGGTATAAGTGTGAAAGTGTATTTGTGTCCGCATACACAATGGTGGGGGGCTCCATATGTTGGACTCCAGCTCCTGTCACTCTGGCCACCATGGTTAATGACAGGGATGATGGGAGTTGTAGATGTAGTTCAACAGCATCTGGATAGGTATACATTCCCTACCTCTGGTACAAATGTAAGGGAATTACAGAGGCGAGTAATCAGTGCTGAGGATTAAAAATAAATATACTTGATGGATTGTTTTTCAAATTAATTCAAGTAAAATCCTGTTTTCTTTACATCTAGTTGATGTGGGTGTTTGATGAAGATATAGGAATGAATTGTAGAGAGATTACCTTTGTTCCTGGCTTATACAAGATATTTGATGAAATTCTTGGTAAGTGTTACCTAACAGCTGTCAGCTTTTTCAGCGTGCTTAGAAGTGGAAAATATATAACATGTAGGGCTGATGCAGATATAATGTAGCTGGCCATTAACTATGATGAAGAAATAAACTATGGTATTATGTGTCTTTCTTTCAGTATTGCACTCTCACTGTGAATTCTTTTTTCCACTACTCTTAACAGCTGTTTGAGGTTATGTTTGTATCATTGTTACCACAGCTATCCCAAACCTGGATATACTCCTAGCCCAACACATACAACTTCAAATAGTAAATTAGGATTTTAATTAGTTTGGAGTTAACCGTGGTAAATATGGAAAAGATTACACTGAAACATTGTTGAGAATATATGAGGATCAAACACTCCCACAACTTGTTCCCAGTTTCTTAATCATAGTTAATGGCCAGCTTGTGTTACTGCAGTGCTAGTCTCTAGAATTTTTTAATGGTGTCTTGAGGCTATATAATGGTGAAGTCTTCAGTTTTGCTTCATGTATGATAAAGATTAGAGCAACATGGGAAAGATAATAATTTGTGCATCCAAAGAAATCAGTAAAAGTTACTGGTTCATAAAGTTTTTATCAGTCTTTTTGAGTTCAATTTGCCTGATAAGCAGCTGTTAAAGGCTATGCCAATATAAAGGCTGCAGCCTGAATAGCAGGGGAGTTGAGGATTTTCTGCGTGGTTTTTACCCAAGTATTGACTTATTTTGTCTTTATTTAGTTCAAAATGATACATAATTTAGTCCATGTCACTGATCGTTTGCAGTTTGAGTGATACTTTAAAGATTGGAGAAGGTGGAATTTATATTGTCAGATCAAGGCTTGAGATAGGGGGGAAAGTGGAATTGTGTATTACGTGAGATGTCTTGTCAAACATAATAAGTCTTTGTATGCTTGTAACTACATTGAGATTCACTGCGGAGGTTGCAATCCTATATATGCTTACCTGGTATTAAATCTTGTTGAACTCAGTGGTGCTATCTTATGAGAGAAATATATATGACTGCATAGCACAGGGCCGAGTGAAGGAATGTATTTGGAAGAGGGAAAGGCAGGTGAAAAGAAAAGCAAACTATTTTACTTTTATTAAATGATTTTCATTTTAAATTCAGTACTTAATTTGCTTGGATTTCTCATTCTAGAGTACAACTTCAAAATTAAGCAAAATAACAAAGAAATATTGGATTAGAGTACATAACACTATATGAGAAAGTTTCCAATATAAATTTCCAGTGTCACCTAAATTATGTTTTTTAAATATGATACAAGAACTAGAGGGTAACTCTACTAAAATGAAAGCAAGCATAAAACTCTAATGTTACCTGAAGCTTAAAGGAGAATAAAGGCAAACATTATGGGCAACAGATAATTAGTGAATGTTGAGATTACACGTTCAACAGGTAGAGGCAGGAAGAATTCTGATGAGAACACTGAAGAAGTTCAAGTAAACTATTTATTATTTTCCAACTAAGGGAAGGTAGGAAATAATATGAGACGTATATTGCATTGAAATGTATTATACCTTATTAAACTGAGATGGAAATAGCATTGGTGTGAAATAAACATAATATGTACAGTATATATGTAAGTAGTTACTATTAATTATTATTGTAAAGAAAAAACTTTTATTAGTAATCAGAAATTCAACATATGCAAATCCAACTATATATATATGTATATAAATTCTTACTTTTTGATTAAAACTAAACATAAAAAAGCAAAATTAAGCAGGCAATATAGAATAATTAATTTTTAAAAAAAGAAAAACTTAAAGCCAGAGAATAAACTTTATTCAGAAGCAGCAATTAACAGTTTAAAAAAATCACCTAAAAATAAGTCTTAAGTACTTTCTAAAAATGGCTGAATTCATGTATCTATTATACTGCGTTCAGGTTCTAAAACTGATCATTAGTGACTGTCAAAATGTGGAGATCAGGGCCACTAGGGCTGTGACAGATCAGGCCTGCCTTTCACTCTCCCTCCCTGGAGAAGCAGCATCCTTTTATATAATTACCACACCCTAGCTCCCTCTCCACACTTAATCACCCTTCTGCTCTCCCTAAGCCCACAACCCTTGTAGATATAGCGCAAAGTGTTTTCAGATTTATCCCAGCTGAATGTGTCAATTGTGGTGACGTGTGTAACTGAGATCAAATTAAAGAGACAGTGTATAGAGGCTGCTCTTTTTTTAAAAAAAAAAGAATAAAATCTTTTTAAAAAGAATTAACAAGGGAAAGGTACTGGGTAACTCAGTATGTCAAACAGAAAAGAACTTCCAGCTCTTGACAGGCAAACACTTCCTTAGGTTAACAAGCCTTTTGCTATCCTCCCACTCTCTCTCTGAAAAAACTCTCTCTCCTTTCAAACTCACAGAAGATTCCTTTTCAAACCCTGTTTCTGTTATTTTTCTGTTCTGCTTACTCACTCATCTATCCCCTTCCTCTGGCTAACCTGAGTTCTTTAGTCAGCAAACCAATCAAATTAAATCCCTTCTGTTGCCAGAGCGGCTCTGCCGGCTATGTCCTCCCCAGCCCCCGCCCCGGGTTTGTCACAGTGGCCACTTGACTAGTAAGTTCAGGGACTGTCGAGACATCTTCGGTACTATACTTTTAAGGTGAGGCAGACAGAATGTGACATCCAAGGATGTGCTTCTGGACTTTGTTGTTTTCAGAATCCCCAGAGTGACCCTTTTCTGGCCACCACCACAACAAAACCAAGGTGAATTGCTGTTTCTAGAAGCCTTCAGGTGCAACAGTTTACCTTTTAAGGCCTCCAACATCAGAAAATACACATTTTTTAAAAATCAAAAGATGATTTTAGACAGGCTGTGGGATTTTGTTTTATTTTTCAGTTGTCTGTGCCTGAGATCTGCCACAGTTGTCTACCCATCCTTTAAGCATGGGAAGGCAAACATGGAAGAACATTGGTTGGATATTGTATTAATATATATATTAATATTATTTTAATATGGTATCAATAACAGCTAGAAGACCTAACTAGAGGTGTGCTATGTGGGTCCGTATTGGCAGGAAGGCAGGATATAAATTAAATAATTATTTTGTGCCTAATCATTTTTAAGCCAATTAATAGGTCCATCTGAACAGCTTTTGTCCAATTTATTCCTGTGCCTGCATGTATGCATCTTTGATGACTGAGAAGTTGCTGGTTTATCCTGCAAATTTGTGACTTCCACAATTGTGAGAAATCCAGGATAGGGTTTTGAATGAGATCATACACCGTGGTGTTCTTGATGTATACATATTTGCAACAGCTGTACACTTTTTGAGAAAAAGGTGCAAACATAATATATTGTACCCGTTAGCCTGTTTTGTTATCTGGAAAAAAACAGAGAAGTGAATGAACCATAAAAGTTGGCTCCATTGACATCAGATTATAGTCAGAAGTAAATAAGGATGCAGTTATAAATAATATACTGGGAAGTGGGCTGAAAGGATTTGTTTCTGAAAGATTATGTGGAGTATTGAAGTTACCTAAAAGTGTTGTATGAACTGTATAGAGGTAAATAGTGTTTAGCTTAGTTGAAGTCTTTATTGAATATGTAGTAGATGATGTATTTACTACCACTGAGAAGTGTTAATTTATTTCTAGTAAATGCGGCTGACAATAAGCAGAGGGATAAGAATATGACCTGCATTAAAATATCAATTGATCCGTAAGTGTTTGCCAATTTATCTATTTTTAGCTATCTGAGAAGTGGAAATTTGATTTCTTGAAATTCAGTATGTTAATTTCTGTTTCTAAAGTCTGGCTGGCGTTATTTAGATTTTGGGGGAAAGCATTGTGGAAAACAGACTTAAAATGAAAGAAGAGTTGAGCTTTTTAAGAGACAAAGAGACCTAAGTATATAACGAGGTATAGCGGGGTCAATTTAATTTTAATATCATGTTAGTTGCAATGTATCTGTTACTATGAATGTGATATAAAATCAAATTTCTGTTAATTGCATCGACTACTCAGCATATAGTGATCTTTCATTTGTACAAATGGATGTTGCTTTTAGCATGATGAACAAAGTCCGTGTGACTCTCTCTGTGAATGCATAAGGTTGGATCAGAAGGTGTCTCTGCTAGCAGAAACCCACTTCTATTGATGGAAAGACCATTTCTAACTTACACCATTTCTGCACTACAGTGTTAAAGTGCTGCTATTCCACTATCAACCTCCTATGGAATTCTGGGGTTTGTAGTTTAGGGAAGGGCACTTTGAATTCTCAGCCAGAGAGCTCTTTGGTCTCAGTAAACTACAAACTCCAGAATTCCACAGGGTGTTGAAAGTGGAATAGCAGCAGTTTAACACTGTAGTGCGGAAAAGGGCCTAGTCAAATAATGTTTCATGAGAAAAGTGATTCCAAAATCCAGAACAGTTCCTCCAGTTGTGCTAGCTCTTGTGTAAGAATCTGCACGTGTTCATTTTCAAAATCCCTTTATGGATAATCCTTCCCTTAATTTACATAGTATGCTTGTATTTTCCTTGGTTATCATATTATAGTGCAAGACTTTTTTTAATAGTGTAAGACTAGGATACATTGTGGTACTATGTTACAAGAAGTTAAGGAACACTACGTTTTCTCCTCTTACAGAGTATGAGTGTCCTTATTCTTGGTTCAGAGTAAGAACTGTGACTTGTCATTGGATTTTACAACAAGCAGTGGGAAAGGAGACAGAGAATGTAATAATAACCAATCCTGCCTCCCTCCCACTCCTGGCATTACTCTCCCTGGTTGCATGCTAGACCTGATAGTCTTCTATGTTGCTGTCCAGTACCACCTTTATTAGTGCAGGGCTCCAGCTTTCCTCTGTTCCAAGTGGACAAGCTATCAGTCTTTGGGAACTTTGACCCAGGTAGTCAGGATTTGGAGGAATTCTACATACATAGTTGAGATATGAGTATCAGCAGCAGCTACTTCCTGAACAAGTAGTAGTGGGTGTAGCCATCTCCCATGTAGGCTTGGCTCTCAAACCATTTATGAAGCTTTAAATATTGGTTTTGCCCCAGATACAGAACTACGAAATGCAGTGAAAACACAGGGAGAATTGGTAAGCTTTTGAGGAATCTCTGACTTCCTTGGAACACTATGAAAACACTCTGCCTTATACTTAAATGTAAAATTTCTATGGGTTTTTTAAAACAAGATATTTGTTATCTCTATTTCCAGTGAATCAAATATTATAAGTATTTGGAATAATGGAAAAGGTATTCCAGTTGTGGAACACAAGGTGGAAAAGATGTATGTTCCTGCCTTAATCTTTGGACAACTGTTAACTTCCAGCAATTATGATGATGATGAGAAAAAAGTTACAGGTAACATAATGCATTCTTTATTTAGAACAAGTTAAATGACCATTTTTATCATGTTTATTATTTTGTTTCGAACTGAGTGATCTGGGCAGGTAATCAAGTATATGCAAGATTGAATTTGATGTCCCTGTAACAACACATTGTTAAACCACTTCCTAGTCCTTTATTAATATGTGTGTATACTTGCTAGAATTTCTGGTGCATAATTTGTATATTAAAATTGAAGTTCTCAATAGAACTTTGAGATAAAATGTTTTTGTAAATATCTTTTTTTTTCCAGGTGGTCGTAATGGCTATGGTGCAAAACTTTGTAACATATTCAGTACAAAGTTTACAGTTGAAACTGCTTGCAAGGAATACAAACACAGTTTTAAACAGGTACACATGATTCCTGGAATCGCTTGCAACAATCTTGTTTGAGGAATTGAAGCTGATATATTCACTTGAATTGTCGTAAGGATATTACTTACTGAAATAATGTATTTGATTATGTCTACATCTTAAAGATATTTGTCTTGGCTGAAAAAGTACAAACACATATCATAGAATTGTAGAGTTGGAAGAGACCCCAGGGGCCATCCAGTCCAACCCTCTGCCATGCAGGAACACCCTCAAAGCACTCCCGACAGATGGCCATCAAGCCTCTGCTTAAAAACCTCCAATGAAGGAGATTCCACTACACTCTGAGGCAGCATATTCCACTGCCGGACAGCCCTGACTGTCAGGAAGTTCTTCCTGAGGTTCAGGTGGAATCTCCTTTCCTGCAGCTTGAATCCATTGCTCCTTGTCTTGGTCTCTGGAGCAGCAGAAAACAAGTCCTCTCCTTCCTCTACATGACATCCCTTCAAATATTTAAACATGGCTATCATGTCCCCTCTTAACCTTCTCTTCTGCAGACTAAACATCCCCAGCTCTCTAAGTCTATCCCCATAGGGCAGGGCTTCCAGGCCTCTCACCATTTTGGTTGCCCTCCTCTGGACTTGCTCCAGCTTGTCTTTATCCTTCTTGAATTGGGGTGCCCAGAACTAGACACAGTATTCAGATGGGGTCTAACCAAAGCAGAGTAGAGTGGAGTGTAGAGTGTAACAGTAACAGTAAAAACATATACTTCTATGTGATTCTCCCTAATTGTCTTAACTCTAGTAGAGAAATAACAAAAACTATCATTGTGCAGAATTCTGTGACATCTTTCTCAGTACTTTCAGTTTTTGGTCAGTGTATGTGTAAACTGATAGATCTCCTCACACTGTGGTAGTCTCAGTGGTTTATGTCTGAAGCACATTGATAGGGAAATACTCAGTCTTCACTGTTGTTGTCATCATATCTTCTGGAATGAATAAAGCATATCATTTCCAGCCAGGTTACTGTGGCATTTGTCATGAGTTATTATCTCCCACCCACCATAACAACTCTTGAAAAAGCTGCTATTTTAGATGTAGCATGGTTGGAATTATTTTTATACAATGTTCATGTTATAATAGGAAAAATTCTATGGATTGATTCTAACTTTGGTAGAAAAAATACAACTATAATTCCACTACTGTAGAATTTGTGTTTTGTAAGCAGTTTTGTGCATTTGTGCAAGCACTAATACAGCAGTTGTTAATTTTGGAGGAGGGGGTGTTGCCAACTTGAGAACCTGATAAAAATGCATTTAATATTCAAACTATCTGGAGAGACATTTAAAGCTTTTTTTTTCTTTTTTGCCTGAGCCATAGGTTAAGAACTTCTGCTCTAGATGCCACAACTAACACAACATAAGTAATGAAGTTGTAATGAATTGTGGAAGTAGCTGTGGAACAGCTGGTATAGAGGGAAGCAAAGTGTTGAATTTGACACTTACACAAGGGTGAAAGCCCAGTGTCCACAAGTGATAGAATGTTTTTACGAATGGAATGACTTAACTAGATGCGGCCATTATATTTATATTTAAGGATATTAAAAAAATAGAGAAAGAAAAATTAATCAGAAATAATTTAGGTGTGAGCTATAGACTCCCAACTACTAGTAACAATGTAGCGTTTGCAAACATCTTTCATGATCTCTTGTGACAGTGTTCCACAATCTATCATGTTAGACCCTTGGTGATCTCTGGACAGGAAATAGTCATGTTACACTGGCTGAGTATCCTTTATGGATTTTCAGATTGGGAATGCTCAACTTGTATTCATATTTCTGCTTATGCATTGTGATGATCATGTTGGAGCATGGATAGTTATGTTTCTTAGAGAGTAATTGGGAAAAGGAAAGTTCTGACTCTGGGTAGTCAAATATAAGGTTGATATGGATGGAAACTGAAACAAAAAAATTCTTTCCATAGCCATTTTCAGAATGCAGAAAAATTGCTAGTGATCGCTCACTCACTCATTTTTTCTCTTTCTAAATAAAGACTTGGATGAACAATATGATGAAGACGTCTGAGCCCAAGATAAAGCATTTTGAAGGAGATGACTACACTTGTGTGACATTCCAACCAGATCTTGCTAAATTCAAGATGGAAAAACTTGACAAAGATATTGTGGCCCTTATGACGAGAAGAGCTTATGATTTGGCTGGAGCATGCAAAGGGGTCAAAGTTATGTTTAATGGAAAGAAACTACCTGTAAGAGGCTTAGTAAAATAGCTCTGTCTCTGAATTTGTGTGTTTTAAAAGACAATAAATGATGGTTTCTATTAAACTGTAGGTGAATGGCTTCCGTAGTTACGTTGATCTTTACGTAAAAGACAAGTTGGATGAAACCGGGGTTGCTCTGAAAGTTATCCATGAACTTGCAAATGAGCGCTGGGATGTGTGCCTCACTTTAAGTGAGAAAGGATTCCAGCAAATTAGCTTTGTGAACAGTATTGCTACCACAAAGGTGAGTGTTCTCATATCATTATATACCTATTAGAACTTGTGGGCAACAAATGCTAGGGGAAATTTCTCTTTTCTTTGTGCAAATTAGTCCCATGGTTTTCTTAGCTAATTCTTTAGCTAGTGGCATACTATTGAAAAAATAATCAGAGGTTATAGCTGAGCTAAGACTCTATACATGTTATACACAGTCATCAACCACTGTCTGGTTTTATGTTCCTGGCAGATCCTTATATATGTGGGCACCATACACTTAAAATAGAAAATCACAACATAATGCAGTTTTACAGCATAATTTTATAGTTGGGATTTATCATCTTATTGTTATCTTCCACTGAATGGTACTAATTGTTCCTTGGTTGTAATATTTTTACATGGTATGAAACATGACGAGAGAGTTTTCCGGTATGAGGCTAAAATGAATTCCATAGGTGGACTGTATCATTTTTGCAAAAAGATTAAAAATATATTCTGATAGATAATAAGGAAGATTCTGTTGGCAGCATGGGGGGTGTTTAAGCAGATCAAGGTTTGTTTTATTTATTTTTATATATATATATATATATATATTTCTTTAGTGTATAATCACTTTGAACTGCTGATACTGTTTGTGCTGTTATAGTGGAAATGGCCCCTCTGCTTTTGCGAGGGTTTGGGGCACAGAACCCTCACAAAAGTGGGGGGAAATGCAAATATCCCCCCCCCGCAATCCCCTTCTCATTCCCTTCCAGGGCTCCCCCTCCCTTTCCCTTGCCTTTTGCATTACAGAGTCAGAGGTAAGGGAACGGGTGGGGAAGCTCCAAAGGGGAGAAGGAAGACTTGCACAAGCCTTCCTCCTTTCCCTTGCCTTTTGCATTGGCACGTTTTCAATGCCAGGTCCTAAGGAAAGGGAATGGAGGGGTGAGCTCCAAAGGGGAGAATGAAGACACATACATGCAGTCTCCCCATTGCCTTGCCTTTTGTCCAGGTGCTTGCCTTCCTTCTCTATGCCCAGCAAAATGCAAGGGAATGAGAGGAGGAGAATGTGAGGGAGGGAGTTTTGCGCTCGCCTCATGAATAATCAGATTTGCAAAGATCAAACCTGCAAATGTGAAGGGAGGATGGTAAGTAATTAGTCTGTTGGGGGGAAAAAAGAAAAGTGGGCTTTTTTTTTTTTTTGGTCCTTTGTTCTCCATTTCCAAGTGAAAATGAAGCATATGCAATAGATCAGGTCTAAGTCTCGTAAGAGGTAAGAATAAGTACAGTAAGAGAGCAACTAACAACTGGCGAAGTTACTTTGACGGTCCATAGTTCTAACATGCTGAATTGGAAGCAAAACATTACATGTAACATTACTCCTCCCTCCACCACCTTTCTTTTAGTAATGAATAGTCAATACTATTATTTTAGAATGCTTTGGCAAAAATGAGACAAAAATCAGCTTTTTTTGCCTGAAAAAGGTGGGATTGAGAGCCCTTTTTTACCGTTTTAGTAGTGTCTTTATAAACTTATACAACTGCTAACAATAACATACGAATGCATTGTTTGATACTGATATCAAATAGAAATTAGTGACTAATTAGAAGTATAGATGGTTTAAAGGTAATGATTCCAAGTGCTGATTATAGTTGCATTAAATTCCTTAAGTTCCTTAATTTCTCGTTTTCAGTCCCATTACAAAAAGGTATATGGAGTTGGTAGAATTATAAAATCCTACTTTTTTGAAATTATCAATCTAAGTGAAATTATCGACTTGTGTCATTCCACTAATGTAAGTGCCATAATGTTCATGGAAGCCTAGATGTAGAGTAGAACTGGGCAAAATGTGGCTCCTGGGCTGTATGCGGTCCCCAGGGCCATTTTTGTGACCCCCTGGGGATCTTTTTTCTTTTGCTTCAGAATGCCCCTAAATGCACTCTATTTGTCCCATATTTGGAGGACTCTTGGGCCCCTGAGAGGTCAAAAACAGTTTTTGGAATAAATAAAATTGTCCCTATGTTTTCCATGTTTTATTTTACAGTTCCCCTGGCCAGTTTAGGCCCAGAAAAATACCTTTTTGAAACCCAAAACATAGTAAAAATGTCCTTATAGCCCCTAGAGATATTTGTGGGCAATCTTTTTTCTTTTCTTTCTTTTAAGGAATACATGCAGTCCTCCACAGTCTCCTAGGGGAATGTAACCCCTTTAGCCTTCTGCAGTTGTCCACCCCGTTCTAGAGTATGGAAAAGAGAAAATCCAGTACATTTTTCACTTGTGCATTTCCAGATGATATCTTTGTTTTCTTGCTTCTAACAAACAAATACATGCATAGTTAAACACGCTCTGCAGTTCTTTTGCAGGTAGGGACAATGTGCCTGTGGAGGTTATCTCGTCCACTAGTGCAATAAGCTGCCCAGTGTACATATGCAGTACCTGACACAGCTTGACAGACAGTTTTTCTTTTTCAACAGTATCTTGTGTTTCAGCCACAGCCTTTAACTGTATTAAAAGTATGGATTCTATACTATATTCTAGTATAAGTTACAGACATTTACCTTCTCCGCACAGATGACAGGCTTTCATGTGGAAGTTATAGAAATTAAGTATGTTCACAAATCTTTGTGGCCATGCATGCCCATATTTTGATTTAGATATCTTGATATGTGTTACCTTTCAAAGAGCTCTTGAGTATCTATTTTGTTGCTTTATCTGTGAAAATTGTACAGATGATTAAATTTCAGAAATACTCATTGTAATTATCTCTCTTTCTTGATTTCTTTTACTTTTTCACCTTAAGGGTGGTAGGCATGTTGATTATGTTGTAGATCAAATTGTTGGAAAATTGATAGAGGTGGTGAAGAAAAAGAACAAAGCTGGAGTTTCAGTTAAACCATTCCAGGTATGTTGATTTTCACAGTCTTATTTCAGATAAAATATCAGTGCATCATTTCAGTATTTTTCATTCCTGTCTGTGTATATTTTAACAGGTGAAAAACCACATATGGGTTTTCATTAATTGTCTCATTGAAAACCCATCTTTTGATTCTCAAACAAAAGAGAACATGACACTCCAGCCTAAAAGCTTTGGGTCCAAATGCCAGTTATCAGAGAAGTTTTTCAAAGCAGTAAGTATTGGGTATTTGTTTGGTGATCGTAAACATTAATCAAAAATATAAAAAGTATTACTTTATTTCTTGAAGGAAGGGAATCACATTAAATTGATACATATGGTTATAGTATTCTACAGCGTTGTTGGCTCGGGGGATGCACTTCAAGGTAAGTAACCCCAAAGTCTTCTTTGCCACATGGAACTAGTTAGCTTGTTTTTTTGAACCATGTGTGATTTACTGTGTGACATAGTCATAGCACTGGTTTGTGTTTTTAGATTTGTAAGGTAAAGGCATGTAGAAAGAAACATGAATTTGTTGTATACCAGACAGATTGTGATAGACTCCTTTTCTGTATGTCATTCTTGGAAAAAACCGGGTTCTGATACTTTAGTATCTTATTTAGTGTTGTATTCAGTACCAGTTTATTGGTGTGAACATTTTTTTTCAGTTTGCTTTCGTATGATTGTGAGGGAGTTTTTTATTTTTACAGGCTTCTAACTGTGGTATTGTAGAAAGCATCTTGAATTGGGTGAAATTCAAGGCACAGACACAGCTGAACAAAAAATGTTCCTCAGTGAAACATAGCAAAATCAAGGGCATTCCAAAACTTGATGATGCTAATGATGCTGGTAAGGGTGAACTATTATTACTATTACTACTAGTAGTACCACCATCACCATTATAATTATCATTTATTTATGAAGTGCAATCAATGGACCTGGTGCTTTGCAAGTAAATCAACCACAGAAACAACTAGCCTACATGATTGTCAAAATTTATCCTTGCCTTATATTGTGCACATTTACCACATATCTCTCTTTTTCTGCTTTGTAATTGTTTGCTGCTGTCAGATTAATGATGGCAAAATTAGATGTTAATGCTATTTCTTAAATAATTATTACTTGAAAGAACTAATACACATTTTTACTTCTTTACCACCAGATCATTTTTTTAAAAAATGAGTGAGCTATATTCTTATAGTAAAGGTTTTGCTGAAGGTTTCTGCAACTTTTTTTTTTTTTTTAAAAAGACTACTTTTCCTGCATCTTCCCAGGTGGCAAACATTCCTTGGACTGTACATTGATTTTAACAGAAGGAGATTCTGCCAAATCTTTAGCTGTCTCTGGCTTAGGAGTCATTGGAAGAGACAGATATGGAGTGTTCCCACTCAGGGGTAAAATTCTCAATGTTCGAGAAGCATCTCACAAACAGGTAAAGAGAAGTCTTCTAAGAAGGTGGCTAATGTAAAGCTGCTGTATAACTGCATATTAAACTATTGCTTGACTCCATTTCTGCTTTCTACACAGATTATGGAAAATGCAGAAATCAACAACATCATAAAAATAGTAGGTCTTCAGTATAAGAAAAGTTATGAAGATCCAGAGTCCCTGAAAACTTTAAGATATGGTAAAATTATGATCATGACTGATCAGGTTAGTTTAAGATCTAAACATTCAAATGTAGACAACATCCCATACCATTGTTTTGCTTCCTTTCTGAAGTCCCTTCTGCCCAGCTTTGCATCTCTGTATTGTTGTCCTGTTTCGTCCCACTCTCTCCATCTTAACCTTGTTTTCAGGCTTTGGTATTCTGTTTACTGCCCTTTTCTGACAATAATTCCCACTTTTGTCCTCCATGATTTTAATATTATTTGTTTATTTATTTATTATAATAATTATTCCCTGTACTATATATTATGGAAAGCTCCCAAGGAATCTGAACAATATTCTAGACACTTCTATTTCTGGAAGTGATTGATTCTGGGCAAGGAACTTACCTTTCCAAAATGTATAAGGGGATTTCATTGAATTCTGAGATGCTGAACAAAAAGTGTTCCTCAGTGAAATGTAGCAAAATCAAATGCAACTATTCAACTGTTTTTCTTTCACACACACACACACATATATATATATATATATATATATTTGTGTGTGTGTGTTTGTGTATATATATTTTAGGATCAAGATGGTTCCCACATTAAAGGATTATTGATCAATTTTATTCATCACAACTGGCCTTCCCTTTTGAAACATGGCTTCCTTGAAGAATTCATTACTCCGATTGTAAAGGTAACAAACATGTTCACTATAAAATATTCTGATACTAATTGTGAGCACTATATTACTATCGCATCTTAAGTGGAGGGGTACAATTCATATTCTGTCATATTCTGTCTGATCACAAAATGAAATATTTTGTAATAATCCTTGCATATATTGTAGAGTACATCCCGCATATTTAAAAATGCATAGCAACCTTATAAAGGAAGAAAATCCAAAAAAAGGGGAAAAAATCAAATACATAAAAATCTTGGTTAGGCTATGTCAATAAGAGATAACACAATTGATTTTGTTTTTATTTTTTATTTTAAGGAATTTTTAAAAGGTGGCTTCAAGTTTAAGGAACTTTGACTGTTAGATTGAAGCAATTTGTATAAAATTAAAATATTTTAATACAGTTCAATATCTGTAACTGAAGCTGTGATTGTATAGTATCAGCACAACCTGTCATTGCACAATGGCAAACTACAAAAGGCTAAATAGAAATTTGTTCCCTCCCTCACCCAAATATACATGGAAACACTGTGCTAAAATATTACAAGGAATGGCACATTTTCCAAATTCCCACCCAGGGTTCTTCCTCTGATGTGAATATTTAAGATCTTGTTTTTGCATAACTTGTGGTGCTCAACAGAAAGAGCTTGATATGGGTGTATAAATACCGATTGTGTATGAACCTGTGATTCTCTGTTGCATTATGGTATGGGTCACTTGTAAGTCTGTATGTAGTTCAGACAGGAAAATGACTTTACTGCACTATATCGGTACTCTCTCTGTATAGTTAACATATTATGTGAGGCTGGGATGGATTCTTCATAAGACAACCAATATAGGATGTAATATTCATAAAGCTTACTAAAAATTAAGTGAGAGAATTTAACTGGCATTTCTCTGTTTTTAAGGCGAGCAAAAATAAGCAGGAACTTTCATTCTATAGTATTCCTGAATTTGATGAATGGAAAAAGCATATGGAGAATCATAAAGCATGGAAAATAAAATACTACAAAGGTTTGTGTTTAACTCCTAGTTTGCCTTCCCAAATAATCAAGTATCCAAATGTTTTGAACCTTACCTGTCTAAAATTATTCTTGAGTAAATCACTTCAAATCAGTTGGATAGACAGCAGAAACTACCTGTCTTCTTTCAGCTGGGTCAGGGGTTTTAATAATAGAAAGACAGCAGTTTCTTAATTTTACTTTAAATTAATTTGCAAAAAATGGGTAAGGAATATGGCTAAATTAGCCATTTTTTCTTTCTTGTTGAGGTAGGTTTGGGTACCAGCACTGCTAAAGAAGCAAAAGAATATTTTGCAGATATGGAGAGACATCGAATTTTATTTCGATATGCTGGTCCTGAAGATGATGCTGCCATTACACTGGTAAATACCATCTCTGCAGTAGAGTCTTTGTGTACTTTTATCATGGTATCATAATTATTTAACTTGTATTAAGTTCCCCCACCCCACTTCACCCATTGTAATTATTTTATATTAAAAGGTGCAACTACACAAGCTTTTTCATGATAGGAAGTTGGCTGATCATTTTGATTGGACATTGTAGTTCTTTTTTTGATTCTATAAACTCATTTCTTGAGACTGACTGACCAAAACTGGGAGCTGAATTCATATGCTACTAGAGTACATCCGTGGAGCGGATACCAAAAAAGTTAAGTCAACTCGTATGTAAATCCCATTGATTTGATTTGATCCCATCTTGTTGGGCCCAGCAGTTGGATTTAATCTTATATGTCAGATGTGAACACATCGAAAGATTAATATAATATGCTGATACTACATCTTTTTTCATATGCTTTTAAAAAACACTGCATTAGTTTGAGTTTTACATTCAGCTACTAATCATTGTCCCAATGTATTTTAAATAAGCTAAGACAGATTTGTTTGCTTGGGTGGTCACAGCCAATTTAAATCTACTATTGTTCGTACAGAGTTAGAATCATTTATATATGGTGTACATCACTGACCGTACGTAGTACCATTGGCAATATCATCGCTTAGTCAATTCATTTGTATCTAAACTGAAATGTCCACATGTAGGTATTCTGGGTGCCTAAGTCTAATTAAGGTCAAGGTAAGAAAGGATTGTGCTGGCATAGATAGACGAGAAGTGGGCAAAATGCAGTCTACAGGCCACATGGTGCTTGAAGAAACCCCTTGAGGTAGCGGGGGGGGGGTGAGGGTTGGAGAAACTCACAAACAATCACATCCGTGAAAGCGAACTCTGTAAAAGTGGAGGGCCAGCTATAGAAATTAAATTCCATTAATTTTTGTAAATTACATTAGGTTCATTGAATCAACTAAATCTGATCCCAAGCTTCTATACATTAAAAAGATAAGGTTGCTCATTTGACTGCATAACCCCAAATGTAAGCACCTCTAGAATCTTGTAAGAACAGCCTTGGTGGTGTTATGTCTTTCACACTTCCTATACTTAAAGAATAGCATGGATCAGTTTTTTCTTTGGAAGACAGTACAGAGTCAGGAAGCCATTCTCTTAAGCAATAAACTTTCCTCAAAGTAAGATCTTAAAGGAGAGTATTTGGATCACATTGAAAGTCAGCCAAGAAGGCATAGAAACCATCTCCAGTGGCTTTGTGCCTAATTGTTTATTATACAGCTCTAGGGGAATATAAGCTATTTTTCCCTGGTTGTACTTGCCTTTTTTCTTTTTCTGGTTGTGATTAAGCTATGTAAAATCTTTGTAGGCTTTCAGTAAGAAGAAAATTGATGACCGAAAAGAATGGCTGACAAATTTTATGGAAGATAGAAGGCAACGTCGGTTACATGGATTACCAGAGGTAATGTGGAATTATAAAGAGGAAGGGACAAATACTGTTGGTTGTTGATGTTAAAGTAATCATTCTTTTTTATTTACTTTAGCAATTTCTATATGGTACAGCAACAAAGCATCTCACTTACAATGATTTTATCAACAAGGAGCTCATTCTTTTCTCCAATTCAGATAATGAGCGGTCCATTCCATCCCTTGTTGATGGTGAGTTGAAAGTTCAAGAAGTACAGTGTTATCTTTATGTCATTTTGAAAATGTAATTGTTTTGAAAATATGTCTTTTCGCATGCGGTGAGAGTTGCTCTAAAGCAACGCTGTTCTACAGTTTTTGGTGAATAAAAGCTGCTGCTTCTTTTGATATGCTTTGGCTCAGATCAGAGCACACAAACCAAGTCTCTTTTATTAAAGAACCATTTATTCTTTAAAACAGGCTTTAAACCAGGACAGCGTAAGGTTTTGTTCACTTGCTGTAAGAGAAATGATAAACGTGAAGTTAAAGTTGCTCAGCTGGCTGGTTCTGTTGCTGAGATGTCAGCCTACCACCACGGAGAGGTAGGTATGGCAAAAAGGGAAGAGAAGACCATGTGACCTTGTCTGTTTGTTTGTTATTAACTATAGGGTAACAGCTCAGGGCGTGTTTAAAAACGTAAGCCTGGCCTTGTTTCATCTGTGACAGTTTTAGTGTGGCCATTCAGCTCTTCACGCTTCACCATCCTGTTCATCACTAATGCTATTGCTTTACGGCAGATAACATGTAGCTCAGATTACACTTTCTTGTGGCAAACCTTTGGCTATTAACATGAATGGCCAAGGCATCAGAGTCATCCCCTCCTACCCTCTTCTCCAAACCCTTTCTCATACTTGAGGGACACTGAAATAGTTCAGTAATTTATTCTACACTGCCTCATGGTTTTGGATTTTGGGGAGGAAAAGGCTACTATTCTCCACAAAATGGTAACAATACTATTTTCTTGTAGCAAGCTTTAATGATGACTATTGTCAACTTGGCTCAGAACTTCGTTGGGAGTAACAATGTGAATTTGCTGCAGCCTATTGGTCAGTTTGGTACTAGGCTTCATGGTGGCAAAGATGCAGCAAGTCCTCGTTACATCTTCACTATGTTAAGGTAAAATGTAATTCAAAACAATTTGAAACTAGCCTTATTAAATAATATAGAATTAGCAAACACATATTTATAACAGAGAGAGAGGGAGGGAGCATGCTAGAAATAGCTTCAAGTCAGTCATGAAGTTTCACAGAACTATAGTGAGCCTAATTTTAATTCTAAACTTATAGTGTACCTAATTCTAAATTAAGTGAATTTGAGTGTATTTTTAGTTCTAGTGGACCTTCTGTATATGTGAGGAATCAATTCCAGGAACCTCTGAGAATAGTGACATTCCAGAATTTTCGTGTCCCATTATGTTCAGTGGTGGTGACATGTGTGGACACTTCAGTGTGTCCACATGTACATTGCTGCCATTTTAGATATAGGGGACACAACAGTTCACATGACCTGTAAATCACAAACACAGAGATTGTGGGTAAGGAGGGCTCACTGTATTCAATCCTTCTTTCCATAAATATAGTCTGGTTTCTTTTTGTCCACATCTTTGAAACCATATTCTTGAAATTACCAGTAACAATATACAGTCTGTTGTCAAATACTGCATTTAGTACAACACAAAAAGCATTTGTTTTCCCAAAGTAAGGACCTGAATCTTACCATCTTTACTTATTAAGTCTTGAGTTCAAGACTTATTGTTTTCAAGTAAGACCCATTTGGGAATGAAGTTGACCCAATTTAGTCAGAATCCAACCCTTTATCTTTATTTTGTCACTGCAGTGTTTAACTGTATTTTTTCTGCACATTAGATGTTTGCATTTTGGTGATATTATTAGCATGATTAGCAAACTCAATTAGTTGTTAAGGCATGTCCTAGTTTATCGTAGTGGTTTACTTTGTAAGACAGAGGTATCTGATCAGCTGGAGAACTGTTTTCAGTCCAGGACAAAACTGTACTGGGCGGGCCAGGCTTCTGAAGTAGTTTCTGCTCAGTGCAGTTAAGATCTGTGAATTACTTTTTTTTTGTAAATTTATTTAATAACATAAATTAAAATCTAAAAAAAAAATCAAGGTTATAACATATCATAATACAGTTGAAGTCCTCTACGTTGAATATCTTGAAAATAATAACCTATCTCTATCTTAATCCTTAGTCTTTGATAATTTTTGTTCTCTTTAAAGCCCGTTAGCAAGACTGCTTTTTCCTGCAGTGGATGATAATCTGCTTAAGTTCCTCTATGATGATAACCAGCGTGTGGAGCCTGAGTGGTATATCCCCATAATCCCTATGGTCTTAGTAAATGGTGCTGAGGGCATTGGCACAGGATGGGCATGTAAAATTCCAAACTATGATACCAGGGAGATTGTGAACAATGTCAGACGAATGTTGGATGGATTGGAACCTCATCCCATGGTAATGAAATATTCATTGTAGACTAACTTAACTTTTTCCATGATCTGTTGTTTGCTTTTTGTTGTGAAACTTTGTTTTTTGTGCATACATGCAAAAATGCCGTTGATGATGATGATGGGCTTTATTTTGAGTTTGTTGGTCCAGTTGAAATCAATATGCTCTAAGAGCCTGGGTTTTTATGGCCAATAATTTTGTGCTGATGAAATATGGGATGATGAACTTTTAAAGAGATGCTGGTTGCCCAGGACTAACATGGAAATTCATTGGTTATCTTAAAGACATTAAACATTAAGAAACCAAAAAAAATTATATATAAATAATCCATATTTGGTATACATATGTGCATGGAGGAATTGCTAGTTTGACATTCCCCACTTAAATAGTTTGGTATTTGTGTCTAGCAACTGTGATGGGGCTAACTCTCACCTCTTTTCACCTGCACTTCTGCATATTTGGTCCAAAATCGGACAAGAATGCCTCCAAAAGTGACCAGGAATCTTCTATCAGTTTATACTTCTCTTTTTTTTTTAGAGTGTTGTGAGGGGTTAAAAGGAAAACTATTCATTCAAGAGCTAAAATGTGTAATGTTTGATGGCATTTTTCTTTGAAAAATTCAAAATCATTGATTTTTAAACAAACGTGGGCTATAAGTGGTGGTAATGGTAGTGATGGTGATTATAAAAATCAGAGGGGCTTAGGAGGTATTGCAGAATTTGAGGACCAGAAAAAAGGATTCGGGACTGATAGAGACTGTGGACCTTTTTTCCCCTGCTCTTTTTATGCTATCTTGCTATTACAGTATTTATGCTATTTTATTTTTTAAATATTATTCCAGCATTGCATTTTGATTTTTTAGAAATAAGAGTACTGGATCCAGAGTTAAGTATTTTCAGTGCTGACTTGTTTAAATTAATGGCACTTAAATTAATCATGAATAATGTAAATCTCATTAATTTGAGTTGCCTTACTTTTAAATATGGTTCCAATACATAGAAATCTTAAATTGAGGCTCTTTAGGGAATATGTCATTAATGTGTCAAATATACTTTACGTTTCAGCTTCCAAACTACAAAAACTTTAAAGGAACAATCCAGGAACTTGGTCAGAACCAGTATGTAGTGAGTGGAGAAATATTCGTGGTTGACAGGAACACAGTAGAAATTACAGAGCTTCCAGTTAGAACATGGACTCAGGTGAATACTGTTAAGATAATTTGAAATTTTGAATGCTTTTCCTGTTTCACTTTAATTAACTAATTTTTAATTTTTAATATATATAGGTTTACAAAGAACAAGTGTTGGAACCAATGCTGAATGGGACTGAAAAAACGCCAGCCTTAATTTCAGATTACAAAGAATATCACACTGATACAACTGTGAAATTTGTTGTAAAAATGACAGAAGAAAAGCTTGCTCAGGCAGAAGCTGCTGGACTTCATAAAGTGTTTAAACTTCAGACAAGTTTAACTTGCAATTCTATGGTAACTTTTCTATATGTTTGACTACCAGACAAATGCTTTTTCTCCATTGCCATGATTCTGTATTCTGTATAGCACCTGACCAAATGCATATTTTTCCACAACTGTACAAAAAGAAATGAGACAAACCTTATTTCTTGTTTGAACGTAATGACAAGCATGGACTGGCTGGTGTGGCCCACAGCAGAATTGGAGGGCAATAAATTATCTCCTGCCTCTCATGCTGTTGCTTGCCCCTGGGCTAAATAAACCAGATTTTCCCTCTGTTTGTTTGTTTTTACTTGTGGGACAGGCTAATATTTGAAGTTAAACAGAGATCATTTCCTGATCGTGTGTACCAAATTGCATTTTGATAATTTCCAAAATTGTTGACAGCACTGCCACATTATAAGCAAACAGACTGCTCGGTTGCCAGTTAAACCAAGGGCTGCCTTTGACTGCTAATTATTTAATATGAAACACTTGAAAACAGCCTATATACTTAGAAAAGAGAAATATAATTATACTATTTTAAGTATATTGTATATATCGAGAAGGCGAAGTCCATGCCTGTTAATTATTTAAAAACTTTTATCAACTTTAGCATAAGTGAAATTACCATGAAATAACCTAAATCCAGATTTGAATCAAGAAGTTAAAAGATCCTAAAGTATGTTTTTTCTATAAATATTCTCATTTCTTGGCCCTTATGTAACCGCATACAATGTTTGAAATAACTTATTTGAGTGTTTTATATTTATTCAGGTGCTATTTGATCACATGGGATGTCTGAAGAAATATGAAACTGTGCAAGATATTCTAAAGGAATTCTTTGATTTACGATTAAATTATTACAGCTTGCGCAAGGAGTGGCTTGTGGGAATGTTAGGGGCAGAATCCACGAAGCTTAACAATCAAGCTCGTTTTATTCTAGAGAAGATACAAGGGAAAATAACCATTGGTAAGAGAAAAAAAATTAAGATTGTACTTTGGGTGCACAGCTGTAGCACTCCAGGTGTTCCACTGCAGCTTCCATGATCCTTCACCGTTGGCTGTGTGAACTAGAGCTTTGGACTTAAAGTCTAGTAACATCTACAGGACTACAGTTGCTCATCCCTGACATATATACAAACAATATTAATTCTTTTCTCATATTTCCTTTTGTTCCTTTTTGTGTCATGTAGAGAATAAATCAAAAAGAGATTTGATTCAGATGTTAGTCCAGAGAGGCTATGAATCTGACCCTGTGAAAGCCTGGAAGGAAGCACAAGAAAAGGTAACCTATGAAAGAAAGAAGGAAGATCCCAGTGGCTCCCAAACTTTAGCTTCCAGGTGTTTTGGACTTTTAGCTCCCCAAATCCCTAAAGATCAGTCAGGCTGGCTGGGACTTCTGGGAGCTGAAGTATTTGGAGGCAAGGCTGGAGGCATTCCCTGCAGAATGTGTGCCTGCAGATGGCAGTGCAAATGGAGGGAGCAGCTGAACTGGGCCTCCAAGGTGACACCAGCCTTAGGGAGTGGTTGTGGGGGTTCTTGGGATCCCCTATTGCTCATCAGCACCGGCAATCTGTGGAACATGAAGGGAAGAGGAGAAAGAGGAAGACGAGGACAGAAGAAGCAGCAACACGAGATACTAGAGAGACTTGCTATGGGGCAATTTGACCCATGGGCTGAAAGAGGTTCCCAGTCTCTGCTGCATATGTTAGACTATCCTATCTGTAAGACTTCAGTCTCAAATTATGAACAGTTAGCCTACTAGTACAAGTATATGATGCACCTGTTTAAATGACATGAATGTTTTTGACTTTGGTCTTTATTACACATTTGATGAAGCAAGTCACATTTGCTTTCATTAATAAGTGTATGTTGAGTTAGAGTATAGCCCTAGTCAGGCAATCAGAGGCCGTATATGTAGAAGGGCTGCAGGATCATGTCTATGAGTTGATTTCAGTGCCCTTCTTGCACTGTATGGGAAGATCTGAAAATTAATTTGTAAGTACAGTCAGCTTCCTGAGAGAGACTGGAAATATAACATCGTTCAGCTGTAAATACTGAACAGTACATTTCAGCCTTTTCCACACCATTGTGGGATTGAAGTTCCACATCCCCTTCCACAGATACTGATTCTGAATAACAGTAGTTTGCTGGCATTCAAGCATCCCTGGAGGCTTGCTTGTGTTTTTCTTTTGTTGCAGCTCATACTTTTAAATACATTTCCAAGCACATACTAGCTGCGTAAAGTCTGTTGCTGGAAAAACAAGAACAACAAAAATCCGTCTGGTGAAGTGAGTGACAATTTGAGAAGCCTTCACATGCAATATGGACAAATCTTGGTATAGTAATGACCAGAGAACCTCTACCAGAATTCCTATAAATGCATAAAAAAAAAAAAAAAAAAACCCCCAAACACCCTAAAAGTCTTGTACCAATATAAAGAGTAAGAAGTACAACTTTACATAAGCTCTTGTGGAGTGTCGCTCACTTCATCAGATGAATTTTTGTTCTTGTTTTTCCAGCAACAGACTTTACACAGCTAGTATGTGTTTGGAAACGTTTTTAAAAGCGTGAGTCTCCCATCTTTGTATCACCAACAAAATTAGAGTTATATTTTGATAAAGTACAGAGCTGGAGTATATACCCTTTTCAGCTGTAGGAAGTATATGTAATAGCATAAGTTATTTGGTTTTTTTATAGGCAGCAGAAGAGGAAGAACTGCAGAATCTGAATGATGACAGTTCCTCCTCCTCAGGATCTACCTCAGGCCCAGATTTCAACTACATTTTAAATATGTCTTTGTGGTGTCTTACTAAAGAGAAAGTAGAAGAGATCATTAAACAACGAGATGCAAAAGTAAGTGTCTTTCAGTGTTTTGAACTTGGACATAATCTGCTGTGGAAGAAGCTTCTTTGTATTATTGACATGACTGCAATATTTCATTGCAAGTATTTGATTTTTTTTGTGAAGTTTGTGCCTCTAAGTATGCTAATCTGCTCTTTCATCATAGAATATTTTTGAGAAAGCATATGTATAAGAAAAATAATTTATGAATCTTATACAAATATAGCATATAATCACAATCCTTTGTTTTAATAACATTAGCCTTTCTTGAATGTTCATAATGTTTTATTAATTCAAAAATTCTTACTGTATTTATTATCTTTTATATTTTAGGGAAAGGAACTCAGTGACCTCAAGAGAAAATCTTCTTCAGATCTTTGGAAAGAAGATCTGGCAGCTTTTATAGAAGAGCTTGATGTACGCTGTTCTGTGTTCATACCTGCGTATACATCTAGAAAAAATGTTTTAATTTTAGTTTAGGCAGGTAGTTTGGGGCTATTGATGACAAAGCCTATTGGAAACAAGTGGAAGAGAGATCAATGTAAATTGAAACTTGTGATAGATTCTTAGATATCCCTTTGTAGAAGGTGAATTCTCAAAGCTTCCATAGCTTAAAGTACATCTGCCATATATGCAAGGGTTCTGTTCCAAGAACCTGTGTAAAACAAAAACATGAGTGTCACGTCCCATTGTAGTCAATGAAAGCCACATGTGCACTCCTACAGCTGTGTGGATGAACGCCTATCAAAACTATTGAATGTAATGGATCCTGATGGTTTGTGGGACCTCACACTCATGTGCAGAGGTCATGCCAGAAGAGGGTGTTTTATATCTCATAGTGTTTCTGTTTGGTTCGGGTTAGGCATGTTGTGCTTCAGTGTCCCCAGTTTCATACTTGTTGCCAGGCTTTTCTTCATACTTGGGCACTTGCTCTGCAACTTGCAGATTGAACAGTGTATCTTATCAAAGACGTTACTTGGATGCTTTTCCTTCTTTGAAAGAGGACTATTTATGTTTGTTATCTTCTTACTTAGGAATCTTGATGAGAAAATTCAGAAATAAGTTTGTCTCAATCTGCAATTTTCTTGGTTGATGACAAAAATGTGTGTTTGTTGAACCAAAAGATTGTCAAGTAGTGTCATCAATTATCAAATAACTGTTCTCACAAACAGGGAGGCTGGAGTACACTGGATGTTTTCCATTATGGACCATGAGCTTCACTTTCAGGGATCCTTGATTGCCCAGTAAGGAATTCAGTTTAGCATTGAAGCATCTGATGTAGGCCCCAGCGTTGGTGCTAGTTTATGGTTTCAGAAAGTGAAAATAAGGACATTTTTTTTAAAATGTTAAACTAGAGTAAGAAGTATTCAGTCCTTAGGAGTAAATCCCATGGGTTCAGTGTAACTTAAACTCAGGAGTATAAAGAGCTTTAGTGTTAAGGATATTCATATTTAAAATGATAAAATGTGTATAGGATTCTGTGTATAGCACCTCCTACTTCAGAAGCCTTTGTTTTACTTTCATCTTTGTTTTATTGTTAGAAAGTAGAAGCTCAGGAAAGAGAGGATGTCCTTGCTGGAATGACTGGCAAACCTATTAAGGGCAAAGTTGGTAAACCCAAGGTGAAGAAACTTCACTTAGAAGAGACCATGCCATCACCTTTTGGAAGGAGAATAATTCCACAGATTACTTCTGCTATGAAAGCTGATGCCAGTAAGAAACTGCTAAAAAAAAGAAGGCAAGTCAGTCTGTTTTGTTCATTTTATATGCTTGTTTAGAATATCTTACATTTACTGGAGCCTCAGAAAGTTCTTATGGGAGGATATCATTCTTGAGTTAACCTGCTTTTGGGATCTTTAATATATTTAAATTTCAAACCAGCACCTGGAGATCTGAAATAGGGTGGTAGCCACTGAATCTCAAAAAGCAGTGGCATCATCCAGTCTACTGGAGCAGCTGTGTTCTAAGCCAGTTGAAATTTCTGGATTTCCGGACCCATGTGAGGCAGATTTGAGCAATTTAACCTGGAAATTAACCATTTTCTTTCCAGTTGTGCTCATCTCCAGTAGCACTTAGGTATTTTTTAAAAAGCTTCAATTATTACCAGTTAAAGCTTTTTAAAAAAGACATACCATTGGAAATAGGTTCGGGTATGTGAGATGTGCAATGAAGATGTTTACTCCCAGACTACAGCATGAATGACTGAGATAAGGTCTGGCATCTCCAGAAAACAGTGCAGCTGACATACAGATGAAATTTAAAAGAAATTTCTGGCTGCTGTTGCAATCTGAGCATCCATGAACAGGGTAGATCTAGGAATGCTTCCATGTTGTGGAAGTAGTCCCACTTTTTCAAGGAAAGAACAACCCTCTCAAGAACAGTTTGTATACTGGAGCCTTCCAAATATCATCAGACTGCAGTTCCCACCACAGCAAAGGTTCAGAGTACCACAAATTGCTAGATCACCAGATATCTCTACTTCCTAGATCATCAGATATCCCTACTTGACAGTGCCTCTGTCTTGTTTGGGTTATTGCTGCTAGTTAAGTGTTTCATTTTTACAGAAAAGATCTAGGTTGCTAATGCAGTTGGGCCAAACTTTAAAAGCGTTTTAAATGGCCATAACAAAACAGATCAGGATATAACAATCATACATTTGAATATGATTGGTGAGGTAGGGTGAATTTTTTCCCTGTTTTAGAAATGCATTGTTTCATAAAAAATTAGCTGATACCTAAGGAGTCTATCAATAATAACGAGGAGGAATCAATACAATACTACTGTATTGTACTACTGTAATCTTATTTTCATGTAAAGTTTAATGAAATTTTGGTTCAACTACTTTGGCTATGTGATACTTAAAGATTTATGCAGCACTTAACGCTCTATACTCCTCTTAGTTCTGTTTACTTAAATGTATGTTAGATATGCTGAATCAGATTCACTCATTTCAGAGCAGTATAAAACCTGGAAAATATTCTTCCAGTTCACAATTCATACTCTGAGATAGGTAGGTGGGTAGGTAGATACGTGTGATTAACAAACAGAACTAAAAAAAATTGCATTATAAACAAAACGTTTTGGCTTCTCCCTTCTTCAGTTGCAAAGAGGAAACTGAGCTGCATCCAGAGTGGTCAGCCATTCTCAACCCTTGGTCTTCTGGCTGTTCGGGACTTCGGCTCCCAGAATCTATCGTCATTGGCCAGGCCAGCAGGGGCTTCTGGGAGCTGAACTCCAGAATAGTTGGAGGATCAAAGGTTGGGAATTCTTTGTTTAGAATATTATATTTTCAGTTTTCTTCAGTGGATGTTGGTATTACCCTCTAGGTTGAAGCCATGCAGTGTTAACTGCATGCTTCTGAGATCCAGGACAAACTTGGTAGAAACATTGTTGGTTTGCTTTTTAATCACCTATTTCTATCTGTCTGCCTGTCCCATAATAAGCAGCAGAATTTGAAAAGTTCCTTTGGGGACTTTCGCTCTTGGATTCATCTGGAAACAAAGTAAACTTTCATCCACAAAGTAAACTTTTCAAGGTCTGGTAAGCAGGTATGTTAAATTATCATCCAAAATTGACACTATTAAATTCAAGCTATACTGACACTTATATTTTCCTTAGGTTGTCAAACTATTTCATACCTGTTACCATATTCTTGACAATAGCATCTGCAATATTGTGATAAAACCAGCAGTAGCAACGGTTATGTATATGTGTGTATGTGTATCCCTTCAAATTGTGTGTCAATTTATGGTGACCCCAGAAATTTCATAGATGGTTTTGCATTTCCTTCCTCTTTCCTTGGAAAAGGAGCTGACAGAAGGAAGTTTCTTGAAGGCCATCACTTGATTTGAGTTTGCTTCCCAGTTTGCACCAGTTCTTAGCCACTGCACTAACTTGACTGATTTTGTATTTAATTTCCAGGGGGATCTTGATACCATAGCAATAAAATTGGAATTTGATGAGGAATTTGGTGTCCCACCAGTTGAAGGTGCTGGGGAAGATATGCTCAATACATCTGGCCCAGTGACTAAGACACCTAAACCTAAGAGAGAAAAGAAGGATCCTGGTAGGTAAACAGCAAGTGACTTCAGATGTTACCAAAAACAAAACAAACACCCCCCCCCAAAAAAAAACCTCACAATCAACCTATACCATGAATAGGAGAAGGGTGATTCACATGGTGACATGTGTGTTAAAAAATGTCTTGCTGACATTTGGATATTCTAAAAAAGAACCATTTGCCATATGCACATCCGGCATGTAGAATTTGTTGAAGTGTCTGAAGCAGTTCTGATTTTCTGATAGCAGTTAGCTCTGCTAAAAAGAGTAGAAAAGGTGTGAGGACCCTCAGTGGGGTAAGAGGCCTGAATCTCTTACACATTCTCTCTATAGCCCACACGCTTCCCTGATGGCTCAGTTGGAACCCACCTTCACCCATCTGCATATCTTCCCTGATTGGAGAAACTTGGACTGAGTTTGCTTGGAAAGTGGCTTCACTTGTACCACATCCTCACAGATCAGGTGAAGCCCTGCATGTGAACCCTGGAGTGGGATGAGCGGCCAAGAGAGCACTCTTTTTAATCTACACAGTTTAATCCACAGCTGGGTTATATTCCTTTCCATATGAGGAAGGGTTTAAGGAAGAAAATGAGATTGGGAAGCTTGTGGTTATCAGTGAGCAGAGATAACAGATGGATGTGATGTATTCCCTGTGTACCACATGCTCTGTGCTACACAGAGGAGGTGGGTGGGAATCTCCCAATACTGGAGATAGAGGTTTATGGAGGAGAACGGCCAGATAGTGAATATCATATGCTAAATTTGGCCCCACTGCTTGGTGCAGATTGATCTGTTTACATGTGCAAATGTAATTTCAGATGATAGTTTGCAGCAAACCAGAAAAGGAAAAATCACAAAAAGTGAAACTGGATGTCACAACAGACTCTAGCTCATTGCTTGTGAATGAGCCTAGAAGAAGCTTTTGTTTCACTTGTTTCTTTTGCTTTCCATTGACATTTGAAGACTGTACTCCTCCTCACTTTTTTCCTAGCATGTAACATAATTTGCTGTTTAATCTCAGCTATAAAATGGTGGTTGTGCTGTAAACCGAGAAGGGAAACAGGGTCAGAGAACACAAGGGGAAGAGATAGTGCACAGATCCTTGTTTATGTAGTAGCAAAACTTTGTTTGTGTTGCATCAGAACTGATTCTGTGGGTTTGCAGTTGATTGGCTACAACGTCAGTGGAAAAAAGTTTGTCCTCTATATTTCTAGAAAAGGTTGAAGGATCTTAGAATTTGATGTATAAATAATATTTTAGTGTGGCTTATGTAGACTTAAGTCTTGAGTTTCAGCCCCTTGCCATGTACAGACAAATAGACAAAAGTGGGAGAGAAGTTTTTCCAACAAATCTGTCATTCTGTTGTTGAGGGGTTGTTGTTGTTGTTTGTTTTAATTCCACTGATTATAATATACCAGGACAAAAAAAGTCGCATGATGTTTTAAAAGTAGTTATGATATCTAGAAGCAAAAGTGATCTATTATGGTTGTTGACAGATTAGATCCATTTGTGTGTGTGTGTGTGTGTGTCTGTCTGTCTGTCTGTCTGTCTGTCTGCATGCATGGCTAGGATGTGAAGAGTGTTTGGAATTCTCAGTAGATTTAGGAAAAATACTAGAGGAGGAGGATGATGATGATGATGATGATTTTTATTTCGCTTTTCTTCCAGAGGGCACTCAAATGGCTTATAGCCATTAAAAGAAACATAATTAAAAACTGTCATATACAAAGATTAACATAAAGATTAAACTACAATAATAATTAAAACATGTTAAAATACATATAAAAACAGCATTAAAATATCAATTAAATAACAATTAAAATAACCAGCACCAATGCAGATTACACATAAAATGCCTGCTGGAAGAAGAAAGTTTTTAGCTGTTTCCTGAAAGTAGGCAGGGAGGGTACCAGTCTAACCTCTTTGGGCAGGGAGTTCCAGAGCCTGAGAGCAGCCACTGAGAAGGGCCTCTCCCATGTTCCCACCAGATATACCTGTGAGGGTGGTGGGACCAAGAGGAGGGCTTCTCCCACAGATCTCAACCCCCCCAAGCCAGTTCATAGGGGAGGATACAGTCCTTCAAATAACCTGGACCTGAGCAGTGTAGGGATTTAAAGGTCATCACCAGCACTTTGAATTGTGCCCAGAAACAAATCAGTAGCCAGTGGATCTGTTGCAGCAGGGATGTTGTATGTGTCCCCCAAAAACAAAAAGGGGGGAAAGGCAAAAATAGCCAGCCAAGGAAAAAACTCCTTAGAGATTAGCAGAGATAGCTACACACAGCTATGGAAGCATGCCTAGCAACAGAGAACACCATTAGCAGCACAAGCACTAAGCCAATAACACTCGCCAACTCCAAGTTGCAGTCTTCCAATATGGAGGCTCTTTATTTTTTGTTAGAACATATATACAATATTTACAAAGTCCAGATGGCAATCCAGCATATCAAGCTTGCTCTCTCCAGCAGATCCCCCAGCAAACACACACACTTCAGGCAATATGTACAGTGTTGGCTGGGATTGTGCTACCTTTATACAGACACCTAGCCAATCCTGGCCAACCCTTGTGTTGTCTGCACCTGGTGCTCATCAGCCTGACTCAGCACAAACTCAGGTTGAGCCACGTTCCTTTCCCCTGGTGCACTTAACAGTTAAAGCAATTAAAGCAACATGACCTTTACACTAACTTTAGAAAGTATTTTTTAGAGGTTTGGTCAAACCATCTCTGACAGTATGCTCCCTGTAACCAGCTCCAGTTAACAACTTGGCTGCAGCTCTTTGGACCAACTGAAGTTTCCAATCACTTCTCAAAGGCAGCCCCATGTAGAATGCATTACATTAATCCAACTGGGATGTAATCAAGGCATGTGTCACCATGGCCAGGTCTGACATCTCAAGGAATGGGCAGAAGTTTTAATTGTGCAAATGTGCTCCTGGCTACTGCTGAGACCTGGGCTTCCAGGCTCAGAGTTGTATCCAGGAGCACTCCCAAGCTAAGAACCTGTGTCTTCAGAGGGAGTGTGACACCATCTAACACAGGCTGAATCCTTATTCCCCGATCTGCCTGTCTATTGACCAGGAGCACCTCTGTCTTGTCTGGATTAAGTTTCAGTTTGTTTGCCCTCATCCAGTCCATTACTGATGTCAAGCACTGGTTTAGGATCAAGACAGCTTCCTTGGTTTGCTGTGGAAAGGAGTAATAAAGTTGAGTGTCATCTACATATTGATGACACCGAATCCCAAAACTCCAGACAACCTCTCCCAGCAGTTTCATGCAGATGTTAAATAGCATGGGGGACAAGACTGAACCCTGAGGGATCCCACAGGCCAAAGGGTAGGAGGTCGAACAGGAGTCCTCCAACACTACCTTCTGGGTTCAGCCCTCTAGAAAAGAACGGAGCCACCGTAAAACAGTGCCCCCAAGTCCCATCCCCACAAGATGACACAGAAGGATTATAAATTCACCCTTTTGTTAATCCAAATCCTCAATATTTTAAAATTCCATGGCCCAGAAAATATCTCAGAACTCAATGCAATTTTTAAAAATCCAACTGAATAAGGGTTCATATGACTTAATAATATTGTAATATATGTAGTATATATGTAATAATGCAATAAATAAATAATAAAGGGTACTCTTTACACTACTTAGAGTTAAATTGTGTTCTAGGTTCAAGAGTGAGAAGAACACCATCTTCCACAAAGTCTAGTGCAAAAAAAGTAAAGAAACGAAATCCATGGTCAGATGATGAGTCTAAGTCTGAAAGTGACTTAGAAGAAAATGAACCTGTGATTATTCCAAGAGACTCATTGCTTCGAAGAGCTGCAGGTAATAAAGGGGTATTTTTAACAATTTAAAAAATGCTTACCACTGTAATTAATAAAGCTGAAATCCTGTGTTGTCAATGTAACTACAAAAGAGCTTCATCATAGTAATGCCCAGTGATACCGTTCCTCCAAAAAGTTATCATTTCAGTATGACAGCACATGAACCGAAGTATTTCCAAGGTGCTGGAGATCAGGGTGCTGAGAAATGATGCTTGCAGTTCTCTTCCAGTTGCAGGGTGTGTTGAGAACAGGCAGCTGTAGAGGCCCCTTTGTGATCCTGCCACAACTGCTTGTCTCAGTGTGGCCTGTGACCCAGAGAGCATTGCAGACATCATTCCCCAGCACCCTGCTCTGCAGTACCTTTGAAACACTTCAGTTAGGATGCTGCCAGGCTCCAAAGATAGATTTTTGTATCATGTTTAATCATTCATAACTATAAATTTGAATCTTCAACAACTCATTGTGACTTCATAACTGCTAAATGGAATGGTAACCTATGTCTTAAAAGCATGAGGATACATGAGTACTCATTTTCATGCTATGAAATGAATGAAGTGCACTAAATAATTTACTGGCCCTAATAGTCCTTGCACATTGCTGTGGCATGGTGTCTTAAATACTGATCTTAAATATTGGTTGTGGTGATGATAGTTAAGCTCCCAAACTGGAAGATTCTGGAGACCATGCAGTATATGCAAACTTTCCAGAGTTCTTCAGTCTGAATTTTTCTAGAACTTTTTAGCCAGAATGAAGGCACTGCTTCTCCTTCTTTCAAGATACTTTAGATCAGTGTGCTTTTTATAATGTACATGGTGTGTGCATTCTCAACATTTGATAGACCTTAATTAAATAAGGCCTATCACAATCTTGTTTTCAAGGTGGATATTGTTTCTTTTTTGTATTAACAGCCATTTAATATTAAGTTTTGAATCCTGAACTGTGATTAATCTCAGCTATGACTAGTTGAAACAAGTCAGCTTCGTAAACCATGGCTCAGAGTTGGTTTGTTTGAAATAAACAGTCATTAAGATTGGCCATGCTTTGTTGCAACCCCAAAAAACAACATGCTGTGGCTTCCAAAATGTCACTTGTGAGTATTTCAGGGAAATAGGTGTGAGCCCACAGCTAACAAGCTTAAACAGAAAAACCTGTTTTTCTCGAAATCGTGCCTCTAAGGGAGAATACTTGATTAAAGCCAGCTACATCAGAGGCGAAGAACCAAATTTATTTTAATCTGTGCAATGAATCTGACCCTGAGTACCAGCTTATGCTTATCCTTTCCTTACTCTGAGGGTTATAAGGCCCATTTTAGTCATAAATGCCCATGTGTTTATTTTATTATTAATTTAAATATCTGGCCTCTGAATCTTGATTTTTGAGACAGTTAGCAGCATGATCAAACTACTTCGACAGGACATTAAAATGTTAAAACATAAAATACCAAGAAGATCACAGTTGTAGAAAGGAGCAGTCACCAACAATATGAAAACACATTTGAAACCACTAAAAGAAATGTGCTTGAGATTTCAAAAGCTTGCCTAAGTAAGAATCCCTATGATCTAAAAATAGGAAATCCTGCTCAGGGACCAGCTGAACAGGTGCTTGCTGTGAATACCACCAGTTTGAATACAGTGAAGATAAACCAGCTGCGTGTAGTAAAGGACATTGTGGTTTGATTTGAGTTTATTTTTTCTTCACCAGAACAATCCTTGTGTCCTAGGCAAAAATCCCCAGCCCATGCTACAGACCAATAAGATTCACTGCAAAGAGGCAAATCACACAGTTCACTAAAATGCAGTACAGCAGCTCCCTCATAATCATTGGAGATGTGTTCCACTACTTACTCTACTACTTAGTGAAAAGTGTAGATAATACCAATGTTAATGTTTTCAGTAACAATGTAGATGGCACTGTAATTCATGTCTTCAAAGATTGTAGGGTATTAGCATATCTGTGGCTGCCACCTAATTTTTTTCAGCTCAATAGAAAAAGGATCCTATTCTTAACCTTTACCCCACTTGTCAGTATGTCCAGGACATGTCCTAGGAGAGGTGGAATATCTGGCACATGATTGCCATTTTCATACTGTGAAATGTACAGCATAAAATGTAACACTCAGTGATAATCTGTTTTCACAGCTGAAAGGCCCAAGTACACCTTTGATTTTTCTGAGGAGGAAGATGATGCTGATGACGATGAAGATGCCAACGACAATAATGATCTAGATGACCTGAAAGTAAAAGCATCTCCAATCATCAATGACAGAGAAGATGAATTTGTGCCCTCAGATGGCCTTGAGAAGGATGAATATGATTTCTCTCCAGTCAAATCAAAACCTTCTCCAGAGTCAGTATAGTAACTTTGAGATGATATTTTGTGTAGTGTATAATGACCAATGTAGAGCTTTTGCTGGTAACAGAAGCAAAATTGGTAACACTGAAAGCGGTGGACCACATACATCTGTACATTCTGACAATTGTTGAGAGACATCTCATATTTCTAAAAAACCAGAGAGTGTGTATATTTGCCACTTAAAACATGATCAGTCCTACGTAGAGTGCGTCCTGTTCTACTGTGCTAATCAGATGAAATCCCATAGCTTGAAACATATGTTGTCAAAAAGCTTTAGCCCCTCCCTCCCCAGTCTGTATGATTTATTTATACACGTACTGTCCAGGCTGGACCTCAACAACATAAACCTAAATGAAGCCCAACAGTTTTATGTGGTAGCTTGCCAGGTGCTTTCCATATTCTGCCTGGATTTAGGTATGTGTAAGCAAAAATGGGAGCTCTGGTGGGCCAGTGTGCATATTTGGTGAGCTATATTTGACTTGGCTTCATTGTGGTTGTACAGAGCTTCCGTCTTTCTAATGACAACTAGAATGGTTTCAGTGTACAGCACAACATGTTTTCAATTTTAATGTTTTACAAATAGGAAGGTTTCCCCAGAGAAGACCAGTCAAGACTTTGACAACCTGTTTACCTTTCCTTCTTACTCTCGGAAAGCCAATATTGGTAAGTAGGCAAGTTACTATAGTCAGTGTTTCAGCTGGACAGGCAAGGGTGGCATTAGTATCTAACCTGCTTTCTTTCCTTATTTCTCTTTGTGCTGATTGGTCAAGTGCTAGAACCTCTTGTGCATCAGGCTGCTGCGCATGTTCAGCCAAGTACCACCAGCTCCATGCTCTTTTCCATTTAAGCACTCGTCCTTCTTTTGCTACTGATGTCGAGCAAAAAGGGGCTTGCCTGTGCCAAGACACAAACTTCATATAGTTGGGTTTTAAGGGATGTTAGTAAATTCTGATTTAATTCAGCATATTTCAAAAGCCTTTTCAGCATCCCTGTGAACTTAAATGGGTCGCTGTTAAGTTTCATTTCAGTGTGGGAACTGACATATGAAATCCTTTGTGCTGTTTAGATACATCAAAGTTTGACAGTGATGAAGAAGATTCAGCACCCATTTTCTCATCTTCCTTTTCCCAGAAGCAAACAGAGAAACCAACAAGTAAAACTGTAGTCACTAAAAAAGGCAAGTGTCTGATTTTTGCAGGGAGGGGTTACTGTACTCATTTTAAATGTTGTATAGTATCCCTATATAGCTGGAACACATATTACTGGACATAATAATGTGTAAACTGTGGTTCTTAATTGTTCACAAGGCTGACAGACTGTGAGTCAAATAGACAATATCTTCACATATCTGCCATTTTGTGCATATAGTCGTCCAGAAAATAGAGGTGCCATGAGGATTGGGTCAGCAGCAGGAAATTTCTGCATGGGGAGACAAAGAGAGGTTGGGAGCATATGATGGATAGATTATATTAATAAACCTCACATATTTTAATATTTGGTGTATTGCTCATTAAACGTTTTCATATTCCTAGACAGCTATACTCAAACAGAATCCATATTTTGCAGTCTAACCAAGATCTTCATTTATCAGAAGCACAAAAGAAATATCCACTATAATATTTCTTTAGCTGTAATAAGGCTTTCTTGTTACCTTCTTTTTTAAAGAATGATACAATATAGGTTAGAGGAGTGGTTTTCAACCTGGGGTCCAGGGATCCATGGGGGTCCAAGGAGCCCTCTCAGGGAGTTCACAAAGCCCTGCTGCTGGATCCTAGCAGCACAGGGACATAGCAGTATAGAGGAAGCAGTTTGGGTGTATGCACACATACCTCCACTGCAATGTCCGTGACAAAAGGGACGTGGTGGCAGGCAGGTGCACATGCCCAAACTATGAGTCTGCAGACCAGGGTCTGAAACCTCACTCAGCCATAGAAAGGCACTGGTTTACCTCAGGCAAATTACATTCTCTCAGCCTCAGAAAAAGGCAAAGGCAACAAATCTTGCCAAGAAAATCCCCATGATAGGTTGGCCTTAGGGTCACCATAAGTCAGTTTTCAAAAGGGAAAGACATGATGGCTAGAAAGAGCTTCCCCTTGTCAGTGGCACTTTGTCATTTTGTGCCTTCAAGTCACTTCTGATTTACAGCAACCCCAGAATGAATGTATCACTGCCCATTCTCCAGTGTTTGATATGCTGATGTATAGGAAAGATTAAAAAAGAGCTCTGTTTATCCTTCATGTTGGTGCTGCTTCTCTGAGGAGGAAGAACTGATTATAGAAATATGATATTTGATTATGATTGCAGCAAAATTACCATCAGATACACCTCCTAAGCCGAAGAGACCTCCTAAGCCCAAGAAGGTGGAAATAATAAACTCTGATTCAGAATCAGAATTTGGCATTCCAAAGAAGGCTGTGACTCCCAAAGGTAAGAATTGTGGCATTACACATCTCTGATATAACTGTGAATGCAAATGTTTCCAGAACTGAACTTTGCATCACTGTGCAATTCAGTTAGATTACCTATCTTTGCTATTGTGAGGAAATAGGGTATGGAGTGGAAATGAGTTGCACTTCTTTTTTCCTACTTCAGTATAATGTTTATTTTCAGAATTGAGATACTGTCTGATAACAAATATTTTGCTGGTGATTTACAAATAAATTAGAACAGTACAGTACAAAGATGCAGTGTGGAAATAAAATATAAAACAAATTGAAGACCAGTGGTATAAAAGCAGCATTAGAGAACAGTGAATCAAAAAAACTTTTAAATATGTGTATTATAGGCTTAAAAGCCTAGGAAAACAGAAGGGTTCTCACCTTCTACTAGAAATACTATAACAAAGGTACGAACAAGTATCTCTGTAGTGTTCCATAACCAGGATATCTTCATTGAGAAGACCTCTTTCCAGTAGCCATCCATCAGATTACACTTCACAAGGGATGCCACCGTGGAAGATATTTTTAAGTTTTGGGTAAATAAAAGACAGAGGAGGCAATAATTCAGGAAGCATGGTCACAAACCAATTAGGGCTTTAAAGGGTAATACCTGTGCTTTGAATAGACTCAGAAACTAACTGAAAGCCAGTATAGATGACAGGCATAATAGGACTGCACCAACCATCTTGATGCCCTGTTTTGGACTAGATGAAGTTTCCTGACCATCTTCGGAGGTAGAACCAAATATATTACACATTATTGTATTACAGACAAAAGATTACTGCATTGTGGATAACTGTAGAATTTCAGAATGTTTTCTGAATAAAATATCACAAACATAATATAATAATAAATTGACAATAGAAACAACATTTTATAATTGAAAAATACAAAAGCTAAAAATGGCAGAGTGAACAATAATCTTTTAGCATGGCACCAAAAATAAAATTGAAAGGATGCTTAGTTTTCCACTGTCATATATTAAGCCTCTGAAAAAATTCTGAATAGGGGCCTTCTTAACACTTGGACAGGTAAGCATAGAAAAGATGATCTTTCAGGGATTTTGGTATTAAGCCATTTAAGATATTAATCAGAACTGGGTCTAGATGTGAATAAACTGGGTCTAGATGTGAATAAATAGCCACTGGATTTTTTTTTTTTTTTGAAACCATAAATTGAGTTGTACCAATTGATATTTAAAAACACATCTCCTGGACTCAAGCTAAGCATCCACTGCACCTGTTTTACCAGCTTAAACCTAGAAAAAGATCTTAGAGCCATCAAAATCCCTTGCACTTATGGCAACAGTGATAGATCCAAAAATAAATACCTTACAGTTATAAGTCTGCTGTTTTTTTATCTATATCTAGATTGAGCCTCGGTACTGGCCCTTATCCAGTTGCTTACCACACCCAAACACTGATACTAAATATTTAGGGTAGTATGTAGAAAGATTTGTGTAATGCCCTCTCAGGAAAATCTTTTGTGTTCTCGAGCTGTGGGAACACCTCATGTGGCTTGCCCCTGTGGGGATAACAGAATTTCCTTTTCACTTTAGCTGCATGAAGAGGATATGTGAACTTGCTTTGAGAATGTGATGAAAAATATTTCTGAGTATAATAATGTGTGAACTATGGAGAAGTGAGGCTTTTCTTGCTGTGAATGGAGACTTAGTATGAAAGCCTCGGCATGCATGCAAAAGGATAAAGTTGTAATAATTAAATCAGTACACTGATGCTGAATTAAAATAGGACAGTGTTCATGTTTCTTTATGAAAAGGCAGAATGTCCTGGATTTTATTATAGTGATGGCTTCAAGCAGCTTGTGAAAACAAGGGAACATTTCATGTAGCCATGGGTTGCCCTAGTAATCAAAGGATTTTTTTTCATCTGCAGTTATTTAGTTCAAAAAATGACATGCCTGTGAAATGAAATATAATTTGAGTTTCATAGTTAAGTGATGATGATAGAAGATAATGAACCACTAAATTGGTAGCATTCACTTTCAGATTGCACTAATACAAAGGGCTGGGTAGCTAAAGATTTGGACTTGGAGGTTTCCAGAGAAAAGTTAATATGCTGCATGTTTTCTGATATTGAGTCAAGCACCTCAGACTGAGAAGTTATTTGTGTCTTATCATTACAGAAGAATCTAGGGGCTTTTTACTGTGTGTAAATAAATGCACAATTCCTGTAAAGAATTACCAGTTAAATAATTCCAGTTCCGTCATATTCCGTCAAAGCTATAAAGCAACTTTCAGGTAACCATAATTTCATTCCATTATATTCAGTAGGAAAAGGCAGAGGAGCGAAGAAAAGGAAAGCATCTGGTTCTGAAAATGAAGGTGAATATAACCCTGGGAAGAAAACACCCAAATCAACAGCAAGCAAGGTAATAAAATAACCTGCTAATCCTTCGATTGCAAAAAGTATGAACATTTTCTGTTCCTAGTCAACATAATATTTAGTACATTGTCATATTGTATTGCAAGTGTGTGTGGGTGTTACTTTTTGTTTTCATTTTAACTGTGTACCTTCATGATTTGAAACTGGAATTTTAACATTTGGCTTTTGTATTTTTATAGATGTTGATGCCCTTTTGCATTTTTATAGATTTTGATGCAACTTAAAATCATGAGAGCATACATGGGATCTTCTTTGCTCATAACTTTCTTTTAAAATCTATTTAAAACAGAAACTGAAGAAAGCTTCCTTTGACCAAGACTCAGATGTAGACATCTTCCCCTCAGACTTTGCGTCCGAAACAGCCTCCAGGCCACGGACAGGTCGGGCTAGAAAAGAAGTGAAATATTTTGCAGAGTCTGATGAAGATGATGATTTTGCTATGTTTTAATTAAGTGCCCAACCAGCACACAAACTTCCAACAAATATCTTACGTTGTCCTTTTGTCCCTTTCTGTCGCAGACTTTTTGTACATTTGACTTATTTTATGTGATGATGTAATTGATGGTTTTTATTATTGTGTGTAGGCATTTTAACATTTTGTTCTTACACTTACAGTTTTATGCTCTTTTTTACTCATTGAAATGTCATGTATTTGTCTGACCGGCTTGTAGAAATGTTCTAGAAAGCTGTGCAAAAGCACACATTTTAACTGTCATGGTTGCAAACTGCAAACCTGCTTTTTGAAATGAAGTTTAAACATTAAAAATATAAAATTGTTTCCTTGTGCGTGGCAACTTATACTCAAGAAACTTCTTTTACACGGGATTAAAATAAATATACTTTATTCTTTGCCAGGAGATTCCATGGAAAAAGGTAAACAGTATATGAACATAGAAAGCATTGTTAAACAATCTCAATGTACAAACAGAGCCAGTGAAAGTACATCACAGACTTGCTAGAATATATAAAAAAAATCCACTAGTGCTTTTAAATGAAACCTAAGAAACTGACACTTTTAAAAAACTGTAACCACCCTACCACATTTTCCACTCTGTTTTATGGTGATTAACAAAGTTATAGAGGCAGATTCTCTCCTCTGCTTTTGGGTATTCTAGTGAGAGCCCCTTGGTGCCAGAGAGGAGGATTATGGGCTGGAGGGTAGTTTCTCCAGAGTTGCTTTTCACTAGTGTCACCAACTCAGAGGTAGTGATTATGCCTGGTCATTATCCCATGAAGTTTTCCTAATAGCTTGTGAACAAATAAAGAAAATACATTGTAACACTGGAAAGTGTTTCTGCCTTGAAGGCTAAAACTGAAGTAAAAAAATTTAGTATTTTTAAATGCAGAGAGGTCAAACAAGTAATAAACCCCTTTGTAAATCTTAAAGTGACATTAACAGTGGGACAAATTACATCCAAATAACTGATCTGGCAGTTACACAAGTTCCTTCTGCTAGTGCAGTGAGTGTCTTTGTATCTTTTGCTGAGAAAGAAGGAAATACAAACTGAAGCCAATAAAAAAAGAGCAATGACAAGTTTACATCCTAACTAAATCAGAATGTCTTTCTTAGAACTTTCTTATCTGGACTTGTAAGCTGTTCATTTTATGAGTGCGATATTTGGGTCATTTAATGTATGCAAGAAAAGGAAAGCACCGAACATCCAGTACAGAAAGTACAGGCCCATATATTTGTTATGTACAAAGTCATCAGAGAAGGACAGCCATAATTTTTAACCTCTTGTTTGAGATCTGTCATGTCACCTTGCAGTCTAGGATGTTCAGAAGAAAAAATTGAAGCTTAACTAGTTGCTTGTTTCATGAAATAGCTGGTTTAGTGTTTCAAACGTTTGTGGTATCGAGTTAAGCTGCAAGGTATTTGCATGTCTGTATAATATATCTGTCATAGATACATGTGGAAATTTCTTGGTCCTTGTTGCATTTTAATGTATGTTTTAAGTCCAGAAAGCAAGCAGCACTAACAACCATTCTTGCCTGTCATCCCTGTACATAACATGTTAGGAATGTAGCTGGAGTATGTCTTATTGCACCAGTGGGGACTGACTGACATGACTGTTATCCACTGAGCTTGGGGAGATGCTAGGACTGTGCTCCGCTGTAGTCCCAGTTGAGCTTGGGGTCAGTGGTTCATGTCCTTCAGAGTTCTCCAACATTTCCTGGATAAGAGGTGGCATGGATCCAGGGATTTCCATTTTCAGAGTAATAACCCGTTCAGCACCTTTTAAAAAAGAAAACGAAGCTAGTTTTAAAAATGAACCTTCTTCAGTCAGGCCCTCTTTGATAACACAGATAGTTCTCAACAGACAGGGAACCCAGATGAAATTCTGATTTTCTTGGTATATGGTACAGAAGTTTTATGGAGCTAGCTGTATATTTGCATTAGAGAAATGAAGAAATTTCTCTAAATGAAGAAATGGAATTATAGTGAGATTATTTTAAACACAGAAAGCTAATGTGTTAAAACTGTCTCTTGCAGCCCTCAGATACATACTTCTTTGCATGTTTGAGAAGCACCACAATTCTTAACCAGAGAAGGACAGTCTGTAAATTAACATTATTAGAGACTTCACCTTCAGAATTGTAGAGTAGGCTCTAGGCAGTGATTAGTCAGCTGTGTTCTTAAAAAAAACCTGTTCATGTAAGATCCCTGTACTTTACTCAATGGAGGCAAGCAACAACTGTAGAGATCCTAGACTGGAAAGCTGTTTAGTTCCTATTTATGTGTTTTCTCTGCTTGATAATAAACAGAAATGAATAAGGCAGAAAAATCAATTGCAGAGTAATACTATCCTGGGAGTGAAAGTAGCTCATGGCAGAAAAGCCACTCTTTCCAATTCCTACCACCATGCTACAGCCAGGGCAGGAGATAGAAAGCATTTTTCTCCTGCTGCAGCTGCAAATGTTCTCATTCTCACTGGAAAAAGGAAAAGGAAAAGAAGATGCAGTTTGGTGCCCTGAATCATGAACACAGCAGGAGAATGAGGCCTCTCTGGTTCCTACAGAACCAACACTGCCCTTTAGAATGCCCCACTGCAAGGCCTACCAGATTGCAAGCAGTCATTCAGCTAGCAAAGAGGATGGGACTTAGAAACTACTGCAAATTAGTGCATTTCACCTCAAATGTTTAGCTTAGAACTTTTACAACCACGAGTGACCTATAATTCTTCACCCACAATTCTGTGAAGAATTAGACATGCTCGAAGTCATTAAGAGAGCACTGGTTGACAGATGGGACTGCTGTTCACAAAGAGGACTGTAATGTGGAAATTTTACCCATGCAATTTCTCAAGAAGCAGTAAATGCTTCAATTATGTGGAAGGGATGTTCAAGAGAAAAATCTCATGGGCATAATGAATTGGTCACTAATTTTGTTGTGCAGAGTGATTCACTGTTTCTCACTGTCTGCAAGTTTTTGGTTTTTTTTAAGTTATCCACTTATAATATTCTCTGAGGAGCTGCTGCAGAACAATAACTCATAAGAAAATGTATAGAATCCCACAGCTTTTCCTGTAGGTACATTAAAAATAGCAAAGATCACTGGCAAATATTACAGCCCTCCTGTGGCATCCTATGAACTATTTCTCTTAAATGTGACAGTTGACATGGCTTTTACATTTTGCTTTTGTTTGTTGCCAACAAGAGGACTTTGACTATGAATGAGAGATCTCCACTAGCCCCTGTCATCAACTGACTGCTCAGACTCTTAAAAGGAGACTTAGTTCTTGTAAATCAAAGAAGAAAAGAGCAAAGATGTTCTTGGACAAACAACACAAAGCCAGATAGTCACAACATGTTGGGAATTCATTGTCTTGCAACAAAATTAGATGACTATAAATGGAGAAATCAGACACTTCTGAAGCATTTTCTAGGGGTGAGTGGCTGTGTCCTCTTTGGGAACCTGAGAAAAGTCTTGTGGCATCTTAAAGTAGAACAAGTTTTATTTGGCCAAAGCTTTTGTGACTTGCAATGAGCTGCAGCCCACAGAAGAAGTTTCTGCCAAAGAAAAAATATAAGTCTAGAATGTGCTACAACAGGCTTCATTACTTTTGCTGATGAACTTTTCTTAGCTTATCACCAAAATACATACTATCATCTTTATGGTTTGTGTACAGTTAAATGTACTTAACTGACAAGATCTGTGAACAAATGGAGACTGACACTTTGGGTAGTTTAAAGAATTCAATAATAGTAGCAGAGTGCTTGAAATACAACTTTGGGTGATTTAGCTTTGGAACACAAGTATGATTAGCTGTGGCCTAAGCATCACAATTTGATTCCACCTGAACCTCAGGAAGAACTTCCTGACAGTCAGGGCTGTCTAGCAGTGGAATATGCTGCCTCAGAGTGTGGTGGAGTCTCCTTCCTTGGAGGTTTCTAAGCAGAGGCTGGATGGCCATCTGTTGGGAGTGCTTTGAGGGTGTTCCTGCATGGCAGGGGGTTGGACTGGATGGCCCATGTGGTCTCTTCCAACTCTACATTTCTATGATTCTATAAGTATGTTAAGTGCGAACTCTTCAGGATTTGCTGAGGAAGTATGGGGCATCTTGTTGATACTGTGTGCATGTGTACTTTCCCTTACACATACAGTTTGCACTTTTTTAAACTATTCCTTAGTGTTCATATTATCTTCACAGTTGTATAAATAGAGTTTTGCAAGTGGAGTTATTACGCATGCAATTATGCATTCTTGGTGGTTGGCACATAACAACTCACCACTGCCTTCATTTCACTTGACTCACTGGGGTTGCAAGAACAGCAAACACATTTGCAGATTTGCAGCTGGTTACTCAGTGTTGGTATTCAGCAGAAGGGTGGTGTACTGTAACAACCACTTAACTCTGAGTGCAGATTTACTCAACACAAGCATGCTGTATTAGCTCACCTAACATTTAGTAGCAACTAAAGAATGTCAGGGTCTGGGAGGGCCTCATACTTTCAGGGGCCAAGTCAATAGTTTTGTGTATGTGCCTTCAAGTCACCTGTCCCCTTATAGTGACTCCATGCATTTCTTAAGATTTTCGTAGGTATTTGTGGGCAGTCTCCCATCTAAGTACTAACCAGAGCCGACACTGCGTAGCTTCCAAGATCAGACAGGATCTGGTGCGTTTGGGGTATTTAGATCTATACCCCAGTTACATGCTGAATATTGTTCCTCAGCTATACATTAATAATTTAGGCTTTGTGCACATTGTTAATGAATAAAGAACTGGAAACATCAAACTATTTTCAGCTAGAAAGTCTTATTCATGAACTTTGTTTTCAATTAAAGCAGGGGGTCTCTAGATGGTGGACTGCAACTCTCAGCATTCTTTACTAGTGGTTATGCTAGTTAGGCTGATTGGAGTTGCAGTCCTGCAGAATCTGAGAGGCCACACCTTACCCGCTCCCTCATTTACAGGGACCATTCTTGGGTTATATGTTTTCAAGACTATGTATGCCGTGCTTGTATTGCCCACTATACACCAAAAATATATGCCAACCTCATTTCTGCACAAACTTAAGGAAGCATCTCATCACTCATAGCATTAACATTGTCCTACCAAATTAGACTACACTGGTAGGAAAAATGAGCTTTCAGCCTTTGGCTACTTCAAGAAAATAATATATGGTGTTTTCAGTCTATTTGGTCTGCAAGCAGAAACACAAATACCAAATGCTGCAAGGAAGAGTACTACGACAGTCTAACCTACCTTTGGCGCTGATACTGCGTAGATCTGTGATTTTCATTAAGATCTTTGGAAACATATGAGGTTTGTTGGGTCTTCTCTTTCTGATGTATATTTTGAGTGCCTCTAGCAGGGGCTCCTGTAGTTCATCTACTTTTGCTGGTTCTTCAAGGTCCTGACGGTCTGGACAAAATACACAAACCAAGTCAAAATAATTCTTTCAGATTCATCTTCACTTATGATGACCAACTGCTGCTTTATCCCTCTGTTCTTCCTTATTCTTCCTCGTCCTTTCTTATGGCAGTGATCTAGTTCCAATCTTTTCAGTGCATAACTTAGTAGATCATTCTTGAAGTTGGTCTTCAACTATACATGAAAATTATTGCCCCCTTCTTTCCTGTTTCTCTCACCCCAGGAACACGGAGCAACCAAATATAAATATTTCATCAGAGACCAATGAAAAAGTATCACCCACATTTTTTAATCTGTCAAATGATAAACAACATTACTCAGTTTTACAGTCAGGGCTATATTGTTTTATTTAAAGAGTCCGATTCTTTCATCCCTCAGTCTCAGTCCAATGCTAATGCCTTGTGATGCCAGAAGGTGTCAGCAAACCACTGAAGTAAAGTAAGAGCCATTTTTATTTTTAAAAACTTAAAATCCATCAGAGACTCAGAATTGTCACTAATGCTTCCTGTTTAACATATCTGCCACCAGATTTTGCCTAAAGTAGTATGTGCGGCCAATGTGAACATCTTGTTCAAATTTAACCTCTTTAGACTTGTGAAGGGAGGATTTCTGAAATCATGTTGGGCTTCCCACAATTCTTTGACTCTTTAACTACAAAGTGGGATTTAATATCTCCACTACTACTGTATTATCAATATTTCAACATGACATGCAGGTATTAGGATTCGTATCAAAATCTCCTGGGACAGCTATAGCACAGATATAGAAGCCTGGATGAAAAACACAAAGTTTTGTCTAGATTCTTGTAGTGGCAAAATTTATTCCTCCTGTTGTCTGCTTTGAACTACCATCAGTGGATCTTTCTCGCCATGTTGACTTCTCTCAGTGATTGCTGTTTGTTTTTCCCAGAATGACCACGTTGCCTATTGTCATATAAGGCATTCTGGCAAAAAATAGTTGGCTGCTGGCTTGTCTGGGAAGGGGCATTCTTCCTTCTATAAATCTCTGTGACCAATGCTTCATAATAATTACAATTAGCACCAGCAGCTACTGTTTTCTCCCAGAATGCCCTATATGTAACAGGAAACAACACTGAAGCTGCCAGACTAAGGCCATTTCCACACTAGACTGTTATAGTGCTGTTATTCCACTTTCAACATCCTGTGGAATTCTGGGGATTGTAGTTTACTGAAGCCAAAGAGCTCTCTGGCTGAGAATTCTCAATGCCCCTCCCTAAACTGCAAACCCAAGGATTCCGTATAATGTAGAAAGTGGAATAAGAGCACTATAACAGTCTAGTGCAGAAATGGCCATAGTCACCCCGTCTGGGGTGGCAGCGTGCATGGGAGTTGTAACCCCCTAAAAGTAACTTTTCTGATCTCAGCTCATTTACACTAGTCCTTAGTGAATGCATTTAATGTATTCAGTTTTGTCAATAATTATTTAATTGTGTTAACATATTTAATTAACACATTTAACACTTAACATCACACTTTTTGTGTTTTTAACATAACCAAGGCCATTTCCACCCTATACTGTGATAGAGCTATTACCCCACTTTCAATATTCTGTTGAATTCTGGGGTTTGTAGTTTCCTGAGGCCAGAAAGCTCTCTGGCTGAGATTCTAAAGGCACCTCCCTAAACTGCAAACTCCAGAATTCCATAGGATGCTGAAAGTGGAGTAAAAGCACTATATAACAGTGTAGTGCAGAAATGGCAAAAGTTATGCATTACTCAGAGTGACTTTCAGTGTATAAAGGTCACTAATATCACATTTTGTTCAGCTTCCAAAACTTGCTATTTTTTCCAGCAAAATAAAGGAAAAAGCTTTTTCCCACAGCTTCAGAATTTCCAGGAATTTTACATGTTTGCCACGTAAAGACTGAGGCAATTAACTTGTTTAAATTAATACCACAAAAGCTTGCTGCAAGAGTTGATGCTGAAAGGATCTGTGGGTGGTCTCCTGCCAAAGCCACATGAAGGCCATTTCTGCACTAGACTGTCACAGTGCTATTATTCCACTTCCAACATCCTATGGAATCCTGGGGTTTGCAGTTGAGGGAGGGGCCTTTAGAATTCTCAGCCTCTTTGGCCCCAGAAAACTACAAACCCCAGAATTCCACAGGAGATTGAAAGTGGAATAATAGCACAAGAACAGTGTAATGCGGAAATGGCCTAAGAGGAGCCATGGGAAAAATCACTCCTATTTTGCTCCCACAGCAACTTAAGGCTAAGTATCATGTGATCGCCTATGTTTCAATTTTAATAATTACAGACACATACATTGTAAAACTACTTATATTTATGTCTGTGGGTTTTGTTGTTGTTAATTTTGGTAGAAAGCAACCTCTCTGTTCCCAAGTTGGAAATGGAGATATCTTCTTATTTTGAGATGCAGCAAGATGCTCGGTGGGTGAACCCTTGACTCTACTGTCATGCCAATCATGAAGCTGGACCTTCAAGCTACTGAACTGAATAGTCCACCATCCAGAAGCTGACGAATCTACATGAATTCTGTGGCCTCTGAACTTAGCCTATGGTCCTGCTTAGGCCCTCGACTCTTGTTTAGAATGAGGAAGTGAATCAAGCGATTAATATAATTGCTTCCAAACATCTTTCTCCCAAATTAATGAGCTGTTTCAGTTTATAGGAACTGAGAGCAGTAAAATTTTGGGGTTGGCAGCTAAGATGCCCTCAATGGGAAACTTACTGTGAAAATGATCAAACACAGTCAAAGTCCATTTTTAGATTTTCACTCTGGGTGCTCCCACTGCATCCCAGCAATGCCAATCAACTATTTTATACAGGGTTGGAAAATCAGTGTATACAGTTTTTCAAAAGGCAAGCTGTTTCTGCAACTAGATCAAATTGGGTGTCGTGGTTTAGCAAGGTGAGAGAAATGGGCAGCGTTAGCACATACTGTTATTTCTCTGTGCAACCTGGTGACAAGTTAGCAAGCTAGCTAGAGGTTTAAGGATTCTTAATCCATACCATTTTTATTTAAAGCAGTTTATATATGAAGTATGTGTAGTTTCCACTGCCCTTAAGTAGTTCAACCTTTGCTGAAGAAATCAAGCTTAGTCTTTATGGTCTCACAACCATTGCTGACTTTCTCATCTGAGCAAAGGGTTGGAGAAGGTGGTGACCTCTCAACCCAATGTACATATTTTCTGAATCCATTCCAGTCTTACCTTGGTTTTGGAACAGAAAGAGCCTTGACTGGTATGCAGACTTATACCAGCAACTAAAGGGCAGGGGGACTCCAACTGTACTGGTTTTCTTAGGAGGTTTTGATACCCCAAACCATGCTATCCATCTAGATTGCCTTCTGGGGAAACCCTCAAAAACTGGACAGAGGTACTTGCTCTGAGAAGAGTTATAGCCATGGAAGCAGGGCTGCCTAATTTTCAGAATGTCTCTTTTACATCCTCCTCCACAGGCTATTCCATTCAGGACAGTCCTCCAAACCCTTTGCTTAGGATTCTGGAGGGAGGAGCTGATGTTAGGAGGATATAGTTGCAAAATTGGTCTCCATCAGCCTAGCTGTACACATCTGAATCTCGAGCCAAGCTAGTGTATCTGTTGACTCTCTCCTGTACCCATTTCAGGTCATGAAAAGCCAAGCAGACCACTGAGATAACCTAGAACAAGGCAAACCTATTCTTCTCATACCACATCCCAAACCTATGGAATTCATACATACCTCCACAGATTAAGCAGATGGCACTAAGTAGGCCAGTTTCTGTGTCATCCATTTCCAAAGGCAGGAGCTGATTGGCAAATGTGAACACAAGATCAGTCAGGGGACCAAATCCAGCATTATGCATCTGAGTTCTGTTCAGTGTAAGGCCGTCAGAAAATGTCATTGTGTCTTGTTCAGGGGTATACCTTGTGCAAATTCTAAGGATCTGCAGGGGGGAAGAAAAAAAATTCAAAACAATATTCAAATAAAACTGAATTTAAAATCCACATATTTTGATGTAGCTTCTTCTCTTAATGTTTCATCCAGTAGTTTGAACTATGTTGCATGTTAACTCCTTGAGAATTTTACTGTTCTGGGGCCTCCATCTAGGTAAAGACAAACCCTTCTCAGCTGTCAAGGTTCCAGCACGGAAGTTAAGCACAGGCTGCATAGCTCAGTCCTGTGCATGTCTATTTGAAAACAAGCCTCAATATGTTCAGTGGACACTGCTCCAAAGAAAGTCTGAACAGGACAGTAGCGCCTGAAATCAATGGGGCGTAAACATGCTTAAATCTGGCCAAGATAACAACAGTACGGCTGGCAGAGTATAAAATCTACACCAGTGTACCTCCAAGTGACCTTCTGCCATTGCTAGATCTGTAACACAGCTTTAATGGTGCACCCCTACAGCAAATCAATGTTTAGGAGGCTGGGATCTCCTGGGTACAATCTAGCTCAAGTTGCACAGCCAGAAAAAAAGGAAATAGCAGTCACCCTTCTGAACCTTGAGCAGAGTAAAAGCTATTGCTTTACATGGAAGCGATAACGTGCCACAAGGTACCTGCATATCTTCTTCCACAATGACAGAAAAATACAAATGCTGGCATTATGAAAGCTATGCCAGTTTTATCTCAGCTACAGGGTTCTGGTCTTTGATTGTGGTGGCTGAAATCCTGCTGGCGACATACACAAGCTTTTGTGCATGCTTTCTAAGTCACTGTGCAAGGAGGTACCCACTATCTCTTTGTGGAATGCCCCCCCATGCAACTGAACTTGTCAAGGCCGCCAGTGTGCCTCCATGTGCAATTAGTGGCTTGGGAGAGAGTGGGAGACACCCAGACAACATCCAGCTGTGGTTCCACATCTGGGAAGATATGTTATCCACACGAATCTTCAATGTACCCTTCTGTTACATTCCACCAGGCTGATATAGGATCCCAGCAATTATATCCTGAAATTACCATGCACGCTTAGTTAATTTCAGCTGTTTTCTCAGATGTCCCTCCTTAGTTTCATATAATGGTTATCGTTACAAATGGGTACAATATAAAGTTATTTCACAACAACAAAATGTGTTGACTAGGACTCAGACTAAAGCACAGACATAAACTATGTGACACACAGGGGACTTCCAAGTAGTTACTCTGAATACGCATCCAGAGCACTTGGCACATGTAAAATATCACTATATTTTGATGGATGTTGCAGAGACCAATCCACTACTGCACACCACACTGGACAAATTGTATGCTAATAAGAGGAAAAGGTCCCCACATTCTAACACAGGGATGTATGGACAACCTGTTACTTGCCCCACCATAATCCTACGGAATCTTGGGAACTGTAACGTGGGGAGGCATTAGAGCTCTCTGACAGAGAAGACAAAACACCGCATGAAACTCCAGCCCCCAGTATTCCACAGGATGGATCCATAGTGGTTAAACTGGTATCAAACTACCATAACTCTGCAGTATGGATATACAAGTCTCAGTCGCTGTCAGGTAAAGGATCTGAAGACTAACCATTGTTCTCACCACCTTCTCTTTCCAAAGGGAGAATCTCTTAGTCCAAAGATAAGTATCTCAGAGAAAGGCAGTGGCAGCTCTCAGAACTGAGGGAAGCATAGTTGAGCAGGGGTACTTGCTTCCCTGAGCATCCCATGCCAAATGACCACAACACTCCTTCACTGGTTCCATTATGTGTTCACTTCTTCTGCTTTCACTAGAGCAACTAAAAAGCACAGTAAATGGTTCCCTTCAGCCCTGGTTAATGCTTGGATGGGAGACTGCCAATGAATACCAGGTGCTGTAAGCAGTGTTTCAGAGGAAGGAGTTTATAAAACCACTTCTGAGTATTCTTTGTCTAAGAAAATCCTATGAAATCCTTCGGGCCTCTATAATTCAACAGGCAACTTGAAGTCATACGCAAAAACGCAACATATTGGAGGATGGTGAGGAGGCCAACTCTATTTACATTTACTTATTTTTGCATTTGTTTCTAAACAAATATCCTGCTTTATCAATTTTCATGGTTAAAATGTCAGGGGGGAAAAAACAACTTGCCTCTTGCACTTAGACAAAACTCATTGGGTCCAATGATTGTGCTGGGCTGTTCTGGACATGTTCTTGGCTCAGGGCCTCTGTGGAGTTCCTGTTGTCTCTCTAAGAATAGGTTGGGAATATTCTGGAATACACATCCTGTAGTCCCTGGTAGCTGTGCTGCACAAAGACTATGGAAAGTATAGTGCAAAACATCTGGCAGTGTTGCATAGTCATTTGAGCACTGGACTGTGGCCTTTGAGTTAGATTCCCCCCTCGACCGTGGAAACCCACTGAGTGACTTTGGGTGCACAACACTCTCAGCTCCAGAAAACCCTGTGATAGGTTTGCCTTAGATTCGCCATTAGCTGGAAATGACCTGAAGGTACACAAAGGGTGAACATAAGGGAGTTTGAAGCAGAACTTTCTGAGAGCCAGTGGTGTGTAGTGGTTTGAGCACTGGACTACAACCCTGGAGCCATTTGATTCCCTGTTCAGCCATGGCAACCCACTGGGTGACCTTGGATGCATCACATACTCTCAGCCGCAGAAAACTCCCTGATAGGGTCACCTTAGGGTCACCATGAGTCGGAAACAACTTGAAGGCATACAGAAACAACTCCAAAACATCTCCTATCTACTCCTAGAGTTGTAACAAAATTAAAGAAGTGGGGCTATTTGTTTTCAAGCTGCACTTTAACAGGAGTCAGGAATGGTAAATTTGTACAGGTATTCTTCTGGAATGAGTTCACATAGTGGGTACAAACAAAGACTATGCACACTCTGAATGACTGACAGCCTTGCTACAGCTGCCAATAGTCGTCTGCATTTGGCTTATTTAAGCTGCTTCTTGTTACGACTTGGAAAGACGGCTGTCTTCATTGACTTGGAAATGGTCCAGCAGCAACAAGTAAATGCAGCAGACTCTATGCAAGATCCTTGCTCTTCTTTTCCTCACACCAGCAACAGTTGATTGCAATCTGGTTTTATCAAGGAAGGCATACAGGAAGCTTTCATGCTGGCTTATTTATGAAGAGTGATGGCAAAGGAATCCAACCCTGGAAAACCCCGCCCATGGTATTCCAGAAGTAGGTTGAGATGAAGTTTTCAAAACTTCAGGCTGTTTCCACTGTTAAAAATAATAAATAAAGGAGATGATGAGCCAGCCCCAGTTCACAGTCATTTTCTTTATTCTTCAAACCCTACCTTGGAGTTTGCTTGTGTGCAGTTTCTTCCGGTGCAGGCAACTAATTTGGCTTTAAAGATGAAACATCAAGCAAAAGAAATGAGACTTATCTATATGCAGCTCCCCAATTTCTTCTAAGGCAACCAAGCCTGAATTCAAATGCTTTGCACGCTTGTAGACTGAGAACCATCTTTATTGTTTCATCTTTGCTTGGCAACAGATACTTTACAAAGGGGACTGATGAGATTTGAGAGGGAAAAGGCATTTTGATATCCAATAAGAAGAAACTCTCTTTGGTGCCTGTACATTGTTTTATTCATCTGAATCTCACCTGGGAGAGCCAGTGTGGTATAGTGGTGTGAAGTATGAGACTAGGACATCAAGAAACCTGCCTTCAAATCCCTGGTCAGCCATGGAAACCCTCTGGGTGACCTTATGCAAGTCACACTCTCTCAGCCTCAGAGGGAGGCAAAGGCAAATCCCCTCTGAACAAATTCTGCCAAGAAAACTCTGTGGTACATTCACCTTAAGGTTGCCATAAAGCAGAAATGACTTGAAGGCATACAACAACATGTCACTTGGCTTTTAAGCCATTACTTTTTAAGAATGCTGCCCTATAGTTTTTAGCAGCTCACCCCAACTCCAGTGGGGAGCAGAAGATACAGCAGGCCTCCCCATTTCAGTAGGTTTGCCTGAAGAGGAGAAGAGCCACTGCAGAGGGTGTGGAGAATTCTGTGGGTGTGACCATGCAATTGTCAATAAGGGTGAAAACAGAGGCTGGAAAATTACTTTTGGAGGGGGGTGACAGCTGCCAGAATTGCAATGGCCATGTTGCTTAGGGCATGCTGAGAAATATAATCATAGAGTAGCAAGAGACCACAAGGGGCAACTAGTCCAACCCCCTGCCTTACAGGAGTATGTAATCAAAACACTCCCAAGAAATGGCTATTCAGCCTCTGTTTAATGATATCCATAGAAGGAGACTCCACCATATTCCAAGGCCATGTATTCCATTGTTGAACAGCTCTTACTTAACAAGAAGTTCTTCCTAAAGTTTTGGTGGAATTTCTTTTCCTGTTGTTTGAAGCCATTCCTGCATAGCCTCTGGAGCAGCAGAAAACAAGCTTGCTTCATCCTCCATGTGACATCCCTTCAAATATTTAAACATAGCTATCATGTCACCTCTTAAACCTTCTCTCCTACAGGCTAAACATACTCAGCTCCCTAAGTCTCTCCTCAGAGGGCATGGCTCAAGGCTTTGTATCATTTTCGTTGACCTCCCTCTGCTGGATATGTTCCAGCTTGTCAATATCCTTCCTGAACTGTGGTGCCCAGAACTGGACACAGTATTCCAGGTGAGATCTGACCAAAGCAGAATAAAGTGGTACTATTACTTCCCTCAACCTAGATTCCTACTGATGCAGCCTGGAGTCACACTGGCATTTTTTAGCCCTAGATTCCTTTCACAAGTACTGTAGTCAAGCCAGGTCTTGCCCATCTTTTATCTGTACATTTCATTTTCACTGCATAACAACAGTACTTTAATTTCCCCTGTTGAAATTCATTTTGTTAGTTTTGGCCCACCTCTCTAATCTATTCAGATAATTTTGAATTCTGATCCTGTTCTCTGGGGGTAAGCAAGCCCTCTATTACATCTTCCAACCCATGTACAAAGATGTTGAACAGCACTGGGTCCAGGACAGAACCCAGTGGCACCGCACTAGTCATGGGATGATGAAGAAGACCCACTGGTCAGTACCTGCTGGGTTCAGTTAGTCAACCAATTACAAATCCATCAGTTGTTTAGCTCACATTTTATTCTTGTTTGCAAGTATATCATGAGGGACCCTGCCAAAGGCCTTGCTTTAATCAAGATATGCTATGTCTACAGCACTCCCTTCATCTACCAAGCTTGTAACACTCTCTCTCTGTGTGTGTGTGTGTGTTTTTAGTCTGGCATGACTTCTTTTTGAGAAACCCATGCTGACTTTAAGTGATCACAACATTCTTTTCTAAGTTCTTACAGAATGTCTGTTTGAAGATCTGCTCCAGAGTCTTTACTGGCATTGATGTCACGCTGACCGGGTGGTAATTGTATGGGTCCTCTTTTTTCCTCGTTTGAAGATGGGGACAACATTTGTCCTCCTCCAATCTGCTGGGACTACTCCTAATCACTAGGAATTCTCAAAGATTATTAAAGGCATCCGGTCCTGGAGCCCTGAATTCATTTAGAGTAGCCAGGTATTCCTGTACTATCTCATAACCTATTCTGTGCAGCATTTCCCTTATTGCATCATCTGCTTCATTTTCACCAGGTTGAACACTGTTTTTCTTCTGGAAACAAAGAAGATGCTGAGTAGTTCTGCCTTTACTCTGTCCCTTGTTAACATGTGGCCATTTTCTCTATATAGTGCCCCCACCATTTCCTTGTTCTTCCTTTTGCTGTACATATAAAGATATAATCAAAAAATCCCTTTATTGCTTTTAATATCTCTAGCAAGCCTCAGCTCACTCTGTACTTTAACTTCTCTCACTTTCTCCCTACACATGTTGGTCATTTGTTTGAATTCCTCTTTGGTGATTTCCCTGTTTTTCAATTTCTTGTACACATCCCATCTTAGCTCCACTGAAAGTTCTTCAGACATCCATCCTGGATTCTTTAGACACCTCCCATTTTCCCTCCTTCTTAGAACTGTTTGAAACTGTGCCTTCAATATCTGACTTTTAAGAATCCCCCATCCATCATGAACCCCCTTCCCTTTTAGTATTCCTAACCATAAGATCACACCCAGTTTTTTCCTAACTTTACTGAAATCAGCCTTCTTAAAGTCTCAAATGCATGTCTCACTATGCTTGGCTTCCCCTAGCCTCTGTATGACAAACTTCAGGAGCCCATCACTTGCACCCCACTAATCAGATTATCACTGTTGGTTAGGATCAGATCTAAAAAAGGTGGTCCCTTTGTTGCCTTCTCTACCTTCTGGACTAAGAAACTGTGTTCAAGGCAAGTGAGGAATTTTTTGGACCTTATATTCTTGCAGAGTTTGACCTGAACATCAAGATAGTTGACATCTCCCATTACTACTGTATCTCCTCTTTCTGAATGTTGTCATCTCTTCCAGGAAGGCATCATTCAAGTCTTCTATCTGGCTTGGGGGTCTGTAGTAGACCCCTACAATGATAGCACTGTTGTTTCTCTCGCCCTTCATTTTTACCCAGAGGCGAGAATGATCAGCCTTTCCAGATGTTGTTAGGCTGAAAATCTCAGCATTCCTCACCACTGGCTACGCTGATTGGACTTGCAGTCTAACAACATCTAATAAATGCATGATTCCCACCCCTGCTTTACAGTAACTTACTAGAACAAAAATAAATCCAAGTATTAATTGAAGAGATATAGGTTCAGGAGTGCTTTGATGTGGGTTCCTGCATGGCAGAGGGAAGGGCTGGATTGCCCCTGTGGTCTCCTCCATGATTCTACGTACAGGCACAGATTAAGATATGAATGTGATTGCAATCATTCTTTATGTTTAATTCTGAAGCTCCACCATTCATGCAGAAAGATGAGTTTAAAAGGGTCCTGGAGATGAGACTTCCCTGTGGAATCTCTCCTTAGCTAATGCTTGTCATTACTACAGGCATCCTTGGATAAGGTAAATACAGTTTGGACTTGAGCTATGGGCCAATTGCAGGAAGAATTCTGTTCCCTCCCCCATGTACCCCCCTTTGAAATCAGACACCCTTCTTTGTTTTGGTGCAATTAGGAATGATATCCTTTACCCATTTACCTGGAAGTAACCCCCACTGAATATAATGAGGACACATGTACAGAACCGTAATGTGATGCAACAGCAGGTCTAAACACAAAGAACTGCTGATATCATGACTTGCTTTGCCTTCACCCTGAAAGGTAAAAAAACCTGTTCACTTGGATTCAGGATGTGAAAGTCTACATTGTTTTCAATGTGTTTCTCAGTAGTCCACTGGCATTTTATTTCATTCCAGCTCTTATCAGACTGTAGTACCTTTTTCCTCTTTCTGTCAGAAATTTGTCATTTCCCCCAATATACTCATTTTTTACTAGTTAAAGCATTTCATGAATTTTCTTCACTAACTCAAGTGTGTTTGTATCCGTTTTTCAAATATATCAGTTTTTTAGTTGAGTATCTTTTCTAAATGTACTCGCTGATTTTTCTTTTTACCAAAATACACCAAAATCTTCAGAAATATTCAGATTTTCAAGGCAAGATAAACTTTATCCCATTGCCAGTCTTGGAAGTTCTGGAACAGCTTTTTTTGATACAGAATGAAAATCCAATGCATTTCTTCCATCAGTAATTTGGATATCAGCATGTTTCCCTTACTCTCAAAATGTAAGGCATTAAAAAAATCTACTGCATGTTCTCAATCTTACTGATTAAAATGGGAGAACATTTTAATCTGTGATTGAAGCTATACTTAATTAATTATACTGATTAAAGCTTCCAGCCTTAGAAAATGTGGTATGATTTAATGCCAGGATCTCTGCTGTTCTTACTCTTATTAAAATCCTTGACTTTCATTTGATTTTATATTAAGAGTACTCAGCTTTATCAGGATATTGTAAACAGAGTGCTACATTAGTACTCTGCAATATTAGTATCTCAGAACTGTGTGTGCATATTAAATCAACAGACAAAAGGAAGCACGCAGTCAAACATTTGGCACTAGCAATGACAAATCATACCAGTGATTATGTACACTTTTAAAACAATATGCTGATTAATTTTGATAATAAACTAATTAATACTATGTTCACTGTGTTTGCCCAGTTCAGTTATTAACACCACAGGCAAAAGCTCGAATACAGCCACAAATCTATGCGCTCCACAGAGCAAGTTTCTTGGGTACAACCATGGCTCACAGCTGATTATGTGACTTCAGTCAGGTTAAGCCTCCATTCCTCCAGAGAGGTGTGTGGGGTATGTGTGTATGATCCAACACATATGCTCAAAAAACAATGAGATGTTTTATTTTCTCAGAGCCACCAAAGCTCAGAGCTGGAGAGGAGAGCAGGTCATTCTTATCCCCAGTCACCCTGGGCCTTGGGCTTACCTCTCTCTCTCTCTCTCTCCCTACTCTCCCCCAGGGATGTATTTAAGTCTTTTACTCCAAGTCTCAAATCAGGTCTCAAGTCTCTACCTTCAAGTCTCAAGTCTTTGAAGATACTTTCAAGTCAAATCTCAAGTCTGGGAGCCAACTTTATACCTCTAACCTATATTCCAGAATTTGTGGACAGAGTCAAATAAAGTCAGTTTTAACAATTTAAGCAAAGTTGGCCCACCATATTTGCAATTTTGCCATCTGCAGCTTTGGAAGTAGGGGATAGGATCCTTCTTACTCCCCCTTCTCAAAGCTGGAGGCTTTTGTGCCAGTGGGCACAAAAGAGTCTGCAACTTCAGAATTGGGGAATAGGATCCTTCTTATTCCCCATTACTGAAGCTTCAAAAGCTTTAGAACGAAGGATCCTTCCTCCTTAAGCCCATTGACTAACACATTTGCTGTTCCCTTCTGAGAAATGCACCCTGAACTCGGGGGGTGAGTCTTGTCTTGTGCTCTTAGGAAAATTTTTAGAACGCTCCTTCAAAATTCACTGCAGAGAGGCTGCTGAGCAGACCTCAAGCACATTGCCTAACCCATTTGCTTTTCCCCTCTGAGAAATGCACCCACATTTTGGGCTTGAGACAGACTGCCATGTGACCAGTAGGCAAAAAGACATGGAAGCATTGTTCAAGGCCACAAGATTTCTCGATAAATGTGTTATGTTAGTGAACCATGGGCAGCAAGTCAGTCACTAAAAATATACAAGTCTCAAGTTGAGTTGAGTCAGTGCACCATTTATTGCTGAGTCAAGTCCAAGTCAAATCACTGAGATGATTTCTTTGTCTTGAGTCCAAGTCAAATCAACTTGAGTCTACATCACTATTCTCCCCACTCTCCTGGGCTGGGACATGGTGACACAAGTTCCACATAGTTACTTAGATTGCTCCCAACTGAAGGATAATTGACTACAATCGACAATTAAGTTAATAAGAAGCAAGACGGAGGCTTGACAAACCAGTCTTTGTAAAAAAATTTCATAAAATGTCTTGATTCTTATCTCTTGGATTAAGATGCACACTTAATTACCCCAATAGACCCTAATTACCCCAATAGATTTTACTCTCCTGTGAACGTTACAATGCAATTTTTGGTAGTCTGTGAAGATACACAGATTAAACTCATGTACACTAGGATGGGATATTTTAGCCCCCCACAGTCATGTTCTGTTGCAGAATCATCAAAGCTAGGACTACAATAAAGATATTCTCTATCACTGTCACCTCCACAATAGTAAACAGTGCCCAAGATGGGATGGATGGAGCATAAGGCTCTGCCCACACAGATCTGCATGACTCCTGTCCTCAGAATGCAGTTTTGAACTGCTGTAATATGCTGCATGGTCATCAAATCTACTGATATTGAGGTTACCAACCATAGCACGAGCGTAAATCTTCACTTATTTAATTCTCACATGGTTACTCTCTGCTCGGTGAGATTATGCATATTTTTGAAAACTAGCTTACAAAATAGTTTGCACAAAAAGCTTTTTTTTTTTTTAATACAAGAAATTGGGTTAAAAAACACAGTTTTTTAAATGAAAACATTGGGGTTTTCACAAAATACCAGGCCTGGCATCCTGCTCATGAATTACAACTCACTCTTCTGGACAGAATTCTGTTCCAACCACAACACAAATAGAATACCATAAGCAGAGCAGCTCTCCCTAAAGGGTCATTTCTGTTTTGTCAGAGAGCTGGGGAATGAGTCACGATGCAGTCAACTATTTTCCTGCATCTGGACAAGCTGCAGAGACCAGGCCTTACCAAGTGAGTAATTTTGTTAGAAGCACTGGAAGACATAGGGTCTTTCCGAACTACACTGTTACAGTATTATTCCACTTTCAACTTCCTTGGAATTCTGGGGTTTGTAGTTTACTGACGCCAAAGAGCTCTCTGGCTGAGAATTTTAAAGGCTCCTCCCTAAAATGCAATCCCCAGGATTCCATAAGATGTTCAAAGTGTAATAATACAACTGTAGCAGTGTAGTGCAGAAAGCCTCAAAGCTATGGAGGGACAGCTTTTGATAGACGTACATCTCTTGATGCAGGATCTCATCCACTGTTTTCTGTGTAAAAATGATTTTTTCACAAGAAATTCCAAAATGAGAAAAAGTTCATGGTAGAAAAATCTGGAATTCAGCTATTCGGCCTGCCTTCTGTCTACTGCCTATGCTTCATTTCGTTTTGTGCTGTGAAGCTCCTTTTCACTGTGGCTTTGCAATCTAGAGCCTCACATGCACCTGGGAATCTCACTGCCTGATGTGCTATATAAATCTGTATGTGCATATTAACATCTTTTCTTCTGTCATGGTCAAAGTTGCACTACCTGTGGTATATCAACATTGGCCAAACTGACAAGAAATACGTAATGCAATTTTTCTGAAATGAGAAGGTTTCCCTTCTATATAGTTTTCCTTCTTAAGACAATAAATGAGTGCATATTGTTGTAAGGAATAGTAGATGCTATGCAGCTCAACACTTTTAATTGGCTGGAGTCCTGTTTGTGTCAAACATTCATATAACCTGGGATTATGTATGTGCCTTAAAGCCCTGGGCAACAGATTCTTCGTACAACCAAACTCTCCAATGCAGACTGGACTCTCACAGTCAATAGGTGGCAAGAGAAGGGCAGGAGATGACCAGGCACTATACAGCTATGGTTCTGAAGCCGAGAGAGGACAGAAGAGGTCATCTGCCTTAGTCTCCAGCACACTCACATGTACTTGCTGGGAGATGGAACTAAAACTGAGTATTGTCCATGGATTCAAACTACAAGAAAAGAGATTCCATTTAAACCTCAGGAAGAGCTTCCTGATGGTCAGAGCTGTTCGGTAGTGGAATATGCTGCCTCGGAGTATGGCGGAGTCTCCTTCTTTGGAGGTTTTTAAGCAGGAGCTGGATGGCCATCTATTGGGAGTGCTTTGATGTGGGTTCCTGCATGGCAGGGGTTGGACTGCATGGCCCCTGTGGTCTCTTCCAACTCTGTGATTCTATGATTCTATGTTTCTAAGCCCTCTCCCACCCGCTTCCTTTCTCACATGTGCCCTTCCTTTCTCATATTTACTCTCATTCCTGTCGGCCACCTCTACTCTTTGTCAGAGCTGGAATTTGCTGCTGGACTTTTTGAAGAAGAACCTCTGCTGGGGCTTTATTAAACCATCCGCATCCACAGCAGGAGTGCCTGTTTTGTTTGTCTGCAAAAAAATCAGGCGAACTTCACCTCTGCAATGATTACTGTGCCCTTAACTGCATCACCATCTGGAAGCGCTACCCTCTGCCCTCTGCCCCTGATTCCTGAATTGTTGGAGTGGTTATGGCATGCTAAGGTGTTGACCAAACTGGACCTCCAGAAGGCTTAATATCTGGTTTCTATCTGTGCTGGGGATGAACAGAAAATCACATTTCAAACCCGATATGGCCATTATGAATATACAGTCATGCCCTTTGGTCTTTGCAATGCATCTGCGGTTTTCCAGCATTTTGTAAACCAGGTTTCTGGGATTATTTGGATTGGTTTGTGATCATTTACTTGGACGATTTCTTGATTTATTCCCCAAATCAGGCATCTCATGATGTCCACGTCCATGCAGTCCTCCAGTGCCTCAGGGAGCACCGGTTGTATGCTGAGCTGGAGAAGTGTGCTTTTATTTATTTATTTGTTTGTTTGTATCCTGCCTCTCCATATGGATCGAGGCGGCGAACAACTTACAAATAGCATGTATTTCAATACATTTTTCTATACCTGCCCCCAACAAGCTGGGTGCTCATTTTACCGACCTACGGAAGGATGGAAGGCTGAGTCAACCTTGGAGCCCGGCAGGATCGAACTCATAACCTTGTGGCTTGCAATACTGGCATTTAACCACTGCGCCACCAGGGCTCCCTTTTGACCTCCTGGCCATAGATTTTCTAGGATACCGGATTTCCCATAAGGGCATGGAGATGGACCCTGCCCAGCAGCCTTTCAGGACTTACAGGCCCAATTTACAACAGGACCTATCCTCCAGCACCCTGACCCCAGAACTCCATTCGTAGTGGAAACTGATGCCTTGGACGTCACCTTTGGAGCTGTGCTCCTGCAACTTGCCACTTCAGGACCCCATCTATTGCCATACGCTTACTATTCTCGTCAGCTGTCACCAGCAGAATTCAATTATACTATCTGGGAAAAAGAGCTCCTGGCTGTTAAAGTGACATTTGAACATTGGAACCACTTGCTAGAAGGAGCAACCCATTCTGTGCAAGTGCGCGTGGATCACTGCAACCTGGAGTACCTCCAGATAGCACGAAAACTCACACAGAGACAGATGTGGTGGTCGCAGTTCTTCGCCAGGTTTAATTTCTGCCTGAAATACATGCCCTGTGCCCAGAACCAGAAAGCGGATGCATTCTCAAGAAAACCAGAATATGCCTCCACACCCGATATGAAGGCTAAGTCCACAATCCTCTGCCCAGAACACTTTGCAGCCACTCAGGTAGCCTCATCCTTAATGGACCTGATCAAGGATGGCCAGTCCCTAGACCCCTTGGTCCAGGTGCATCGGGAGAATGGGATCTTCTCCTTATTCAATGCAAGATGGGCTCCTGTACTACCATGGATGACTCTACATGCCTGCCAGGTCCTGCTGGGATGAGGTTCTTTGTCTGTGTCATAATGGGAAACCTGCAGGACACTTCGGCTTGTACAAGACCCTGCATCTTGTTACCCGAGAATGTTGGTGGCCATGGGTACAAGCAGAGGTGGATTGTTATGTACGGACCTGCCCCGTATGCCACCATGCCAAGGAATCAGCCAAGGAAGCCTGCTGGTCTTCTGCATCCCTTGCCCACACCTTCAGAACCCTGGAAAGTGGTGTCCATGGACATCATCACAGATTTGCCTCCGGCCAAGGGCCATACTGCCATACTTGTGGTGGTAGATCTCTTCACCAAGATGGCTCATTTCATCCCATGTCCCAATGTCCTGACTGCCAAAGAGACTGTGTGCTTATTTGTAGACCACGTCTTCCAAATTCAAGGTGTTCCAATGGGATTGTGTCTGATCATGGCCCCCAGTTCATCACCTGGTTTTGGCATAGTCTCCTACAACAGCTGGACATTGAGCCTTGTTTATCCTCAGCCCACCATCCACAGACTGATGGGCAGACTGAATGCATGAATGCCACTCTGGAGCAGTACCTGCGGCACTACGCCAGCTACCAACAGGACAATTGGGCCGACCTCCTTTCCCTGGCAGAATTTGCCTATAACAATGCTGTGCACACCTCAACCCAGCAGATCCCTTTTTTCACCAACTATGGCTTCCATCAGCGGCTGTCCCTTGAGGTGGGTTCACAATCCAAAGTCCCAGCAGCAGAACAATGGCTCCAAGAAGTGCGGGCAGCCAAAGGACTCCTTCAAGAGCAGCTGGACCTCGTGAAGGAAGCCTACAAGCAGGAGGCCAATAAGCATCAACAACTGGGACCCCCGTTGAAAGACAGAGATCAAGTCTTGCTGTCTAGCTGCCATCTGCTGTTGCCTTGCCCCTGTCGGAAGCTAGATGCCAGATTCATTGGTCCCTATGTGATCACTGCTCAAGTCAACCTAGTGGCTTTTTGACTCCAGCTCCCCAGGTCCTTCTGTATTCACCCAATCTTTCACTGGTCCCTGCTGGTTCCTCCCTGAGATGTCTGGGACAATGGTCCTCAGGGACCTCCACCAGCCCCGGTATGAAGTAGCTCACATCCTAGACACCCAGCAGCATCGGGACACCTTCAGTACCTTCTTGATTGGCTGGGGAATGACCCAGAGAAGTGTTCGTAGGAGGATGCTTCAGATGTCCACACCCCTGAATTGGTGCAGCACTTTCATTGCCGTTACACCAACAAGCCAGGTCCTCCTTTGTCTGGGGGGAGGGATGATGCGGGGGGAGTGGTGTCATGGGCTTCCAGGACCTAAACTCAGATTCAGAGTCTGAGGCAGTAGAACCTGCTTTGAGCCCTGGCACAGAGACCGCTACAGCAGAACCTGCAGAACAGACAGTACCACTACCTGCCCCAGAGACAGAAGTGTCACCCCCAGCAGAGAGCCCTGCTCATTCTGACACAGAGAATGATCTATACATACTCACCTTCACCCAGCGTAGACACCAAAAGGACCTCCTGTGTCGCTCCCAGCAAATTTATGCCAAGCATGAATTAATCAGGCACCAGCTGCACTGACCTTGGAACCTATAAGAACTGAGCCTTTCCCCTCTAGCTTTTGTCAGCAATCAACTGACCATTTCCCCCGTGCATGCTTCTGTTTGCTTCTCTTGCTTGTTATTCTGCCGTTTTGACCTGTGTTGATATTGTCTGCTGTTGATTTATGGATACTTCAGAGATTGTTATTTGCTTCTCATTTGTAAGGTTGTTTTTTTCCTAAAGTAAACTGACTAAGTGCTTAACTACCTGAGCTTCTTGATCTGTATTATCAACTTCTCCTGGCTGCCAGCCCAGACCAGGTGTGGACACTTCTCTTCTAGGGTTTCTAAAAACAGAATAGGGGAGGGATTGCTAATAGTGTAAGTAAAAGTAATTTTTAAAAAATTCTGTAGTGTGGCAGGGGAAAATATGAGAAGTGAAACTGAAGGTTTAAACCTTCTGGCCTGCAGTGGTCCCAATCTGGGCTCTATATATTTACTTGTGAATACAGTCCTCCCTCCACATTTGTGGGTTTGACCTTTGTGAATCTGATAATTCGCAAGACATGTGCTTGCCTCCCTCCCCAAATATTTCTCCTCCCATTCCCTTGCATTCCTCACTCCAGGCATGCATGGCTTGTGTTTAAAATGGACATTTTTTTCCTTTTGGGTGAGTATGTCTTTTCTGTCACATGACTATACATTCTGTAATGGTTGCTGATTGGTCAGGTACTCTCTTGCTCCTACCCCTCCTTTCTCAAGATGGCTACCAGAAGTAGCAAGAAGCCACAACTCAGTTCTTCTTTGTGAGAATTACCAGTAATCTCTTTACCTTGTCTTTTTTCTTGTCCCCAGGAATGCAGGACCAGAGGCGACAAAATGAGAGGAAAGAACTCCAGGAGGGAAAGGGAGGAGGGATCTTAGGGGGAGTTATTTGTGGTTTTTCCATTTTGATGAAGGTTCTGTGCCCCAAACCCTTGTGAATGTGGAGGGGCCACTGTAAATAAAAACTGCATGGTGCATGTTGAATCCAGTTTTAGGCACATTTATCTCAAATAGTTGGTATTTTCACCCCACTGAAACTAGAGGAGACTCTCCCACTCCCACAAAATGTCAGAGACAGTGCTGGTAGGGGGGAGCTGCTGAATATGGTGATCTTCTGCATATGGGAGAGACTCCCAAAAATTGAGCATGGCACTTTCTACCCACAAAACACTTGTGCCTACACAAAATGGGCCCTGGAACTAACCCTGTGAGACATTTCACAATGTCACAGATAGGTCCTTAGAAAATATTATTGGAACACTCTTTCCTAAGCCCAATTCAATTTGTCCTTGAACAACTTGAACAAGGACAGTTTGAACTGGGCTTGGAAACAAACAGATAGCCAAGGAAAGAAGAATGAATTCAGAGTTATCATGTTCCAAAAACCAGGTCTCAGTTAGCACCCTGGCCATCCCATTCAGCACCTGCAGAAATTTCCAGGATTGTGATGTTTAGGCTTCACACAAGTCTAAATGTGTGATCACTAATTCCAACTAGAGTAGCCCACTAAATCAACAGGTCCTTGATAAGTCAGCACTTATGTAAGCCCTACTGATCTAATGGATCTGCATTAGTTAGACTTAAGGGCTGGATTTAGACCAGAGCCTCTCCTCTGTATGCCTCAGGTGCTGCTCTGTACTGTTGCCACACTAGAGGAAAGGGATCTGAAGAGCTTAGGAGAAAGCATCTTTTTTGCTTAAATTTATATGCAGATAAAAGAAGTGCCTTTTATCTCTCTCCCTCCCCCCCCTTTCTCCTGCCTTTTCCCCAGTCTGGGAGTCAGTGCAGGTTATAAGAGTTAAAACAGATTTAACAACAACAAAACATGTTAAAAATATAATTAAATATCAGTAAAATTAAAATCGGTTAAAAGCATGACCACTAAAAAGGAGAACAAGAAATATAAAGCCTTAGGATGAAGGCTTATACTGGAGGCCAAATGAGAAGTGTCTTGGAGCTGAATATAGGCTACGTCCTCCTAGCTGCTTCAGCTAGACCAACCCATTTTGTGAAAACACAACACACAGTAATCTCCTAAAACACGTTCGCATGCCTCATCATGATACCAGTGGGCCTTAAGCAGGAAGCAGAAGAGAACAAGCTGTCCTCTGCGCCTAGTGATAGCTGGATCCAACAGAAATCTCAGTAGGAAAGCAGCACAGTGGTTCATGCCACCTGTTCACTTCAGCTGCGAGCAAAGAGGCTCAACAAACCACTTCTTTCCTGTCCGTGATTAGTTTTTCATGAATTTTAAATCTGGTCATATGTGTTTGTTCTTCCCTGAAAAACCAGAACAGATTAGTGGTTCTTTCTCTGGCCTGTCAGGGAAGAAAGAGAAGGTGGGTTCCCAGTTCGGAAATTTACAAAAAATCATGAATAGAAGGTCCATAGTTTGTTAAGCCACTCCTGTCTGCTATGGGAGAGACTGTGCTGTGTGCATGCGCATGCTGTATTGTTCCCAACAGGCCCGAATTTTGAAAAATTTACAAGGATTCTAGCTTACGGTGAAATCCAAATGCATTCAGTGACCCAAATCAGAGAACTGGGGCTGGGGCCAATTCACTTCGCTAAGCAAGACTTTCCAGGGATATGGAGGATGGCCCTCAAAGTGACCAGAAATACAATGGATAGGGTCTGGCAGCAAAAAAGCCTTCCTAGGACGTGACAGGCTGAAAACAGAAGGCAGGCATATTATAAGTGAAGGGCTGAAGAAAAGGTAAACCATAGAAACTGTCACTGAACTGAGCTTCTAAAACAGCTGCAGCAGCAGCAGCAACAACATATTAATTGTTGTTAAACTAGCTTCTCATATTTGGTTAGCTCCCTTCTTATGCCTCTGTTGTGAAATATGCTGAAGACAACTGTCATTTAAAAAAAAAAGTACACTTTTCTGGAGTAGCAAGAACTTGACTATGTTTTATCACAACAGTGCTAACCACGACAGGCATGCAATCAGTAATAAATGGCTCTGTATTGTGGTGAGACCACACACAATAATGAGAAGACAGGCTGGTATGAATGAAAGCCTGTAAGAAAAAGAGACAATGAGAAGTGAATCTTGGGAACTGCTCATCAGTCCCACTTTCTCCCTACCTTTCTCTGTGGCCCTCTCCTCCTGCTCCTGTTACCCATATATCAGTGTCATACAGGAGGGACGGTTCAGCAACACTTGTGACAAAATAAGAAGGAAGGATAGCTAATATTCTCCTCCCAAGGATTTTGTTTGAAGTTACATGGGTTCATGGGATTCCATGATTAATGGCTTCAGTGGAAAATTTTCTTGGACAAACTCTAGGCTGAGCCAAACATAATATGTACATCAGAGGGTACAGCCACCCAATAACGGGTGCCCGGGGACAAGGGAGGAAACAGCCAATTATCTGACATCCATAAAGCCATTCCCAGTCAGAAATGCATGTGGTTTTAACCTCCACCCATAATTTACTTGATCCTAAAAGAAAAAAAAAGTTAATCATTTATAAATCACCTTTCACACAAGCTTCCTTGAGAACAACAAAGGCAGATCTATAATCAGGGCTTTCTGTGTGTGTTCCTGCATTTTTTGAGGGACAATTAAATACATTCAGATTCTGCATTAAAATTAGACAAATCCTGAAAAATTAAATTCTGTGAGCTGCACACAGCCTGCAAACTGATTTGCACCTACTTGCCTAATTTTGTTTGCTTCTCCTAATCATAAAAGGAGCAAGGCACCTTAATTGATAAATACCTTCCAACTGCATACTCCTCCAGTTTTGGGGATTAGACTATACGGTGCCTAAACAACTGCATTCCTTACAGTCATCTAGCAAATAACGAAACAGAGAACACTTGACTTATGGTCTAAAATAGATCCTTCCTCTATTCTTAAGGAAAATTATCCAATTCAACCTACCAGTCTGAATCCAACTGATTTCCTTCGCTGACAGAAGGCTTCTGTCACTGGAACTGGAATAACTAATTTCTGCTCCCTCTTGCAATCCCCAGTGCCATTAAAAATCAACTATTGAGCTACAGCAAACTACTGGAATCACACTGAGAATTTTGCCCTTACAAAATTTTGCTAATGAGAATCTTGCACTGATATACAAGAAGTTGGATTTTCCCTCTCAAAGACAGGTTATAGTAAAGCAAATTATAGCAGTAAAGCTGTTTCAAAACACTTTGGAAGGAAGTACGGTTGCTGTTAAGTTTCAAGTCAGTTCACTAGAATCTGCACAGAAGCTTTACATGAAGTCCTTCTGAACTAAAAGACAGTTGCAGCAGATGCTTGTCTGTGGATTGGATCTATTCCCTCTTTAACACTGGTATCAAATCTACAATATCATGTACCTTTTAACAAAAGGAAAATGGAAACAAATCCTGCAAATGGAAAAAATACATACCAAGATGTCCAAACAGGCAGCTTTAAGTAGAGTGATCTGGTCTGCAATTGTCAAACTCGTAAAACCAGGCAGCCTTTTTGCAAATTCCACTATTTTAATAATGCACTTTGTTGCGAGTTCACTGAATTTGTCCCAAAGCCCAAGGTCCAGTCGAACTCTGTGGTCTGCACTAGAGTTCTAAAAAGAAGAAAATGAATAATAAATCAATCCGTTTTCTTGGGCAGGGGAATGGAGCTGAATCCATATAAAATAATAAAACAGCAGGGAGTCTTTCTAAAAGCCATTTCTATTCACAATTTCAATTTTGGTGAGATTTGCTTTTGGAATGCTTTTGTTCTTAACTCTGTCTAGTCTTCCAAAAATTCTTTGCATGCTTTCTCTGTTGCTTATGATGAAAGGCGCCATCTGCACATTGGGTAAAAATGAATGTCAGCTTTTCCAAATGCCACTGTCATCTTTCTTTCCTGTTAAGTATACAATGTATACAGCGAGAGAAACATTCCCTGTTCAGTCATGACCTTGGAAGAAAAGTAAGTGCAGCTGATTATTGGTTTCCATATCTGGAAAAAGGAGTTACATCTTGTGGAGCACAGTTTCTACACAATGTGAACTCTCTTCACATCCTTTTAGTTTCAGCAAATTAGTTCAAGTTAGTCTGTGGCTCAGTAAAAGCTTTACAGCTCTGTCAAAAACCCATGTTATGAACAGAAGAGCCATCTGTTATGCAGCATTAAAACTATTTGTGGGGAGGATCTCCTCCACATATGGTATTGGCGGGTGAGCTCTTTATCTCAGGGTATAAAGTTAACAAGTTGCAAAACATTTGACCAGCAAGAATATATATTTCATGGTGTTTATTTAACACCACATTACACAACAATATTCCACATCCAATGCAGATTTAACTTACCCAGAAGTCAGGCATGTTCCCCAAGCATCTAATAAAGTATGAAATAGATTTGCAATATACCTGGACACTTTACACTGCCTGCAGCTGTGAAATGTACAGTCAAATAGCTCCTAGAATTACCTTCCAACATGGAGGAACCCTTTTATTAGCATGGGGAGGGGGCTATTCTTATTACGTCCAACATGCAAGGAATTGAAATTGTTGTCTATTGAGAAAATAAATGTTTGTGAAAATGAACCTTCAGCACCCTGTGCTGCTAGGGAGTGGCCTGAATAGTAATATATGCACGAGGAATTAGTGAGCACTGAGGACCACACTCAGGAGAATGAAAGGATCCACCTGTAGGCTGGCCACTTAGAACAGACTATATACTGAAAGACAAATGATGTCACAAGACCAGCTGCTAGATCCAAACTCAGGATTATTTATAACATGTCTAGAAGAAAATCAGCCTAGGAATTCTGAGGCCAGGACTGATTTTTGGGACCCTTTCTTACTGAACAGTCAGTCCTTCACAATTGCAGATTTGACATTCACAGTTTTGATTACAGTAGAGTCCCAGCTATCTGACGCAAACGGGCGGCCGCAGCATCGGATAACTGAAAAGGTCGGATTACCCGGACTCCCGTGGCGGCCGCCATTTTGGGGTGTGTCGGGGGCATGTCGGGGCGTGTCTGGGGTGCAGAAATGCCCATAGCCACGCCCCCCAGGCCGTCGCGACGCCGGTTAATCCAGAGTGTCGGATTACCAAGTGTCGGATAACTGGGACTTTACTGTATTTGCAAATTTCTCCAATCCCTTCCCCCTCCACCTCAGATACTTCCTTTTTGTAGGAAGCTTCCCTCATGGTGGCTCCAATCAGGCTGTGAAGCTTTTTTTTTAAAAAAAACCTCCAATCCTCCTCCTCCTCCACCAGTCACTGCCAGGCCAGCCAAGGACAGTTCAAAGCCTGATTTCTCAGCACCACAAGCCCTCTCCCAAAGTCCTCCATACACCTAAGGAAGGAGATGGGCAAGAGAGAGGAAGTACAGGGCCACTATGCCAACCATCTCCTTTCCCTGACTTGGTTTTGACCCTGGGTGCTCACTCTCCCCACCCGTGCCTCAGCTCCCCTTTCACAGGCACTTAGATTTTGATATTTGCAAATTTTTCACTTTTGTGAGGGTCCTGTGCCCTTAATCCTAGTGAATGTGGAGAGCCAACTGTACATATATAGCACTATCATTGCCTGTATCCTATGGAATTCTGGGGTTTGTAGTTTGGTTATAGACACTGGAGGAGCTTTGTAGCTGAACACTCAAAATTCCCCTCCCTAAACTACAAACCTCAGGATTCTACAGGATGGAACCATAGCAGCCAAAGTGGAATCCTATTGCTGTATTTTGTATTGTGAAAGGGCCTTGGGGTGTGGTCACCGTAACGCCTTCAAGTTTTTATTGATGTACCGTTCCCAATACCAAGAGTGTTTTTTTAAATTGCCTAATGATATGAGATGGTTAAACATGAAGCAAGCCTGGAAAAGTTACATTTTCAATTATAACTCCCAGAATTCCTCAGTCAGATTTTTCCTAGTGGTCATGGTGGCTGGGGGATTGTTGGAGCTGCAGTCCAAAGAGGAAATTTTGTCAAGCTCTGGAAATGAAGTTGTGAATTAGAAACATCTGATGAACAGCAGAAGTGAATACTAGGTATAATGGCAAAAAGGACCATTTTTAAAAACAGAGAGAGACAAACATGGATATTTTTAAAAGCCATGCTTGTGTTCATTTTCTGACAAGGAAAGGACAAGTGCGTGTGACTTTTGCTCATTCAGAACAATAATAGAAGGCAAAAGGAAATTGTCCCTGGAAAACATTTCCTTCAGAAGGTGCACAAATCCACTGGCAACATTTCCTGGATGTCATGTTGAGCTGAATCCTCATGTTATGACTTTTCAAGTGGGTTGTGTTCTAGGACCTAATGACATACAAGGGGTTAATGGTTTCTGCTCGGCTCACTGAAATAGTTTCTCCTTTCCTCAGTGCAGATACATGGTCAAGATTTATTTTAAATTATCCTCAAGGACCTTGGTGAAATACTGTATATATGGGGGTGGGTGGATGGGGGGAATGAGATCAAGATGTGCAGTCATTCAGGTTGTAATTAAATTTAATAGGCAGTTTATCCAGTTCCATAGAAAAATGGCAGAGCACAGGGCTGCACAAAGCAGAGCCTAGAGCAGGAAATCATTTTACAATAGGGTATCCATCTGGAAAGAAGATGTTGCATGAAACCACCGAGTGTGAACAAAATCTTGACCGGGATCTTATGAGCTCTCTTCATCATGCTCTCCACCACCCAGGCAAGGCAAGCGTGACGTGGCTGCTCGCAAGCCAATGCCCAGCAGCCTTTCACAAAACATAAATCTTGTTTGACTATTATGCAAACCAAGGAGAGGAGGTAGTCAATAAAGCACCAGTTTAACTCACATTATCACACTGCAAAACCCTGGACTGAAAATGCTTATTCTTATGAGGACTGCAAACAGAAAAACATTTTAATGTTTGGTTTGGTAATAAACTGTGAAATGCATTGCTGGAAACAAACACATTTTTAGCCACTTCCCTCAAGATGGAAAAATAAAATTGAGTCAGCATCAACGTGCAGGCCGGAAGTTGAAATATGGGCTTAATATAAAAAGGCAGGTTAGAAGCGGAAGCTCCAGGACTTGCTCTCCATGGGTTCTGAGAAGTATCAAACTAGAGGAGTTTAGCAGAATGTTTTACTATGACATAATTTCCAAGTGCCTCTTCCAAGAGCATTCATGCATGCGGCTTAAGGACCACATTTCCCATAATACTGCAATGGAGTACATATGGTGGAATAATACTGTAAGGCACCCTAGTGACACTTTTATCAGCAGAAAAAAACCAAACATGCTGTAAAATCCAATTACAGAGCCATTTTTTAATTTTATTTATTTTTATTTTTCATCTAAATTGATCCCCTTTGGTTCTTTGCTGCAATCTGCTGTATATTTTACTAGGAACAGAGGGTAAGATATTCAGTGAACCAAACAAACACAAAACCCTTTTCCCTCTGAATTCTACCTTATAACTTTCACAAGGTTTCTGTGGTGGTTGCTTAGGACCAGAGCCTGGAAATGTTAATTTCTAGAACTACATCTCCCAGCATCCTTCAGGCAACACGCTGAGTAGGAACTGATTCTAGGAATTGCTATTCAGAAGGTTACTTTTTGTGAAAGTGAAAGACTATTCTAAATTCCTGAATTTGGAAACACTACTTTTTGTGCGATATAGCTCCTGGAATCTCCCAGGTAGCATGGCCAGCACTGGCTCAGCAAGCTTGGAGATTCTCTGCAACAAAGGACAAAATCCTCCATCTCCCATGATGCTCTAAGCCAAATACAGCCCTCAAGTCATGTAGGGCAGCCTTTCTGGAGCTACAGTCTGCTTTCCATTAGCACAGATTCTGTATCCACAGTTTCAACCAACTATGACTTGAAAATATTTTTAAAAAATACCAAAGACAAACTTTAATTTTGCCATTTTATATAAGGGACACCATTTTACTACACCGTTGTACCTAATGGATACATGAATTTTGGTATCCACAGGGTATGGGATGTGTGAGTCCAGGAACCAAATCTTAATGGATAACAAGGGCCCACTGTACCAACTTCTCAATTTTTGCTATCTACTTTGGTCTGCAGAGTGAGAGCACAAGCCTTCTTTATGATCAACAGAGCTTTCATTCTTAGCCTGAGCAACAGTGTGATCTTCTCTTTTGATAGGGACCAAAATATTGAGTACAAACTCCTACCTGACAAAACAATATTCTATGAAATATGTCATTTTCATGAAGAATGATCACAGGTCCCAATCTAACACAGAATTAAACAATTCTGTTGCTGTTAACTACCATCGAGTCAACTTTGACTTACGGTGACCCCATGCCAGGAAGACTCCAAGTCACCCTGTCTTGCAAAGCCAGGGCTGTGGCCTCATAGCTTGAGTACATCCACCTGTCATGGGGGTCTTCTTTTTTTCCTACTGCCTTCCACCCTGCCAAGCATTATTGTCATTTCCAGTTAGTAATGTCCTCTCATGAAATACCCAAACTATGACAGTCTCAGCTTAATCATTTTGACTTCCATGGAGAGTTCAGGTTTGTATTTGCTCTAGGACCCATTTATTTAACTTTTTGGCTATCCACAGTCTGCACAGAGCTCACCGCTAGCACCCCATTTTAAATGAATTGATTCTCTTCCTATCACCTTTCTTCACTGTCCAGCTTCCACAAACTGGAAATACAAAGTCATGGACAATCCTGACTTAGGTTTTCAATGATAGGTCTTTATAATTCAGAATCTTGTCTAGTTCCTTCATAGCTGACCTTCCTAGTCTTCTGTTGTTGACCGTAGTCTCCATTTTGATTAATGACTGAGACAAGGTTTAGGAAATCTTTCACTATCTCAATGTCTTTGCTGTCTGCTTTAAAGTTATGTAAATAATCTCTTTCAGTATATTCGTTTTCTTAATGTTCAACTATATATCTGCGTTTGCACTTTCTTCCTTAACATTCTTCAGTAATCATTCCAAGCCTTTCTTATTTTTTGCTAGTAGTACGGTGTCATCTGCATATCTTAAATTATTGATGTTCCTTCCTCTAATTTTCATACCTGCCTCACTCAGAGCCTAATCCAGCTTTGCATATGATTCATTCAGTGTACAAGTTAAACAGATAGGGTGATAAAATGCAGTCCTGCCTGATTCCCTTGACAACTGGAAACCATTCTGTTTCTCTGTACACTGCCCTAATGGTAGTGAAATCAAATGTTCTTGTACACTCATTTCTTTAAGATCAAGCGACAGTTTTTCACAACCTATTGTTGCCACACCTTATACCCCCATTCTGCTAGATTACAAAATTGGCAAGAAATATTATTTTCATCTAAAACTGGACACTTATGGCTGAAAAGATGAAGTAGAAGGAGACTGGTTGTGTGCGCTAGGTCAGGATGACCTTAGCATGGCCACTTCATAGTTCAAGAGGATTAGATGGAAACCTCTGACATTAATGGGTTTGGGATAATCCTCTCAACAATCTGACTTCCAAATACAATAGTAAACAAAACAGCCCAGGTATGGAAGGTAAACATCCCTGATTTGCACATTTCCTACAGAGACCTTTCTCATTCACTTTATCTGACCAAGACATTAAGAGGCTGTCAGGACTCCCATCAGTGTTTTGTCACCTAAAATTAAGATAATCAGCCCATTCTGAACCCCTTTTGTTTGCTTGGCAAGAAAGCCATTAACATGCACCCCTTCTGGGTAAGAAATAGAGTATAAAACTCCCAGTTCCAACCCCTACAATTTGTAGTATGTTGGGCATCATGCTGCACATGGTCCTTCAGATTCCTATTCCTCCATACTACTCTCAGACTCTTGTTTGAGATACTCCGCTTTGAACTACTACTTTCAGGACCTGTAAATATCACCCCTTCCATCCAAAATCTCTCTCTGTCCAACCTTTCTCCCCCTTTCCTTCAATAGCCTTGTTTGTGAGACTGCCTGACTTCTTGTGTGTGTCTATGAATTTTCAATGAAATATCCTTTTAACTTTTAACTGTGTAGTACTGGTATACACAGGTGAAAAGATCCTGCTGTTACCTGCAGGCCTCCTTTAAGTTATGATTTCCCCTATTTCTAAAGAGATGCTGGCATTGTAGGTGGACCCCCAAAGTCCCCCATCTTTTAGGATCAAGGGCTTTCCTATAATGTATAAAGCACAGGCTTTTTTTCTTCTGAATTTTGGGAGGGGACACTCTATTTACCAATGTATGTTTCAAACATGGTCCCTTGTGCCTCTTCCTTTTCTCAAACCAGTTTGGACATCTGGCATTTCTTGATCCATATATGACAAAAGTCTTTGTTGTAGAATTTTGAGCACAACTTTGCTTGCTTGAGAGATTAATGCAATGGTTCAGTGGCTATTGCAGTCCTTGGGGGATTGAAATGTATAATTGAGTGTTTCGAATCAGTGGACCATTAATTTGTGTTCCATATTTGTTGAAAGATTTTAGTTAGAATTTAAGTGGATTCTGTCTCTGTTGCTTGAAACAGTTGTATTACTATGCCATCTGTTCCTGGTGATTTATTTCTCCCCAAATGCTCTGATTGCAGCTTCCACTTTCCTTTCTAAAATTGTAGCTTCATCTTCAAATTGTTCTTCCTTAAATGAATCTATCATCCTTTTATCTCTTTCACATAGTTCTTCTGTGTATTGTTTCCATTGTTTTTTTATTTCTACTTGACCATGCAGTGTGTTCTCCTGATGGTCACAGAGCATCTTCCCTCTTGGTTTAAATTTCTCTTTGATTTTTTGGATCTTGTGGAAGATGAAAGCAGGTCCTTCTCTTTTTTTCTATTTTTTTTTGGGGGGGTCATCATCTTCTGTTTCTTGGCATTGATTACTATAGTAGTTCTCCTTGTCTCTGTGCACAAGTCACTGAACTGTTGTATTCAAGGTTCTGGTCTACTTTTGTCACTTTTCACTTTTGCTGCTCATCCATCCTTTTTCTTTCTGGCTGAAGGTAGGGTCCTCTTGGCATCCATCCTTGACAATGTCCCTGGCTTCAGACCAGAGTTCTTGTGGCTCCTGGTCAGTTAGGTTTAATAGTATAAATCTATATTTCACATAATCTTCAAATTCTACAGGGATATTCCTTAGGTTGTATTTTGGATTGACGTTTGGGTCAGTGTTCTTTAGCTTTAATTTTGATGTCAGAAGTTCATAGTTTGTGCCACAATATGCTCCTTGTCTTTTTTTTCCCAGAGAGAATGAAGCTTCTCCATCTTCTGCAGAATTATGAATCATGTAATCTATGTGATTTCTATATTGGCCAGAAGGGGATGTCCATGTATGCAGTCATCTCTTTGGTTGCCTGAAGAATATGTTTGCAATGAGCAAACTGCTGGCCTCATAAAATTCAGTCACTCTCCTGCTTCACTTCTCCATTCTAGACCAAATTTTCTTACAATCTTTGATTCTGCTCTATTTCCTACTTTTGCATTCCAGTCACCTATGATTAACCAGACCATTCTGGTGTGTGATCAATTTCTTCCTGGACTCCAGCACAGAATCTTTCGATTTCTTCTTCTTGTGCCTCTATAGTTGGACCATAAAGATGGATTATGGTTATATTGCTCGGTTTTCCCTGAAGTCTTCTCGATATTATTTGGTCAGACTTTGCATTGTATGCTTTGACTGCTTGACTGCTTTTGCTCACTATTAATACCATCTCATTTCTTTTTAGATTTCATTTCCTGAATAAAAAACTGTGTAATTATCCAATGTAAAATGTCTCATTCCTGTCCACTTTAGCTCACTCACCCCAAGTATTAATATGTTGATATGTTCCATTTCCTTTGTCTAGCTACCTCAATTCATGTTTTTCAAATTCTTATTATATTGCGTTGTGCAGTTTCAGACTTTCCTCTCACCTCTGACCATGCTAAGAGCTGAACATTCTTCTGGTTTCAACTCAGTTCCATAACTAGCCACAGTGCTACTTGTCTGCAACGCCCGCTTTGAGGGTCTCCAATACCAGTATGGTTTTGATGAGAACCATACCTAATTGGCATCATATTGGATTGGCAACTGTATTAATTGGCTCTGATATCAAAATCAAGCCTGAGAGGTGACCAAGAGGTCAAACCAAGTGAGGGAAGAAACCTGATTATAAATAAGAGAGGCAGGTCAACCTAAACACCCTTCAGGTAAGACTAGATTATTTGTCGGGCAAATAGATGCTGTTCCTGTGGATAACAGGTTTAAGTAGAAGCTGGAATTTCCCATGGAACAACTGTGAGAAGCCCACCAGTACACTGATCGATAGATATCCACCCCCGGGGCACCTCCTCTTGCTTTGTGGCACCCACAATAGACAGCTATTACAACACACATTATATCTTTGTCATCTAAACACTGCGAACATTAGGTAGTTGATAGTCAGTGCTGCAAATCCCATTGTTCCACACCTAGAACTGCAGATATCTTCCAACAACACAGGCTATTTTCTGGATACAAATACCCCTGATTCCAGGATGCCCAGTGCAGTCTCTCGAAAGTCTACCCATCATTCTGTCTGTCTGGCTCCTGAACAAGAGCTGTCCTTAGGTCCTATCTAAGACAAGTCACATTTCATCATCATCAAGCTCTTCTGGACTAGTCAATATAAACCCAAAAAACCCTCAGCCTCTCTATCTATAATTTTACCTCCCTGTATCCTTCAGTTAGCTCTTGTGTGAATGTTTGGCTGTTTGTATTTTGTGTGCATGCATCAGTGAATTCCCTCTCAATAAAACACATTTTTAGCTTACTTTTGAATCTCTGGCTGGTTCTTTTCCTGTGTAAGGCCATAGATATTGGTAGAAAAGGTCTCATTAAGTTACCTCCCTTTTGCAATCCTCCTCCTTGAGCAAATTTATTCCCCACTTTTGCAAGGAAGTATTTGGCATCGTGGGGTGGCCCTTGTGGCATCTACGTTTTGGGGTAATATGTCCTCTGTTGTACTCCATTAGCTTTTTGAGGGCCATCTGACCTGGAGGTTTCAACTTCCGGCACTATCTCTTGTTTCACTTTGGATTGTCTCATCATAGGCTTTTCATGGTAAAAGACATTGAAAAGGGGTTTACCATGCCTCCTTCCGTGTAGCATTAACAAGTGTCAGGTATGATACCACTGCTATTGTCTCTGGGAGATCCTCTGCTAGTGTCACACACATACACCCAATACTGCTGCTGCCCATTAGCTGTTTGGCACACACAGTCTGGCTCCTCAGCAAAGACCTGTGTGACATGGGAGAACCAACTATCAAGCACTGCTACCATCAGCATAGCCTCTTGCCTCCCATGAACATGCAATCCCACCACCATGGAAAAGTAGTGGTATGAATATACATAAATACAAAATAAATACAATATATAATACTGTAATATAATTTTTAAAGGTATTCCAATAAATGATTTGAAATTTATTTATTAGTACATCTAGTTTTTAGAAATTCACAGGTTTAAATGAGGCCATTAGTTGCTAGTGCAAAAACCGGAGCAACTGGGTATAGTAAGAATTTGTATTCTTCAATATAATAGGAGGATGCATTCTGGGAGACATGGCCACTCTCATAATGAACTTTGTTCTACCCACCAAATATTGGATAATACGTTAAAGCTTACATATCAGCACCCCAATTCCTTTGCTCATTTTCCTCACCAGTATGGGGAAATCTTCAAAGGTTGAATGTGCTACTTGTTCTTGTGAGGAGGTGAGTGTATGGATATACTAGGATGTAGCGTATTCTCACTGAGGAAATATGCACCTTACTCTGTTCTGATCATTTGCATTTCTTCTTTTGCATTTCCTTGGAACCAGCTTTGGATCTTCTCTACTTCTTCACAGTAGAGATCCTCTATCCAGAAGATATATTTATTCCAGTCTTAACTGCTGTGTTATTATCAACCATTGCAACACCTTAATATAGATTCAATTAAATGGGGGAGGGAATCAATTGGTGCCTTGCTCTCCAGCTGGGGGCACTATGCAATCTGGACGATATTGGCTAATCATTAAGGTATTGATATTCAAAAAGGAATGGGCAACATGCTTCCCTGGTTTTTCCTGCCCCCCATCACACACATCCTGGCATTTCTTATAGGAAACATACTGACGATGTATGTTACTTCTTGGCAGCATCATATTCACTGAAAGCTGCTAACTGCACATTCCTGTTGGGTAACAAGGTGCACACTGCTTCTGTTTCCCAGAAGAATCACTGGGATTTCTACAGTGACACAAATTTTGGCAGTAGTGAGTTTCCAGTTGTGGGGGAAAGGTGTACTGGTAGTCCCCTATGTCCTCCTGGAATTCAATGCAGCCCCCAGCCCACAGGTGCTGTCCATCTTGATAGCAAAATACCCCCTTCAGCGAATGGTTTTGTTCTAAGACCATCCAGGTCCTGTCCACATCAACTACCGTCTGTGAATTTCAGACCCCCATGGAATCCACAGATCGTCATTACACAACTCCAAATGGATACATTTATGCAACAGCCCTTACCGTAGTGTATTTGCCAAGCTGACAGAGTGAAGGGAACGTTTCCTGGTGAGATTTCTTTATTTTCTCTGTGAGATCATCCAACTCTGCTGTCATTTCATAGTTCTCCATAAACTCCTGTTTTAAAGGCTCCTTCTTCTTCTTGTTCCTGTCATTTCTGACAGCTGGAGGCAAGAAAGGAGGCAGTATAAATACGGTTATTTAGACTAAGCTACACTAAATCCAATAGTTCTTGATTACAGCAATAAACATTAACAAAATCAAACATATGGAGGACACTGAAAGGAAATTAGTAATTTTGTTCAATAGCCATTTACAAAATTTCAGCCCATGCGATTAACTGAGTTAGGCTACAAATCATTCTCTTTGCGAGCCCCGAGACTTTCTGTGTGCAAATTTATTGGGAAGTATTCACTTTAACATTAGAATATCTCATACTCATTCCAATCTACTGAAATATCCCTTCCAAATATTTCAACATTGTTGAAATTTAAAAACATTAGCAAGGAGTAAGGAATTAAATGAAATCAGAATAGAAACATAGGAAGATGCCTCACACTAAATCAGATTATTAGTGTATTGTCTATTCTACCACGATTAGCAATGGCTCCCAGCATTTCAGATAGGAGTCTGTACTAGACTGTGTAAATGCTAGAAACGGAATAACGTCAAGTCAATCTTTGACACTGCTCTCAAGAAAAAGATAAAATGAAAATACTTTCATCCTTCAAATGAATTCAACTTGTCACGATGCCAGTTATCCTGAAAAGTAAGGACACTCAGGTGGGAAAGTTGTATTGTGTGCAAATGTATGTGCTTTCAAGTCACCTGTCAACTAATGGAACCTATGAATTTTTTTATAGTTTTATTTATATTACGTTACCCTTACTAATAGTAAAAAAAGTATCATCAAATAATAGTGATTAAATACAGATATATAGTCTAAACAGTAACTGAACAAAAAACAAACAAAAACGTAAGCTTACAGTTGTACATACATATATTGATTTAGAAAACATGAAAGATTGCTAAGAATAGAATATATAGAAGAAATAAAGAGTTGAATTCAAGACAGTTATGATTCCATATATAGTTTAGTAAAATAATTAAGCTGTCCCAAATTAGAAATGAAAGAAGAAGAAAAGAAAGAGGGTATGCATTTCCCCATACAAAAAGGTCACAGGATTTTTCAGAATATTGTATCACATCTGCCTTCCTTAGTTAGAAAAAGGAATGGTGTAGCTATAAAGATTAAGTATGCCAGTAACATAAAGAATTATTCTATTTCTGAAATAATAATGCTTTCAGAAATTAATCTTCTTTTCCCATTCCTTTTTACACCCTAAATCATTATCCACAGTACAAATTTTAATGTACGGCTCATGTTCTCTTCTCTACTTCTCTTAAGGTTATTTGATATTGCTGTAGCTAGTTTTGAATTAAAGAAGGGAGAGATCTTAGTATTGTAACTCTATATAAGTACTTTTAGTTATGGTCTCAATATATGAATATATTTTACACATATACATATATACACATGGGAACAATAATTGTAAGTTGATTAATTTAGTTCTAATCCTTCCCAATTAAGACCATACAATTTGGATATTCAGCTGTAAAATCCAGTGATGGTAGTATTTCCAATTTTGGCTTGAAGATAATGTTTAATCGGTTCCCAATCACAGAACTTATTATTCTCTTTCCCATCCAATGTATAAGTTAATTTATCCATTTTGGCAATATCAATTAATGTACCAATCCATTCTTGTTCAGTGGGAATGCAATCAGCCCACCAATACTTTGCAAAGACTATTCCGGCCGCAGTGACCATACGCCAGAAATCTTCCGATCTTGTTATATTGCTTGTTGTCAATTTTCAAAAGACCTAATAAGAATACTTCTGGGTTTAAATCGATCTTCGTCTGTAAGGTCTTTTGAATTTTAGATCTTATCATATACCAAAATATTTTAGTACAGTTGCATTCCCACCACGTGTGACAGAAAGTACCTACTGCCTTCCCACATTTCCACATTTCCCACATTTCCAACACTGATTGATAGACTCTTTATACATCTTGGCAATTCTGTCTGGTGAGAGGTACCACCTGTACATCATTTTTAGCCAATTCTCCTGAAGATCGTATGACCTTATATATTTTTGGTTATATGACCATAATGTAGGCAAGGAATACTCAGGAGTTGTTTTCCCAGTTACTTCCTCTGAAATATAGTCTACAGCGCCTGATTTTGTTGGTGGTTTCCCACCCAAGTACTAACTAGTGCTGACCCTGCTTAGCTTCTAAAATCAGGCAAGACTTGAATAGGTTAGGGTATTTAGGCCCCTGAAGTTGTATTATAGCACCTAAACTAGCCTGTCCCAAAACTCTGAGCAGATTCTGAGGGGGAAATTCTGTCCTCTAATTCCAGATAGCATCAGCAAAGGCTTCTGCCCTCTCTGTTCCCTTTTCTGGAAAAATGCCAATCTGAGTGATAGGCCAAGAGGTGGAGGAAAACATGACCACCCCATGCTGCTCAATTCATTTCTTTCTCATTGAAATCTCTCTTTCCACAGAGCCTCTTTTTCTCCCCTGCCCCAGCACTCTGAAGGGAACAAAACATGCAAGAAGAAGACAGCAGCTGATCTTAAAGAATGGACAGGCCTATGTGGGAGGAGTCAGTCTTTCAGGTAGCCAGATCCCAAGTTGTTTGGGACTTTAAATATAACGATCAAGACAGTAACTAACCATCTACACTGCATCTGAAAATGAATGGACAGACCAAGTAGCTGATACAATAAACGGTCACATGGTTCTGGAACTTTGCCCCAGTCAAAACTCCAGCTACATCCTGCAGCAGTTTCCATGCAGTTTTCAGGGGCAACCCCATGTACAGTGCATTACAGTAGCGTAACCATAAGGCAGGTGCAGAGCCAGGCTTGATGATAACAAGGAACAAACATAGCTGGTGCATCTGGCAAGAGATCTTCTGGCCGGAACCAACAACTGAGCATCAAACTATAGTGACATATCAAGGACACTTCTAATGCTACAAACCTGTACCTGTACCTGTACAGCTAGTTCCTGTCTGCATAGATCTACCGATTAGATATAAGTTACATCAGTGTTAACCTAATGAGTGTCCACCGATCTAATGAATCCATTCTAATTGAGACTACTGATTGTACTTACACTGTGATCTTTTAAACACAGTGCAACCCCATTCAGAACAGGCGCACAGTCCTTCCAAATTCCTCCAAGTCAACAAGCTCTTGTACTTCATTCCTGACACAGTATTTCTTTTTTCAAGAAAAGCAGAAAGTACTGACTGGAGAGAGACGGCAGAGGGCCATTTTAAATCCCCCATTTACTCTCTTCAGTTAGTATGTGCTTCCTTCCTGCTGCACCCCTACTCTTGTTCTATACATAAAGGGAACCAGTACTGTGAACACCACTATACTTACCATACATCCCTGGCAAAAGAATACTGTCATGTTGTATGCTAAAGAATTTGAAACTTAAAACCACATTTCAGTATGTATGTCTCCATGGTTGTAATTTCCATTTCTATGTAGGATTTTGCCCCCTGGTGACCAATTATCTGTATATTAACACCAAAACTGCAGTCTTTATAGTCCCTTAGAGACAAAGACTGAGTGTGCCGAGGGCTTCTGTAGGCAACATTCAATACTTGAAATGGACTGAAAATGTGATAAGAAAACACATGCATGGCCTGAGGTGCTCTGGGAGGTAAACTATATCAACCAGGTAAGAACTGAAAGGAACAATGCAAAACACACTCTTACCAAAGGAGTACTAAGCTTTAAGCCTACCATCAACACAACAGTGCAAGACCCAGTGGAAATCAGCTTCATTTTGTTTCAGAGACACTGACCCAACATTTGTAAAGCGCCCACAAAAGTGGTATCAATTCAGCAGCTCTGGGTCAATTTCCTGCTGCTTTGCAATAAGGTAACAATGACTTCTTAAACAATTCCACAGAAGCTAAAATTGGAATGTCTGTATCTTTATGCATAGCATCATCAACAAGATACTTTACAGAGAAATAAGACAAGGAGCTAGCCTGAACTGAGGAGATGATTATCTAAAAATGTGATACCCTGGAGGTAGCAGATTGGGGGTGGGGGCTGTAAGGGGCTCTCTTCTTTAATTTTAAGGTTCCTGGAGTGCTCACAATGCTAAATTTGCTACTTTGAAACTGGATTTTAATTTTGCTTCTTTTAAAGGGTAATCAGGACATGGTGGAAAAGATGGAGCATTAGACTGGTGGTGAGAAAGGCAGAAGAGTGGAAGGAAATAAGAATCACATGGTACCTTGGTTATTGTCCTAAACAAAAGGGTATGTAAGCAAGGCCAATTATGGCATAAAAAAGTGTGCTTCAGAAGGTGGCCTGGGATCTAACTCTGTTGCATATGTTTCTGTCATTCTTGGCAATACTATCTGCTGATTGTTTTTGACATCCACTGTAAAATTGGTCAATTAAAAAAGTGACACACCACATTTGAAATCCTGTGTAAAAAAAATTCAGCCAGTCCTCCAATGACTCTAAACAGTCATTAGATAGCCCATGAAAGGAAGCCGGGCTCCTCAAGAACCACTCCTGCAACCTCCAAGCAAAATGTGGAATCAAAGGAAGAAAGTACTCCTGCCTCCAGCCAAGTCAGGGTCTAGGTGCTCAGATACTATCCCCTGGTTCCACCCACCAGTTGCACCAAACAGCTTCCATGTGCTTCCTTCAGCCTCTCCTCCTTGCCTATTTTGTCAAACCCACTCTTGGGGACCTAGTACATAAAATTTTTTTGCTAGTTCTCATGCAAATACTTCTTTACACTCCCTCTCTCTGCACACAGAACCAGCAGTCCTGGATTTCCCTTGTCCAAGTAGCCAACCCCCCCTTAACAAATCTTGCCAAGAAAGCCCCATGATATGTTTGCTTGGTTCACACCATAAGTTCTGAAAAACTTGAAGGCACATAACAAGAAGAAGAACAAGAAGTAGCCAACTACTGTGTGCTACATGGCAGCATTATGAACAACAGGACAAGTATCAGCACTTGACACCTTTGAGAAGCTGCCAGGGCGCTGGCATCCCCACCACTGCTCCTACATTTAAGCGCTTCAGTCTGTAAGCAACCTATTATTTTAATTACTCACAGTGTCCCCAACCTAGGGTCGTTCTGCGAAATTTTTAAATAGTATTCCTTGTGAACGATGCTATGCTGGCATCATTGTGCTTCATACTAAAATGGCAGGCAGTTTGCTGCTATCCACCGCTGCTCTTGCAACTGTCTTGGGACAATCCCGAGTCAATACTGATAAGAAGAACCAATGAACTAGGCAGTTAACTATTCTTATTGCATTGGGCAGGTAAACATTCATAATGCATGGTTTTGGGCTCTGGATGAAGCACAAGAAAGGCTGGAATGTCTTGGTGACTTAAAAGCTGGTGGAACTGAGGGATGTGTCATCCTGAGTCTTGACACTGTGCAAGGGGGCATTTAGTATCTACTTGTCCAATGGGTTTACCCAAACTACAATGGATCCACATGTAGCTGCACAACCTAAAGATTCACTGATTGGCTGGGTGCATATGTTGCACTGAGAGAACGCTTTTGTAGTTGCGACAGGCTCCTAGACTTCTGCCTAAGTATGCTGACAAAGATTGACATTCAACTACTGTTATATAGGATCTTGGCCTACAACTGCAGGCAAAGTTGCAATGCAGCTCCCTGGAAGGAGAGTGATACAGCTGGAAGAATAACATAGAAACACCTTTTCTCCACTTTCATCCACTTTCATCCAATGAGCATCTGGTCACCAGATTAGAAGTGAAGGACTTGTGACCCTCCAAATTTTAATTAGAGTCCAATTCTAATCAGCTGATGATCAAAGATGACGGGAGGTGTAGACTAATAGTATCTGGCAGAGCATGACAGTATCTGAATGACCACAGATCCCTGATTACCACAATGGAAATATCTGTTGCAGATATTGTTTTGCTCCAATGAAAACACCAAAAATGATGTTTTCCACCTGCTGATCTAAACTATGCAGGCCAGAAGCTATACCTACAACAGCAGCACTGATCCAAGGCATGATGGATAATTGCTTACTTTGCTGATGACTGGATGTAACAGTATACTGGCTTAGACTGGTGTTAGCCCTGGCCCAGCAGCTGTATGTTGGATCAGGGCCATAGACTTGCTCTAATTTAATTCTTCTTCCACTGAAAGCTTTTGCAAGGAGGTACCATTTGCATATATTTCTATGAGAGCATTGACACATTTGCTAAACAGAAAGCCTCAACAGCTACTTAACTCAACAAGCTTTGAACAGCTTGCAAGAGACAAACACCTTATTTAGGGCAATCTTATGGACTGCTGCCAAGAACTCCAGCTACTAGATGATTCACATGGGATAGGGATTGTGTATTTGTTCATTTTCTGCTATGGGGTGGCAGCCTTTGCTTCAGCCTTGATTTTATCTTGCCATAAAGCCTACATCCCCTTTCAATCGGCATAAACTAGATTTGCGTCCCACTAGGTTATGAAGACCCTGAATGGAGGATGGTTAATACCGTACCTACAGCCAAAAGCCATACATTTTCAATGCAGTCATGCTATCATTAGAAAAGAAATGTTAGTCTTCTGAGTGAGATATCCTCTTTGATGCTAATAAAGACTAAAACTGGGAGAAAATCACCCCTGAACTCAGTGGGGCATACACATGACTTCACTGTAATCAAGTCAAATCTGATAAACTGATCTAACACAATTTACAGACAACAATGTAGTACAATTTTGTATGATATAAAGAACTTCTAGATTTAGAAAACATTGCACTTATTCAGTGGTATCATTAATTTAATGCAGGAGTCAATGGCAATACTCTTTTATAGACTAGGGAATTAAATAAACATACAAAAAACAGTAAATCCTAAGACAGTGTTCCCTAAGTGACTCTAACTGCCATGCTGTGCAAATACAGAATATGTGATTATGCCGTATATTGTATTTTATCTAAGTTATATCTTCCCAAGCTACTTATCTCAGCACAAATCCCTAGTGCAAGATCATAGGTTTTAATGAAGTCATACCAACTATGAATCTAGCTATTGTATTTAACGTGCCTCAAGTAATGTTGATATAAGAATTTGTTACTTTTATAGCCATTAAATACTTAGGACTCAAGTGCTACAATATTTCATCATTTCCACTGAGTATTCTGAATTGGAAGATGAATGCTACCTATATAGATGCAGGTTATTAAAGCAAAAAATACTGACAAACACACACATTTTCTTCTGATTATTTATCTATCTGCCTGCCTACCTACCACCCACCAACTGTTTTAAGTAACAGGACCAGTTCATTCTTGGTTCTGTATAATTGGTTACAATTATTCATATACAGAGCTCCTTGATTCATTCATTCACTCATTCATTCATTGTCTATATTTTACCTCATCTTTTCATTATAAAAATAAAACTCAAGGTGGCTTACAGCGATTTTAATTTAAAATATATATATTCATTTGTTTTAACAGTGAGAGACAAGACTGATCAAGATCCCAAACCATGCAAAACTCCCTAAAACTATTCCTCCTTATCCTCAACCAATAATTCTTCCAGTTTATCAGCAATATTCAATGACATAATATAGATATTCCCTCCCAAAAGTAAGCAAAGTATCAAGTTCCACTCATAATATAAGAAGAAGGTCACAGGACATAAAATAGCTCGAAAAAAGAGAGGACATTGGAGTAAAGATTTCAGCTTAGGAGGTCAAACACCAAACTTAATTAGGTACCAGAAAGCTGTGAGAGAAGGTGATACATGAAACTGTTAGTAGGGAACAGTATAGCTAATGGCAACAGGGACAAACCTCTTCCTCATCCCAAGAGTTGCACTTCTGTCACAGGAGGGATGCTGAGATGGTCTCTCTTGCAGTGGACCAGATCATCTGAGAGCAAACAGTTTGCTTTAGGTGTCCTGGAGCCAACTCCCACATTATACTTGCATCTCCCTCCTCTTTATAAAGCTCAGAGCTGTTTACTGAAGGATCTCAACAATTTTACATTTGGACGATGCTGCCTTGATTTCAATACTATCACAACACAAGTGGTTTCCAGGAATGTAAAGAACACTCACAAATTTTTATCATCCACGTCCTTTTGATACAACAAGACATATGAATGGGAAAATGGTCATCTTTTCCCCCATGTCAGGACTTTCTTCTGAAAAATTTATTTGAATTAAAACATCTTGTTTTTGTATAAAGCCAAGACTTTTTTGAACAAAAAGACTGTTCATTGTATAATTTTTCCCTCCAAACTATTTTTCCCACATTCTCAAAATACAAAAAATCATCAAAAATGTGCAAAAACTTGCCCAGTGGAGATAAAACTTTTGAAATGATTTGTTGCTGCAAGGGAGAATGAAATGAAATGAGTGATGATTTACATCCTTATGTCAGATCACTCACTGAATCAGGAGGGAGAATATGCAATCCTCCAGTTATTGTTAGATTCTAATCCCCAGGATCCTTCACCATTTCTTACGTTGATTAGGACTGATGGGAGATATGGTTCACACATTCCCCACCCCTACACTCAACACCATGAACTTGCATCATGTGCTAGATGGTTGGCACTGTGAACTACTCACAATTTTAATTATCTGCAATACTATAGAATGATGCAGTATGAGGAACACTCCTCATATTCTGTAATCTTTATATGGGATCAGAATCCCACCCCACAACTATACTTGTGGCTTTAAAATTGTACTCTATCAGTGCATCTGAAGAAACAGATTGCTACCCAAGAAAGCTCATGCTGAAATAAATAAGTTAGCAGTGGCGGAGCTTGGAGCATGCAGAGGGGGGTGGGAGGGGGAGGGGCTATGGTACAAGGGGAGTGGCCACTGTGTGGGGCGTGGCTGCGGGGCCACGGCGTGGGGGTGGGGCCAGGGTGCATGGGGCCGTGGCTATGGGCTGGGATGTTCCAAAAATATTGCCGCTTGGGGTGAACTGCCCTCCCACCACCCACCCTTATGCAACTGTAAGTTAGTCTCAAAGGTGCTGCTAGACTCCTTCTTTCCTTCTCCTCTTCCTATTTTCCTTTTAATAATATAGGGGACACTGGAAGAAATTAAAATGAGAGGGGATTCACAGTTGCCCACTACAAAGGGTGCTGTCCACTGTTACTGGCATATGCACAACAGCAGATAAGCATTTGGGGGGAAGCAGCTGGTATAGGAGGAACCTCTCTTAATGAACACTCTGTCAATGTCCTCCCGAAACCTTGACCTAGTCTACTGTAGCTTTCAGAAGTTAGCTACCTGCCTGTCATTTCCTACACCGTTTCCTCTTTTGCTTTGTGCCGTAGCCACCTTTGTTAGTCTGATACTGAATATGCATTTCTTTTCAAATTCAAGCCTATAGCATGATAAATCCTATGGTTAATCTGAAAGGTAGAATTCATCTGATTTATAATTTACCAGCCATCACCACCATGGGAAAGGAAATTTCCTACCAGAAGTATCTACATATAAAAATAGAATCATTCTCTTTCTCCTTCTTCCCTTATCTGATTATTAACAGAAATGTTTATATTCTCTCACTGTGGCCACACTGGGATCCATTGCGGGACTATCCTTTTTATGACCAGAAAAGATGAGGCTCCCTCTCTCAAGGAGTCCTATGCTGACGGGGCATGCAAGATGGGACAGTATTTCTTCAACCTTTCCCTCAGAATCCTAGAGCTGGAAGGAGTTGCAAGGATGACCTAGTCCAACTCCCTACCATACACAATTACAGCCTTCCTGAAAGATGCTCATCCAACCTCTGTTTAAAGATCTCCAAAGAGGGACTCTTTGACAGCCTATTCCATGGTTGAAACAGCTCTTACAGTAAATGAGTTTTTCCTAATGTTTGGCTGGGATCTCTTTTCTTGTAATTTGAACCCACTGATTCATGTTCTAGTCTCTGAAACAGCAGAAAACAAGCTTGCTCCACCTTCTACTGGGTTCTCCTTCAGATATTTAAAGATGACTGTCATGCCACTTTTAGTCTTTAGTTCTCCAAGCTAAATATAGCCGACCCCTAAATAGTTCCTCATAAGGCTTGGTTTTCAGACCTTTGATTTGTTAAAAGAGGCTGGTCTTTTTTAACCAGTTCATTTCAGAATTTTCTGCACATTCTGATATTGATCAAGCATGTAAGATATTGGCCTAAACTGAAGATAAGATCACTTTGAGTTTTAAAAATCAAATGGAGGACAGTCATTTTAGCACAGAGAAATAAACATTGCAAATCATTTGTAAAAAGTACCACAGATATTACACAGTGTGTAAGAGATCTGCCAAAACTATTGGAATTTAAAAAAAATTATAATATTAAGAAAAAGCAAATGGCCTACATTTACAAGAGGCTAATAAAAACAAACAGATTTTCAGAGCTGAGTCTTCAAAGCACAACTCTGAAATGCAAACTGAATTCTGACTGGATTTTCAGGTTGACACCTATAATTTATATAACTCCAATATATTTAAGGATAAATTTAGAATTACTGGAGAATTTCTACAGTACAGTAGGTACCCCCTGAAATGGAAAATAAAATGAAATAAAATATTCCAGTACTGTATACGTATTCATCATATGGCTATATTCATTGAAGCAAATCACATATCAGAAATTAAAGTATATTTTGATTTATACTCAAAATGCCTCCTTCAGTGATGCTAAAAATAGAATTAAGTCACAGGACTGTTCTACAGATACAAAGGAAAATTAAGGTACTGGCAAGACGAAAATGGATATGCTGGTCAGAGTGTTACTTCACATCAGTTGCTGATCTAATATACTTTTTAAAAAGTAAAGCCAGAAAATGTTTTTGCATTCTGTAGCATTCTGCATTCTGTAGCAAATTTGTTTATGCCTGTTTCCAAAAACTTTGGGAGTATTCTTTTTAATTTAGTAGGCATCCAAAAGCCTACATAGTGTTCAGCTGGACTCACAATAATACATACTACATCTATGCATTATCATTTCTAGACCATGGTAACAACGTAGTGAGCCTGAACTCTGTCTGGCTTCAGTGTACTTATGCATTACATAATTGTTGCATATCACCATAAACTTGATCTATTATAACCTTCAGTACTGTACATTAAATGACATTGAAAATGAGATTATTCTGATTATCAAAGAAGTGAAAAAGGTACTAAACATCTGTAAGCCTCACAATCAATCACTGTATCCATCTGAGTGCAATAAAAATCAATCAGGAGCTAGTGCATTTAAATCTAATTTTTTAAGCATGACATTTTCCACTGGGTTTCATTCTTTAAATGTCACCCTTTTCTACTACAGTGATTGATTCTATCCCCAGGGACCGTGCATGAACATAAGCAGTTTCATCTTCTCTATGGACCACATTTTTACCCCCAAAATAGAAAGATAACAGAGAACAATATATTTGCCTTCCTTAAGTAAAGAGACGGTGGCACTAATTTTGTGAAATTTATGTAGTTAAAACACACCCTGGATATTCTCACAAACAGAAATCTGTGCATCTTTTAGGATTATATTTGCATGTTTTAATCTTTTCAATGCGCAAACCACCTTCAGTCCCAGTCTTGGGGAAAAAGAAGGACATATTCGTATATATCAGACAATTATTCAAAATAAAAGATGCCTATGGTATGGATCACTAGGACCACATGTTTGTGAATAATCACAGAAACTGAAGAGAGATTCATAATATCAATAGGCATGAAGATTTTACTGTGGGTCTCTCCTATTAGGACAAATCAATGTTGCATATCCCAATATCCCCATATTTTCTGTAAATATATTAAATTAAATTCAGAGAATCCCGTTTTGGGGTGAAGGTGGATACAGGATCATCCATGTTAGCCTTGCACTCAATGTTTCTATCCCCAAATACTTTTGCATATTGATCCTGAAAGTCTGAACAGATTAAACTTGGCTGAAAGAATTTAGAAACCTTTACTCAATCAATAATCTAAATAATGTAGATTCCTTATGACATAGGAGTACCTACATATGCTTAGCTGACCACATGGAGGAGAAGCCCCTTTCAGGTCTTCACATCAGATGTGTGAAGATTTGAAGTTTTCTCCTAGGAAGTGTGTCTTCCATGCACATCCTTGTGGTTTTCTTCATATATTCAGTCTGAATCCACAGAGAGGACAATACTTATTTAGATTCTAAGTGTGGTTTAAATCTCCTGATCCTACATTCACTGCCTTGAAAGCCAATACCTATGAAACAATGCTCAACATAAAAACAAAATGAAACAAAACAACTCAACCCTTTCACCAAAGAGGTGAGGGTGCTTTACCTGGTCCTCTCTCACTTATCCTCACAGCAACCTTGTTAGGTGGGTTAGACTGAGGGAAAATGACTGTTCCAATGTCTCCCAATGAGATTCAACAGTTGTGCTAGTGTTTGAAATTAGGCCTCCCAAACCACAGCCTAAGACCATCCTCACTACATGACCACACACGACTGACATGAACATGCCACAATCCCTGCTCAGCCATGGAAACCTACTGGGTGACCCAGGCAAATCACATCCTCTCAGCCTCAGAGGGAGGCAAGGGCAACCCATCTCTGAACAAATTCTACCATGAAAACCCCATGATAGGTTCACCTTAGCATTACCAAAAATCAGAAAATGACAGGAAGGCACACCCAACACCAGCACCACATGTCACCTTCTAAGGAGTGAACTGTCCATAAGCCCAACATGGAACTGAAAATCTAATTTAAAAGGTTTTTTTAAAAAATCAATTTAGGCAACCTCTGGATCAAGCCCAAGAGTAGCTTTATGCAGAGTGTGTAACAGTAGTTTAGGAGTTATCAAAGCATGGATCTTTGTGGCCAGATGGTGCTCCTCTTTTTGAGGCTAAGCATCAAAATAATTGTTCCAAGCACCTCTTCAGTGCCATGGAATCTAATTCTTTCTGTAGTTCTCCAGAGAACTCTAAGCAATGAGAGAGATTGGTTGCTGGTTAGAGCAACCTTGGTATAGAAATTGCTGTGGAGATGACAGGGAAAATGCCTACTTTGGTGCCATCATTGTAACCTCATAGCTAGCCAATGGAACTCCTCTGAGTGGTATGAAGCTTATTGTCATCTGCCTGGAGAAACAGTATGTCAGTACTCTTGGAGGCCTCACTGTGTTAGCCAATTATTTTGAGGAGAAATGCTGGTCTCTAGTGATCCTGATACAAGTTCAATGTAAGTCCAGTTGAGTTGTCCAATGTACCACCTTATCCAATTTTGTGCTCTCAGCTTCAGTTGATGCAGCATGTGGACAAGATGATTTCAGCAATGTGGCCAACCATATTTCCTCTTGACTCTTGGCTATCATAGCTTACTAAAGCTAGCTATGAAGGGGGGTAGGTTAGGACTGGCTGGGTGAAGCCAGGAGATAGTTAATCCATTTTGATAGGAAGGGGTAATGCCAACTGACTTTAAAGAGATGATTCTACCTGTCTTTTGGATACAAATTTCCAAGCCTCCTATCAATCTGGGTTCCAACCTGATTTTAGAATGGAGTATAAGATCAGCCTTGGATGTCCAAATGGATGGCAAATCATTAGAGGTGTGCAATTCTGCTCCTTCTCAGTCTCCCAGTGGCTTTTAATACCATTAGGTATGGTATTCTCCAAAAGGTTGGAGCAGAAAAAACTGTCTTACAGTGGTTCTCTTCTTACCCGCAAGATCAGTTTCAGAAAATGGCACTGGAGGACCACGCATTGATGGCACAATCAAACACTGGAGAAGGTCATCAGAAGTTGGGAGTCATCAGTTTGCAGATAACACTTGGCTCTACTTCTCTGTTGTATCTCAATAAGGTGGGACTGTGTACCATCTGAAGTGGTGTGTGGAGGCAATGGTACAACAGAAGGAGGCTATTCAGTTCAGACTGAATACTGGAAAGATGAAATTCCTGTGGGTGGGTGCGTAGTCAGTGAAATTTGATCACTTACTTGTCCTGCATGGGAGTGGACTATGACAGTGTGGAGGTGTTCTTGGATTCACTTCTGTCCTTAGAGGCCCAAGTAGAAAAGAAAGTCTACTACCAACTTCATCTGGTAAGGCAGCTACAACCATTTCTGTAAAGGAACAGCCTAGTCACAGAGAACCATGCTTTGGTAAGACTGGACTACTGTAACACATTCTACCTGGGGTTACACTTGGGCTTTCTTTGGAGCTGGTAAACACTGAAAAATGTGGCAGCCAGGCTGATTAGTGGGACCTCCTACTGTTCACACACAATTCCTGTGCTAAAAGATCTTCCAGGGTTGTCAATCAGATGCTGAGCCACGTTCACAATGTTAGTTTCAGTTTCTAAGGCCCTATATATCTCAGGACCAGTTTATAAATGACAACAGTCCTTATGTTGTATACATATGAACTCTGCTTATTGTACTATGGCCTAGTGAAGTTCTTTGGCTATGATCCCAAGCAGGGTCTTCTTATAGCTGTGGCTTTAACCAAGCTGAACAGCCTGCCTGTTGAAATATGGTATGCTCCCATTTTTGGAGAGTATTTCAGCTACTAGCTGAAGACCAGTCTCTTAATTCAGCCATTTTCCTGCTCATTTTCTTAAGTGCTACCTATAAAAGTTTAAGCCTCTGTGCGTGTGTGCGCGTGTGCACATGCGTGCAAAGGCAGGCCATTCTTTGCCCACTTCTGTTGTAAGGGATGGCTGGCTCATGGTCTTGGGAGATCCTATGAACAGAATCTCTGATGCTTCAAAAGTTAGAAGGTAGGACAGGACCCAAGCATGAAACTCATAGAAGAATGAGAGAAAAATAGCATGAAAATAAACCTGTGAGTCTCATTAAGGTAACTTCAACAGTTTCTCAAAAAATATGGCTGTCACCACAGCCAAATAGTTAGGAAGATCTAGAGAATAAATTGTACAGCAGTGCAGGGTGTCAAAGCAAGGATAGAAGGGTAATGGCTAGGTCAATAATGCAGTTAGCACCTGCCAACTAGAGACTGCAGTATGTTTTTATCCATGGGATTCTTCTAATTAGGTCTTGTTTACATGACTACAAGATGTTTCAGAAACTGTTAATCTTCTGCTTTTGTCTGTAACAGGGGGGAATTTCCAGGATATTTCTATCATATGTGACTTCTTTAGGCCACTGTATGCTTGTATTAAATCAGGGCAGGGAAAGATCAGCACACACAATGTATGTAGTCCCTAAAGCTACTTTTGAGCACTCTCTCAAAGAAATTTGTGAATCTTGTGCTCTCACCTATGCAATTCTCCTATGCTTTTGTCAGCTCCTGCGCCATTCAGGCTCCAGTTTCCTCCCTCTTTACAAAATGGTTGTGGTGAAATTTTGGGAAACAAACCTTTTTTTAGAAAAAAGTCAGGGGTAGAGGTTGCATCAAATGAAGGATAATGTTACTTGCTCCTTCTCCTTTTTTTGTCAGGAATAAAATTATGATGGTATAATAAGAGGGAAAAGTTAATTTCAGCTTTACTCTCCTTCAACTTGCTTTGTGATGTTTTTCCTGGTATGAGCACTCAGGACTACACGGCTATAACTCTGGAGTATAATCTGAAGACACAGTAGAACAGACTGGATCATGATTCTCTTCTATTATGATAAATGCTCCTGATGTATAGAAACTCCCCAGTCATATGCACGAAGCTTTTTCTGACTCACAGGTGAAGATAAAGAAGTATTTGCAGACCTAGAATTCTGTATATGTTTTGGAGGTGTTGCTGGCTTGTGGCTGAATTTCTTAATATAGCATAATTTTTAATTGCTGTGTCCATACACATTTTTATAAGACATAAAAGGCATAGCTATTCCTGCCTCATTTACAAAAATAGCATCTGTTTCTTCTGTTTCTCTTGGTGCTTTTAAAAAAAAACAGGAAGGTTTTTTAATATCCCTATTGCAAGATTAGGGGGGAAAACCAAGTATTAACTTTCAGAAAAGGCCACTAAAAGGTCATTAGTAAGATGTCTCATCTCATTCCAACTATTCCAAATGCCCTTTGGAGCTAACTTCTTGAAGCAAGTGCCCTTTGGAGCTTACAGTTCTGAGATTTGAAATAGCAATTCCCTTAGACAGCTGATTACAGAAATAAATATCCTAAATTCGACTCTTCTGTCATATATCACTAAAAGGTTGATCATCCAAGAATACACGAATATTGCCTTAATGTCCCTTGAAAGTCAGGAGAGTGCCTCATAATTTGGAGAAATGAAGGTCTTCAGAGGTCAGCAGATGTGTTTATTGGATTTTTTAAAAGAAAAAAAAATATGGTGACTGAGTGAACTGCCCCAGAGCCCAAGAATTACCATCATTTGATAGCAATTAACTTCATTTTACGTGCTCAACTTTGTGCAGATAGAAGTGATTATAGCAGTTCATGACATTTGGCATGGGTTGTTGTCACTTCTTTTCCTTTCAAAAAGTCCAAACTATCACCAGACAACAAATGTTCAAATTAGAACACATCAGCCTTATTTCAAGTAAGTTCATGGAAACAGTCAAATTATAGAAAGTTGGGCAACTAACGTCATCCTTTGAACTTCCATGGAGATTGCTTCTGTGAACATTAACAATAATTTCACCAAGCCAAATGCTGCTTTTAAAGTTGGCTTGTTTAAACTAATGATAGTTCAATTAAGCACAGCAAAACCAAAATTTCCAAACCACACCTCCCAGCTGCACATGTTGTTAAACCCCTCTGCTTCTACTCGTGCAAGAGTGGGAAAAGAAATATAAGAGTGTGCAGGACCAAGGCTCAAAAAAGTTCTGGGTGGCTTCTGTATGGCTTGGTAGAATGTAGTTTAGAGCAGGGATGGGAATCACAGAGCCCTCTAGATGTTGCTGGGCTCCAAACCTCAGCATCCCTCAAAATAACTATGCTGAGTATAGCCACTGGAATTCACAACTCTATAACAACTGGAAGGTTGCATGATTCCCACCCTCTGGTTTAGAATGATATGTGAACACAGCTATTTTGTCAGCAACAGGAGGCCTATTGCATCCAAAAATCTATTCATTATCTCCAGCAGCCCTATATGCCCTTGGAAGCTGATGGAGTAAACATGTACCATGAGATGGTCTATTCTATGGGCTGACAGTGGCTTCTAGAATTTTGTTTTTTAATGTCTTTCCTCCAGGTACTTGCAAATATAAGGGAATCCAATGGTTTGCAAGATAAAAGATGCTATTTTAAAAAATAAAATCTGAAAATGCTGATATTCTGTCATAAATACCCCTCCCCTGAAACTGAAATGATGGCATCTGCTAAATGCCTGTTTCTTAAAGCAAAGCTACAGAATGCAATGGTGTCTCTAGAATTATGCCTGCAAGATAGTGCTGCACATCTGGGTAAGATGGCCAAACTGTGGGAGGATAGGAGGTCATGCCTGAAGCTGACAGAACAAACTAAACTGCCAACTGAAAGTCAGGTCCTATTCTATAGGTACTATTCAACCTCCTTAGCATCTCTCCACTAGCTCAGAATGGCTCAGGCCCTTTCCACATCTTACCTTTTTCCGGCACTGGGGTTCAGGAATCGCGTGAGCAGCCTCCGGCGGGAGGTTCTCGCGTCCGGGATCCTTCGGCTCCGCACGAGCTGCCTGCTCGCACGAGAGCCCTGCCTCTTCCTTCCGCAGGATGTGCGACCGGCACAGCTCCGGAGGCTCCGCACGCGGGGCTCGGGAGCAATGCGTGATCGCACACCATTTTCGGCACCTGCCAGCCCCTGGAGCATTGCGCAATAGTGAGTGCGTTGTGCAGATCGCTCCTCACGATCGCGCAATGCTCCAGGCGCCCTTTCGCATGGAAAATGTCGTGCGTAAAGGGCCTCAGTCAGGAGCAAGAAGAAACAATGGCCACTTTGGCTATGGGATTCTGGGAGCAGTACTCTAAAAAGTTAGTTTACCTGGCTTTGGTAGGCACAGAATTGTCAGGGCAAAAATGTATCAACAGGCCAGACTTTCTATAGCAGAAACATTTGGATGTGCAGCAGCCCATACAATGCTCAAAACTATATTGTTTCTGGTATCCATCCATTTCAGCCCACATATAATCCCTGGGATTCTATTTATAATAGGAATACTCATGCATAAGAACTGCCTGTCACCTGTTGACCAGCATTTTCCCCAGTCAGTCCTCTCTGTCAAAAAAAAAATTCAGGAAAAATCTGCACAACAAATCAAACCTCTTACCTCAAAACGTATATTTTAAACAAAATGGAAAACTGATCAGTACAATAGGTGGTAACATACTTCTTACAAACGTGCAATGTTTTGCCCAACTCCCATTATTATCAGCAATCTAAATGGTTTCTGGAGCTCTAACATAGCTTTGCACACGGCTTACTGTCAACAAAGATTATTTCAAACTTTATAAATAGTCCATTTTACTTCAACAACATAAATATGTATGTATTTTCTGCTGTACATAATCCAGCTGTTCCATACACACATAACATTTGGTCCTTTTTCTGAATGAGAATTTTGTAAAATGGAAACTAATTTAAATTGCTCTAATAGAAAGATAAAGTTATTTCCTACCTAGCATCTCTTGTACCACATGGAAACTACAATTTATTGTGTTATACTGACATTTTATATTATCTTTCTTCCAATTCTCTATATACCCATTCATTGGAAACTATTAATGGAAACAGTTGTCTACAGAAACTCATACTGCAAATGAAAACTGTCTTTATCTGATACCCAAAATACAAAGGTTCCAGGTAGCTGCAGGTAGCTGCCTCTCGCCACCAGCTGCTCAGTGAGTCAAAGTTTCCTATTTAACAGACCGTGGGACCTATAGAGCCTCCCTTTATCTCAAAGGACATTTATCTCAAATGTCCAGAGCCAAAAAATATTTTCAGATAATGTGGAATAATTTGTTCTAGATGCCTGATAGATCTCCTTAGCTGCCCCCAAATGTGTAACTGGCATAGTTTCTTTGTCCTAAAAAAACTACCATAGTCATTTCAACTTTTCCAAATTCTGAAAACCAACCAAACAACTAACCAAAACAAAACAACAAAATGGCATGGCACAATTTTTATTCCCAATAAATTAAATAATGGTGGATTGAAAAGCACACCAATGACAAAATGCAATAGATTTCAGGGGCAATTTTTTCTTACATAACAGATGGCTGAAACCTGATGAAACTGTTGTATACTCTGAAGTACCAGTGTTGTAAATGCCTACCTTCTAGCTCTAGGTCTGTGCGAATTCTACAATAAAATGTGACTCTTGGGTAGTAAAATGTTCCATCTACAAGGATGAAGCTTGTAGTCATACTTGTAGTCATAAAAACCAATCCACTTTAGTTATCAAACAAGTGGCAAAAGACAGGGAAAAACCTTGTTTCTAGAAAACACTGTAATCTTCAAATATGAGCATGTTTTTACCGTTGATTTCAAATCAAAGTGAATCATAGGGATCCTGGATAACTTTGATGGTAAGAATCACTGCACAGTTGGGAGCTTGTTTCGATAAGGCAAAGAGGCAGCAGTTCATCAGAGAGTTAACTCAATAAAATGATGCTTTCTACTTGGATTAACTGACCCAGTTCCCCCCCCCGCATCTGTCTCTTGCATGAAAAACAAAAGATGAAAACTTGAATATTACAATATGGAACTAAAGGCAAGAACGAAAGAACTAGATGTTCTGGCTCAGTGAAGGCAGGCCACTGTCTAATTTCAACAAGTGCTGTCTCATTAGAGGATGATGGTTAGCCCAAGAGAAGGCTTGAGTTAGCTGATATTCACATCACAAACTGTATATTGTATGAGATCATTTGGCATAGCTGAGGATTTTGACTTGCATAAAACAAGACTCTAGGGCTGATTCTGATCACTAAGGGAAAAAATCCACTGTGCTATCTTGAAATTCAGAAGCAGAGCTTGGATAGTCACTTTTTTGGAATGCAACTCCTAAAAGCCCACAGTCAGAATGGCCACTGGCCAACTCTTTGTGAAATATATTTATTGGGGAATGCTTGACCTGTGTCCATTTAAACACAGCTAAGGGATCAGAAACAGTCCATTTCCTGCAGCTTTTCAGAATGCTCTAGCAGACTCTTCCTTCTTTAAATGTGCAGAATTATAAAATGCACTAATTGCTGACATTCACTCAACATTAATAGCAATGGATGGGTTGCTGTGTCTTCATAATGAATCATTCCATCCTGTTGTGTTTGCTGTGTATATGCTTCAGAAAGGGGAAAAGACACTAATTTTGCAAAGAAACAAGAGTTTTGCAAAAAGGGTACCTTGCACAAATTGCAGAAACTATGATGAAAACTAAAACTTTTCACTTCCACGTTGGAGGCATGATTTCTTGAGAGGATCAGAGAATCTCTGAGATGCTGTCTTGCCATGTTAAGATGGGCAATCTTCATCTCAGATTCAAATTTTGACAAGTGTGAGATTTCTTCACATTTCTAGTTTAAATCCCAACTTACCCATGAGAACTACTGATCTTAGACCAGCCCTCAGGTATAGGCTGTTGGGAAGATGAAATGGGAGGAGAAAACCTCATGCAACGTCCTGATCTCTTTGGAGAAACAGTGGGATTAACATGGAGAAATGTAACAGAAGTGCCTTAGTGGTTTCCATGTTTCAGTCTTTACTCATCCATTTGAGGTATCTTTTTGCTGTCTGTCTGATTTTTGGGATTACCTGACAGCCTCAGTTTTTCTTGATGTTCATAACCTGTAAGTGGAAATTGTAATTACTGGGGAAGGAAAATATATCAGCTAACTCCCTTCATTCCAACACCAGAGCTGGGGAAGAGACTACATTGCGTTGAAAGCTCAGTATAGCCAATACAGTCAATACTGACAGTGGGCCAGCTCTTGCATGAATACTGGAATCCTATGAAACACACATACTGGCCAACATACTGAGTGTATTTCCAAGATGTAATTTTCATACATGCCTAGCAATTCTAACTCTTGTGTGTACCAACATAATAATACTTTACTCCTTCCTCAGTAAAAACTATTCCTGTCTGTTAAGAATTTATTATCTGAAAATACATGTTGTTTGTATAGCAAATAAATACAGACTGGACTCTGAAAGGACAGTATCTATTTAAGTAAATGATTCTAATATTTTTATCACATTGTTTTTCTTTATCACACATTTAGGCTACAATTCTATGCACCACTCAAGCCAGCTATGAAATTGCTTGAATCATGATGGCTATGGTCTTGACTACAGAGACACTATTTTTTCAGATTCTGCTTTTCATGTGCAAAATGGAGATTGCAGGAACCTATCTTGCAAGGTAACAAAAACAAGGAGCAACAATAACAAAGCACAAATGCTGTGGAATTCTGGGAGCTGCAGTCTAAAAAAGTAACTTTTTCAAGTTCTATCAGGAAAGTCTGGTCCTTTGGAAATGTTCAAATTTGCAGAATATACACTGTTCTTTTACTAGAAGCATTGGCCCAATACCCAGAATCTGATACAAAACAGTATGTGGGGGGAGAGTCTCAGTTCTTTACTACATCCCATGAGCCAAATAGCCAAACATTGTACATAGAAAAATGTATCTGAGTTCTTCCAGCTTAACACAAAAGTGTCAACAGAGCTGCACAAAGAAATTGTGATAGAAAGGCAAACAACTAATACAATTGCATAGGGACGGAAGGAGTAATGGGGGTGTTTCGCCCTTAGTGGCAATTTTTGTGGGGTGTCCCGGCTTGTAGCCGCACGCCTGTGTGCCGTGGCCACGTCCCTTGCACCACAGCCTTGCCCCCACGCACCGCGGCCATTCCCCCATGTACCATGGCCACACTGTCCTCCTGCTCCCCCCGACACTCTCCAAGCTCCGCCAGTGAATTAATATGATTTTATGGATAGGAAATGTGGAGGCAAGAGATAAGTTGTTAGCACAAAACAGCCATGGCAAAGTTTTTTTTTTCCTTCCTTCCTTTCTTCTTTTCAACTTTCCATTGTACTTGCTACTGTAAGGATTTTGCCAATTTAGTGGCAGTCATCTAGAATTCTCCTGGTAGATGTAGCCCATGAGTTCTCACCACTACAAACCTGAATTCTGGCCATCTGTTTTAATCTGGGGGAATGAAAGCTCATTACAATTTTTTGGCAAGCCATAGGTCCCCACTAATACAATTGATGAAAAGGACTGAAGGGGAAGAGCAAGATTCATGCCCTGACATATGACCTGATAAGGAACAAGGTTCCTAGCAAAATCTAGAAGGCTCCAAATGACTTTGCTCATGTGCAAAACAACCCATATGTACAACTCACAGCATCACCAAGAAGAAAAACAGATGTAGCTTTTTGTTCGGTTTTTTTTCATGTTATCAACACATTTTCAATCTTACGTCTGAATTTATCAAGAACTAGGATTCTACGCCTGTACAAGAAAGATAATTTCTGCATTCAATTACTCTGTATTAGTTAGATGAGGACATTCAGATTAAGAACTAAGGCAACTGAATATTTGCACAATTTATCTGAACAAAGGCCATCAACCACTTCCCTATTTTATCCTGTCTTAAATCTATTTTCTGAGTACTCACAGTAAATTAAAAACCAACCTTAAAAAGTAAAACCAAATATGTCAGCTAATTTTGAAAGAAATTATTAGTCCACTTTTGGTTTTGCAAGGCATCTTTTTTTTGGTCACATATTGTTTGTTCATAATCATGATGAGCCTTCTGCAAATGCCATAATGAGTCTTCCAACCATGTACAACCAGTTCAAAGACTAATCCCAATTTACCTTCTGCTGACACATGTATACAATTCTCTCTCTCTTCCCCCACCCTCTCTTCTTTCCAAAAAATTCCTTTCTACTTTCCCATCATGATGCTATCACATCGTTGTAGGTCCCGCTTTACGGAAGACAATTTTCTGTTTTAAGATGTCTTTCATTTGAACAACTGCTTTCCCATTCTGAAAGGGGAAAGATATTAAAAGGCTAGCAGGGCATGAATTTTAACAGCTTTATCATCTTCCTGCTAGTTCCAACCTTACCAAACCCATCAAAATATATGACCAAACTCACTGAAGGAAGAGACCGTTAAAACACAGGATGGGAAAGATGAAGAGAGATGAAGAAATGGGGGAGAGTTTGCAAGAAAACTTTTTACATAGGCCATTTTACATAGGCCAGTTTAGGGATGGGCATTTAGAATTCTCAGCCAGAGAGCTATTTGGCCTCAGTAAACTACAAACCCCAGAATTCCACAGGATGTTGAAAGTAGAATAATAGCACTATAACAGTGCAGTGCAGAAATGACCTTAATTTTTCAAGAGCCTACCATTGTGCAACTACTCCACCAAAGAAGGAAAAGGGGATTCTCTGCAGCTCAGCTCAACATTATATGGTAACTGTATATCACGCAATAACATAAACCAGAACCTAGTCCAGAATATAATCAAATGTTGGAAAAATTACTGAACAGAACCAATGCCCGATCCCTCAAAAGACTCCCGACTTCCAAAAGACTTGCTTCCATGCTGGCCTATGGTAGTACCTGGTTGTCAGATCTAAAAACCCTGGCTTTCTGAAGGGGCCCAAAGAATACTATAGAAGATTGTATATTATACAATGCACTTGGCCCTCCACATTCGCTAGGGTTAGGGACACAGGACCTTCACAAAAGTGAAAAATTCACAAATAACAAAATTTGTGTGTCTGTGGGAAGGGGGCTGAGGCACAGGTGTGGGAAGTGGGCATCCAGGGTCTAAACCAGGCGAGGGAAAAGAGATGGTTGGCATGGTAGTCCTGTACTTCCTCTCTCTTGCCCATCTCCTTCCTTGGGTGTGTGTGGGGCATGGGTACAGGGTTTGTGGTGCTGAGAATTTGGGAAGAGCCATCCTTAGCTGGCCAGGCAGAGACTGGTGGAGGAAGGGGAGGCCAAAGGTGGGTTTTTAAAGGTATCTAGCCTGATTGGAGCCAACAAGATGGAAGGTTCCCCCAAAAAGAAGCACCTGAGGTGGGAGGGCAAGGGTTGGAGAAACTCAATCAAATCTGTGAATGTCAAACCCGCAAATGTGGAGGTCTGACTATAATATAAAATAGAAACCAGTACAGGATATAATCAACACAGGAGGAAAAATTAAAGAATAGAGTCACAATATACTCTCATACTATCCCCAAAAGTTTCCAAGAACTTTCCTACCACACAGGCACGTGTTAGGGGGCCACCTTGCTTATCAGGCCTAAAAGGCACAGCATTCTGTAAGCTCCATGGCTGTTTCAGGACTTGGGCTCTTGTTAAGCAAACAAACTAGCCCCCCACCTCTTTTTTTCTTCTTTTCCTTTCTTCCTTTTTTATTGTTCCCAAACCTCGCTGTTCATCCACTTCACAAAGCCAGCTTGTCTGCTCCAGAAAATCCTCTCCCCACATCTTCCCAAAGAAATCACACATATCAGACTACTTAACAAGAGAGTCATATGATACATTTCCTCCAGTTCTAATATTTCATCTTCTGAAGCAGTAGGCCTTCCCGTTTTCCAGAATGTGATAGAGGGAAGGGCATCTTCCTTCATAAATTCTAAGCAATTCTAAGAACCTAATTCACCAAACCATATTTTTAAATTCATAATTACAGTTATCCCTCCACATTTGCAGGTTTTACTTTTGCAGATTTGATTATTCACAGATTATGTGCTGTCATCTCTGCTGTCTCTCTATGCCATTTTTAATAGGGACTGCAAGCTTCACGAGACTGAGAGACTGCAAATTAGGCTTGTAAGTCCTTATTAAAAATAGTGTGGGGCAGCAGTGGAGGTGGCAGTAAGCCCCACCAGCCACCCAATTCTGCCTGATGCCTCAAAGGAATCCATGGTGGGTTGAATATGATTATCATCCTTTTTTGTGTGTGTTAAATATGGTTTGGGAGATACTAGAGTTATTTATGGTTTTTCTACTTTCATGGGAGTCCATTGCCCCTAACCCTAGCGAACGTGGAGGGATGATTGTAATTGGGGAATCTAAAAAGTTAGGTGAAATCTCTGGAAAAGAATATTAACTTTAAAAGTCTAATAACTTAACCTAATAACTTTACCAGTTAATCAATGAATTCTGTCCAAGTTCTTCACTCTCCTGTGCTAGATGTGGATTCTGGGTATAGCAGTCCAAACAACTGAGCTTGCCAACCTTTGAGTAAGAGCTGTTTTGTAACAAGTTTTGTTCAGTTCACATTTATAAGCCAACATGATTTGTTATATCCAGTGTAGCAAGCCAAGTAACTTTGTTTGTTAATAATAGCTGCCAAAAAGCTAAAGGATTTAAAAACAAACAACAACAACTCTGTTGCAGTAAACTGTGCACATAATGAATTATTTTGATTGGTATGATTTGCTTTTTTAAAAATGGCTTTGGTGTTTTTTTTTTATAAAAAAACCTGAATTTTTCTTACTCCCTTCCCTCCCAAAAGAACAGAATTGTACCAAAACGGAACCTAAAACAGATTATCACATCCATTTATATTTCAGACTAACTGATCCAAGAATGAGGAAATTCTAGCACCTGGCTTTTGTAAACATTTCATATATTCTATTAATACATGTTTGTTACTGGTATCTATTCTGATCCTTTGGGATAGGTTGAGCTTGAAGACCAAATAATAAAGATGTTAAAAAGAGCTCTCTCTCTATTTCTCTGTGTATGTGTGTGTAAAAAGAGACCAAATTCCAAAATGAAGATAAAAGCAAACATGCTGAAAGCCCCAAATACCACAGAAACATATTTAGATCACAAATACATTATTTGGTTCCTAAAGCCTTTGCCTTCCCTTAGGAAGGTTCACACTAAATCCTTCAGTAAACTTGAAGCAGATTGGTCTACTCATGGAAGCAGTTGGAAGAGTAGGGCATAGTTCTGAAAAGCAGCTAATTTTCCCAGGGGAACAAACGTTTGGATTATCTTTGAATTTCAGTGCCATTCCAGAAAACCTCAAATTTTTGAAAGAAGTCTGCAATGCATACAGAAGCTCCAACTAATTTCCCAAGGAGTTCTTATGTCTAAGGTTTTAGTTGCTTGGAGGGATGGGGGAGAGAAAGATGGGAAGGAAGGAGAGAAGACGAAAAGTAGGTCAGTGTGTTTCTCTTGCATGTCTTCCTTACTCCATTAAAAGTGACTGTCAGATGACTAGCCAAGCCTGTAATCCACAGTAAAAGCATGTTTGCATTCAGTTGCACTTTTTGCCAGGGGACACGTGGAATTCCATTTAGCTTCAGCTCCCAAAATTAGGCATATGCCTTAAAATGCAAAGAATATCTTCATAGATATTTAAGCAAAGCCATTTGTGTGGCTGTAATAAACAACCCGTTACAGATATGGGGCACTGAGATAGAATCCCAGAGACAATTTAATGCTTACTACCCCTAGGCACTGCCTGTAGGAGTTTCAGGTACAACTTTTAAAAATCAGTCTCAGAATATTTTTATGTGTCAGTATCAGTACAATCCCATGCACATCTACTCAAGCAAGCACCAATGAATACAGGTAAATCACTCTTCCATAGAACTACAGTTTAAACAATCCAAAATAAAACAATTTTTTAAAAAAAAATTATTTGGTGACTATACATGCAACTCTTTGCAACAAATAAAAAAGGACTGAGAGGTCTGAAATAATTAAGGGCAAAAATAGCAATCAGTATCTACTAATGGATTTCCATGACATTCTCTGTCTCTTCCAACAGCTCATAGAGCAGGGGTATACAACTGGCTGAGAGCCAGCATGGAGCATTGAACTAGGACCTGGAGACCATGGGTTGAATCCCTGTTTGGCCACGGAAACCCACTTGGTGACCTTGGGGATGTCATACACTCAGCCCTAGAAAATGCCTTAGGCTCGTCATAAGTTAAAAACAACTTGAAATCACAAAATAACAACAACACAACTGGCTCTTCCATGTTTTTGGACTGCAACTCCCATATTTCCTCTATATCTGCTATGCTGGAATTATTGGGAAATGCAGTCCAAAGACATGTGGAAGACCACAGTTACCCAACCAGTACCAGAGAGACGAGGTTCTTTCAGTGATGGTGCCCTGGTGTGCAATTATTTCCCTAGAAAGTGGATGGTGGATGAACTTTTTCTTTTCCCAAGCATTTTAGACATTAAATCTTTCAGTGCCGATTAAATTTTATGTACTAGTATGACCACTTATTGATGGTTTTATCTTGGATTTTATCCTGTCACGGGTTTTTTTTTTACTTCATTTTAAAAAAAACCAAAACACATTTTTACAATTTAAATGTTGTTTTTTTTTAAATTGGAAAGCAACCCAGCTAACACCGGTTATTGGAAAATATACTGATGTGCATCTTCAAGTTGTTTCTGATTTATGGAGACCCCGAGGCAAACTTATCACGGGGGAGCAAACTTATCTGCGAGAGTTTGTCTTTGCCCTCCACTGAGACTGAGAGAATGTGACTTACACAAGATCATCCAGTGAGTTTTCACGGTCAAGCAGGGATTTGAACACTGGGCTCTACAGTCATAGTCCAACACTCGAACCACGACACCATACTGGCTAAGCATGGTAAATAAATATGTAAATATAAACAAACAATTGCATGTGCATGCATACTCAGTGTGTCAGTCCACCAATGGGAAGAGAAAGGGTTGTAGATATTGTATTATTACTTATGTGCCTTCAAGTTGATCAAACATACGGTGACCTAATCATAGGATTCAGAGATTTGCCACTGCTTTCCTTTAAGGTTGAGAGACTATGACTTTTCCAAGGTCACCCAGTGGGCCTCCATTGCTGAGCAGAGGTTCAATTTTTATTGAATCCTAGTCCATACTCAAACCACTAGACCATACTGGCTCTCTGTTGTGCCTGTCTGGTTCTATTCCTCTGTTCAGTTGCTATACACAGACTGACCAGGGAGTAGGTGGGAAGGAAAGAGGTGATAACAACTGAAAAGGCCTACAATGATCTTTCTGGGAACAGGCACTGTGTTTGTGATGAACTGGACAAACTGTCTTGGTTGTGTAACTGAAATTGGGATTACAGTTATGCAAGACTCAAAAAGCCAATTATATTGATATCTCAAGTGCTGCCTTTCCACTGTTCACACTCTGCTTAGTTGCTGTTTCTCTTTAATTTCCATATCCATTTCCACAAAAGATCTGGAACACTTTCAATGAAAACTGTACTGGTGAGATCTAAAAGAAAACAGATAAAATGACTGAAGACGCATCAGTTGGATGTTATTTTTAGAGCTAAGACATCAGGTTAGCATCCTGGCATGCGGCCAAGAGGAACTGCAATGTTGCAGAAAGCCTCTTCACTAAGCTAGTTTTCCAAGACCACAGCTGTGGATAATTCCCTCTGCAAAAACATATAATATATAGTTATTGAATCAGCATGGCCTATGTCTTAAAAATAAATTCTAAGGTTATTTTCCACTATCTCATGAACCTATGAATTCTCAATATGCAAAACATGGTGTTCTTTAAATTCTAGCTCACTTCTATCTTATGAGCATATAGGTATATATGTGTCTTCAAGTTGCCTGTTGATTTATGGTTTCCTCAGGAACTTCACTGAGTTTTCTTAGGCAAAGAATATTCATAGGTGGTTTTGCCAGTTCCTTCCTCTAAAATGTAATCTACAGCACCTGGTATTCATTGGTGGTCTCCCATCCAACTACTAACCAGGGTTGTTCTCGCTTAGCTTCCAGAATCAGATGGGATAGGATGCCTTGTGGAGTATTTAGGTCCCCTTCTCATTATTCAAATATGGCATAGCTCCTCCCCAATACCTGAAATAATCAAATAAGTGGGATATATGCTCTCATGAGCATATATCCCACTCATTTCATTAGTACAAGTATTTTTAGAGACCTATACCTCATTGGAATAAGGCTACACCTTTTGTATCACCTGAACAATAGTTTGGCTTTAACAAAATGAATTTAAAAAGCACATTTGGAAGTGGGGAGTGGGTCCTGCATCTAGTTTAGCAATTCAGTATCAACCAACACTTGAGGATGAGTTTCCTGAAAAATGGCGGGGGGAGAGCTCATTTAACCCAAATACAGAACACATTTTTTCTATTGCCCTTTTAGGCCACAATATCAGTAGTCCTTAACCTTACATTCCCAGATGTTGCTTGAATTCCAAGTCCCAGAACATCTGGAGATCCACAAGCAGGGAAACATTGGTACAGACTAATGTTACCCTGTTTCTGGGGGTCCCGGAGGGACACCTAAATGCACTCTCAATTAACTAAGTTTGGGGAAATTAGCTAAGAGCACAAGTTAGTACTGCAAGAGGCAGGGCAATGCAGCGGAATCTTTTACCCAATGTCTACGGGGTCAGGCCAAGTCAAGGAGCACACCAAGTTTAGGAATGATTGAGATTTTTATTAAATACAGACAAACAGTGTATGCAACACACTCACACAAGTAACTATAGAAAATAAAGGTTGGAGTGGTATAGAGGGATTTTTGAGAGCGATTGTTGAATTGGGTGATACGACACCTGTCCTGAAGCCCAGAGAGGTCACTGTGAAGGTCCGAAGTTGTGCAGTCTCAGCTACTGGAACTGAGGGGAAGGCTTGCCAAGCAAAGCGGCAGCAAGGCGGGATGGAACTCAGGAGCGATTCAAGGAAGGTCGTGGAATCGAGGGTTTTTATAGGGAGAAATGTAACCACAGGCTATTCCATACTTGGGGAAAACAATGAGTTTCGGGCACGAGGCAAAGTTTTGGAAAGGTTGAAATTTAGCATGATTGAGTTAGGTCCGAATTGACAGAGGTAGACAGTATGCAAATGCGCGACGCTTGACTGTTGATTATTCAGCTTGCCAAGTTGCCTGCTCAGGGCAGGGAGTTCTTTGTAAGCAGCATACATACATAATGAGGGTGTTTGCAGAGAGGTCTCCTAAAGCAGTGATCTGACTATTTCTGGCCTGCCTGTATTGTGTGGGGATATTGCAGCGTTTAGTGACCGAGCCTAGTTCTGTGCTTGTCTGGGGGCCTCACAAACACGTGGAGAGGGGTGGTGAAAGAGAGCCAAATTATTGATATCAAAATGATATCTAACAGCCCCAAATCCAGGCTAGCAAATGCAGTAACACTAAGCTTCTTTTCCTAAAGACAGCTCAAAGGTTAAACATTCCTACCAGAGTTACATGAAATAACAATGCAGGAGGTTCTCCAGGAAAATGGGCACAATGGTCTAATCAGTGAGGAGGCTTAGAAAAAGAGGCCTCTTAATGACAGTCACTATAAAACTGAAACTTCCTTTTCTTTTCTGAATGGGCAGTGATGTCCCCTTTTATCCATTTGCAAGTAGAATCTGCTGTCATTACTTTAATTGACTCAGCAACGTAAGGACTGTGTTTAGCGTTATTCAACAAAGTCTATTTTGGAGGCATCTAGGGGGCTTATTACTTAATATTTCATCTGTCTCTCCCACAACAGAGTTGTGCTCAATAAACACCTTACCTCTATACTATCATACCCTTTATCAATGCAGCAAATATGGTCTGAAAAAACCATGGAAATTATCATTTCAGTTTCTAAGCCAATTTAAAGGAGAAAAGAATGAAAATCATACAGTTATATTAAGATAACTTTTCTCTAATCAACATATGGGAACAATGCATTTTCCTTATCTTCTCCATATTTTCATTTGATTAAAACAGAGCATGCTCTTGGTAGTTATTTTTGTCATTTACCAGTTTCTTATGGGACTGCAAAATACAAGGGAGACCATTTTGGCTTCTGCAATCAGCTAGGATACCAAAGATGCCCCCCCCTCCATTTCCAGGAGGAACATTATAGCAACTGAAAGACCAACCCACATGCTTCCAACACCCAGTGAAGGAGCAAATGCTCTTATACTTCTTTTTCCCAGTGGTGCTAAATCCAATGTGAATTCATCCTTTAGTGATGATATTGGAAAATCCCTTCCAACCAACAAGTTAGAATGATTGTAAATCATAAGATTGGGAACATCTGCCATTACATTCTGCATTGCAATATTTATAGACAATCCATGAGAAAATTCACTGAACCATTGCATGAATGATCTGGCCCATTCAACCGACTCTGTTAAGATAATTTATATTCTTGTCTAGTTGAAAGGAACCTAAAGCTCATGGAGTAAGTTCAATGAAACCAAGGACAAAATTTACTGCAACAAATGCCCTAAAGCATCAAAATGTGCATATAATAAACTGTAGGTAATGTACTGAAATGCAACTTTGAAAGTGTAGATTGCCTACATGAATCTTATTGGTTTGCTTTTTTCTGTGTACAGTTTTAGTTAATACTTCATTTTACTTGCTTGCAATGATGCTGAAGACCTGTACTAATCTAATAGGCTAAAACAATGCAACAGCTCTGGAGAAGTCTGTGTATTCTGTGTGTTTTCTAAAGACCACAACAGAGAAGGAAGGGTTTAAATTCTCTCCTTGATTCCTCTTACTCTCATTGTGATCAACACACAGATGCTCTAATATTATACATATTTTAAAAGGATCTATTTTGGAGATGATTTAGGTATTGAAGCTATGACAAATAATCTTCCTAAATATTACATCTTGAATTAAACATGCAACTAACCAAAAATAAAAGAGAAGTCTCCTTCTGAGGCCAGCAAGGAAAGGATTTATGTATGCAAAGCAAACTTGGCGAAACACCACATGGGATGCTAAACATTCTGACGAAATGGATGTTGCAGCAGAGAAGTGGTGAAAGGCTCATCACCACAGACATTATACCTCAGAGAATAAGAGCTAGTGTAACTTCCAGCTGAGGACATGTAATCAATCTTCCTGTGAGCTTATTAGCTGTATGTCTCTCATGTTGCTCTGTCCAGACAAGGAAAACATGCACATAAGCATGCGTGCGTGCACACACACACACATTGTATGAAATTGTTTCAGCTGAACAGCTATACCTCCACGCTATTTCTGCTTTTTTCTCTTTGGCATGAAAAACTGACAGTAGTGGTAAAAATAAAGCAACTCTCCTGCCCTGGACATACCATTAAACTGGAAAGAGCTGTTCCAGAACTAAACTAACCATGATCTATAGTAGGAACTGACCTTTTTCTGGGGCAATGGAACTATACCCCAGAGCTTGGAAAAGTTACCTTTTTTGGACTTCAGTTTGCAGATTCTGTGAGTAATAATCGAAATAAGTAATTTATCTGTCCTCTGCTATTCCTAGGTATAATACTCTAGCATTGTTGTTGCTGCATGCCTTTGAGTTGATTCTGACTTATGGCAACCCTAAGGTGATCCAATTATGAGGTTTCTGCGGCTGAGAGTGTGTGACACAGTGAAGATTACTCAGTGGGTTTCCACAGCCAAGCTGGGAATCGAACTCTGATCTCCAGGGTTGTAGCCCAGTGCTCAAACCACTATACCACATTGGCTCTAGGTATAGGGAGTCTAAATATCCTAAAGGCACCAGATCCCATCTGATCTTGGAAGCTAAGTAGGGTTGATTTTGGTTCTTGGATGGGAGACCACCAATGAATACCAGGTGTTGTAGACTATATTTCATAGGAAGGAACTGGCAAAATCACCTGTGAGCATTCCTTGCCTAAGAAAACTATGAAATTCATGGGGTCACCATCAGTTAACAGGTGACTTGAAGGTGCGAATGCACGTGCAGACACACACAAACACACTAGTATCATCCCTTGCAAGAGCATTCTTTTGTTTGCTGGTAGGATTAGTGCCAAAGTGGTAATCTACACAACAGGAAATATCGTGTCCTTGATTCTATTGTATTGGAAGGGATTTGCTATTTATTTGCCTACTTACTTACTTATGTGTATTTTCTTTTTGGTGCCTTGCTAACTACGATGTCTCCTTAATCTCCTTTTTCCAATCAAATTTTTTTTCCTGACTATATTTATGCCTTTGCTATGTCACATTGTAGAAAATGTTAGTCTAATATTCAACTGAAAAATGAGGTAGGTTTCGTTAAGGTTCCTTAACGGAGTCCAATTCACCACCCTTAAGTATGCCCATGCAAAAGCTCTGTGCTGAGAGATGCCCCACAGGATAGAAATTTTGACTCTTGAATTCTGTGAATGTCTGCTGCCATGATGTTCACTGTAATGCAACATTTCTGCAATTTGCAATTGTATGACCATCCTGCCATAGTCAGTGACTGGTTTATCTGAACATAAGACACAAAATGCACCCTGTTCAATGATATTAAAGGTCTGTCTATCCAGCGTTTTGTTCCCACAGTTGTCAACCACAAACAGGACTTAAGATGCACATAGAGGTATACAGAGAGGCCTCCTGCGTCTTAACTAGCAGTACACTAATATACATATTCTTCATGAATCTGTGTAATCTTTCTTTAAAGTTATGTCAAGTGGTGGCCAGCACCACATCATGTAGTAGCAAATGCTATCATTTTGAAGTACCTTTTCTGAACCTCCAACCCTTTGCTTCAGCGGATGATCGTGGATTCTAGTTCAATAAGAGAGGGAGAAAAACTTTGTGGAATGCATCGTTTTATGCCCCTCTATCATGCTCCCTCTTACTCACCTTTTCTCCAAGTTAAAGAGCTTCCAAGAGCCCTTTCTTTAAAGAGAAGTTGCTCTACCACAGGGTGGGCAGAGCACAGCCTTTAAGCCACACGTACTCCTAAAGTAGGCTGTGCACTCCACCTCCCAAACTGCTAGAGGCTTCCAGAAGAAACGGTTTTGTGTTAGAGGAAAGCACAGACTTCCAACCCCTCTGAAAGGTATTTTGTTTGTTTGTTTTTGGCAGACCGTCATACCTTCTGGTTTTTTATTTTATTTCACTTGCATTGTCTGGTAGCCCATGGACCATTGCAAATTGCTCATCCTGCTCTACCCCTTTTCTGCATCTCTTCTGTCTGCAGTTCCATTTATGTGGCACACCAGCAAAAGAACCACCTTGTAGGAAATAGCATCAGGATCTGTTTCATTCTTCCAAGTGCTTCTCTGCCTGCCTCAAGCTGCACAGAGGACAAATCTCTGAGAATTTGTTATTTTCTTCAGTTATTCAATTACTTGCGTAGAATACTCTTCTAAAGCAAAACAAGTTGCAAATGAATGCATGGGCTATTAATCTGCTGTACATGGCACAGGAGGAAAAGCTCATTAGCTGAGCTGATGCAATTACTGCTATTACATAACTGTCTCTCCTGAACATGGATTTAATTTTGTTATTAATAATTTACTCTAAGATGCTACTTTAAAGCCTTAAAGCTGGCAAATGAAAGGCAGAGAAAAACTGGGAGGGGAGGTTAGAGAAGGGAGATCAGGGAGAGATCTCTTCCATCTCCTTAAGGCAGTGAAGCAAAACTGTCTGTCTCCTGAGAAGCATTAAGCACTTCCCTCATGAGAAAAGGCATTTAATCACAGAAAAACAATGCACAGACACATTTCAAATTGATCGAAATCATTCCATCATTAATCAATCACTAAACCACATGCAATACTGATTCCCCAAACTGGCATCTTTCAGATAATACTGCATTACTACGTGCCAACGGCCATGCTGGCTGGGGATGATGAACACACACAAAACACCTGGACAAACAATTGGGAAAGGCGGGCATAGGTCGTTACTCTTTATTCCATGTTGTAAGACTGAGGGCTGTTGCACTAATGGTCAATTTCTCTTACATTGGACAATGGGAAGATCAATATATTTTGAGTGCTGTTTGGATTCTAATTAAGTCCCCCTTCAGGCACAGATTACATATACCAAAATTGATTCAGAGCTTTTGCACAGGTAAATATATGAAAGCTTCTGTACCACTGAATGCATCCATGTCCATGTCAGTATGCAAACACAGGGATAGCAAGTGAGACATATGGTATCAGGACAAGGCTATTTGGTATGATCTAGCTCTAGGATGTAATTTTTGCTTTCAAAATTCTTACTTTCAAAATCAGCAGTGAATAATTTTTAGCAATTTTTTTGCCACGGAGATGAAATCTCAGTTTTCAAAGAGTACTCAAAATTCATGACTTATTCTGCACATAGTTTTCATTTTTTTTTTTTTTTTTGAAACAAAACAGCAGAACGATGTTGTAGCTAGGGACTTATTCTGTGTGAAATTCACACTTTTTTCTGTAGAAAACAGCATTTTCTTCACACACACAAAAGTTTGCACAGAAATATCTTCTGTACAGAAAATGCTGTTTCCTGCACAGAAAATGTTGTTTCTTGCGCAAAATATGTGATCTTAGTGAAAATTGTTATAATTTTTTTGTGAAAAGCAGAACTGATAGATATTCAAAGGCTGTATTCCATCTCATGTTCCTGAACTGCAAATATTCTTGGCAGTCTGGGATTCTCTTTATCAGAGTTTCCTGACACTGATCAAACACATTTTTGATCATTTTTAAAAAATATTTTCAGGTATTCTTTCAATCTCTATCCCACTCCCATTCTTGCAATGAATTTTAAATGTACCTTTTGTACCTTTTGTACCTTTGCCAAGATAAGCCTAACCAGTTGGATTTCTGGATGTCATGCTACTGTAAGGAAAAAAAAGCCTTGACAAAAGGGGGAAACTGGCAAAGCTATCTACAACACACAAGCATGTTCCCTGTGCAAGCATGTGAAGTGGCTAGCTGGATCAGGGCCAATCTGTCTTTTCCTAGTACAATACATTCCCTATCTCAGTTCGGATTTGAGGACACTAATCAAAAGAAAAAACACAAATCTGTATGTGCCATCAGTCTCGGTTCATTACCTCTACAGAGAGAGAGAAGAGAGAGAGAGAGAGAGAATCACAGTAAAAAGGGTCATAAAATCCCTGGATATGTTCAAAGAGAATAATTATTCTGCTACAAATCTCCGAATTAATTGCATTTCCCCATTTACCTAGTTGAAAGTAAATCACCAGATAGTAAAATAAATGGATTCTGCTGCTCTTCGTAACCATATTATGCTTATTGGTGCCTTTAAAATCCTATCAACCATGGGGACTGAGGACTGACTTTGCACACATAGCTGCTTCTTACTGAAATTGCCTATTGAAAGGGCAGCCTTTGGCCTCGGGGATGTATGCACCTTGTTTTGCTTTTTCATAAGACATCCACATAACCAAACAGTAATGTATACATAGAGAATTTCACACAGTCCTAGTTGGCATTCATTCTTCCTTGTGCCCTCAGGAGCAGGCATTTGAGATGCTATTTCAATTGTCCACCATGATTAACTTCCCATTAGGGGCTGGTTAAACAGCGCAGACTTGTTTCCCTACATAGCCTTGGGAATGTACATTTTTGTCCTTTGTTTGTGACAGTCATGCTGTAAGAGGCAATCAAGCAGTTCAGGATGACAATAGTAAGGACTGAAGTGAAATGGGCAAAGGCTGACACATACAAACACGCACACCTTAAAAGCCTCCAACAAACAGGCTTTTGTCTAAGCACCTGCCTAAAGAAACATTTTAGTTTGAAACATCAGATTAGAAAGGAGCTTACCATGTAAGCCTTTCAACTTCTGAAAGACGACAGCTTTCAGAAAGAACATACTGGGCCACTTTGGACACAGGCCTAACCTAACACTGGGTTTGGTATGCTTTATGCCAGTGCTTCTTAACCTTTTCTTTACCAGGGACCCACTGCAAATATATATTTTTTTGCTTGGGACCCCCAAGATTTAACTCAATATTTAAAAATTTAATTTTATATTTAAATATTCAAATATTCATATAAATATTAAATACTTTATTTATTTTAAAGTCTTCTAGAGACTAGGATTCAAATCTCTGCTCAGACCCTGGGTCTATTTGGGCAAGTCACATTCTCTCAGCCCCAGGAGAAGGCAAAGGCAACTCCCTCTGCTAAACAAATTTTGAAAAAAAAAACCTCCTCCTGTGATGGGTTCATTTTGGGGTTGCTGTATGTCAGAAATGACTTGAAGACACACAACAACAAAAAGTGCTGGTTCTTTTTAGCCATCATGTCTCTCCCCTTTGAAAACTGACTTATGGCAACCCTAAGGCAAACCTATCGTCAGGGTTTTCTTGGCAAAATTTGTTGCCTTTGCTTTTCTCTGAGGCTGAGAGAATGTGACTTGCCTGAGGTAACTTAGTGAGTTTCCATGGCTGAGTGGGGATTCAGGCCCTGGTCTCCAGAGTCATGTTTGGGCGTGCATACCTGCCTGCCATTGTGTCCCTTTTGTCAGGGATGTGGCACTGGGGGTAGTATGTGTGCATGTGCCCAAACTGCTCCCTCTTTTGCAAACAAGGGAGCAGTTTCAGCACCTGCTACCCCTTCACACTGCCATGTCTCTGTTGTTTATGCTGCTGCTGCTGTTGTTGTCTAGCAGCAGGGCTTCACAGACCCTGAGAGGGCTCCTTAGACCCCCATGGTTCCCTGAACCCCCACTTAGGAACTACTGCTCTAAAGTATATTGCATCATTCTTTTAAAAAAAAAAGGTAACAAGAACTCTTATTACAGGTTAAGAAATATTATAATGGATATCTCTTGTGTGTTTCTGATAAATGAGGATCTTCGTTAGACTGCAAGATATGGATTTTGTTTGAGTATAGCTTTCTATAAATATGAAACAGTTTAACGATCAACAAAACAGAGTCAAAGTTTGACAGTGCACACACCTGCCACCATATTTCTTTCATCAGGGATGTGCAGCGTGTGTGTGTGTGTGTGTGTGTGCGCGCCAAAACTGCTGTCTTGTTCACAAATGAGGGAGGAGTTTTGGCACTCATAGCCTCCCACTGCTGCATCCCTGTTGCTGCCACTGCTGGTGGTATCCAGCAGCAGGGCTTCATGGAGCTTTTGTGAGGGCTCTGGGGACCCCAGGACAAGCACCACTGCTTTAAGCCACTGAAATCAATGGATTTAAGCATATCAAACTCTTTGTTGGATTTAGGCCGTAAGGTTAAAATCAATTTTCAGTATTATGATGCACAAGCAACAGCAAGCCTTCAGTTCACACATTCCCTTCCCTTTCATACTCTTCTGTAACTGCAAGAAGATTACTGGAAGCATCCTGATGTGGCCAGAAAAGAAGAAGTAATGTTTTGCCAAAACAGAGATAACAAAAGAAGACAGAGAAATGAAAAAAAAAAAAAAAAAGTTTATACTGACATATATGTGTAGATGCAAATGTAGAAACAACGACTGACATTTAAATAGAAATACAATGATTATGATTACAGCAGAGAAAAGAGAAATTCTGCTCTCCCTTCATATGATTTAGTAATCTTCCAAGCAGACAGGGCATTTTAGTCTCCAGAGTTACTCTTTATTACAGAGTTCACAAAGAATTAGACCCACAAGGCAATTATTTATAATGTTACCTGAAAACTGATGTCCCTGAGTTTCAGCCACGTAGCATTACAGATTTGTTTTTCATGGACAAAAGCACAAGTATTGACTTGATACATGTTTTTGAAATAAGAAAGAATGACAGATATTCAAAAGCAATGTTCCATCTCATTTGAACGTGTGTTTTCTAGGTGTCTTGAGTAACATGGAACATCCTTGATGCTTCACCCACAGACACTCTTGTTGACATTGGGCATTTTGATAGCTTTCAATACACTGGAATTCTCACTGAGTACAGAAAATACACCAGATTAAGGCACGCACTATATGTTTTTATTTGCTTAGATGAGGGTTAAATAAGACTAAGTGTCCCACAGGTAGAAAAACGTCCTCTATAACAGCCATCTGAGGGCAAAAAAATATGTACAGTCATAGGATTCTTAGGAGTCTTCTGACAGGCAATTCCTGCATGTGTGTCCACTGCTGCTGTGTTGAGTGCCATTCATAATGGGGAAAGGTCCTCTTGCCATATTCAGTGGCTGGTTCATTTGAACATAAGAACAGGTCCACTAGTTCAAATCAAAGTCCTGTCTAATCCAATATTCCTTTCCTGCTGTGGCCAACCAGACACCTATAGTAAGAGGAGGAGCCGGTCATAAAAGTGACAGCACCTTTCTGCTCATGCTTCCTACCAAATGATATCTGGAAGCATGCACTGGAAGTAATAAGTGCCCATCATGACCAGGAACTACAAGGAACTATACAGAACCTTCATGAATTGGTCTAATCCCATGAAAATACAAACAGCATGTCTCACACTTCAGTTTACAAGTGAAGTATGATATATTATTTATTGTACAAGTGCAAATATATTATTTACTGACTGATCTGATAGATATCCCACCTTTCTCCCTTCATGGGGCCCTTCTCTGATAGTATCTCCAAATGGTTTAGTACCAATTCACACATTACACATTAATTATCTCATCCTTCACACTGAATTCAGTATAAGTAAATACTATCTGAATGAAATTAAAAGTATGGACTGTGGGGGGAAAAAACCTTTTTAAAGTTTACATTTTCTTTACATTTTCTACAGAGTTTTGTAAATTTCTATGTCCTGCATCAAAAAAGTTATTCACAAATTGTTATGTTAACAGCAATTAACAGCAGTACCTTGTGTTCAAGAATAAAAAAATTATTTCTTAAAACAACCTTGTGCACAACACTTCACTTATCCATTGCAACGCAAGTGTTGATGGTCCTTAATGAGCCAAAGCTTTGAAAATGAACCCATGGCACCCATGGACTATCACAGCACTCCCAGATATCTCCCTAGGTGCCTGCTGAAGCCTTCTGAATGTGGGTATGTGCCTTCAGGCTGCCAGTCAACTTATGGTGACCCTATGAATTCCACAGGCAAGGAATTCTCAGAGGTGGTTTTTCCATTTCCTTTCTCTGAAACAGAGCCTACAGCACATGGAAGTCTCCCATCTAAATCCTGACTAGGGCTGACCCTGCTTAGCTTCCAAGCTCAGATAAGATATAGTGCCTTTGATTCTCCTTAATTTTTAAAAATTTTTAAAATTAAAATTAGACTTTTCAAAAATGGGTGGCTGGAAAGAGTAGTGCAGGCCTCCCTCCCTTTTCTTGATTGGTCCAGAAACATTCTTCAGAATACCAAGGAGGAGTCCAAGGAAGCTGGAGGTAAGTGCTCTGCTTTCCAGCATTTACTTGCCAGCTAACTGAAACGATTCTTTCTTTCTTTCTTCCTTTTTTTAGAATAGAGATCCTGGTAAAACCATAGGGCTTCTGGAAAAGTGGGGATTGTGTGTAACATTTGGTAGAGTTTGAGGTGTTACTTATTTAAAAATATTTTTTCTATTACTCATAGTTGTTGTTTTTGTGTGCCTTCAGGCTGTTTCCGACTTATGCCAACCTTCAGGCAAAGCTATCACAGGGCTTTCCAGGGCTGAGAGTTTGTGCTGCACCCAAGGTCAACCAGTGAATTTCCATGGCCAACTGGGGAATTAAACCCTAGTCTCCAGGGTCACAGAATCATAGTGCTGGAAGAGACCCCAAGGGCCATCCTGTCCAACCCCCTGCTAGGCAGGAACACATATCAAAGCACTCCCAACAGATGGCCAGCCAGCCTCCACTTAAAAACCTCCAAAGAAGGAGACTCTACCACACTCCGAGGGAACATATTCCACTGCTGGACAGCTCTGACCATCAGGAAGTTCTTCCTGAGATTCAGGTGAAATCTCCTTTCCTGCAGCTTGAACCCACTGCTCCTTGTCCTAGTCTCTGGAGCAGCAGAAAACAAGACCGCTCCCTCCTCAACATGACATCCCCTCAAATATTACATGGCTATCATGTCCCTTCTTAATCTTCTCTTCTGCAGACTAAACATACCCAGCTCCCTAAGCTGTTCCTCATAGGGCATGGCTTCCAGACTCTTCACCATTTTGATCACCCTTCTCTGGACACATTCCAGCTTGTCGATATTCTTCTTGAATTGAGGTGCCCAGAACTGGACACAGTATTCCAAATGAGGCCTAACCAGTGCAGAACAGAGTGGTACTATTACTTCCCTTGATCTAGACATCGTATTCCTATTGATTCAACCCAGAATCGTGTTGGTTTTCTTGGCTGCTGCATCACACTGCTGACTCACGTTCAGCTTGTGATCTACCAAGACTCCTAGATTCCTTTCACATGTACCACATCCAGCCACATGTCCCCCATCCTGTACATAGTCCAATGCTCAAGCCACTACATCACACTTATTACATTGCTTAAAAAGTAACCCATTCCAGTTACACTGTCATGAAGGTGTCAAAAATTGTCCTGCTGCATTATTTGCTGCAATGCTCAATACTCTTACATTACTTTGTGTTATCTTTTTGAGAGAAAACTCCTCAGAATTGATCAGAGAATACTATAATACTTAAAAACTTCCTGTCAAAATGCTTTATAAATTTCCCCTAAGTATAATTGAAAATAACTAGGCACTGTTACTTATCATGCTCATAAAGGAACATTGCTCTTACCTGCTATACACCTTTAAAAATATAACTTTGTTACATATTGTTACATACTTGTTATTAAAGAAACCAAGGAAACTAAAAACAAACAAAAGAAATTGACAATATATTTGTAATTCATTACTTCCAAGCTCTGGCATTTTGCCTGCTTTTTGGGTGGAGGTGGAGTGTTTTGGTCATGTATCCTTTTCTGGGGGAGGATACTTTGAGCATTATCAGTTTCCTTGTGTGGAATTAGTATTTTATCATGCTTTGTGGAAAGGAGACAACTACTGATTTAGTTTTTTGGGCTCAGATACAACTGCTACCTTGTAATCAAGTTTGTTGAGTCAGTTGCTTATGTTTGACACTCAGCAAGGCTTCTTTCCTGTTTTTGTCCTATAAGATGGATACTGTGGTAGGTGAGGCCAGAAATGTGTGATTTATTATTTGGGACTCAAACACAATCTTTGCCTTGTACTCACATCTTTTGGGAAATCACTACTCTGACTAGGCAGTGCCTTATGACAGCCAGTTTCTCAGGCTGTCCATAATGTGTCTTGTGCATGTGCATTCAAGTCACCTGTCAATTTATAGAATCATAGAATCATGGTAACCTCCATGAATTTCTCAGGGTTTTCTAAGGCAAGAGATGCTCAGAAGTGGCTTTGCCAGTTCCTTTCTCTTAAGTACAGCCTACAGCACCTGGTGTTTGTTGGTGGTCTCCCATCCAAGTACTATCCAGGGCTGCTTAGCTTGCAAGATCAGATGGGATCTGATGCCTTTAGGGTATTTATACCCCCTACACTCTAATACTGAGAGCAAGTGTAGTGTACTGGTTTGACTGCTGAACTATGACCCTGGAGACCATGATTCAATTCCCCACTGAGCCATAATAAAAACATAAGGGCTTTTTATGTTGTAGAATCATACTCTTGGGAGTATACTGACCCTGCTTAGCTTCCAAGATCAGATGGGATCTGGTGCCTTTCGGGTATTTAGGCCCATAATAGCTTCTCAGATTTCCAAATGTGCCTACATGCCCAAAGGTGTCAAGGACTAACTGGTCTACGTAGACTAAACAGATGCAAAGAACAGGCTATGTATCTTTACTTGGCAGTAAGTCCTGCTGCGTTCTGTGGGGCTTAGTTCAAGGTGTTCATTCCTAAGATCACAGTCTAAGTACTGAAAATAAAGTCAACACAGCCTTGTCCTTTGTAACTATAGCCAGATGTTCTGTTGCCTTAACTTAACCAGAAAATATTGATACTTTTATTAGTCTACTTCCTTGCCAACTCTTGAATCTGAATTATTGTCAACTATATTTTATATGGGCTCTAAGTCCATATAAAATCCACCAGATTCTGCTTTGTCAAGATTTTAGCAAGCAATTTAGACAGGCAAGAGCCACAGCCCTGCTCTAACTATAACATTGTTTCCTAGTGCAGGTGCAAGAAAGATCTCATTACAGTCAGGGCATCTTGCTTTGCAGACTCCTTATGCTTCTAAGCTTGTAAACAGAAGACAGAGTTTAGGATCTATTTTGCTTTCACATCTACGTTTGCAGCACTCTGAAGAATTCAAGGTAACTGAAGAAATACAGATGTTTAGATTAGCTCCATGGTGTACATTACAGTTTGGTTAGGAACCTCGCTTCTCATGAGAAACACAGAAAAATGCTGCCAATACAGTATTCATTCAAGAGCAAAATGAAGACAGACAGTGTCATGTGTCTTGTCTAGGAAAAGAACAGAAAGCAAGTTTTGAGTTAGGAAGGATATCAAAAGTGCATGTGCACGTATGCACATGTCTACATCTTCAAGTTGTCTATGGACTTATGGTGACCCCATAAATTTCATATGGTTTTCTTACACAAGGAATACTCACTGGTGATTTTGCCAGTTCCTTCCTCTGAAATATAACCTGCAGCATCTAGTATTTGTTCATGATCTCCCATCAAAGTACTAAACAGAGTTGCCCTGCTTAGCTTCCAAGATCAGATGGGATCTGGTGCCAGGCAACTCTCTAGGTTGCGTCCCATAGCTTGGAAAATTACTTTGGGAAATAATTCATTACTATTACTTGATGTCTTACTTGTTAGTATGTTTTTACTTTCTTTTTCTTTTTGTTGAAAAAGTCTTACGCTGGATAAATCAATGGCATAAAACTGTCAAAATACTTCAAAATACCTTTATAAAGTAACTTTTAAAAGTAACTAGAACACATTACTCATTACACCAATAGTATAGTATAATTCATCTTCATCATATTATTGCTGAAATATAACTATGTTCAACCTCTTACCAAGAAAAGTGACTTGTTATATATAACTGCATGACCAGTAATATATTACTTACAAGCTCTGCTGAATTTTATGCAGCATATGGTGATTCAAGGAGTTCTACGTGCCCTTCCTTGCTGTACAAATTATCAGTTTTTTCAGTGCTGCTAATGGCAATGGGGAAACAGCAGTCTTGATCAGGATACCCGTGTGTGTGCGTGCGTTCACACGTGCATCTGTGCATGAATGTGTGTTTTTAAGCCTTTTTCCCAGTTATCCTGATACAGGTAAGTTACTGGGGGCAGGCTTTGAACTTGCCATTCCCCAGAAGTCTTTTATCAGAATTGCTAGGGAAGAGGGAAGAGACTCAAACGCACTGGTGATCCCAATGCATTAAATTCAGCACTGATACAGTCTGTGTATGTGCATACACAGATTTCTCATTCATACATTTGTATAGTTAGTTATTCACCCCAGATGTTCAACATGTGTACATGATACATAGATTTCTCATCTCTAGGCTTGTAGAGTATAAATCCTACAGGAAATGCTTTAGCTGGAGATCCTCCACTGAGCAAGGAGTTGGACTAAGTGGCCCCCGAGGCCCCTTCCAACTCTACAATTCTATAATTCAACAATCTCTGTACCCATATACATAGAATGTATATGTACTGAATGTAACATGCAAACATCCTTATTGTGTTCACATATGTACATGTCTGTGAATCTGTGGATGCGCATGTGCTTGGGTCATGTGTTCCCTTGCCTGTCCCTATCCCTCTTCTCTCTGGCCCCCAATCCAGTGGCATGTGGCCTTTCCGATGTCATCCTACACCAAATTCAGATGTCATCCTGAAAAAATAGGGTGGGGCCAACATGGCATTGGAGGGAGAAGCTTCATTTCAAGACTTCTAGTTTGTTTAATTTACTGCTTGCCTTTATTGTTTTATTGCCTTCTTGTTTGTTGGTTTTACCACTGTTTTATGGTTTTAATCATTTCATGGTCTTTCAAATGGCAATGTAAAATAGCATACTTAACAACTGATTACAAAGTTGTTCTTCTCTTATGAGGCCTGGATTCTCCAACATTCAGTTGAAATACTTCAGCTTCTGAATGGAAGAGTAAAGGACCCTGGTCTTCAGAAAGGTCCCAGAATCTCAACTTTTATCTTTGCTTGGTAAAGAAGAAAGAAGACAGATATTCACACTGGAGACAAAAGACGTTTGCGGCCTGTACTCCTGGCTGCTTGTGCTTTGCTCCGCAGCTGTTTGTTTTTGTTCTCTGACAAATGGCTATACTACCAGGCCAAGCTAAAAGGCCCTTCCTTGTGCAACTATTGAAAGAAGACGACAGGTATTGTCTTTGTAAACTGGAGTGATTGACTGGGCTCTGTCTATTAATGAAGATTTCCAGAATCGAAAGAGAAAAGATTCCCATTCAGGTTTCCAGCCAGATGTGCCATCCTTCAGGTTAATATAAATTATAAGGGGTGAGCAAGCTAATTCACTTTCATTCTTTAATTCAAGAGATGTTCAAGGGAACGTTAAGAGTGTCTTGGAAAAAGGAATATGGAAATTTTGTTTTTTTTTTCCTAGTGGCTTGTGTCAGAGGGAATCCTGTATGAAAAAAGTAGGGCAGGGCTAAGCAACCTTTTCAAAGTTGCATTATTAGGTCATACACACACTTAGGTGAGATGAGGCAGCAGATAGGCTAAGGGCATATTCACTATGGTTTCGAGCTTGTTATTAATTTTAGAGGAAGTTGCACTATTTTCAATCTTGCTTGTTTTACTTTTTGTGGGGTACATTTCCCCACACTTTGGGATTCAGCCAATCAAGCTGACTGACACTTCCATTTGCTTGGTTGTTTTCATTTCTATTCCTATTGCACAGGAGCCATGAATTTACTATTAGAATGCTCCCACTTGCGGTATGCATTGTGTGCATGTTTATACGGGTTATTGCAACTGTCATGTAGGACTGAATTTCCGAAAGAAAACAGGAAAGGAAACATCACTATAATTTTCTCAGTTTTATTCTGCAGCACTATTAAAGTGGCCTTCATGACAAAGGCTTCATGCCTCACCTCATCTCAACTATGGTCTTGCCATTTCTCCTACATCTTTATAGGAATTTATTTTTAAATCTGACTATGCACATGTCTACTTTCTCACCAATCTTCCCTCACAGGCTCTCTCTTTAGAAAGCTGTTTGTTCTGATTTTGCCCATAGCATTGTTTTGCTGTTGTTGTGTGCCTTAGATAAACCCTAAGGTGAACCTATCATGGGGTTCTCTTCACAAGATTTGCTCAGAGAGAACTTGCCTTTACCTTCCTCTGAGGCTGAGAGAGTATGACTTGCCCAAGGTCACCCAGTGAGTTTTCATGGCTGAGCAAGGAAGGATTCACACCCTGGTTTCCACTTTTTAGTTCAACACTGCACTGGCCCTCTGGCATTCTTTTACTGTTTCAGAAGTGGCTTTTTAAAAAGCTTTTTTTCCAATCTTCTAATTATTCACCAATGAATTTACTTCCTACTGATAAGCCTGTACGTGAAACTTTTTAGTCAAGCAAATTTGTGTGTGTGAACGTGCATACGTACATTCTGTGAGCACAGGGCAAGTATGTTAGTGTTAAATTACAGGACAATCACAGGAAGTAGTAGCTACAAAAAGGAGGAACCAGAGTGTGTGAAAGCATTTTCTCCTTTTTAGGACGTCGCAATCCACATTAACACCGCTGTGATTCTGAGATGCTGTTTTGACTATGTAGCACATAAGAATTTAACACATTCAAGTTCTACAGAAATGCCCTGCATGACTTCTGACAAAACTCTATATTGACACATTCTTTATATGATATAAAAAGATATTTTCATAAAATCACCTCTTATAATTTCAGATTAGAGATAGCATGGTAAACCTATTCTCAGGGTAGTAGTAGGAGCAATCCACAAGACTTTGAGTTATTCCCCACGTGCCAGCTGTCTCTAAATTGTGGTAGGTTCAGGAGTTAATTTGTTGTCCCAGGAGCTTTGGGGGACTTCACGGACTATCAACATGCCAAAATAACAACAGCAACAGAGCCAGCCCAAAGCGATTGGAAGTTCATGTAAGTTTTCAAAAGAAAAATTACTTTTTAAATGTTAAACAGAATATTTTAAAAGGTAAATTGCTGTTCCAGGAAACTTCCAGGAATGACAAGTGACCTCTTTTTTGGCGGGGAAGGGCAGAGAAAGGAATTTGGGAAAGGAGTCCATGGAGACTGAAGAGAACAAAGGCTACAAAAGGAGCTTCACTGTCACATGCAGCTCCACTTTGTCCATCCCATCTGAAACTAATACGCAAACTTGAATAAGCAGCTTTGGAGTTTTGCACTTCTGACTTTTGTGATGCAGTTTTCCAATCAGAAGCTATGTATAGGATGTGTACACATATTAGGGAAAATGGCATAAAATGTATATATATTCCGGATTTTTTTGAAACAAAAATTTATATGTTTGGGATAGGTGATTGCAAAAAATAAGCATGTTAGAGGAATGTTCATACAAAATGGCACATAAATTCTCATATGAATTTTCATGGAGGTTTTAAAAATACTTGCATATGGATGGAAGAATGGAATGGAACTGACTTATGCTTATAAAATATGAACATTACAGAAAGTGAAGCAGACACATTTGTTCATCCTTACTTCTGCCCCCATTATGCCACATCCTCATGACCACCACTGTGACCCAAGCAGATAAGACAGATAAGGCAAATGAGACAATTTCTACCGTCAACTCACATTCTTTGGACATTCCCACTTCAAAGCACTTCTGTAGTCTGCAGTACTGGCAGCGATTCCTAGTGACTTTATTAATAACACAGTTCTTATCCCGGTGACATGTATAAACCATGTTCTTCTGAATACTTCTGCGGAAAAACCCCTGCAATCAAGGGAAAAAAGAGAGAACAGAAATGAAACCTCTCATCATGTTGCCAATTGTTCTGTGAAGTGACTGAAAGAACTGCAAGTCTGTGACTAGATTTGATAACCTTCAAGCCTTTATGAAATATTCAACATTTCATATGGCTCCTTTGCAACACGGGATAAACCATTCAATCCAAAATAAATAACCCTATTTATCAAAGGGTAAAGGCATCCAGGACAAAGAACAAGAATTCCAAAACTGAAGGACAAAGTCTGGTGGTCCATATATGTCGCGCTAACAACAGAGAAGTTGCATGACCAACTTTTTTTAAGCCTTTGTGAGACCTGCCATTCATTTATTCACAATGCAGGAGAGGCTCATCCTCCATCAAGCAATTGCAATGCCACCAGAATGAATATATCAACCAGGACAGTCAGAGCAAATGCATAATATAAATCCAAGGTCATTTCTTCCTTCCCTCCTTGATTCAGGTCTAGATTCAGCAATAAACTGGTTCTGGATTCAGCAATAAACAATGGATCCTCTTGGTTGATTCTTTTTGGTAAACAAGAAAACCAGATGCACATGGATATAACAATGTAATCACATTGAAATATCCTACTTCTTTACACAATTCCAGGGATTCAGCTTTAGGGATTGGTTTCAGACTAAACCAGAGTACATTTGACATCACTGCAACTCACTGATCATGATTAACTTAAGTGCCATAGATTCTATCAATCTGTTTCAAGAATGACTAGTATTGATCCAACCCTATGTAATTGTGAAACCAAAAAAGAGAAAGAATTGATCTTATTAGAAGATGAACAGTGAATTCATGCTAAATTCAACCAAAAGAGGCAGATTATGCACTAAGGAGGAACAACCAAGTACCATATGTGGGCCAGCAGCAAAAATCTGGAGTGAAATATCCCTAGCATACACTATTAATGTTTGATTTCACTCACTTATTTTGATAATAGTATCAAAACAAGATAATCTCAGCACTAGTCCTGGTCTAAGTTGGTACAAGGGTTACTTCAGCCATTTTAAGAACAAGAAATGATTGTTCTTAGTACTTCACAGATGGTTTTAATCATTTGTGTTTCAAATGGCAATGTGAAGCAGATTACTTAACAACTGATTACTAATTTGTTTCCCTCTTGTGAGGCCTGGATTCCTCAGCTTAAGTTTGACTACTTTCTTGAGCTACACTAATTTCTTCAAGTGTGGTAGAAGATGCTATTCAGTAAAATTAGCCCCAGCACAAGGAACAGGGTGTCATCTTGTTCTTTGCTCAAGAAGCAAGAAGCAGTGTGGCTCTGAATAAGCACCATGACTTGAATGCAAAGAATATAGCTGGAGGTCATTCTTATAGTGTGGGAAAAGATGCTCCTGAGAGTCAGGGGATCTTTTGGAAAAGTGTACAACACAATTCTGAAGGCTGCTGCAGAACGGGGTGGGTGGAGAATAGAAGGGCAAATAACTAGTAGAAATTGTAAACCTCCAATTAGCCTGACTGGAAGTTACTTGTGCAAAGGTTTCTTTAGCGCACATTCATGTTGCTGCTAGTATGGTAAGAAACCAAAGCAACAATGCATTTTTTAAAAATGAGCCACCCAATCCAGAGAACAAGGGAAACAAAACCCACAATATAATCATTACAAGAAGGGATACTCTAGCCATTTGACTTGCATTTATAGGTCACCTATTTGACAGTTGTACTGTTAGGCTACTGTAGACCTAGGCAATCCTTTTAACCTAAAGGTTTAATTACAATTGCTCAAGAAGGAATATGAGAAAGGCCCTCTCATTTACAGGAAGAGCTTGAGTTGGCAACCACAGAGAACAGGAAGACATCAGTATCTATGAGCAATAGAGGTAGGGATGCATTTTAAAGGCCAAAAGCAACTTAGTGCTGACACCGGGATTTCAGTCTTTCCCACTCTTCTCTGTAGACTTTTCTGGCACTAAAAACCTGTTCCAAAGAGTATCCCAGAAATTTTTTTTTTAATTAGATATATAGTTAAAATGATTGCAGGAGGGGTTGAGGTGTATTCCTCCTGCCTGCCCAGACAGAAGCAACTTTGATAGGCAAAAAGACAACATTGAATATTGGCTTTACTTCCCTACAGATTAGTTGATTTTCTGGCCAAAAGAAAAAAAAATGTTCTATGCCTCTGACATTCCTCATGGTAAATATCCACAACCTTATCATGCCATTTCTGAGAATGTCAGAGAATTTGACTGGGAAAGCTTCATTGAACAACTAAAGCCAATCAAACAACATCTCACACAGGGCCTGGCTCACTACTATTACTACTACTACTTACCACTACTAATAATGTTTTCATCAATCTCCTAGTGGAGCTACACTATATATCAAACCTATATCCTGCATACCGCCAGGCTATGCTATGAAGAAAAAGAAAATGGGAAACTAAAGAAAATATTTGAAAACATTTGTATAATTACATTACAGTAATTACAGTACCTTATAATAGGTGGTAAGCATGTGTGGTGAAAGAGGTAAACCTCTTCAGACTAGTCCTTGCTCTTGTAAAATCCAAAATCACACATGATTTTTTTTGTGGGGGGGAAGGGGGAATACATATCAAATTTGACATAAAACCATTTTTGATAGATGTCATAAATATTGCAGACTTGGTTCATGGTGTTTTCTGCCCAAGCCAAAAAAAGGATTGTTCCCCTGCCAGTTCTACCACACACAGACTCCAGTCAGGCTGGCAGCTGAATCTTAGTTCAACAGTGGTGAAAGATTATCTGTCTCCATCACACCTGGGAATAGGGCAAGCTAGCTTTGAGGACTCAAAGGAAATGGTGGAGAGCTGCCATCCTGCCCTTCTTCCACTGTCTGCTGTAGCTCCCTTGCTCTAATGGCAGAACTGGCCTTGCACAATGTTACTATGGTCTCATCCTTTCATGGAGTCTGACAGAAGATCTGACAGAATTATTTTTTTTAATCATAGCTATTCATGACAGTATGTTTTTTTTAAAAAAATTTAATTGAATAATTAAAAAAGGAACAAAAAAGAACAAGATAAAGGACACGACGCCACTACTACACAAGACAAAGTAATACAAAGAAAATAGGTTATAAAACTAAACTACACAAAAGTACACTGTCAAAAAGAAAAAGAAAGAGAAAAATAAAAATAAAACTACATATATAATATATACACATATTGGAATTAACAATTAATCAAACCCATGTTAAATGACAGTATGTTTTTAAGAGACTGTTTCATTGCTATTCTTTCAGTGCTACTTTCTGCTAGTTTTCTAAAATTTGTTTCTGATTTATATTTTTACATTTATATATTTATAGTTTATCATTTAAGTCACCCTAAGTATCCTTTATCATAGAAAGGTGAGGCATAAGCACTGAAATAAATAAATGAACATTAAACATGTCATGTATTTGTAGAGCTAAATATTTCAATCTACAAAAAGATCTCAATATTTAAAATCTCTTAAATAAATTCTGTTTTTGTCCTGGGAGAAAAATACTCCCAACTTTCTAAATGCAGTGGATTGAAATGTAACACTTAATGTTCCCAGCACTCACTTTTAACATTGCTAGACCTCTCTTTTGATGGTTTCTTATGAAAACAGTAAGGAAAATTTGAAATAACTCATCATGGTTACTTTGTAAAGGAAACGATGGTGGGAGGGGGGCTGGATGGACTTGATAGTACTCTTCAAATATCTGAAGGTTTATCACATAGAAAAGGCCAAATATTTGTTCTCTGCACTCCAGAGGACAGATAAGCCCTAATGCACTTAAGTTAAAAGAGGGTAGATTCTGCTTGCACATTAGGAGAAACATCTTGATAATACAAATAACTTGACAAAGGGACAAACTCTGTGTTATGAAGTAAACACTCCTTTCGAAAACTTGCATTTACTGGAGTAAATGCAGCTACAGGTGTGGTATCCACAGAAAGAAAAATGTCTTCCAGAGAATGGAGATGCTCAATCCTCCCTATATCTCTTGATTCTCCGGTGCAACTTTCTTTCCACCTGCTACTTCCCCTCCTTGCTGGACATTCTCCTGGTATCAGAGCCTAGTTAAGGTGGATGGGCCAAAAATGAAGAAGCATTTGCAGAAAATCAACAGGTGGGATAACAGGGTGTGTAATCTATTTGTCCTGTCTAACGAGTCATCCCTGAAAATGTGCCCCGATCTCTACCTGAGTGGTATGAAGTAAACACAGAGTAGGGAAGCATTGTGCTTGCCTCATGTGTATATATAGGTCTTCCTGGAAAGGTGTAGCATGGAATCATAGAACCATAGAGATACTCCAGGGGCCATCGAGTCCAACCCCCTGCCATGCAGGAACACCCATCAGAGCATTCCCAACAGATGGCCGTTCAGCCTCTGCTTAAAAACCTCCAAAGAAGGAGACTTCGCCACACTCCGAGGCAGCATATTCCACTGCTAGACAGCCCTGACCGTCAGGAAGTTCTTCTTGAGATTCAAGTGGAATCCTGCAGCTTGAATCCACTGCTCCTTATCCTAGTCTCTGGAGCAGCAGAAAACAAGACCGCTCCCTGCTCAACATGACATCCCTTCAAATATTTAAACATGGCTATTATGTCCTCTCTTAACCTTCTCTTCTGCAGACTAAACATATCCAGCTCCCTAAGCCGTTCCTCATAGGGCATTGCTTCCAGACATTTCAACCATTTTGGTCACCCTCCCCTGGACACGTTCCAGCTTGTCAATATCCTTCTTGAATTGAGATGCCCAGAACTGGACACAGTGTTCCAAATGAGGCCTAACCAATGCAGAATAGAGTGGTATCATTACCTCCCCTAATCTAGACACCATACTCCTATTGATGCGACCAAGAATCACATTGGCTTTCTTGGCTGCTGCATCACACTGCTGACTCATGTTCAGCTTGTGATCTATCAAGACTCCTACATGGTGAGTCTCAATTCCATTCTTGCTATCTGTGGTCAGATTACATGCAGAATCAGCCCTGTGTGGAAAAGATTCTTCCACCCTGTCAAATACTATAAAGACAAGGATAGGTTGCTTGCTTGTAACCATAGCTCTTTGAGTGGTCCTCTGTAAACTCACATAAAATATAGTTTAGTGAGCCTGCCCAGTGCATCATTCAGAATGTTCTAGAACTGTTATGTAAGTGTTTTGGCAGTAGTCCCTCCTCCACCGGTCCATGTGACCAGCCTGATTTCTGCTGAAATGCTCAGTTCCACAAATGCCAAAGCAGCAGTCAAGGAGCTAAGGAGAGAGCTTGACAAACAGAAGGAAGGATGGGTGGATATTGTTCGAGTTCACAGATGATCACTCAAAGAAGCATGGTTAAAGGCGGGCAACCCACCCTTCCTCTTTGTGGTCTTTGTGACTCACACAAATGGGAGGCTAGCATGCTACTCCCCACAGAGGGTGGAATTTTCATGTGAGACACAAAAATAGCATGGTTCTCCCATAGGCAGCATCAGCCCTGGATCCTTGCATTCAATCCATAATGTATAATAAAGGTCAGGGGCTGAGACCAAGTAGATGCCCTGCAAATGTCCTCCAGAGACACACCTTTCAGGAAGATTGATGAAGTAGTAACAACACTGGTAGAATGGCTATGCATGCAAACAGGAGGGGTCTTTCTTTGCCTGTTCATAGGGGAGACGGATGGTGGAAGTGACCGACTTGGAGAAGCACCGAGTGACACAGGTAGATCCTTCTTGTTCAAGGAGTAGCACACCAAGAATCTTTTGGACTGATGAAACTCAGCAGTCTTGTTGACATAAAAGGCCAGAGCTTGCCTAACATCAAGACAGAGCAAGGCACAGTCCAAGTCAGTTGCAGGGTTCTGCATAAATGAAGGTAAGACAAAGTCCTGTCTTAAATGAAAAACAGATATCACTTTCGGAAGAAAGGAAATGTCGAGTCCAAGGACGACCATGTGCCTGTGGAAACTTAGATATGAAGGGCCCACATGAGGGACACACAGTTCTTCTGCTCAACTGGCAGATGTGATTGCTACCAAGAAAGTCATCTTCCAGGTAAGTAGGCGGATGTCACTGATCACCATTGGCTTGAATGGTTTCTTTGAAAGCTGAGAAAGGACCACCTCCATGCTCAGAATCAGGACAACAAGTGAGCTTGAGACTGTAAAACAAAATTTTTAGCAGTCTTACACAGTTTATGTGTGTGGTCCAACCTGTTGTTTGTCTCCTTGTTGAAGAGGCTGCCCTCACCCAGGCGAAAAGTCCTCTATGGTCATTTAAGCTTGGTGTGACAATCCAGATGACCATAGCCACACATCTTCAAAGTGCAACTGCACCTGCCAGTGCTTTACTGCTGCAGTCAGCCAACTGTCTTACAGTAGTCAACTGCTGGGCAATGAGAATGTAGGCTTCTCTCTGCAATGTCCTTGCCAGCTACTTGTCATCTTCTATCAATTTAGCTAAGAAGGGTGCCATTTTTTCCCACAATTGCTGGAATGCGACCATCCAGGCTCCATAATTGAAAATTCTGGAGGAGAAGACTGTAGTAGAATAGAATTTCTTAGCTAACATGCCCAATTTAATCACAATCCATGAACATGATGACAATCATAGTCCTCATGATCCAACTTCAACAAAGTGGAGCGACCATGCCAGAAATACAGAGAATATCTATGATAGCAATGATAACACCCATAGTGCCAACAGCTACAGCTCCCAGAATCACATCCACACCAGTAACAAGCAGAATGGTGTGAGGATCAAGAGTATCATGGGTGTGAGGATTAAGAACTCCCAGACCTAGAGTCAGACTGTCATGCTCTGCCTTGGAGACCCTGGAAGTGAGGAGGAAGATTCTGAATCTGAGACAGAAGTTTCCCCAGAGGCAGGAGTTTCCCCAGAAGCTTGCTCAGAAGAAGATAACAAACAACTGCAGAAGCCTAAGCAAGAGAAACAAATATCAGAGGATGGGACAATACAGACGCTTACCATGCAAGAGAGATGACATCAGAGAGAGGGGCTGTGCCGCCCAGTGCGTTTAAGTAACAAACGAGCCCTAATGAAGGAACACCTGTGGCGACAACATCAGTAGAAAAAAAGGTTTTCAACTGGACCTTTCCTTTCTGGGTCAGCAATCTGTCGTGTCCAGGGCAGAACAGACAATTAATCACAAAACAGCAGAGCAGGGTTTACTCACAAGGCAAGAGCGGGAAAATGTTCAAACACAGTTTAGGTTCCAAAGCAAACAAATTCAAAGGGCAAATCCAAGTCGTAGTTAAACAGGCAGAGGTTCAAGGTAGTCCAGATACAAGAAAACACGGCACAGAGCTTCCACAACAGTAAAGATCAGTTGCTGACTCTAAAAGGAAAGGGCCAGCTGAAAGCCTTTTATCTACTGATGCTGTCGCCACAAGTGTTCCTTCATTAGGGCTTGTTTGTTACTTAACATGCTGCATGGCGCAATCTCTCTCTCTGATATCATCTCTCTTGCATGGTAAGCATCTTATCTTCCCCTGAGCAAGCTTCTGGGGAAACTCCTGCCTCTGGGGAAACTTCTGCCTTGGATTCAGAAACCTTTTCCTCACTGCCAGGGTCTTCAAGGCAGGGCATGACATTGACAGATCAGTCCAACAAGAGGAGAGTGAGGACAAAGGGGATATTGAGCACTGATGTCCAACGGAAGGACAAAATGGAGAAAGTGGTAATGGAGCGTTCTTACTTGGCAGAGCAGGTGAATGGCCCATCTGGCCCCCAGCAGGCAATCCTGGGAACAGTTCATCCACATTTCAGTTCAAATACATCTACAGGCAACTCCACTATCTCTCTCAAGGTATAATAGCTTGGACCATCTCTGGGGATCCCTCCAAAGAAGGGCTTCCACACATCTCTTGAACAGAGATTGATGGGAAGTTGGCAACAAGGCTTTGTTTTCTTGTACTCACTCCATACAAGGCTGAACTGCCCACTGTAGAATGGATGGTAGAGGTTTTGACACATCTCTCTTCTTCTTCTTCTCCTTCTCCTTCCATCTCTTTTCAGAGCAGTGTTTCAAGGAAAAGGCTTCCACCTCTTCCTGGTGTCAATGGGACTCTAGACCAAGACTAGACTTCAGCCTCATATCAGTTATTCTTCCAACCAAACTGCAGAATCTGAAGCAGGCTTCTTAGTACTGTTCTTAGCACCTGAGTCTTATACAGACCTTTTACTGGCAAACTCAACCAATGAACCAGAGGCAGTTGGCACAGAGGGAGTTGGCGCAGAAGATAGTGGGACCAAACCATGACAAGAATCAGAGGGCACATCTGTAGCGGTCAAGACTTGCTCATATAAAGGACTTCAAGCACAGATGACCAATTTTTACATGCCTGAGAAGTCACTGCCTTACAGTGAGCACATGACCTGACATTGTGGCCTTCTCCAAGGCACAGGAGACAGTGCAAATGCTTATTCATACCAGGAATTTTAGCCCTGCAAGAAGTTCACTTCTTAAATGAACCAACGGGCATTTTAACCATTGAGGGAACCATAACTAACAACTGAAGCCAAACATAGCCAAAGAAAAGTCCGAGTGAAATAGACAGAGTCCAAAGCCAAAACCAAATCAAGATCCAAAGAGAAGCGAAAACACAGTCCAATAATCAAGAAGCCAGAGAAACAGTAAAATATGTATACAGCAAACCAACATTTCTTTTGATGTTGCTGCTGAGGGGAACAATAAGGAACTGAGGGTTTAAGCAAATCAGGCTGGTTACATGGTGCACGGGAGGAAAGGCTATGACCAAAAGGCTGCACAAGTATAACAAAACCATTTGTGTGAGTCATAGTGACCACAAAGAAGAAATATATCTTCTTCTCAGAGGTGAAGGACAAGATGGTACTTCTCTCTCTTGCACATACATAAAGTCAGAATCGCTGTTGAATCTTCAGCACTGATGATAGCACAGTATTCTTCATTGTATGGCTTAGGTTGATGGGCAATGCAGGTCACATAGCACACAAAATTTGGCTGTTCTTTGGTCCCCAAACATTTGTCACCTAATATAGCTTCCTCTTTCTGCCAAATGATAGGACCAGCCTTCTTGGAATTAAATTAGAGGTGGCATGGGAGGCCCAACATTCTAGAACCGTGCTCTGGTAACCTGATAGATTCTTGGCTTATATATTTAACATTTCCCCCCAAGAAAACTATACATACACTCAAATGGAAAGACATAATTTATTATCTGTAATAACAATAACAGTAATGGTATATCATCTTTAAATTAATAGCCAGCAGGGTATGAAGTCACATCAATTTCTTTAAAACAAAACTCTATTGCTCACATTTTCCTCTATTTATTAGTGTTGAATATTCTTACAAGGGATATGTTATGCCTGTGAGCCATAAAGAATTTATATGAACAATTCTCATTAGTGTTAATAGGTGCAACAGCACCCACATAAATCCTCTGTGATGGGAGCGTGGGGGTGTCAGTGACAAAAAATTAGCAGGAAGAATATTATCTTGGTCATGGAAAATATAATATATGCAGAGAACAACGTGTTCAAACCCACACATATTGTATTTGAAGGTGGCCTTCAGAAGAGGAAATAATACAGGAGTTCCTTCTTCCATGCCCATGTTTTAACTACAGGAAGAAGACAGGTACTTTGGTTGTAATCTTATGAAAGAGGGAAGAATGAAAAAGCAGTGCGGAACCTGCGCTACTCTGAGCTTTTATATTAACACCTTGCCACAAGCAAACAATAATTCACAAATGCAAATGCTTTTGGACAGACACCGTGTTTCCTCTTCGGACCAACAACTCCCCTGATCCATTTCCCTACACTTCAAAATTGCTTTATACTGAAGTGCGTGTTCCACCTCACCATTCGCCCTCTCCTCACAGCAGCATCTTATCTTAACAGGAGATGGCTAGAGTATCATCCTGGCCTTGTCGCATTAGGTGTCCTCATTTACAGATTGCAAGGAGGGGGGAAAATACGGCTCGTATGAATTATTCAGAATCTATTGTATCAGTATGTGTTCTCTGAGCATTCACCACTGGCAAAGCAGAAAGATTATTTTTCACTTTTAATTGTGTTGATACCTTATCTGCCCCATTGAAAATGGAGAACAGTATGTGAAACTGCATGTACCCAGGGAACAAATAAAGCCAGTTACTAGGTCCATTATTTAAAGCCAAAGTAACCCATTTAGACAATGTTACTTTAACACAATGCCAAGAAAGGGAGGGGGGCCCTTGTTGCTATTTACTTTTGTAATGCTTGTCTGTTACTATGTCAAACATGAAAGAGTTTAGTTCATGGATAGGTTGCTTAAAGAAGATCTGAACAGATTTAATAACCAGTGTCACAAAGGACTTCTGAATACCATCTGGGTACAAAGGAAATCATTGTGTGTATCACATCCTCTGGGATTGTAGGCAAAAGACCCCTTGCTCAAAATTCAAGAGCATTTTAAACAATATAATCCCTATGGAATGTATTACCTTTGTAACAAGAACTACCAAAACATTCAATGAAACCATACAAAATCACACCATCCTTTCTCTCATACTTTGACACTTTGGCAACTCATGTGATTTATAATTCACAGTTATGAACATTCTTTGCTTCAAAAAGTTAAAAAAAAACCTGTTTTATTTGGCACAATATTTTTGCTTTCAAAATACTTCAATGATCTCCAGCATGCCACATGCCTCATCTTATTTACAATGGCAGATAAACAAATTCCAAGTTGAGATGCTGACTTTGTATGGTAGAGAAAACAAGCAACGGCTCATTTAAAATTCAGGACTTTCAAGACAGCAGCAGTCCCTTCAGCAAACTTGTATTAATTGCAAATGCCTGTCCTTACAGAATTCTGAGTCCAGTTTCTCTGCATTTTTAATACAGGACATCAAAATGTACCCTATTAGGATGTAACATTTATACATATCTACCCACATTCATTTTCCAAGTACTGTGCTTATCTAAGACTCAATTAGATCAACATGGCTGACCTGAAAGCATTGCACAACAATCAAAGCCAAAGACAGATTATGACAAAGCTCTGTCTAAATTCAGACGGGCTAATACTTGCTCAAGAAAATGCTGAAGCCATCTCTTTAGTGAGATTAGCATTGTCAGAATCAGATACGGAAATGTCCCTCTGTTCGTTTCAGAGGTGCACAGGAAGCTTTGCTGAAACCAGTGCCCAGTGCTTCAGTCCAGTCCCTGGGGCCACTCATGGCTAACATATGCTTCCAGAGGCATCTGGTACACAATTCAGCACCTTAATTGGTTTGCTGCAAGTGATATGCCCCAACCAGTTATACTGCACATATGAATCAGAATCCCTCTCTCTCTCTCTTCCCCCCATCTCTCCCCCCACATTACCCCATTACACATACACACAATGATACAAGAAACAAGCATCTGTTGTTGTTTTTTCTTTCTCTTCACCAGCTGTCAAAAAGACAATTGCAAGTTCATGAACCAGCTCAGCACAACAGAGAATAAAACATAATGGCATCATAGATATTGGTAAGTTTTGATTTTGAACTGCCAATACTATATATGTAACAAACAACTTCCAGAGAAATGCACATACCTTTCCCCATATAAATTCGGTAGAAATTAGCCAAAGCCACATAAGGAGAAGATACATACTGCATTGTTGTTGTGAGTCGGTATGAAATGTACACCATACTACATGTCTGCTCAAAAGTACAAACCTCTGAATTGAATGGACTTTTCGAACAAGCAAGTGGAAGTTAGACCTGCCTACCACTGGTGTTTTCTCCCTTTACCTTTTAGTTCCACAATATCCCAGAAGGGATCTCTTACTCAAAATATCTACGTCACCATTTAGTCCAAAATGGGCCTATCTATAATATACCTCTATATATAAAAACAAAGACATAATACTGCTTTTATATTTGTGAGCACCCACAGTAAGATGAAACTAGGACCAACATAGCTGGAACACAATGACAATAAACCTCACAAGATTTATTCAAAAATTTTCTCCAGAATGAAGGGGTTGTCAGCCTGATGCATATGGTAAAGATTTGCTGAGAATAAGAAATCTGAAATACACAGTCAAACTGTAATAACAAGAAGAGATCTGAGTACATTTATGTGTCTTTAAAACCGTTTTAAAAAGTAATGATAAAGTTAAAATTAAACACATGTGCATCTTTCTTTATAATATCTATACAATCATTTTAGTCTCTTTGGAAGATTTAGACAGGAAGTCTCATGAAAATAATTTAGTATCATGAGATGGAATGGGGAGGGGTGGGTCTGATTTGAGAAAGATCAGAGTTCCCTTCTATCACTGCACTGCAAATACAGGGATGAATTATTGCTGTTTTTAAAAATATATATTCAACGCACTCTAACCTAATTTAGTTAGGGGCAGACCTCTAACCCACTGAACTCGTAAACTGTCACAATTTCTGAATGTGCTTCAACCAGCTAAAGCATATCCAAAAGGCCATTCACTGTTAACTACTATTCGTTTTATTTCTTCCAGGGCCTCAGGATTTATACCACCAATTAAGACAATAATGAGTGCCCCAGGCTGACCTCCCAGGAGCAAGAATTAATTAACCACAGTATTTCTTACTAAAGAATGACACTTTCCCAAACCATTTATGTAGCTGCTCTTTTCCCAGATATTAGTGTATTTCTATTCAGCACTCCCAAATTATTACGTCCAGACTAATGAACACATTTTTTTTTAATTCACATTTTCTCCTGGCATCAGAAAATGTTTTAAATAAGTGGTGTGCAGTTCAGCATTCCAGATGACTTAAAATAAGATAATCTAAAATCATTTGTATGAATACACGATTATAAAAACTGCATAAAGAGTCTTAACGTAAAATGTTGTTGAGTATGGTTAGATTAAATGTAGATGAAACAATGGTACTGTATCAAATGTCTTTTCCAGTTGTTAGAACTTGTTTAAATAAAACAAGGGCTCACAAGCCTCCAAGCATTTAGGGGGTTATTTAAAACTGAAGTGATCTGGAGCCCTTTCATACTGCACAAATATAGCATGATGATCCCACTTTAACTGGTCTCGTTCCATCCTGTGCAATCCTAAGGATTCACAGTTTAGGGAGGGAGCTTTAAAATTCTCAGCCAGAGCACTCCACTGTCCTTCCAAACAACAAACCCCAGGATTCCATATGATGCAACCATGGCAGGTAAAGCAGAATCATGGTGCTATGACTGTGTAGTCTGAAAGGGGCTTTAGATGTTGCTTTAGTCAACTGCTTTTCTTCTTGGCTTTCACCACTTGAAGATGAAGGTTAAGCAGAAGGCATATTCAAACCTACATATTCTTTAACAACATTAAAAATTCTTTTTCCCCTGGAGCACAATCCTGCTCACATTTGTTCCTTCTGGCAAGGAATATAAATTATGATGGATTTTAAAAAAAAAAAAAAATCAAATATCCCTTCTATTTGAATTTTTCCATTTGATTGGGACAATCCCAATTTACAGACCTCCCCCCATCCTGAGGAAGATCTCATCCTTTAACATAGGAGTGGGCAACTGTAAAAAAAACAAAAAAAAACAAGGGGGCATATTACCCCTCCAGGAGACCTTGGAGGACCAAACCTTCCAATGCACATGTTCCCCCTCCCCAAAATGCCCCCAAATGCCTTTGAAACAATACATATGGGAGCATAATCTTCAGCTTTCCTGGACACCTAGAGAGTATTTGGGGGCAATTTGAGTCAACAATGTAAAAAAAGGCAAAAAATACATTTTGAACCCAGGGGGCTCCAAATGTGACAGAAATTACATTCATACCCGTCTAGAGATAATTTTTTGGCACTTTGGAGAAATTTAATCCCTAGGTGGGACTGGCGGCCGCATGTGGTCTGTGTTACCCTGACTACTGAGGTCCCAGGGGGTTTATAAAGATTGGGGAAATTAGCAGAGCACAACTTGGTAAAACGGAGGGTAGGGCAACGCAGCGAGATCTTTTATCCTATGTTTACGGGGTCAGACTGTATGAGAAAGAGAGAAGTCAAGTGTCCTTTTAAATGGTCTTTTATTTGGTAGAATAGGTAAAATTTCCCACTCACACACACACAAAGCATTCACTCACACAAGCACACAAGGGCTACCGAGATTGAGAGTCTTAAGAAGGAGAAAGATTGAGGGGACACAGCGAATATAGTGCACCTGATCCTGAAGGCTGCTGTTTAGGGAAAACACGGGACAGCTTGTCAAACAAAGAAACAGATTGAGAGAATGAATGAACAAACATATGAATGAGCCCCAGAAAGAAAATGAGACAAAGTCCGCCAAAACTCAAAAACAGGGCCCAATTATAGGGCAAAACATCCCGGGGGGGGGAGACCCCTTTCTGGGAAAGGATAGAAACTGGATTATGCAGATGGACCTCAGCTTTGTAATTCCCGTGATTTGTGATCACTATCTTCAGTCAGGAGACCCATAGTCTCTCAAGGTGTCAAAAGTTGCAGTCGGCCCATTTGAAATATATACACACCTTTTCCAAGTTCTTCCTCTGGATATGTGACTGGGGCTACTTTGTCTGACCTACACCAAGGGAGTTTTCAGTTCTTTGGACCTGAATATCTACGTTTCCATCTGGACAACCTCCGGCTCAATGGACATCAAAAGATTCTCTTTCCTGAAACAGGGTCTGTTATTAGTCAATAGATATTCCTCTCCTACTGTCAAAGGATCAGGATCATCCATCATGAGTTACAGCTGCACTTTGCCCACTGCTGCTTTAACAAAGAATTAGCTGGCTTTTCACTGTTCAGTACAAATGCAGAAAACAAATTACACACACACACTCTACTAGGTATTGTCAGATAACTTGTGCTGTTACAGGATTTGGGAATCAGAGATCCTCCAGATGTTTCTGGGTTCCAATTCCCATCTCTGAAGACTGACCACGCTAACTGCATCTGATGCGAACTGAACTCCAGCATCAGGAGGTGTGCCTGGGCCTCACTCATGCACTCATGTCTTTTGCTATTTTTACTGCAATAGCCAACAGAGTACTTATGGTTGTCTTACAGAAAAGGAGGACATTACTGAAATTAAATATACTTCCTGCTCCTTGGGAAACTCTTTGCATTTAAAAGTATTTAGTATGGAAAGAGTGATGGAATGGTGGGAGGAACAGAAAAAAAAACTTAGAAAAGAATATACTAAAAAAAGGGGGAAAGGGGAGAAAAACCTTCTTCCAAAGATTAAACTACAAGGACCATTCATATAGTGTATAGCTGGACATCTGTGTTCAGTAAATTGTACCCTACAGAGTAAAAGAAGACAAGGTATGAAATCAATCACTGACTTGGTTCTTTTGTGGGATCCACTTTATTAAGAAGATGATCCTGCAAAATAAGATGCTACCTTTTTAGGAGACATCTTCCAATACCCATTTAATCGGGCATACTGTCTGTTTTTGTCAGAGCCAGTTATTTCCATCAACATTACCAGCCAAACAAGGTCATGTTCCTAGCATGCATGCTGTGCTTATTGACTGTAAAGGAACTAATGGTATACATGCAAGATCAATAGGCAAATAAGCATGCAAGACTATATCTCCTCCCAAGAATTAACCCAATAAAATTAAAGAGTACTTTTATATACCACACGCAAACAGTCTCTTCATTTTACATATCTTAAAATAGCACACATATGACTTTTTATAGTCAGGTTCTGAGTTTATATGTGCAGCAGTGCAAAGGAGAGGTCACTCATGTATGGATACATGTATGGTAGAGCTGTTGCTTAATCACTCTGCCACAGATACATATCTTGATCTACTGCATTGCTTCAGAAGCTACTAGAAGATCACCTACAATAGTCCAGGAAATTGAGATCAGTGAACCCAGAAAGATCATAAAACTAGCACTTCAACATGGGCAATTATAGCACACAAACCAGTGCAGATTTCACAGTTGAGGTCCAGGGGGGTATTTTGTGTATGTGCTGGTAGTTACCCTCACTATCCTATGAAGAAGAGGCACCTGTTTATTTTACATATTTGCTAATCAACTGGACACACACATTTGACATATATACGAATGTTTCAAACTAGCAACTTCTGGGTTCTTAATAAATAGATTGGAGTTAACTGGGTGATACATTATGCATCCCCAAAATGTAGAGTAAGCACTAACTGATACATATTGTACCACAGCACTTTGATCCCACATTAATTGCCATGGCTCCATCCCATGGAATCCCAGGATTTGGTGCTTGCTAAGGTATTTTTAATTCTCTGCAAAAGGTAGTTCAGAGAAGCAGACTAGAGAATTTAGGTCCTCCCTCAAACAGGCAGTTCCATGGCAGTCACAGTGATATCATAATGCAGGGGTGTCAAACTCAATTTTATCTTGGGATGCATAAGCATTATGGTTGCTCTCAAAGGGCTGGTTGTATTTGTAAGACTATATAAATATAAATGTATCTACTCTTTTAACATATTAAATAACTGCCTCTGCATTCGATTACTAGTGGTTTTAGTAATAACTAGCTCTGAAACTAGAAGTCTAGGAAAAATAATGGCAAACAGATATTCAAGTGTAAAACTATTGTGCTATTTACTGAAAAATGGGTTTTGAAAACAGAAAGTTATTTTTTTCAATCATCAGACAAACACCACCAAGCGCTGTTTATTACATTAACTTTGTTTAACTTTTTGGTCCCAGTTGAACCCTGTCTGTGCTTCTTTCTGCCCCTAGACCCTCTCTGTGCTCCTTTCTGCTCCCCTGCCCCTCTCTGTACCTGGTGAGCCCAATCCCCATATCGCGGGCCTCTGGCTGCTGCTATTCTGAAGAGGGGCCCAGCAGCCAGCGTTCACAATCTGCTTCTACTTCTGACTGCTCCTCCGTTTAACTCTTGCGAGCTGTGTGGAACTTTGCCATGGTAACCCATGGGAATACTCTGACGGAGAGACAGCGAGGGGAGTGCCACAGCTGCAGGAGAGCTGCCAGGACCACATGAAATAGCCTGGCGGGCCGCATTCAGCCTGCAGGCATAATGATATAATTGAGCAGTATGAACACATTCTGAGACAAAACAGAAATGCAAAGAACAGACATGTACCTTATTTCCCAATTGTTCATAACCAAAATAAATAAATAAATAAATATACAATGAGCCAATTAAAAGGAAAAAGTAAAGTTAGAAAATTTTTAAAATGTCTTAAGAGGTAATTATAAGTACCAGTATTATGCTAATACACCTTCTCTCATATAACAGCATTTCCCCAACTTTCCCCATATTTCTGACCAAATTTCTTCTCTCACTGTAGATTGTCACATGCTTCAAGATCTGCTTAAAATTTTGGGGTCGGTTAAAACTTCGGAGTCTTGAAGCACATGACAATCTACACTAGGAGAAGAAATTCGGTCTGTGGTGCCTTTTTGTTGACTGAAGGCAACTGTTGGTTTCATCCATACAGCAATAAATAACCTTATAAGATTTTTTTCTGAAAAAAAGAAATAAGTAACTGCAAGTTACATAAGTCATTTTTTTTTTAAAAAAAGAGAGTTAAGTAATAATACCTTTATTGGGATCACTAAAATATTACACTAATGGTATGAGCTTTCCAGATATCTGAACTTTTCCTCACACAACTTGGGGTGAGGCGGGGGACAAGAAGTCTGAAAATCTGGCCTGTTGCCCTAGCCACTGTATGTCATCACAGCTCCATGGAGATTCTAAGCAAGCTATTATAGAACTTTAATTTTAAAGAATGTTGCTGTTTTCCCTACTCCAAAAAAACTAGAATGGACAATGTACACAGCACTAAACATGGAATTCTGCATGGATGGCTGTTTTATCAGCACATGTGAATCAACACATTCTAGCATGCCTTTTTGTCCTTGACCATATATATCCGTTGAAGTCCGGCTTTAAAGGACATCATTTCTATAAAAGACTAATGAAAGTACCCTGATTTACATAGGTTGAAACAGTTCTTTTTCTGATTCACCAAAGCCTTTAAACAGAATTATGCAGCTGTCAGAGTTGGAAACATTGGGCCTTTCCGCACTACCCTTTTATAGCGCTATGATTCCACTTTCAACCTCCTATGGAATCCTAGGGCTTGCAGTTTAGGGAAGGGCCTTTAGGATTCTCAGCCAGAGAGTTCCTGGGCCTCTGGAAACTACAAACCCCAGAATTCCACAGCATGCTGAAAGTGGAATCATAGCGCTATAACAGGGTAGTGAGGAAAGGCCCATTGTGTCTGCCCTTCCTGAGTGAAAACATGGAGGTGGCACACTTGCCATGAAGGTACACCCCTACGGTCCCCCACCGACCCCAAAAGGGGATTGCAAACATATATGCTGTTTAGGGAAATGACTGAAGGTAGTACTTTAGCATTCAAATACAGAGACATGTTTCAATTATTTAAAATTCATTAATGCCTTTTCAAAGATACATATCTCTAGCAACATACTTATGAGTTCCCCTAGAATCCATAGCAAGTTACAGGTATTTAGGATTCATGGTGATAGAGCTTTGACAGAAAGACTGACAGCCAGACATTTTTATAGAACAGGACTGACCAATTGTGCTTGTAATATAATTGTGCTTTGTAACATACACTGGTTCATAATATAGTCTACACAACAAGCGCAAAGAGTCCTGGGGGATTTTAGGTACTAGCAAATATATCACGGCATAATCTAACATTAGAGAAATTCAACTGGATTTCTAATATAAATGCTGAACAATTTATTCCAGTCTTCCTTTTTAAGTGAATTGACCAAATTCACACTTCCTACGAAACTCTGCTGACTAAAGCACTTTTATTTTTGTTTATTTCTCTGATTGTTTATGATGCATTCTTGCATCAGAGATCACCAGGAAATCTTAGAAGACTGCACCCCCATTGCACTTGCAATAATAAATACTGTCCCAAAAATACCATCTGGGGGGCATGGAAGACATTTTGTTTTGGGGAACCACCTGGACCATTTTGGGCCCAAGGGAGGCCTTTTTTGAACAACAGGAAGTAACCTTTCCTATTTTTCAAGGCTTCTCCTGGGCCTCAAATGGGCTAAGGGAGATCAAAAGCACGGCAAAAAGACTCCCACACCTTGTAGAAGACATTTAGGTGCCCCCCCAAAAAATATTTGAACTGTTACTTCCTGTTCCCTTGAAAATGCCTCTCTTAAGTGTAGCATAGCTCAGGATGACCCAAAAGGTGATAAAAATGCCCATCATGAACCCAGAGGGTATTTAGGGGCAAGAAAAAAAAATCAACATTTTTTCATGTTTTTAAAAGCCTCCAGGGGAAATTTGGCCCATGGGCTAAACTCTGTTTTATCTATTTACTATAATCCCATCTTCATTGATGGAGGAGTGAATCTCATTTAACAGAAAACAGCTTACTTCCAAATAACTTCTATAGCTTTAAACCGTTGTTCTTCTTCTTTCACAACATACAAAATATGATACATTTAATAAATAAAGATAATGGCATTTAAAAAAAATAGTTAATATATCTCCATAAATATTAGGAAGGGCATAGAGGCATAATTCATTCAAAAAATAAAACAAAAAACAGAGTTACTTGAGAAACAGTCTAATTACGTGGACTGAGTGGCAGAAGTACCATATAGTGTATCAGTACTTTTCTAAAAAGGGGAGGAAAAAGGAAGGGACAGTTCCTTCTACTAGGTGTTTCCACCTGTAGTGGTTTTTACAGATTTTAGAAAGTAGCTGCATCTCTAGTAGGGCCTATAGGTTCTAGTAGGCAAGGCCAAAGCTAGCTCTACTAGTTGATTTTAGAGATGAAGACAGCAGAACAATTTTTTATTTAATTAATTTATTGTTAAAATGTTTATTATCAAAAAGGGACAGAGGTATTAGGCAGCAAAATAACTTATCTGGTCTTGGATACAACATACAATGAGTTGTGGCCTCAGGCAGCAAAGTATCTCAGACTAGCCATGCCTTTATCAGTTCCAGAATGGAGTCCCAGTGGCAGCTGGTGATTTCCACATCAGTGGGGCAGTAAATCTACTCTGAAATTTAGTCAAAAACTTTAAAGTAATTATCCAAAGTGCTGGATCCCATTCCTCAAACAAATTCAACATCTTCTATAGCTCCCTTAAAGTTTGGACTAAAACTCAGATTGGATTCACCACCTCACTGGCACAAAAACTACTAATGGGAACCTGCACAGGGATTCTGTGTTTGGATATCTTTGTAAGAAGAACTGGATACAAATCCAATAGGTAAATAAAAACAGAAGCAGATGTATTGTTATCTTACACTGTTTTTTGGTTCTTTTTTTTTAATAGCAGAAGCTTTAGCAAGCTTGATGCATATATAATGATGGTCACTTACTCCTAATAAAATTCAATCTCATTTATCCAGTGGAAAGCTACCAAATATATTCCCAACATTTAGATTTGAAGCTATTTAAGATGGATATCGAACCCAAACAAATTTGCCATGTCTGTTCATGGGGGAAGCTATTTATGTTAACAGCCTCACTCCTCAAAGTGCTGTTCTGTCACAAGCCCCATTAAAACTAATGGGGCTTGCACTATCACAGTGACTTGAGAATTGCAGCCTATGGCTTTTTCTAAACTAATCGGGCAGTGGAAAATGACAGTAAATGACATCTACTCCTACTTTAAGGGTCCTCACTGCTAGAGAAAGTAAGCTGTAAATGTACATCTATCCCAATATGATTTAGATTCCAAAGCAAAATGAGCCCATCTTTACTGATCAGTAGAAGAATAAACGTGTCTGAAATAAATATTGTTTCACAAATCTTGTGCTCTCAGTCTACAGTGATATATAATACAGGTGGAATATATGGAATCTCTGAAAACAAAACAGAAAATAGTATCTCAGTTGAGATGTAACAATCTCAGGCCAATAAACCCTGTGTTCCCTCCTTGGTCCTTCCGTCACACACCTAGCTTTAGAGCTAATCCTGTAGCTTATTTAAGCTACAGTTTCTTGTTATTGTCACATGGTTTCCTAGATGGGAAAGTATGGTGTAATCAAACCATGATCTAACCTAGCTGAAATCAGGATATGATGAAACTCTGGAAAACTGTGATTTAAACAAATTTCAGTTTTAGCACCAAGGCTAAGAATGCTGGGGTGAATAAAAGATGAAGTACAGGCACACATTTAATTCCTGGGCCCTTTGAAGTTAATTTCTTGCTGAAGAAATTGGCGGGGGGGGGATACAGTCAACTCCAAAAATAGCAGAATCTTCAATTCTACACCATAGTCAATATGCAGTAATAGTAAAGCTAGCTGTCATACTCTACAACAGACTCAGCTGTTGTTTAAAGCAGGGGATGGAAATTTTGCCCTATTTCATGTCGTTATAGCCTCAGTAATCTCAGGAATAAACTGTTAGATGGACTGAAGAGCATGGGTAAGATAGAAAGGCTAGCTTTAGTTCTTAGACTAATCAAACGGACCTTTGATTTGCAGGACCAATAAATGTGGAAGCACGATTAGCTGAAAGATTTCTGGTCAGTGGATGATCATGAAAAGGAGTATGGCATAGTGGGACTATTAGTGATATTTACAGGGCTGGATAAGTGCCACCAAGGGACCATGTCACAAGACTTCCATTTTTCTTGGTCTTTCTGTCAGTCTTTGAAAGGAAGATGCTATTTCTACCAAATGACATGAAGTGAGAAACAGTATAGAAAACAATAAAGATAGAATGGCAAAATGATTCTAGCCTTCTGTGCTCTGTGGGTTCTCCTTCAGAAGCTTACTAAGAGAAAACCAGAATAAGTGAAGTTATAACAGCCAACAATCCCTCACCTGGAAGGGAATTTTACACACCTAGGAAGCACATGTGTGCTTAAGATCCTAACAAAGATTACTCCATGAAGTGGAAGCAATGGGATAGGGGAAGGGGGTGACAGAGATTGAGGGAGGGAGGGAGGGAGAGAAAGATTGGTTTGGACATTACACATGTGTTTGTGGGGAAAGAGATGGAACATACCATTGCCTTTGGTCATAACTACAACCCCCATATAGTCTGCAACTTCCTGCCAACATGTGGTCCTCTGAATTTAGAATGAATGTGTATTTCTAGCTAATGCATACTGGGGGCAATAATTATAATGGAACTATTTAGAATTAATTTGTTGCTTTGCTAAACAGAAATGTTTAAACACTGTACCAGAATGGGGAAAACTGCAAGGGAAATATTTCAGAGAGGAAACAACAAAAAGAAATGGTAGTGATGCATAGATATACTGAAAGTAAAAACAAGAGAATCTTCCTGTCTAATTCTGAAAAAGAAAAATACAAAAATTTGCAAACGGGGGACAAAACAAAAACTCCAAAGATTTACACCACCATTTCACTCAGCATGTCATCTTGTGGTTACTTGTAAAATCTGTTTTAGGTTAAATATCAGAAAACTCTCCACGTTTGGGACCCCATTCTTGGTGGACACTAACTGAGAAATAGACATAAACTAAATTTATGGGCATTTTGTCCCTTAGCATCCACCAGAGACAGAGAAGCACCTCTGCTGAATAAACAAACTTTCTGGTTTCCACTAAGAAAATGCAATTGATTCTTTGTGCATTTTGCAGTTTTCTCCCTTTTTTTTTCCCCCCCCCCCTTCTTCTTGGTCTCAAACTGCTCTAGGCAACTTTGCTAGATACACAGCTTGTGCCAGAAATCTGGGCTGTGTGTTGCCACCAAAGGAATGTCGCCTTCTAAATACTCAGAACAAGGAACAAGGCTCTAATAAGACAGCTGAATCTGGCAGCGCATTGGTTTTTCCTATTCACCAGCACAATGCTGGCATTATTTGGGAAAGCAGCCCACTACACCCCAACCTGCCCTCCCTCACTGTCAGCTCTGTCTTTTGCAGGCTGTGTTACAATGAAGAATAAAGTCAGTGCTAAAGAGTGGGGTTTTTAATAAGAGCTTTACAACTGCTGAGACTAGCATTTTTTTTATAGTACTACAAACTGAAGGTCAAAAAACAGATCAGAGGAAAACAGTTTTTGAAACACATCTTATCTGTCAAGAAGAAATTTGTTAAATACTAATATTCTTTTCAACACTATAGGGATATGCTTGTCTATGTAAAATACTTTTTTTTGTTAATAAACCCAAATACTTTCTGGATAGTGCAATTAAACAACAGTGCTACTCTGACCAATGGTAGGACTGGCCCTGTTGGGAATCCTAACATTAAGAAAGCTTTTAGAAGTCATTAGTCCATGAGTAATTTTTTAAAACAATCCAGCATCCAACATTTTCTGTTTTTATAAGGACACTGCAAGCATATTTATGCAAGAAATTGAAAATAATACCATTTATTTTAAAGCAATATTCATGCAGCTTCATTAAGCTTGTATAATATTTTATAGTAAGTTTCTAAAATATTCCTAACCTCTGAAGACTGAAGCATATAAAATCAGATTACAATGGGTAGCAAAGAAGAGAAGAAGAAGAACAATGGTTGCTGGGAGAGATAGGTTTAAGAGAGTCCAAAGGGAAATGTGTTTGGTGGAAGCAACTAAAAGGAAATTCTCATCTCTGAGGGAGATGCAAGACAAAGACTCTTACAACAAGATCTAGCAGAGGGAAAAAGATATATAAGAGGTTAGGTTAATCAAGATGAGAGATGGCCAATTTGCTGACAAGTGATTTTGCGAAGAGACTGAGCTAAGGAGGATTTGGATAGTGATAAAGAGGAAGAAACAGCTCATATCCTTATCTGAAGTCAATGAGAGTGTTTCAATTGACTTCTCTAGGCATCGGACTAGGTCCTAAGAATGATTACAAGTAAATGTCAATGAAACAGCAAGGCTGTAAGGAAGAAAAAAGATAATAGAATCCTCTACAGAAATCAAAGCCAAGGCAGACACTTCCGTTTTTAGATAAGTTAGTCAGCCCACAACTGGAAGAATTTCTACAGCTTATGTTCTAGCAGCGCGTGTTAAAGCATTTAACTTGGGAAGGAAAAAAATGTATTGTGAAATATACCATAAGCAGAGCAATGCTGCGAATTACGAATTTTCTATTTACAGACAGTGTTGAAAATGAAGAGAAAAGAGTGGAGAAAGAAATGAATGTAAATGAAGGAAAGGCAAAATATGTAAGAGGACTGGTAGAATGATGTAAAATGGCCATCCACAAGTGAAGAGGTTAAAGGAGATCACTGACAAATTTCAGCTAGGCTACCTAACTATGGCAGGTAGGAGCCAATTTTCACCATTGCAGACTCACAGTAAACTGCATGGCTCCAAAAGTGGCTGAAAAGTAGCTGACTATCACAATCAGAATTTCTATCTGTAAGTTTATGTCCTCCAGAGAGTTGGGGGGAAATTCTTGTGAAATCACTGCTCATGAATGCCTGCAAGAGTGGAAATTGACCATATTCATGCATTTGTTGCCTGAGAAATGTGTATGTGCCTCTGTGTGTTGTCATAGCGAATGAGAGGTGATCCTGAAAAAAAAAATTGTGGGGAGGGCTGCAGGTTACCCACTCCTTCCCTAGGCATTTGAAATGGGATAGAGGAGAAATCCAATACTGTTTAAAGTTGCAATCATAGGCACTCTATATACCTGGCACCAGTGCTGTGGGGGAGGATAGCATTTCAGTGCCCTCACTGGAAGAGACCAGTAACGCTTTGAGCCTGGCATTGGATGCCAGGATGTGTCACATGACGGGGGCCAAGTAAGGGCCTATTTAAGGCTGGCTCATCCTCCACGGGTGAGGACCTAGAAATAGGCCCTATTAAACTTAATGGGGCTTCCTTCCAAGTAGACATAATACAGAATAGCACTGCTGGACACATTGGTACCTACAGACTGATAAATGAGCAAAGATTGCCCTACATTATGCATGGAATACCCTCAGGCTGCAAACATGGAGATGGGCAGTGTAATGGCTATCCTTAGATATGGTAGAAGATGCAGTCATATCATCAATACAGAAGTAAAACTCAAGAGCCAATTCAATCTTGTATACATGCAATTGCAGTTGGGAGTTAGGGGAATCTTGTCCTTTGCCTCAGACAGCAAAATGTCTTGGGCCACCCCAAGTGGTTTCAGACCAGATTACTGCACACTGTAATTGCCTTCTGACATGACAAATCATACTACCAGCTTTCTGTCAACCCTTTCTATTAATTTTGCAAGCTACAAGCTTTTGCATCTACTTCCTTTAAATCCATTTGTCTTTGGCATCCTATAGCAAGACCCACACCTCAGGGCAACATCCATGCTGTGACTAATCCAGTCCTTATGGATACCCATTTGAGGATGATTGTTTCTCAGACTGGGCCCAAACAGAAGGCATGATCTTTCAGAACCTGGTTTTCAGACTTCAGAAGTAGGTTCTAGGGTCAGCCATTCTGTCTGGTAAATCTTTCTAGGATCTGGCTCTCAGATTCCATGACTGTCTCCAGAGCATATCCTTTCTGCTGACAACAGTCCCCTCATTATAGCCATCAGTGTATATCAGTTTTCCCTGATTCAGGCCCCTTGATTCAGGTACACATGTTCGGGACCCAATGTTGTAATTTGGTGTGGGGCTGCATAACTGACCTCTTTAGACAAATGAGGAACTTTTGAACATTATGTTGTTGGAAATTAGAGTTTCCCGGGGTGTTAGCCCTACTGGGAAATTCTACAAAAGCTAAAACCTGTAAGGAATCAGCCATCTATAGTAGAGTAGCAGAAAAAGCATGCCCAAATTTCTGTGTGGCTTTTCCGATCTGAAACTGACTAAGAAAACAAAAACAAAGCAGGCAGTTTCAGGTTAGAAACTTACAAAAGTTTATTAATAGCTTCTACATTTACATATGCATTGGAGAACCTACATCCTAACTATCTAACTAATAGATTAGTAATTACTTCGTTCTCAGTTGCTTCACCATCTTCTTGGTGGAGACGCAAAGCAGGGTCAGAGGAAGCAAAAATGGAGAGAAGAGAGAGATCTGAGAAAGGGGCTCTTTTTTTTTTTATAAAACTGATGGCCTAAGTAACAATCCTGGGTCACATGATCTGATCACTTGAACGCCAAAGGTATTTATGAGCATGCATTTAAGTGACACAAAAGCAAATGGTGAAGCTTTGGCATACAGAAAAGAAAGGAAGCCCTATGCTAACTATGCCCACTTGCTCTAAAAACAAGATGGTGAGGGAGAGATAAAATACTGGAATTCTTCCAACATATCTCACAGAAGAGTCAGGTAAGGCTGGTTCAAGCCATAGGGTGTGGGCTAAGAAGTGGGCTGGTAACAGCTAGGCAACAGAGCAGAACTGAGTACAAAGATGGTAGGAAAAGCCACTGCCTTGGGTCCAAGATTCCACAGCCAAGATTCCTCTATCTGGGAACCTCTGTCTGCCTTCACAGGGATAAGGAGGTCTGTCAGACCACACCCTGATAGTCCAGTCTTTCCTGTGCCAAATTGCATCCTGAGGGTCTGACCTATTCTGGTTTTCCCTACTGTAAGGAGAAGGCTGGATAATTTTTCAGGGCTTGAGCCTTCTGATTTACTCAGTGTCCAGAGACGTCCTTTACTGCCTAGGGCTGAGGCTGCAGGGAAGAGGCCTCCTGGCTTGAAGCTGAGGCTCCTGCAGCCACCCCTGAGCTTTTGCCCTTGTTCTGTTTTCCCAAGGCTTTTATCTTTTTGTGGTTTCTGTCCTTGAGCACCTGCACCTGAGGCCCGGAGGTCTTGATATGCAATGAATTACCAGGCAACCCCACTGCAGACTTCTCTGCAGTTGAGGGGGTTACTATAGTTCTGGTGAGTTACAGAATGCTGTTACTCCTTTGTAAAAATAAAAATCAAAGTTGAAATCACCAGTTGCTTAAGTGAACAATCTTATCAGATTGCAACTTACTTTTCATCTAAACACAGAATTAAATATTGGGTTTAAGTGTCTTTAATCAAAGGATATGGCATTTTAATCCACTCCATTTCAAAATCAACTTTCAAGAGCTATTTTGAATCAACAAACACTTCAATGGTGATGCAAGCACAGACACATAGAGTCACACATGCTCATATAAAAACACAATTTAACATCAGATAAGTTAGTAACCTTAACTTAGATATTCTATTGTCAACATCTGAGACACAAAAAGTGTATTCCAGATTTGAAAAGAACAACACTTTTTTTTTTTACCATCAGAGTGTCATGATTAGCTGGGTGGCTTTCAAGGCAAAATTGTACCTCATCCATTTTGAACCACTCTGTTTGCCATTATCACACTTAAGTGTTTCTTTTCCAGCTGGCACAATACTTAAACTTGCGCTTTTATTAATGTGCCCTGTCAAATTCTGTGTAAAGTGCAAATTAAAAACTAAAGCAGCCTGTGGCTTTGCATAATTACAATACCGAGTTTGGTATAATCCAAGATAGCTTCTTTGAATGATTCACAATAACTCACATAGAAGCAAAAAGCCGTAAGGGACAAAGCAAGGTGTTACAAAACTAGAACGTGGATAAAAGTCAGTAAGAACTGAATTATGAGAAATATCCCCCTCCCCATTCTTGCTAAGCACAGAAGGAGACATGGCATGAGACAAGAAAATAACAGTATCAAAATGGAGGACAACGATGTAAGTTTTTTCCACCTTTCCAACCAGCATTCAGAGTAAGGAACAGTATCTGTGCTCATCACTTCTTTTGTTACCATCAATTCTAGGCATATAGTTCACATACCATGCCAAACCATGGTTTACAATAGTCATATTTTGTTGCTTAACCATTAATTGCCTTGCAAACTATCAAACCACCACTTGTTTTCCACATTTTTGGCCTGTTTCGCTATAATTTATCAAATCTAGTTTCAAGGGAAGAAGGTAGCAAGGGAAACTACCCAAGAATAACCCTCAGTTCTGGATTCAGATGTTAGAATAAGTCATAGTTTAAACAAGCCAGAGTTTCTAAGCCCACAAACCATAGCTTCTAATTGTAGCTAACAAACCATTATTGGTTTGATGGAATACAGAACAACAAAAAACTAGAATGAAAGAAAAACAACAGAATGAAACCAGAGCTTAATTTACCGATACATGTGAACCCAACAATTCTATCTTGACGCCTCATCCCCATCTCCGCTTGGCTAGTTCTTCCACATGCTTCCACATGCTCATGTTTATGTGTAAATAACCACAGAGAAGAAAGTATACATATGGAATCAACCATTTCTATATATTCACCTGTACGTTCTGTACAAGGTGTGATATAGGGAGATGGCTTTCTATAAGTTCACATATCCTACAGAGCTTGAAAAGTTACTTTCTTAAAAGTAATTGGTTACTTTTACCAGCTTCCCTAAGTAGGTAGCTGTTGGAAAAATTCCAGTATTCTTTCTCCCTTGCATCTTGTTCTTAGAGCAAGTGGGCATAGCTAGCATAGGGCTTCCTTTCTCTTTTGCATGCCAAAGCTACACCATTTGCCCTTCTGTCATTTAATTGCATGATCATAAATACCTCTGGTGTTCAGGTAATCAGATCATGTGACCCAGGACAGTTGCTTGGGTCATCAGTCTTATAAAAGAAAGAGACCCCTTCTCAGCTCTCTCTCTTCTCCTCCATTTTTGCTTCTTCTTCCTCCTCTCCGACCATGCTTTGCATCTCCATCAGAAGATGGTGAGTTAAGAACGAAGCTAGTACTATTCATTAGCTGGTTAAGATGTAGGCTCCCCAATACATATGTAAATGTAGAAGCCATTAGTAAACTTTTCTAAGTTTGTAACCTGAAGCTGCCTGCATTTGTTTTGTTTCTTCAGTCAGTTTGGGATCAGAAAAGCCAAATACAAATTTAGACGTGCCTTTTCTGCTACTCTGCTACAAGGAGGCTGAATCCTTATAGTTTTAGCTTCCATAGAATTTCCCAACACGGCTAACACCCTGGGAAATTCTAATTTCCAACAGTAGCAACCATTATAGGTGCAATTTTTTAAAAAAGCAACTCCTTGGCTTTCCACTTATCAAGCGATTAAAATCAAGTGATAATCTTTGTTATTTAACAACACAACAGAATGCTACAAACTGCTGACCTGTCATACAAAACACACTGTCCTTCTGTCCATCTCACTGTTGTCTCAATAATCACAACTAGAGGCAACAGCACAATGCACACCACAAGCCAGCACTTGAACTGTGCAATATTCTTCCTCCACCGTTTAGCAATACTATAGTCCTATGTCGATACAAGCAATATAAAGATAGTTGCACAGAGTGAAGTTGACCCACAATCAGCTACAATGGTAATGTAAGATTGATACCTTAGCTATTTTGGATATGCACGTGAATGAGCAATTAGTTACCTCTAAGTTTGTCTATACTTCTTAATTACAATATCCTTTCTCTCATCAATTCTGTATCCACAGTACACTCAATTTGTGGCAGAAACCAAACCAAATGTGCAAAATGACCCACAAAATCTCTGATTACCCATGTTGTCTTTACAGTTCTAACCCCATTACTTCTCTGCCTTCTTGAAGAATCAGATTGTCCCATGAGAAAACTTTCAATCCTCTTTTAACATGGATACTATGAAAACAACATCTTAAAATGCTGAATGCATATAATTTATTCTGGTTTTATCCCTCTCCCATAACAGCCATCACTACATCAGAAGAAATGTTGTTTGAGTATAATCCTGTTATCGTAATTCACTGCTGTGAAGAAATGCAAAATTTATCAGACAGATTTGGACACTCACCTTACATCCCTCACAAGCACTGACGCCATAGTGATATCCAGAAGATTTGTCCTGACAAACAAAACAGGGCTTGTAAACGCGAGGGGGAGGAAGCGGGGAAGGTGGACTGGGAACAAGTTCCTCAGAACTGGTGCTCTGAGTTTCAATTGCTACAAAGAAAAAGAGAGAGAGAGAAAGAAAGATGGTTTTTAGTGCATTTAGCTATGGACTCTGACCCACTCCACTGCTAATAGTGGAAACATGTCAATGCCAGCAATTGATCCCACACAATGGCAGTCCCAATCAAAATACAACTTTCTTTGTCTGACCAAGAGGGCGAAAGGGTTAACAACATTTTAAATAAATAATAACACTGGACCAGTTCAGACTTTCAGAATCTTTACTATTGACCTGTTCACTGTGTCCTTCGGGGAAGCATTCATGTGGAAAACATAATATATGTCTGGGACTGTGTGGGCTGAACTATGGAAACTTGTTTTATAGTGTATTACAAAGATCAGCACATACTTGCAAACAGCATATTACAAAGTATTAATAACTCTGAATCACTGGTTAGTGGTGCTGCCAGGGCTGTGAGAGCCCTGATTAAAATGTGCTCTCTCATCCTCCCACTCCAGTTCTTTCCAACCCTTCTCCATACAATCTCTCCTCATCCTTAAGATAGTCTTTTTCCTCTCTTTCTCTCTACCTCTCTATTTCATTTTTTACTATCACCTATCTAGTTGCTTTTCCCATTCTTCTGGCTCTTTACCAATACACCTCTACCCCATGCAGTACTGTATCTTTCTGTACTCCTTTTAGCCACTTCCACACTCCACCCAGCTTGTGCTCTGCTCCGTGCAGTCAAAGTCAGCAAACCATCCCCTCGCTTGCCTATTCACCAACTAAGCACTGTGTAGAGCACCACTGCAGTTTTGTCCAGCATTTTAATTTCCCAAAGGACTCTGGGAAAGTCCTCTGCGTAAAGCGGCTGCAAGACTTACCCAGTGGAGCGGTTTGCCCTTATGTATTTGCTCCTTGGTCACAACTTGTATTAGGCAGTAGAATGGATCATGGATCTGGGATTACAGTTATCAATGTATCCCAGGCACTGGTATGGTATGAGGGTTCCCTCGGGGGAGGGGCTCAGGGGGGCAAGATGGAAGCAATCATGCACAGCACTGGAGGGGCATGAATTCTCTTATACTCTCTGGCAGCAGGGGAGGCCACCAGGGGAATTTTCCCCTGGTTGGGGAACCTTTTCTGTTGTCCCAGTAGTTCTAATAGTGGGCCGGACGGTCTAGCCCATAGATCAACAGGCGGGTTGACTGATGCCCAGATCTGGACCCACACATCTACCAACCCTATCAGCAAATGTAGCCAATTAAGTTGTGGCCTTTTTCCCTCCAAGGTTGGATCTGTGTGGGTTTACTGTTGGCAGAGTCATTCACCACTGAGCACACAAATGAATGCTGTGATTGTGACTGGCTGTCCTCTACTTTGGACCACACCTTTTTAAAAAATGGACTCTATCACTTCAAATCTCCCTCCACCAGCAATAAAAAAAAAAGGAAGAAAAAACCCCATAAGCAGAGAAGAAGGCTAGGCTACAGACATTCTCCTCCACATCTACTCTTATATGTGCTGGAAGATATTCTTTTTAAATATGGAGAAGCATTTATGTGATTCCATGCACTCAAAGTCTCATGTGCTTATTGTCTACGAGCAGAACACACTCTCCCTCTCTCCTTCATTAGCCTGGACCGGAGTTTACCTCCAGATATTGTTGGACTACTGCTCTCAACAGTCCTCTCCAGCACAATCAATGGTGAGTAATGCTGGCTGAACAACATCTGGAGGTCTGCATGGTTCCCATCTATGGAGCAGAGTCTGCCTTAGCAACTCTCACAGAAATGCAGAGAAAAAATCTTCACAATAATGTGCTCCATCTGTAATGTATGCAGTCATATACCACAGCCTGCAACAATCTGAAGAAAACTCTAGGTTTTTAGTACGCTGAGTACCAACATCTATATATACAGACCACCACTGTCATTCACAATAACAATTCAGGCAACAACGATGTAAAGATATCAGGGCCAATGGTAGACTTATTTAGGATACTGGTCTCTGAAATCTTTTCATAATTCTTTTCATTTACCCTGTATATGCCATTTATTTTCTTGGTCTCTTGTTTCTTAAGGCTTTTTCACACTTGACACTAAAAGGTAAATTTGAGCCTCCTTGGACCAATTTTGCCCAGAGAGAATGATGTAGATATAGAAGAGAAATTGAATATATACCTCCCAGCCATTGTATGCTTTACATTTGCATTATGGACTGATTTAAACAGATATAAACCTGAAGCGTGAAGAGAAAACATCCACAGGCTAAGATATTTAGTTTTGTCTGAACAAGTCAGGAAAATGAGAAAGCCTCTGAAGCAGTTAAAAAGAGGGCAAAACCTCCACAGAGACTTGTGTGCCATCCTTGTATGGAAAAACAAATGCTGATTCAGATGTAGTACATAAAGTATTTGCTGTATCTCCTAAATATTGTCATTTTAAAAAACTGACTCTGTCTTTCATCATAAATAGCTGTTCAAAAGAGTTATCTGATCAGTGGAATAGCAAGGAGTCCCCAATTATTCATTTTCCAAACTGGAAAAATTGACCCTTTATTTGATGAAATCACAACTTCAAGAGATGCATTTATTTTAAACAGAAACTGAGGGTGAGCCTTGCTGCTGAGTTAACCAGGAATAATCCCAGTGACAGCTGGTGGCTCCCATGTCAGTGGGACAATGAATCCACTCCAGGTTTTAGTTAACAACTGTAAAAGAGCTACCCAAGATGGTGAACGCTGTTGCCAAAACACTGTATAACTGCTTTAATGCTTAAAACCTGAATGGATTCACTGCCTTAATGACATGGAAGACTTCAGCCAGCACTAGCAAAGTCACACTAGTTTTTCATAGAGAAGTGTGCAGCCTGTGGTCCTTACCTTCTTTACAAAAACACTCTGCAGGAAAGCTGTTCAGAGCTCAGGCCAGGGTAATGTCTGCCTTTTTTCAGAAGCCACTGAGCAGGGAAGAAGAGGCGGGGGAGGGGGGCGCTAATTGTCCAGAAAATGGAAGAGGCAACAAGGGGATCAGTTATGAGGGTTGTAATGTCCCTGTGCCATTTTCTCTAAAACTATTAATCCAAATGTGATGCTATTACATCAACAGATATGAGTAATTCTTACTGCATGGCTGACACAATTTCTGTGTTGCATAACCATGCATATGTAGTAGAAACAAAGAATAACCATGAAGTTCTTGATCAAAGAAGGATATACTGCCACTGAAATCCACATAAGCCTCAAAAATGTTTATGGTAAGGCAACAAATTGATGAGTGTAATATTACTTCCAAAGATGGTTGAAAAAGGTTTAAAGAAGGCAAAATCAGTGTTAGACGAACCATGTAGTGGAAGGTCATAGAGAGCAATCACAGACGAAAACCAAATAAGAGTGGATGACCTGATTCACGAAGACCAGTGTAGGACTCCCTGAGAGACTGCTGAGGAACTTGGCTGTGACCACAGTGTTGTTGAGCAGATTATCCACTATCTTAGATGTAGGAAAGTGTGTGCCAAATGGGTTCCTGATCAATTAATAGTTGATTTGAAAGAGAGGAGACTGAACTTCTGTTGGAAATGTTGACAGCATCTGAAGCCAAAGAGGACACCTTTTTTCAGGAATGTTTGCACTGGTGATGAGACCTGAGCAAACCTGTGTGACTGAGAGACCAAGAATCAGTCCACGGAGTGGCGGCATTCCTCCTTCCCTAAACCAAAGAAAGTCAAAAGCCAGTGCTCAGTTCAAAAGATTATGACTGTCTTTGGGATGACAAGGGGGTTATTTTGCTTGATTTCCTCAAGCATGGAACAACAATGAACAGCAACTACAACATTTCATCACTCCAGAAACCTTGAGAAGCCATTAGTAAGAAAAGACTACAGAAACAGCTGAACACAATCCAGTTACACCCAATAATGCACAACACCCATACTTCTTTGGCAACATCACAGATTGTTCCACAAATTGGATGGCCAGTGTGCCTTACAGCTCTGATCCTTAGACTTTCATTTGTTCAATCAAATGAAGGAAAGCCTTTGGGGATGGTGCTTCAATGATGTAGGTGAAGTGGGAGATACTATTAGACACTGGAGCAGGGAATGCCTAAAAGAGACTTTCCAAAGTGGATTTGATGAGTGGGTTCCAAGGTGACACAAATGCATCACTACTGGTGGAGACTGTTTTAAATAATACCACGTTGTAGACAGAGAGTTACTTTACACATTTATATAGTTGCATATGTCTCATGTTGTTAATAAAGGAGTTATAATCTGACAGGCATTCCTTTCAGTATTATTCTTGGGTTTTAGATCTTATCCTAACTAACAACGATGACCTGGTTAGTGGGGTGTAAGTGGTGGAATATTTAGGTGCGAGACATCATGTTCTCTTGGAGTTTGTTAAATAGTGGAAAGGGGAAGCCAAGTGTAGTCAGACACACTCTATCTACCCTTTAAGAAAGCTGATTTTAGTAAACTTAGGGAAATACTGGGTGTGATCCCATGGTCAGGAATACTAAAAGAGAAAGAAGTTTGTGATGGATGGGAGTTTCTTAAAAATGAGACGCTGAAAGCACAGGAGGAAAAATGGAAGACACTTAAAGAATCTGGGAGGAATGCCTAAAGAAGCTTCAACTGAGCTACGACATGTACAAGAAACAGAAAAGGGAGAAATCACTAATATGGAAGTTGGATAAATAACCAGGATGTGGAGAAAGAAAGTCAGAAAAGCTGAAAGCATAGACCAAGCTCAGGCTTCCTAGAGAGGTTAAAAACACTAAAAGGTTTTGTTTTGTTTTGATGGTTATATTTGTAGCAAGAGGAAGAACAAAGAAATGGTAAGGCCACTGTGTGGCAAAGATGATAAAATGCTAACAGGGAAGAGAAAAGGCAGAACTACTCAACTCCTTCTTTGCCTCAGTCTTCTACAAGGAAAACAGTGCTCAACATGGGGAAAATAGAGCAGATGATGCAGTAGAGAAAATGCAGTACAGAATAGATGAAGAGGCAGCACAAGTATCTAAATGAATTCAAGTCTCCGGCGCCAAATGAATTACATCTAAACATATTAAAAGAGCTTGCAGAAGTAATCTCAGAATTACTGGCAATAATCTTTGAAAATGTCTGGAGAACAGCAGAAGTCCCAGCAAACTGGAGGAGGGCAAATGTTGTCCCAAACTTCAAAAAAGGGGAAAAAGTGGACTACATAGAGATTCAAACCTGGACTTTAGTGAGTCAAGCATTCAAATCCTTTCACTGGTTTGGTGGATCTGTCAGTATTGCTTTTCTCTAGTTCTCAATTTTTTAAGTCTCAGGTTGTATAGAACTCAAGTACAAAGAAATGCGCGTGTGCTCATGAATTCTTATCAAAACATATATGAAACATATTTTTCATCAATGCCTACCCAAAACAGCTTTCTGGCCCATTTCCTGCTTGGATATAATATTCAGGAGGTTATTTCCAAGAGAATGCACTTACAGAGGGGGCAAAAAAGATTCTCTGTCTACTATATGGCTAGCTGCTTTTTCATCTTTCTAAATTACATCATGGGTGTAGCAACTGGGACATGAGCAGTTCATTGTGAGTACCAACAGTGACTTTCGCTCCCATAGTAGGAGGATTTAGGGTAGTATATAAAATAGCAACTGCTTAGTCTCAAGATTGATTCAGATCAACAGGTATAAACCTGGCAGAAGCAGGAAAGCAACTGGAGGGTAACTGTGTAAATAAATCATAACAGAGCAACTGAGATCTTCTTCTGACTAAAGATCTTCACTTGGGCTTCACAAGTTAATGCTCAAACCTGGGAGAAATTTGAGGGTAGTCTTTGATATATTGAGAAGTCCTGTTGTTCAACCAAAACAAGAAGGAACTCCCAATGTGTGTCCAATACCACTTTCACATAGCTTTCATGTGACAGAGCTTAGCAATCTTACCTCTTTGGTACCACAACTCCCAGAAATATGCCCCTCTGCTGAGGGATTCTGGGAGTTGCAGTCCAAAATGTGACATTTCAAACCTCCTGCTGTATACTGAAAAGCTCTAAAACAAATTCTGAGAAGCACAGAAATTTCTCAATAAATAACAATAAAAATTAAGACATTTCAGCTCCTAATGAAGAAACAAAATACATCACAAAATCAAACACAAGTAATAATCTCCACCCATCTTCCCATTTATAGTCTGAATAGTATTTTTGTTGCTATTTAGCACAGCTGCAGAATACTCTAGGAATCAACTGGTACACAGCTTTCCTTTGTAAATCAATAATCTATTAGTCCTTTTAAATTAAAATTAAATTCTTCAGATGGCCTTCAGAGACCTCAAGATCCTGCTTTCCTTGTTTCATGCATGGTTATTTGTTGTTCCCAGTCTCAGAGAAGATAAAATTTTACTTCTAAAATTCAGGTCATTTAGCACTACCAATCTACAAATGTGGTTATAGGGCTGACGATGATAACGATGATGATAATTTCACTCCCCCCTTTTTTTTAGTTTTCCTGAAAAGAAAACTAATATCCTCCACAACAGTCAAAGTATTAACTACCCATGAAAGAAAATTCAAGCTAATGCTAATCATCAACTTATAAGAATCTGAGTTACTTAACTTCTCAGCTTATATTTGCAAATGTGTAATTCCAAGTCAATAAAGCGCTGGAAAAGATAACACAGAGCTATGTCTGGAAGAATCCTGTTCAAACTGGTAAACTTGGGAAAATGTACGCCTGAAACCAATAAAACAGGAATCTATATACTGGCAGAAGAAGAATGAACTGCTATTGACTTCCATTTCTTGCACTGACCTATTCATATGGCCAAGGATTTTCAGCTGCCAGTAAAAACCCACAGCACTTATCTACAGAATTACTGAATCAGAGTGGCCTGAAATATTTCTAGTTCTACAGCAGATTTGTTATGTAGAAATACTGTTTTGCAGCCTAACATCAAAGGGTTGCAATGATGCCTGTGTTACACAACAAAGTGACTTGGCTCCTCCCATGGTATCTCTCGCTAAACAGATGTTTAACATTAACAAACTCCTGCCAATCTATGCTTACATAAATATTTATGCTGATACAGGGTAGTCAAGGAAAGGAAGGAAGGAGTAACACACTGTATTGTGCTGAATCCAGGCTACTTTGCATAGGCTACTAAGAACATGGAAGTAGCTGCAAGGACACTGTTACACTTTAGGATTTTTTCTCTCTCCTTTTCATACCTTTCTCAAGATCAGTAATGAGCCATGTGTTGTTTGGTGGTGGACTACCAGCTGTTCAGTAACGATTTACATCTTTGCTTATTTCATCGTCAGATTCAAAACTTTAAAAATTAAATGCTTTCCTCCTGCTGGGTAAGATTATAAGAATTTTACAAATTTGGGTTTTTTGTTTTTTGTTTGAAAAAGAAAACTCTGCTCAAAACACCATACAAAAACTTTTGTTTGCAGAAAACACATTTTTGCAAAAAGTTTCACATCTTTAATCTAACATTTGAACATTATGATTTGTTAGATTCTGATAAAAAAAAATGACTGAAGTAAAAACGTGTGCCTAAAGGATGGAAAAATCTGCCAGTTTTGCTTTCCTCAGCATCTTAATGTTAAAAATCTTAGCAAATCCCCTCTGCCAAAAGAACTAGAATGAAATTCTCACATATGTCCAGCGACGCACATACTGAGAGCTGCTACTTCAGCACTATATAAGGGGGTTCAATCAGTGAAATTAGTGGCCTGAACTGGATGCTCCTGTCTATTAGCAATGGATACTCTTGCTTGGCTGCCATAGCACCCTGTTGCTTCCCCAAAGTCAAGTGATGCCAAGGGCATTTCTGGACTACACTGTTATAATGCTATCATTTCACTTTCAACATCCTGTGGGATTCTGGGGTTTGTCGTTTACTGAGGCCAAAGAGCTCTCTGGCTGAAGATTCTAAATGCCCCTCCTTAAACCGCAAACCCCAGGACTTCCTAGGATGTTGAAAGTGGAATAATAGCACTTTAATAGTATAGTGCAGAAATGGCCTAGGTAAGTTTCCCTTCTTTATTCAGTGTTGTTTACCAGTGAAAGTTAGTAGTGTATCATCAAATTCCCATTAGAAAAGGCAAACCCTTTTTGTTTCGTATACTCGGTCACTAAAAATGTTTAAACTTCGAGATCTTTGCATTCTGAATCTAACAAATTTCTGCATTTTTAGACATTCAAAAAACAACAACCTGAAATGTCATTCTCCTGCATCTGCACAAATTAAACAAACACAGTTATCATCACAATCGAGAAGACCATGTTTTACCTTTTTAACATAGAGGTGACAAAAATGAGAAACCTTCAGGAAAAAGAGAGGGCAACTCTGATTCAACACCATAAATGCAGCTGAATACAAAGGGATGCAAACTCAAACTTTTTATGAACTAAACTAGTAGTTCTTAACCTTTTCTTTAGCAGGGATCCCCTGCAAATATACTTTTTCCCCCAGGGATCCCCAAGACTTAACTCAAGATTTAAATATTCAACCATTTATTTAAATTTCTGAACATCTGTTTATTTATTAAAGGCTTCTGGAGACTAGGATTCAAATTCCTGCTCAGACACTGGGTGACCTTGGGCATGTCACATTCTTTCAGCCTCAGAGGAAGGGAAAGGCAAACTCCCTCCAAACAAATCTTGCAACCCCCCAAAAAAACCCAACAAGGTTGAGAGGGGGAGGTTCTTTCTAGCCATGATGTCTCTCGCCTTTGAAAGCTGACTTATGGCCACCCTAAGACAAACCTGTATTAGGAGGGTTTTCTTGGGAGGATTTATTGCCTTTGTTTTTCTCTGAGACTGAGAGAATTTGACTTGCCCAATGGGTTTCCATGGCTGAGCAGGGATTCAAACCCTGGTCTCCAGGCTCATAGATAGGGCATGCGTACATCCCTGACACTGAGTCCCTTCTGTCAGGAACCCAGCAATAGGGTATGTGTGTGCGTGCCCATACTGGTCCTGTGTTTGTGAATAAAGGAGCACCTTCAGTACCCACAACCCCCTTGCTGCCATATCCCTGCTGCTACTGTTAGTGTCTAACTGCAGGGCTTCACAGACCCCCTGTGAGGTCTCCATGGACCCCCAGAACCACTGAACTAAACAAGTCACTGGGTCTAGGTGGATAAATCTGCCAGTTTCAGTTTCTCCTGCATGTTTCTTTTTTCATCTCAAGGTCTAAATTAATTATTTGTCTCAACCAGAGTATATATATTAAATCAATGATAACTTGATAAGTAAACACTTATGTAAGTTCTATTGATTCAATGGGTCTACTTTACTTGGAAGTACTTGGAATACAAAGAAACATGTAGACTATCATAAATTCTTATAATAATGAACTGAAATGAACTTCTCTCCAGTTCCTAATTACTCCAAGATTTGTTCAAATGGAAGTAGAAGATCTGGTGCTCTACACTCTACTGTACCACCATGCAATAGTGGAAGAGCGGGCTATTATATTTCCCTACAGAGTCAATTTCTTCCCATCTGGGGCCCTTTTCACATTGAGGCGGATCGCGCGAGAAGCCTCCTCCAGGAGGCTGCCGCTTCCCCCTCGTTCCTTCCGCAGGCGCTTCCTGCTGGCGCGTCCGTCGCGCTAGCGCCCCGCCCCTTCCTTCTGCAGGGGCCTGTGGGAGCTGTAGGCACCGCGGAGGGAAGGAAGCGCGACCTGGCTGCCTCCCCAACGCTCCGCACAGCAGGTAAGCGCGCATGGGCGTTGGGAGCGTTGCGCAAGCACGGTGATTTTCGCTTCGAAGCGAAAATTAAAAAAAAAACGTGATCGCGCTGCTGCAGCCCCGTGAGCGCGGCGGAAGTGGGAGTGCGTCGTGCAGAGCGACGCTCCCACTCCCGTGAGGCTCACGGGGCTATTTCGCGAGAGAAAGCCCATGCGAAAAGGGCCTGTGATTCCAGTTCTCATCTCTGTCTCTAACATGGGAATAATTATTTATCTACTTCTCAACACTGTAGTGAATGAAGAAGAAATAAAGATGCTATAACATTTTGCAGTCATATAGTTCTGCACAATAATTATATTCTATAATAATTATAATATGTGCTAATTATAATGAATTCAACTACTGTAACATAAAATCATTTGGAGGATAAGACGCTTAAAAAGTAATTATGCATTATATATAAACAAGGTAGTTGCTTTTTTCCCTGAGCAAACAAAGAGGAAAAAGGAGCTCTAGAACTGGGGGCGGGGGCTTATGTCCTGAACCAAGAGCTATGTGTCCCAATCAATTCTGCACTAAATAAATCCTATAAACAGATTTTCTCAGAAATCTGCCACTATTTGTCAATTTCGACTGAGCAAGAGGCACCTGAAAGCCACTTAAGTATTTTTTTAAACTATAAATTTAAGTCATCTTTGATTTTTTTAAAATATACTTCAGCTAAAGCAGAAGATAAGATCTTTTAGGAAGTGAAGTGTGGTTTACAAGAGATAATTTACTGTTAGTGAAACCATGCTGACAGACAGATTTTAATGTTGTGGCTGATTAAAAACAGGGCAAGCATTTTATGAAATCCCTTTCATTTTTACTACAAATGTGTATTATTAAGTGCTGGTTTTTAATGCACTCTTTTCAGACAGCTGAACCTTAAAAGAATAAGAAGTTGTAAAGCAAATGGCATTTCCTGGATAGCCCCAAGGGAAGCTGGAACATTGAGCTCCAAAGTCCCTGGTGGGAAGGAGCAATTTGAGCTAATTAGGGTGAATGGCAAAGTGTTGTGTTTGGTCAAAACATTCTGTTAACCCTCAGTTTTACTGGCACCAAAAAGATGCTGTCTGGATATGGATTTAGATGTGGATGTCTCTGTGTGTGTGCGCGCGCGTGTGCGCATGTGTGGAGAAAGAGAATTCAATGCAGAAGTGCAACACAGCTCACATACATTAGACAGAAAGTCAAAGGAAACACCAAAGTTCAACTAGAGTACAAGTAATTAGAAACAGATTCTTTGCCGCTTGTATGTATGCCTCATTGTAGAGGTTATTTATAAGCCTCTCACCCACCCACCCAGCCCCAAAATCCCAATATCATTTAATTTTCTTGTCTAGTCTGGAACAAAACAAAAAACTGCTTTTAATAATCTCTGAAGAAAGAGGAAACTTCCATATACTGGAAAATTAACCCTTCCTTATATTATTGCACTTTTTGTCTATTTCATGTGCTGCTTAATCCTAGCTCCAACGCAATAATATATGATTTCTACATCTTTCTTTGTGTGTTTTTAAAGGTTTGCATTATATTTTCAAATTTCACATTGCTGTTGTGGAGGTAGACATAAAAGTGGGCTGCGCTAAGGAGAAATAAACATTGTCAGAGAGGACTGTCAGCCTTGAAATGCTAACCTGGCCATGACCCTGGAGTGAGTGTGTGTTTGACCCGGTCATATAAGGCTCTGACTGAGTCCTGTTGCCAGGTTATGACAACTCCCTGCTATTCTTGCCACACATCTACAACAGGTGCAGATCACAGACATCACTGAGAAGAAAACAAAAGGACATGGGATAGGTAGAGGCTTTGATTTCTTTTTTTTCCTTTTTGCAAACAATTTCCTCCTCTAAGGGGACAAACCAGCGTGAGAAAGAATCCCTGAGCCTATACATCTGTCTCAGTCACTTCTAGCACCCTACTATAGCATAAATGTTCTCTATATGCAAAGACATACTGGCCCAAGATATTCTGAACAGCAACATGATCTAAAAGTGGTGACTAAAGTGATTTATTGCCTGCTTTTCAGAACATGAAAGATACAATTTACATAATCAAATCCTAAGTTGAATGTTCAAGAGACAGGCAATTAAAATAACCAATAAAATGTCACTAAAATAGAAACAGTAAATTTAAACCTTACACCCAAATCCAACTATCAGCTCCAATACAAGTTTTTAAAAGATTAGTTCCAGTTAAGTCAGTGGGCACTTGATAAATGAACCCTCATATTAAGCTCCACTGACTGGATGAGTCTACTCTAGTTGGAACTAACCACTGGAGAAAGGCTTCAGTTAAAAGCAGAGTACACTAAACCTAAACATATGCGGACTGGAATTAATAAACCTTTAAAATCCTTCTAGAGTTCAGCAGACAGTTGGTCATACCCACTTCCTGGAGAAGGGCATTCCAAAGAAATTACACCAGTGTAGAAAAACTTTGCCTCTGCTACTTGGTAATGCCACAGTTCTTGCTTGTGTACCAGAGAGCAGGGTTTCAGATGCTGAATTCAAAGCTCAGTCCGGTTTGTACGGGTGGTCCTTCAACTATGTACCCGACAAAATCCAACAGTGGTTTACATCAGTGCTGCTCAGAGTAGTGGTCCATGGACTACCAGTTTACAAGTCATCGGCCACTGGTTTGCTGTGAATTCCCACAACAGAAAGGAAGACGTTATTTACAACTAATGGATATATATACAGTACTAATCCCTGATACATCAGAGGGGGAAAAAGCGAATCCCTCACAAAGGTAGCTTGAAAAGCAATTGTTTAGATAATGTGGAGTGCAACACACAGACCAGGATGAATGATCAATGTCTGATATTAATTTTTAATGTAATTTTTAATTTTTTTTACTGGAACCTTATCTGTATCTCACTATGCTTCAAGTTTTTTGAAAGAGGGCTGTGATTAGGGCATTAAAAAACAGTGACATGAAAGGACACAGAACTCTTTATTATCTCCCATCTTTCTGCTTGCAGTAAGTTCATGGTTTTTCAGCTATTATGCTCATCTTTGTCTTTAAAACTATTATTTTCTGAAACATATCATTTTAATTTGTGGCTATAATGTTCAGAATATTGATTTTATTTAAGCTGTACTTCAGCTCTTTGAGACAGCTTTGGTTTTTAAAAAAGATCAGAATCAGCTAATTGCTCTATACTATAGTTATACAAAGTGCCAAAAGCCAAAATGAAACAAAACAAGACAAAACCAACTCCATAGCATGACTTCAACTACAGCAAGTTGTATGGCAGTTACTCTAGAAGCTTGTAAAATTAAATTCATTGATTTTTCTTTGTCATATGGATTCCTTTCTCCCCCCTTTTTTGTGTGTGGGGGGTTAACATCTGAGTACACAGAGTATGTGTGGGAAAACTGTGGCCCTTCACTGTTGCTGATTTCGAATGCCTATTAGGTCCACAAGTTCATTACCAGCCTGATGTCTGCAGGTTCCCTATCCCTCGCAAAGACCTGTAGTCACAAATATTTTCAAAACTTTATTGACTCAAACCCACAAAAGCTTATGCTACAATAAGGTTTCAACCCAACACTTAACTTTATGGACTCTTGAATTTAATGGGACTTACATCTCAGGAGACTTGCACAAGACTGCACTGTAATTCTCTTAAGTCTTTCATGTGCCACAAGACTCTTTTCTGTTATTTCTGCAGCAACAGAGGCCCTTGGAATCCAAGATATAGCACTTAGAGGCCCTATGATATGCTTCCAACTACTATACTTGTCAGGACTACTCCACATTGTTAAATACTAAGCAATTGACCCTCAAGGTAGTAATGAGCATTTCACACATTTTTTTATGTGAAAAATGTTGTAACACAAATGTTATAGCTATCTGTGGAAATTAATTCTTTTTTAAAGAGTGTGCATGCGCACACACATACACACACATATTCCATAGATACCTTTACAATACTTCAATTTTCATTATCCCTTGCCAGCATGATCAGTGGTGAAAGGTGATAGATTGAAGGCCAACAACACTTTGGAAGTCATGTTCACACATGCTTTACAGAATGCTCCCCATTACAATCCATAATTATCCTGTGGGGCAAGTACATGAAGAATTTGCTACGTCAGGCAGAATTTGACGTGCGAGTTTCCCAAACTGATCATCACTAGGAATGTATCACCAGAATATTCTCCAACTTCCCCCTGCACTGGATGGAACTACAAATAGTATATATGCATCTCTTCAGAAGCAAGTATTACAGAGTTCAATAGAGCTCACCCTCTGGTCAATGGGTACAGGATTACAATGTTAATATCCAAAATGGACCAATCCAATGTAGATTTTAAAGACTGCTACTAAGGTGTCATTTCTCATGAATAAAGCTAAATATGCCAGTGTAATTGGTAAAAATGAAACCCATTCTCTTGCTGTTGATTAAGATAAGGGTCTCTGCCCGTTTGCTACTAAACTGAGGAGGAATTGAGCACTCTAGAAAATACACTTAATGGAGACATCAACACACCATGGCATCCTACATATGCCAGTTATTCCTCTCATTTCAGAGAAAATTGCATCCTCTGTGGCAATGGATCATTTCTGTATCACCCAGTCATGTCTGTAATTTCCCTGACATCACAGACAAATGACAGGATAAAGGAAGAGACCATGGGAATCCACCATTCCACCACGTATATAGATCAATCCCAATGTATCCCCCTTTACAATTTGGAGGCTGTACAGATAGTGTCATTCTATAGTTTAATAACTTGCTGCACTTAGTTATATCTACATGGAGTGAGAAGTTTCTTATGTCTCTACTACTATTCTTGCTTTTTCTTTGTAAACATGTAATTCTTCTTTCATTTCTGACCTCTGAATCTGCCCTAGTAGATACATTGGTTTCTCTGACATGATTTTTCCTGTTAAATGCCCTCAAGCTGACTTTGACTTATGGCGATCTTACGAATGTACCCTGTCATTAACAGCCCTATCACATCTTACAAACTCAGAGCTATAACTCCCCCTTCCCATTCTCTTTCTTCTTAGCACTGAGGCAAAAGGAGGGCAGGGAGGCATGTGCACCTCCTCTCTACTCCCTTGTCTTTTTCCCCAGCATGTGTTTTCCATGCAGAGGCAAAAGGAAAGGAAATTGAAAGCAAGGCCCACATGCCTCCCCCACATTCCCTTGCTTTTTGCCTGGGATCAGAGAAGGAAGGCAGGCAGGCCCAGGCAAAAAGCAAGGGAATGGGAGGGTGGAATGGGAAGGGAACAGGAGGGGGAGTGTGGTGGGAGTTATTCACATCTTTTCCACTTTCATGAGAGATCTGCTCCATGAGCCCTTGCAAAAGTGGAGGGGCCACCATAATGCTTGGCAAGGTTGAAGGCTTTAGGAAAAAAGGGAGGATCACGCTACTGGTGCATAGACTCAAACGAAGAGGAAAAAGCAGCTCTAGTACTTTGTGGTGGTGATGGGGAGCTTGTGTCCTCAATAAAACACTGTGTGTTCCAATCAACTCTGCACAGGGCAAAAGACAAGGGAATTGGGGAGGGGCAGGCATGCCCGCCCCTTCCTTCTCTGCATGCAGTGCTCCCCCTCCCATTCCCTTCTCTTTTGCCCAGGTGTGAAGAAGGAATGCATAACATGCGCAGGCAAAAGACAAGTAAATAAGAGGAGGAGAATGGGGGAAAGCATGCACACACCTCACAAATAATGAAATTCACAAAGGTCAAACCCACGAACATGGAGGGAGGACTCTGTCTCTTGTAATGAGTCATACCTTCACATATGTCCAAAGCATGACAGCCAGAATTTCAAACAGGGACTCAAGCATGTTTTGTGAATTATGGTCATCATAGAACTAACCAAGATTATTCAATGAAACCTTGATCTAGGTAGTTAAAAAATATTTCATTTGGTGGATTATTTTCTGGCCTCAATGAGAACAATATATTATATGATGTAAAAATGCCCCATGTCTTTGTTTGAGTTTGTAGAGATACAAAGTCAAACAGTGAGAGATTCCTGTTCAGCCTCATGTGTACAGCTATTAAGGTATGAGGTGCCACAGGGGACCGTTGTATTTCCTACGCCCTTTACTATCTATATAAAGTTGCTTGATGAGTCAATAGGAGTTTTGGCATGAGGGGTCGTCAGTGTACTGATGACACTCAGCTCTACCTTTCCTTGGAGTTAACTGGGGCTGTGCAGGTATTGGACCACTGTCTGGATGCTGCACTGGGCCGGATAAGGGCCAATAAACTGAAACTGAATCCTGGCAAGATGAAAATTCTGTAGACTGGTTGTTCCTAAGGGAACAAGTGCATTTTCTGGGAATACTCCCAGACCTATGTTTGTCACTGTAAGCTTTGGTGGATTCCTACTGCTTGGAGTGCTTGGGAATATCTTGGATTGGTCTGCCAGCTATGGCCTCTCCTAGACAACAATAACCTAATCACAGGAGTTCATGCACTTGTGATTTCCTGAGTAGACCTCTGATGAGGGGCTGTCAGATGCTGGAGCTAGAGCAAAATGCAGCAATAAGGTAGCTGACCAGAAACCAAATACCGTCTTTAAAAAAACTGCACTGACTGCCAATACATTTCTGATCTGAATTCAAAGTGATGGTGGTAAAGACATTTAAAGCCCTAAATAGCTTAGGAACCTTCATATCCCAAAGAAGCACCTCTCCCTACATATTCCTGCACAAGAAGTAAATACTCTAAAAGCACCAGATCCTATCTGATTTTGGAAGCTGAACAGGGTCAGTTCTGGTTAGTGTTTAGATGGGGTACCACTGAAGAATACCAGGTGCTGTGAGCTATATTTCAGAGGAAGGAACTTGAGTATTCCTTGCCTAAGAAAACTAGGAATTCATGGGGTTGCCGTAAGTCAATAGGCCACTTGAAGGTGCGTGTGGCTCTCTCTCTCTCTCTCTCTCTCTCTCTCACACACACACACACACACAAGAACTACATTCTGCTGAGGACTATATTTGCTGCACAGTGACTTCCCACTGGCAGTCCACTTGGTGCTGATGCTGGTTTTGTTCTGGTGCCAAATTAAAACGCTTAAACATTTTTAAAGCTACTTGGGCCTAATTTGATTTCTTTCAAAATACACATATGCATTGTTTTAATTTAACTTTATTTAGTCTGTTCTGACTTGTTGTTTAATGATCTTATTTTGCAGAACTGAACCTTTGTTGTTCTAAATTCTATAGTATTTTAATCTGTTCAAATTGATTTTAACAGTTGAGATCCTGTGATATAGGGTTGGATACAAATATTTTAATGAATAAAAATTAAATAGATAAAAAAATATCCCACTTCTCTGGATACAATATGATCTGGTTAACAATGCCTTTCATTTATGATAACAATAAATTCAAAGTTGAAAAGCTGTGTAGCCCTGTGGGATAATATGTGGTTATACTACTGGGAAGAAAAAGCCACATGCATTTGAAGTGAGCAAGAAGAGTATTTAAGTGGTTAGATATGATAAGGCGTATAATGTACAAAGCACAAAACAAAATTGAAGCCTAGCATAAACATAAGTGATATCTTAAAATATGTGGTTTGCAGAATAGTGGGACTGAAAGGTAATTTGTTTTTTAATGCATCAGGATTATCTGTGCCAAACATCCTTAATACATAAACCCAGATCACCAAATCAGTAAATATCATTATAAACTTTGTCCAGCGCGTTTATAGTCCCAAGTTAGCAGCAGTGGTAGCAGCAGCAGTAGTAGTTTCATGGGAGAATCTTTATGAGTAGTAGTTTCATGGGAGAATCTTTATGAGGGTGCCATTCCAACCACCAGTCCTCACCCAGAAGTAGGGCTGTGCAGATCTGTCAACTCTGGAAAGGCTATATCAGAGAAAAACCAATCTTAAAATCGGTTTCATCCTAAACGTTTTGTAAGCTAATATACATTTTTATGCACTCTTAATAAGTGTATTTTTTGTACAACTTTACCTAACACAATTTCTTGAAAGAAATTTTCATGACCCAAAGTGTTTTTCAACGTTATTTTAGCTAATATATGTTGCTGCTGTTGCTGCTGCTGCTATTGTTGTTGTGTGTCTTCAAGTAGTTTCTGACCTAGGCTATTCCAAGGCAAACCTACCCTAGGGTCTTCTTGACAAGATCTGACCAGATGGGCTTTGCCTCTGCTTCCCTCTGAGGCTGAGTGTGACTTGCTCAAGGTCATCCAGTGGGATTCCATGGCTGAGCAGGGAATCAAACCCTGGTTGCCTGGGTCATAGTCCAACACTCAAACCACTATTTTATGCTGGCCCTCAAACTGTCCCCACAATTCCACTGAAACAATCTCCCTGCTCTCACACAGTGGACCATAATCCATTCAGGCACTATTTCACAGTAAAGTGCTTATCAGTTGCCTTGCTAACATAAAATTCAACCCCTTTTTTTTTCTTAGGGATTTCAGGTGGAAAAGCCTGTATATCTAGTATTAGGAAGCTTCTTGGTATGTTGAACACAGAATGAAATCACATGTTACGATTTCTATAATGACTGGCAGCATCCAAATTGTCAACAATAATGGTGTCTCCTAAGAGCAACCCGAAGCCTGTCTATATATACATGCATATGCATAATTGTATAACTTTCCCTAATGCATACATACCTTTGTATAATTTCTTAAAAATATTTTAGTGTTTAAGAAGAACTAAAAAAAATATGCAGAGGAGCACATATTTCAAAGGATAGACACATTAATTTTCACATATTGGTTCAAAACTTTAAAATTAGGTTTCTTTGTATTGAAATAAAAGTTGAATTAATTTCTCTCCCATTCCCCACATAGAAGCTTCAATGCCACACCTGTCACTTCTTCCACGCAACTTTGCTACCTCTGGCTTGGAATGGGGTGGCACAGGTTAGTAGAATTCTTGAGGAGATATGTATGGTCAGTTCAGTTGCTGACATCTAGCGTGTGGGATGATGTGGAGTAGATAAAAGTCTAGGGAGAGCAATCTATGGAAGAATCATTTTTAAGTTGGGACCACAACTTCCAAGCTCTGGTTTAAAATATTGCCCTTGAGTTCAGTGTTATTTAATTAAGAGGCTGTAGATGTTAAGTTCTACTTGCTCTTTCCCTACAACTGCTAAATTGCGATGTTCTGACCTGGGAGCTTATTGCCTGTATTGTATTTCAGAGTTTATTCTGATGAATTTATTCCACTCTAAAAATTCAGTGTTAGCACCCTCCCCTCAATTTCCCATCCCCAGAAAGCTGTAAGGGTATGACTAAGATCCTCTTCCCTAATGCCTTTCATCTAGGAAAAACAATGTTCCACTTGCAATTGGGTAACATTAGCCACTAGAATCATGTATCAGCAGCCACTAGATTAAAACCGAATATCGACATTGACTTTGTGACAAGTGTGTGTGTGTGTGTGTTTAATGTGGGCCTATCATATTTTTTTCAGCCAGAAGACAAGTGCTTATAATGATGCTGATATGACGGAGTGTGCACTACATTATAAATGAGGATACAAGTGCATCAAAACTCACTTTTTGAAGGAATTTTTAAGTAATGCATTTCAGTTTTGTTTTTTAATGTACAATACTTTCACTAAAAAAAGATCTGAGGAAATCTATAAGCAAGATTGCAAGGACCATTTTATCAGTTTTGCTTTGGAAATTGCACATGGGCTGCAGCTGGAACACAGAAACGCAAACATACAAAGATTCCCAGCTGCTTTCCTGGGCAAATTCAAAGTGCTAGTTTTACCCTTTAACCAAAATGACCTGGGCCATGGCTATGTAAGGGATTACTTATATTGTTAAAAACCTATCTTTGGAAGGCAAGACCTAAGGAGGGGCCCTTGTAGGAATACCATCACCAGCAGAGGATTGTTCAACTGACATAAAAGGAGATCACTTTCTCCCTCATTGGTTGCAGATTGTGGAATGCACTCCCAGTCACAGTTTCCATCTGCACAAATTTTGGGACAGGTGTGAGATTGTTTCTTATGTGCCTTCATTTTTGACTTATGGAGACCCTAATGTGAATCTACCATGGGGTTTGCTTGGCAAAATTTGTTCAGAGGGGGGTTTGCCTTTGCCCTCCTCTGAGGATGAGAGAGTGTGACTTGCCAAAGGTCATCCAGTGGGTTTCCAAGGTCAAGAGGGGATTTGAACCCTGGTATTCAGTCTGCAGGCACCATTACACTAGATTTTCAAATTGGTTTACTGCAATCAAGATGTTACAACCAGAGCTTCTACCTTTGCCAAATACAAGCACACTACCAAAAACCAGTTTTTAAACTAGTTTGAGGTTTACTGTGATTATTTTAAAGCCTTTGATCATTGTGATGATTTTAATGGCTTTTAACGGCTTAATTTTTTTCCAGTGATGTTTGCGAAGAGCCATGAAAATTGATTTTTTTTTAAAGTGGAAAGGCAGGATAAAAACAAAATAAAATAGTAAAATAAAATAAAATGTTGTCAAATGCACATACCTGTCATTTTAGTGCCACCTGGCATTCCTTCCATACCCTGCTGCTGCTTCACAGAATCTTTTCCCCTCTTATATTAAGAGAGGGAAACTGTGATATGAGGACAATTTTTGTTTGTATGTCCCTTCAGTGGGCTGCACCGCTACATTTTGAGCTGGAAAAAGGGTCACAGACATCTACTTCTGTGCTATCTCTCGCTCTCGCTCTCTCAGTTTTCGTCCGTTTGGGAGTTGGCAGGCTGGGATATTAAAAAACAAATCAGTATTCCAGGAAGCATTTTGAGGCATTTTTGCCAAGAAAAAGTGTAGGCATGTGTGAAGGGGTTGGGTAGTTGTGAGGACTGTAAAAAGGAGATAGGGGCATACATTGCCCAGTCTTTTCTACATCAACACTGCCCTTAGTTTTAGGACTCATTGAAGCCAGACCAGATGGGAATGTGAGCCTTGCACACTCCATTTTCCCCCCTTTTCTTCCTTAAAAGAAACCTTGTGCTCTACCACTTCAGTTTCAAAAGGGTGCCCTATCTTGAAGTTTCACCTTTATATCCTGGCTTTCCTTCACACAGAGTCACAAGATGGGGACGAGAACAGGAGCTGAAACCAACTAGGCTCAGATAAACTAGCCTCTGGCTTTGCCCACTCACATTTTGTGTTGAAGAATTTAGCTTGATTCTATAGATAATAAACTGACAAGGATAATTCATAAACATCAATTGAAATGTGTTCAACAACTGATGATATATTTAGATCCTGTCCTTGAGTAAGCATGTCATGTATTTTGTTGATTTGCTTTCCTTATATTCTTTTCTAGGTTTGAATGACCTCTTTCATAAGAAATCTCTCACATTTTCAGCAAACCAAGTAACCAACAAAACAAAAACTGAAATCTAGCATGTGCTTGAAACCAGTATAATATATGAAGAGATCATATTCTTCTTTTAAACAAGCTTTGTATATTATTTTTTTAATTAGCTGTAATTCCTAACACATCTGCCATGAATGTGTTTTCCATTTCAGATAAATTCTTATAAGATTATTGACCATAATCTAAACTATCATGGTTTAGAGCCGAAGAAAATATAGGCGGTTTAATACATTTAATCCATTATACTCTTGTAGAATCATAGAGTTGGGGGCCTCATGTGCCATTGAGTCCAGCTCCCTGCTCATTGCAGGATTTCCAGCTAAAGCAACTCAGTAGGTAGTTATCCAGCCTTTTTTTGAAAATGCCCAGCAAAGTGATCCCACCATCTCTCTAGGCAATTTGTTCCACTGTCCAACTGCTCTTACTTGTTGGGAGTCAGAGTTTCCCAGGGTGTTAGCACTTTGAGGAAATTCTATGAAAGCTAAAGCTGTTAGGAATTAGCCTTCTTTTAGCAGAGTTGCAGAAAAGGCACGTCCAAATCTCTGTGTGACTTCCCTGAACTGGAGGCTGACTTGAAAGCAAAACAAGGCAGGCAGTTTCATGTCCCAAACTTAAAAGATTTACTAATAAATTTTAGAATTACATATGCACTGGAGAAACTAGATCCCAACAGATTAGCAAAAGGATTAGGGAAGATGGTAGTTTCATTCTTAACTCACCAACTTCTTTGGTGGAGAGGCTAACATAATGGAGAGAAGGTGCTAGAAGCAGGATTGCAAAGGGGGGAAAAGAGAGAGAGACGTGTGGTCTTCTATGGAAGGCCAATGAGAGACTCCAGAGTACATCCTGGGTCACACAGTCTGGATACCATAGCCAATCATTTTAAATAACATAGAGTAATATTTAACCCTATGCTAGCTAAGCTCTATTTGTCCTAGAAAAGAGGGAGGGGAGAGAGAATGGCAGGATTTTCCAACACTACTGTAAGAAGCTTCTTCTAATGTTCAACCAATATCAGCTCTCCTGTAACTTCAAACTATTAGATCTGATCCTACCCCCTGGGGCAGCAAAGAACAGGCCTCACCCCCTTCTCTCTGTGGCAGCCTTTGAAATATGTAAACAGTGCAATTGCATCACCCTTCAATCTTCTCTTCCCCAGGCTGAATTTGCCCAGCTCCCGCAACCTTTCTTCATATGTTTTTCTCCATATCTCTTATCATCCTTTTTGCTGTTCTCTGAACCTGCTTCAACTTGTTCTATATCCTTCTTAAAATGAGATGCCCAGAACTGAATGCAGTTGTCCAGATGAGACTTGACCAGCACAGAATATAATGAGACTATTACCTCCCTTATCTTGGAAACTATGTTTCTAATAATTCAGGCTAAACCTCATCTAATATCATCCAGACAGACTAAAATATCAGTGTTCCAACAACACGTAATAAAAGTGAACTATCAAGTGATATTTCATGGAGCATTTTACTCCTCAATTTCTGTGGACTGTCTAATTAAAGGAACTTAGATCTCTGCAGCATGGTTAAATCCTGAAATTAATGCACTGCCTTAATGATCAGAAATATTTCAAGGTTAGCACCACATTCTCTGAAAATTACAGATCAACTCAATTAATTGGGATTCCAGATGCACTTATGTGAAGCATTAATTGATTTACATATCTTCCTTTGTAGATCCACTGGAAAGGATTGTCTGAAAATCAGGCTGAGATATTTAAGTTTTTTTTAATTATTCTAAGAAAAGCAATTTGTTGATTTTCTCTGTTATCTTTCTCTTTGGATTTAAACACACTATATTATATTCTTTACACTGAATGACACTGCTGCTATGTCATATTTACTCAGTGTAGGTACTGAAATTTTAACTGTTTCCATGGTTTCATGACCTGCTGGTCACTACCACCACCATCGTCCTTTCTAAATTTTCTATATTTTCTTGTTTACAAATTTCTCTAAGATGGAAGACTTACATATTGCAATCCATTCATTCAGTGGCAAACGTTTTCATTTCATTTCATTTCATTTACAAGGTTAAGAGCCTTACCAACCTGGCAGCCATTGTTCAGGTAGGTTTTATAGTTGGATTCTGCAGGATTTAGGGTTTGTCATTACCAAAATAAAACAACACAGAACAGAGAAGGGTGCAACTGTGCATTACACAACTGTTTAACACATTGGCCATGTCCATTCTTGAAAAAAAGATAATATGTACAAGTGTAGAATGTAAATCTTAAAAACAAGACTGGAATAGAAGAAGTAAATGCAGTCCCCAACCACTTTTTCATGGGTCCAAGCTGTCACACTTAAAGTCCCCCCTCTTCAAATACTTTTTAAAAAATCAAGAAAAAAGAAAAAGAAAAAGAAAGGATTAATTGTCCTCTTGTAAGTGATAGATTTGTAAACTGTGTGCTGTCAATGCCCCAGTCTTATAAAACAAACAAACACTCTGCAAAATCTGGAAACAGAAACTAGAAGTGACTTTCATTCACTATCAATCTGATATTATAGATTATTTTTACCTTATCTGATGGTGCCATGGACCACTGCAAAAGCACATGGATGAAAGTTGGTGTTAGTGTCTATTATTGTCTTCCACATCACAAGTATAGCACACACAACTTATTTTTAACATTTCCCCATACAAATTTCAGTTCTCCCTTCCCCAATCTGTGCTTTAAACTTTTCGCATCCTTTGTGGCTGGGAACGCAGACTGCACACATAAGAGGTAAGAAATAAACAACTTTTGGTGAGTTTGTATACTGTAAAACCACCCAGGGCTGCAAACCAGAGTTTATCTCATTGCTGACCCTTCCCAGACTTCTCACAGCTCCTGGTCTCCAGTCACTGATTGAGGATAAGAGCAGAAGAAGCTATGCTGACAAGAGGGGAAACTTTTACAGATCCTAGGCCTTGTGGAATAGAGATTCCACATGAAGGAACAGGAAAAGGAAACAGCTCCTTGGCTGCTTGCTGGAACTGGCAAGAGAAACAGGACCAAAATATTTGGATCAACTCCCCAAGTTATCTCACAAGTATAGTACTTGGGATGTTGACATGATTTGCTGTGCCCTTTTCAAAGGCTGCATAAGCAGAGGTGAGGAATAAACAGCCCAGACTGGATGAAGAAGCCAATGCCTAAGTTCTACTCTACCTCTTCAGCACTGAGGAAACCCTGAGGCAGTGGAGGATGGCAGATATTATGTTTAATTGGTCTTGTTATGGATAGGTGGAATACCTGCATACCCTGCAGGGATGTTTGGATAAAAAGAACTTCAGATATAGCTCCCCTGGCTTTGCACTTCGAATGCTGCTACACCACAGCATGAGGACTCCAGGAAGAGGTCCAGGAATCCTGTACAATTCTTCATCCTCTGGCAGAATAAGATCCTAAAAAAAGGACTTAAACTAGGACAACCAGAACCTAGGCTTTGGCACTCAGGTCTGTGTCACTCTGGCCTTGAGGCCCAAATCACATATCTGTGTCCTTTTATGTTAGCCATCAGAGCTCTGGAACTTCTCCACACCCTCAAAGCAGGGAACTGGAAAGACATCCAAACTTCCAGCACTTTGATTACAGTGTAATGACCGCCACACTTCCATCAAGAACGAAAGCCAAAAGCAGTTACTAGATGGTCTCTGCTGCCTGCTGCGCAATGGCTTGCAGAAGACTGCAGCTTGACCAACTGGAAAGAGGCTTATAGAGGCCTCTCCATGTTCTGCCTGAACTTTTTCTGGATTTCACTAGAATTTGCTTACAGATTATAAGGTCTCTATAGATGTAGCAGCTACTGCCAAGTTAGGTACTGTCCATAGAGTGCCTACTAGACAGCGATCAGTCCTGAATCTTTTAAACATCCAGCAATAATTCTGCTGCTATCAGTGTCCTGATCCCCTAACACACTTAACAAATGGTGTTCCCTGAATCAAGCATATCATTGTAGTTACAGTAACAACTAGCCTGATTATAGCCTTAAAAAAATTCCAAATATACACCATGTCTTCTACAGCCCATGCTTTAGAACTAGTTCTTTCATGAGGAATCTGGGAGAAGCTGCTGAACTCTTCTTGCTTCACCCTTCTTTATTAGACCGGTCTAGAAATCGATCCTGACCCCAGCTTGGAAATTAATTATATTATTTACCTCTATCCCAGGGGCAGGGAGTATGTGGCTCTCAAATGTTGCTTGATTTCAATTCTCATCTATTCTAGCCGTCACAAGTAATGGTGAAGTATCATGGGAAAACATCAGAAAGGCTACACATTCCCTGTTAAGCCCCTAGGATCCTTCTCTAATTGCTTTGGAACCTACCCACCTAGAAATATTTATTTTTATTTTTAACAATGCTACTGTACATAACTGTAATTTACATAGTGATGGTGTGATCTGACAAATAAATTAGTGCAATTAGAAGCATATTTTCCCTCAAGAGACAGGAAGAAAAATGCTATTAAGATTCTGTTTGATTTCAATTGTTTGATCTTACTGCTAGAAATATGATCGTTCTGGATAAGAATAAGAGTAGCAACACAGATTCCACACAGTGGCTGAAAAAAAATATACACCCACAAGAAGGCAGAACAAGGATATTTTAAAACAAATGTCTACATTTACTTATTTACTTAATTTATAACCACCTTTCATAACAAAGCAGCCCTGGGTTTGCAAGATCTTTAAAAAATAATTATGTTCATTCAGTGGCTATGCTCATACAGAGGTGCCTTATACTGAGAGAGACAATTGATATTGTCCACACTCACTGGCAACAACTGTCCAAGGTTTCAGATAATGATTTTCCCAGCCTTTACTGAACACTAAATTGGGAGCTTCTGGTATAAAGTGCATGCACTGCTAATGAGCTGGTTTGAGACACGCATGGCAGCTTCAGTATTTACATACTGGTTTGTCCATTCACTACATTCTATTGTTTCCTCAGATAAGCACGACCCTAGTGAACAATTAAAGCTTTCAATAAATAATCGGTAAGCACATTCATTTGATTTACTGTTATTTGATACAACAGTTAGTTTCAATGGGGCAGTTAATATTGATCATGTAAAGTACTACAGACAAACATGAAACACTTCCAGAACTCCATGGATTATTACTTTTTATCTGCCACTCATCACAGTTACTTGTAATTGTAGTGAGATTGAAAGTCAATAATAATTAGTGTTCTGTACATTTAAAGAAATGAATAATGCATGTTATATTCTGAATTTGTTTTAATGTTTTAATGAAAACCAACATGCAACTGAGCATGCATACATACTCTAACATGTTAACATTCTTAGGGAAAAACCCTTTCTAGAAGTATATCCTTGGGTTACAATAAAAGCCAAAACATTTTCTAACATGTAAAGTATATATGTAGCCTGACCAGAAAGAAAAGTGGCTTGCCATGATGTGATTAATGCCATGTAGGAATTATAATGAAAATAAAAAGAACAACAATGGGTGCATCCCAATGTAACTCCTCTGCTGATAGAACCCCTTCTCTGTAAGCAGACTTGGAGGAAGGGCAACACCCCTGTCCACTTGCAGCCCCTTGTGTATCTTTAACACCTGCAGACAGTTGGAGAACTTTCTGGAACAGATGGGGGTAACTATACATGGGAGGAGAGGGAGAAAGAATATCCTTGTTTGCACAAGCAGGCCTTTGCTGAAACAATATTAGCTTTGATCCACAAATAACCACCATCACTAACATTATCAGCAGCAAAGTGAGCGGGAGACAATAAGTATGGACAGTCCAGCTTGTCAAACTAGTGTTAAACAATGAATTCCAAACACTTTACAGAAAGGCTCTCCCTCTTCAAAACAGCAATACACATACCTGTGGATATGTCTCTTCTGTTGTCCCTTGTTGTAAAGTCATTAGCTTTCAAAATTGGGTCTTGCAAATCATATGCTAGTTTAATCAACTATATTAAATGCTGACACACAGTAAATGAGATTTATGGTTTGGCCCTAATTCTGGAAAAACTGTAGAAAAATTCTGTGCCTGGAAGCCTTGCTAACAGGTTAGCACAGAGCTTTCCAAACTTTTCACATTGGCAACACACTTTTTAGACATGCATCATTTTGCGACACAAAAATTCAGTAAGTAATTCAGTAAGTGGAGACAGCCTCTCCACTTGAGCCTGGCCTACTGCCTTCACCCTCACCAGGGTCTTCCTCAGCCTAGGCAGCAGAAAAGGCAGTCCCTTCACCTGGCCCTGGCCCGCTGCAGCGGCAAGAGAGACAGCCCTTCCACCCATTACATTCACACAACACGTCTACACAATGCAGGCAACACACTAACATGTCACGACACACAATTTGGAAAGCTCTGGGTTAGCCTTTTAATGTTTGCATAAGATTCTTTGTTCCTGTAATATCATCCCATTTCTGACAACCAACGCTGGCATCTACTTCTAAGGATCACCTTTTTCGTCCCTGTCTTACTCTACACCTCCAGCAAATAAGATCTGCCACTCCACCAGTAACATATGCACTGAAAGCAGTTGCTTTTTCTTGCTAGAAGAAACAAGAAATTCACTGCATGGGTGGCTTTCATTTTTCTCCTTTCAAAGTGAATAGAAATTTTGCCACTGACACTGCAAAGAAAAAAAATCCATCACCAAAGAAGCACACAATCCAATTAAGAGGACTAGCAAAGTCATTCCACAAAATATATAATAGTTCAAAAGCTAGAAACTTGTCTTTTTCTTCAGTTTCTGATGTGCATATATTGTGAATTTAAGGTAATGCATGGAAACAACAGTGTCTTCAAGGCTATGCTACTCCTAATAATTCTCGACAATTAAAATGCAAATTGACATGAGAAAGGTTTTATTATAAAACGGTAAGCAGAACTCTGTGTGAAACCAACCATTCAGAAGGACTTCTTTTTCATAAATTATTTGTTATTTATCTGATCCAAATATAGGAAAGGCTGGTTAAAATGTATGACTCCATATGCAGTTTCTTATCATTAAGGCCAATGAAGGCATTTTGGGGACCATAATGAAATAATTATGTTTGCTTTTAAGAATTCTCCTTGTCAGTAATGTATGGCAATGCAGCACTAAATTAAAACATCAGGAACTAAATTTCACTTGCATCTATTTCCATTTTAGCTAATTATATCCCCAAGCCTTCCAACAGTCCAGGCCCTAAAAATCTTTTGAAGTTGAAATGGCCCAAAGAAAAACAAGCTTTTATAGTTATGACTTTGATGAAGAAACAAAGGTAATTCAGCCCCGGAAGCCTTAACATACCAACTAGATAAAATATATGGCTAAGAAAAAAAGCGAAGGAAAATTCAGGGAACTACATTCATGCTCAGTTCTTCAAATATTCACCAAAACTCATTCTGGCTCTGCTTAGATTTTCTTCCTTTGTATATATATTTTTAAAACCTTTCATTAAAGTTCATATCAAGTTTAAGTTTATCAATTAAAAAAACTTTCCCCAATCTGATTATGTTTCAGTTACTTTAAAATTATTTGAACAACTACAAACCTGTTTTGTACAGTCCAGATACATTTAACGCACAATGATGCAGGGCTGCAAAACTTTTAAACTCCGCAAAGTTGGCAACAGACCACCAGCTGATGTATTGTAGTTTGGCTGTACTTGAAATGCCCTGTCTTTTTGCAAATCCAGCTGACAACAAAACCAGGAAGTTCACTAAGTGACTGGTGAGTTACATGAGGATTTGCAGGACATAATATTTATGAACATTAAAGATTATGTTGTAACATTACAGAATATATACAACAGTGCTGGAGGACCTGTTTTGAATACAGAAGGTCCTATTTCATTTCTAGCTGAGTTCCAGAAGAAAGTTGCTATCTGAAAGCTTGGTGAACTGCCACAGGTCACTGACTGTGTTTGACTAAAATAAGAAACCAGAATGTTGAAGGATTCCGGTTTACCATTAGCAAGTTTTATCTTGGTGCCTGCAACATATTTTCACAGCTTTGCCCCTCCTCTAACTTGCATAACTGTTAATCAGACCAGGGAAAAGTTCTTTTAGTGAATTGTCCGAAGTAGGGATCCTAGCTTATTGCATCTCTTACAAGCTAGTGTAGCAACAAGGGTTGGCATGGTTTGCAAATGTTGGCTTGTTTGGGAAGAGAGTGACAACCTAGGATTCTTGGTTCAAATGACATAGTAAGCAAAACTTCCTCCACATAAAATCAGAGTAGGAACAATAGGTTGTGTATTGGCAGGTTAGCCATTCATGATAAGATAAAATTTTCTGTAATCATAGCTACATAGGAAGCTCTCTTCTAACTGAATCAGGCCATTTATTAATCTAGGCTACTAGTGTTAGTATTAACAGGCAGGGTATTTCCAGAGTTTCAGGCAAGAGTTTTTCAGATGCACTTGGAAATGCCATGTACATTCACCTAGGATATTCTACATGTTTTACTCTACCAAATTTTGTGAACATAGCCTGTGTAGGCTGCACAAAACTAACAGACGAATCATCTGACCCCCTGTAAGGCAGTTTCCAAAGATATCAAGTTGAAGCCACCACATTTCCAATTAAAACAATCAGGAACTAGCTGAACTGGAAAAGTTACGTTTTGGGACCACAATTCTCAGAATCTTTGTTCACCGGAATTCTGGAAACACATGATGGAAAATATGTCTGAGCACAGAGAGCTTTTTGACTTAGCAGGAAGATGCTTGAAGTACCCCCTCTACATTAGTGTCTCTCTTACGAAGCAACAAGGAATTTCACCTGGTACAGGGCAGGTTCCTGTGTATGATATTTCAATTTTGTAATATAATCCTTACCAAAGCAACACAATAGTAAATATATAATCAGAAAAACTGGCTTTGCTCTCAATATACTATTTACATGTACTACTACCAGATCTTCGAGAACTGGGTCAGTCATATTTGTCCAATGAAAAGGAAAAACTTAACTTCCTTCTAACTGATTAGGGGTGATTTTATACTATAATCACTCTGCTATGTAGGTTGGTTTTTCATGCAAGCACCACAAGGAGTTTGTTTGCAGGCTGTAATTAACTCATTTTTGTTTCACTGCTTCCTTTAACCAGAAAAATCTGTTTTTTTAAATCCCTTATTTTTTTCCTTTTGAAGTCACTAAACATTAAAAATGCAGAGAAAAATGGTGTCTTTGGTGTAGTCTGACAGGAGATCTGCAATGTGATTTGCTACTGGGGGAGCAAGCATCCTTGAATTCTGGTGGGGAGGGCAAGATGGGCAGCAGGACTAGCAGCAAGTCCTGCATTGTGATTTTAAATGAGATAGGAAAGGGAAGGGAAGGACTATGTACAAATTAAACTTATCAGACCTGGACAGAGATAAAACTGCAGCTGACAGCACTGACCAAAGAAAGGTAAAATGAGAGAGGAGAGCAGAAAGTAGCCACCATTCTTGCTCTATAGACATTTTCTTATAAAAAAATCACAAAGCTTCCCTGGAGACCTTGCAAGTACATTAGGGGAGGCAGATGGGGGTAGGGAGGAAACGTCTCTTCCCCAACCACACAGCTATATCCTGCCTCAGTGGTGAGAACAGAATGCAACAAATACACACACACACACACACACACACACACACAAATAGCAAAAATGTGCAGAAATTCCACTCTAATCCCACTACAATATTGTAAAATTAAGATTCTGGTAGTCTAGGAACCTTAGTCTGAAAGAACCTTGTTTTATAAGCTCCTTTATCAATGAATCAGGTAAAGGAACCACTGCTAAATTAAAAATAAGAGGGTTGCAATGCTGGCCCACTGCCAGCATAATGCAGCCAGCCTACCCTCACCCTCTGACATCAGTGCATTGAATGTGGACATCTGCAGGAGGAAAGCTTACAAGCTTAATTCTCTACAGGTGCAGAGAACTAAGCTTCTTGAGCTGAATTTCTGTACAGCCAGGGTTCCATCCTGCATTAAAAGCCAACAGGTGTAGAGAGGTCTGTGCATAGACGCTTTCTCCCTGCATACATGCTTAATAGGTGCACACTGGGGAGCAGAGTTGGAAGAGTATGGCATGGCTCTACTTCTTACTTGCAAGGAACTTCTGTCATGTTACTGTCACATGAAGAGGTCTATAGAAATAAGAGAAAAGCAGTAATTTTAGGTTCTTATTCTCCTCTTCTGGGCTACTAAGGAATTAACCATAATGCTTATGTGTATATCCATGAGGTTATATATTGACTAGTGGTCCCTCCATCCAGTTCTGTTCCTTTCAGTTAATTAACAGTAAGGTACCTCAAAAGGTACAGAAAGTCTTCTAAAGATATCAAGGGTCCATTCACACTAAACTATTAAAGTACTGTTATTCCAGTTTAAGTGTCATAGTTCCATCCCATGGAATCCCAGGGTTTGTAATACGGTGAGGCACTAGAACTCTCTGACTGAGAATTCTAAATGTCCCTCCCTAAACTGCAAATTGCAGGATTCCATAGAATGGAACGATGCCAGCAAAACTGGATAGACAGATTGGTGCATTTTACTGTGAAGACTAAAGAATCTGACATTCCTGTGAACCTCCAAGGCAAACAAAATCACACACAACTAAATGGCAACATGACAGGGGTTTATGAAATTATAAATTGTCAGAAAAGAGTTGTCAACTTAATCTCTCTGTCAATATCAGAATTCAGGAACACTTAATGAAGTGGACTGGAAGTCAGTTCAGGATAGACAAAAGGAAGTCATACATTTTTAAGTGTATAATTTTAATAATTATGGGATATGAAAAATGGTCACTAGCTTAGACCACTTAAGAAAACAATAGACACAGAATATATCTCTACAGGTATACTCTGAGCACTTAGGTTTCTGCTTCCTGTGCCCACAGTCTTTAGAAATCCCACTGCATGGTGTGAGTTATAAGCGTGCAATCTGTGCTTGTCCAGATCTTCTTGGACTTGACTGCCATCAGCCCCGGGTTGGGAAGCAGAGTGGGGCATGTGCATGATGTTAGGATCAGGGTAAAGAGACAAGATCCCATCCCTCTTGTTCACACAGTTTACACATCATTTGAATCACAGTCTCTTTTGGGTTCATCTGTTAAGAAATACATCCTGCACTGCAGATTACAGAGCCAGTTATTCAGGACTTGTTGCCACTTTCTTGTTCAGAGGTTTAATTTGCACATTTTAGATCATAGTTAAGGTTTACTTGTTAACATCTTCTCTGAGCTAATTGTAGAGTTCAAACTGATTGCACAACTCGCTTTTTTGGTGTGTTTTTTTTAATGTTGATTCAGAAACTTAGAATTCATAAAAATATAAGGAAGAACAAGACTCACGGCATTTAAGGCATGGTGCATTTAGATAACGTTACAATTAATTCCACAGAATGTGACAACAACCCACTTCACTATACTTAACAGAGCACCCATACATACTTTCAGTCATGATCATTAAACGAGGAAAATCCTCACATACAGTATTTAGCTGATATATGGAGGTAATTTACAGGATTTTATACTATTAGGCAGGGAGCAACCCACATTAGAGTAGTCTGTAAAGTTGAAAGAACACTAGATTATATATCCCTGTGCTCTGAATTAACTACTCAAGTAAAATTTAATGGAGTTCTGGATTAATTGCTTCAGCCTCCAGGAAAAAAAAAACACAACTGTACAAAATGCAAAGACCACCCATTTAGCAACTTGATTGTTTCTATGCCACAAAATGGTCAACATATAACTAATATGTAACAAATTTAGCACCAAATGAGCAGAGCAAATTAATAAAAAACATCAAGAAACATGGATTACTTTAACACTTTATACACTACATCCACATTGATTCAAAAGTTATTCACTGCATTAAGGACACAGCCATATTTTGAAAATATATGAAAACAAAACGATATTCTATCAGTTTCACTACATTGATCTTTATAGCGCTAATAGCTGATGTCCTTCATTGGCACTCCCCAATTTGGCCTGTTCTAGGTGCACTGGACCACAACTCCTACCTTCCAGCCAATGTTCATAGTGGCTGGGAATAATGGAAGTTGTAGTCCAACACATCTGCAAGGTGTAAAGTTGATGAAGGTTGTCCTACACAAGTATCCAACGAGGGACTGTAGTCAGATAATACAGCACATGCATGAGGTGATCCTAGGGTCAATTCCTTCAGCCAGGTAGTCAGTGATGGACAGCACTGCTCTGAGATCATGGATAGCTATTGCTAGTCACAATAATGCATGGATAAGGATCCTCAATCCCTGGAGCTAAATCAGGCCTTTATAAGGTCTCAATATGGTCTTCTGGGTTTCCCTGGATGAACAACTTTCCTGAAGCTGAATTTGGCTCTTGAGTTGAAAGACAGTGAAAGAAAACTGAAAGAGGTTGCTAATTCTTGAAAAGAGACAGAAGAACCCTAGCATGATCATCTTCTGTAAGCCACCACTTATACTTCCATACCTGACAGTGCAGTGGTTAAATGCCGGTACTGCAGCCACAATGTTGTGAGTTTGATCCTGCAGGGCTCCAGGTTGACTCAGCCTTCCATCTTTCTGTAGGTGGGTAAAATGAATACCCAGCTTGTTGGGGGCAATTAGCTAAATACATGTAAACCACTTAGGGAGTGCTTCGCACTAAGTGGTATAGAAATGTAACTGTTATTGCTATATCTCAAAAAGCTTATGTATATTCTTATAGTGAATAGGCAAAAGAAAAGCCAAGAGACTCTAGAGTGTGTGCACAGCTTGTGCACAGTCATTAAAGTATTCTGAAAGTAGCAGTAAAATGTTTTAAACACCAGTTATTAACATGATTTTAAAAAGTAATTATTGTGAATGTGCAAAGGAGCAACAAGGTGGTAAATATATCATTCACCATTTCTTTAATTGCTGTTGTGCAAGATTACATTATAAAAGTTTACAGCAGTAAAGGAAGCTACCATTGGGCCACACTCTGGTGTGGCTTTACAGAGGTGAATCTATTAAACCGTTTGGAAACAGACTGATTGGCAGTATTTATACCTGCAACTGAAATTGAACCAATTAAAAATGTGGTTCACAATTGGCTCACTTGGGAACAATATTCCTGCAAGTCTATTTGACACTGCAGGAAGTTGACTTTTTTGGAACAGAAAGCCATGGGTCTTCTCAATGCTTCTAAATTTCAACTACATTCTTCTGGAATTATGACTACAAACATTTGGCTGGAGCCAAAAAGAGAAACTCATGTTTGACTGCCTTTCAGAAATTACTCTCTCTTCTTATGCAGAAGCACCAAATATTTACTTTTTACCCAAGTGAAGTGAAAATTCTTTTTGTCTAGAAACTCAGTACTGATTAATTTTAAAAAAATCCATCTGAAAGGCCCACCCTCATCTGCTATTAATAACATTCTTTATTTATCTTTGGTTATTTTTTATCCTTTCAGACTTCAGGAAAAATACATTTAAGTTGCTATCTTGTGCTTACTTCCACCATCCCAAATAATACTAAGAGTAATCCAATGGAAGCATCCAAGAAGAAGGTCATTTATGCTCCACAGAACAGCATTACAAGACTCAAACTACTGTAAGAAAACCACTTAAGTTGCACTTCAATGTAACCCAGAAGTCTTCAGTCACCAATAGATCAAATACTGTTGTTCAAAATCAATAGATATGTTCTGAATCCTGAACAATGGTTCTCCACATTGATCCTCTACAACATATTGACTTCCAGGAATTTTGAACGGTGGTTTCCACTAATCTCAACTAGTATGGGCAGTTGTAAAGGATCATGGGAGTTGTAGTTCAAAACATCATGGTGACACTGGGTTGTGAAAGGCTGCCCTACAAACTTATCTGAGAATGAGCTGTAGGAGACTTAGTTCTAAGTAAACATTCATTAGACTGGGTTGTCAATGCTTTTTCTTCAAAAGGAATTATGTTTTAAAGACTATTAAATTGTATGGGATTAAAGGAAAGGGGTATATCCGTAGGTTGTAAAAACATTCCTGTTTAAAAATAACATCTACATTCATATTTAGAATCTAGATGTTTAGAGTGGCTCTGCTAGTTCTTACCAGCTGAATATGAAGCATTGACAAGATTATTACTAGGAGGTTTTGATGGTATTCTACTGTCTCTAACACACAGTAAGCAACAACAATCTATTTGAATAATCATGAAGGACTGACTTGTTGATACAACTTTTCCTCTTCCCCAGCTGCATTTAAACACTAAAACTAAAACCAGAATAAGAAAACAAAGCAATTGGAAAAGTAGTGTTCACGACTCTTTCTTTCTGTGTCCACTCTGAAAAACAATTTTATTTGCAGCTTCAGCATATCTTTTTGAAATATATCCACTACAACGCATGAGCAAAATGTAACTGTAAAAGCACAATAATTGGCACAAAACCAACACATGAAACTTTTAATTTTATTTTAATTGACTGGGTTTCAGCTTAGCTTGGCAATATTCCTTCAGCTTGTCGTGCCTGCCTAGATAATTTTCAAATGGACTCATATTGGGAATATTTCATCTAACAGCTTTTCTCACTGTCTTTTCTGAAAGAAATCTTGCAGTCTTTCAAGAAAGATCTCTCTTGAACAGACGATTTAGAACTGGGAAATCATTCCAATGTCAGGAACAGAAAAATTACCCTTTGATAGATTTTTCTCTTGTATCAAATCACACATGCATATCTTGCTTGTGAATATGTTTGTTGGTCCCTAAACTGCAGTCCTGCGTGCTACACTCATGCCTTGGTGTGAATTTAAAGACTGTGGATGTTTGGGGTGACACAGGAGAACATACTTTCATGGAGATAGGAAACTGGTGTTGATTGTGTTAAGATCTCTTGTCCTATGGTGATAGAAACTGGGGAAGTTGGAATAAAACTCAGCACCAAGACTGTAGGGCTGTCTTCTTAACTGCCACTTGGAGCAACTTACCAATTTAAGTACAGTATCTCTAAGCTCTATATTCACTTAGTAATCTTGTCATCTTGCTTAGAACCTGAAAGTCTAGTTCCACAGATACACATATATACACACAAAGAGAACGTGAAACCCCATTCTTCACAATGGAACCATACCAATCTGAGAGATTTGGATTTCCAAGGCCAATCTATACAACTTTCCTAATTTTCCGACCACATTTTAAGTTTTATTTTCCCAGTTACTTCTATCAATAGCTGGAATCCTTTGAAGTCTACATAATAAATGCATATTTTCGGTTATCACAGTTTTCACAATTTTTCATGGATAAGAAACCAAACTTATTTTAAACCACTATGGATTCCTTGGGACAGCCATTACTACTCTGTAGCCCACCGGGAGCCTGGTTTCCATCTAGTTTTTCCACACAGTTTTTGGTTTGCCCCAGATAATGAAGGATTGCATATTTGTAATACTGTGCTAGGTTTAAATGATGCTAGGCATCAAACATTTTACCGCAGGATCAAACACACCGCTGTTACATGAATTCAATCTGCCAACTATGTAAAACAGTAACATGGGAAAAAGAGGAATTAGTTACATTTTAAGGCTGGTGCTGTGCATTATTAAACTAAGCTGATACCAACAGAGATGGTAGGACACTGAGACTAAATATAAAATGTTTTGCTTGCATATTGTAAAGATGATTAATCTTACAGTCTCAAATGGACTCTCCATTTTCTTACTGTGTGAGCTTGACCTGCCAGTTAATACTATGCAAAATTAAGAGGTGCCTTGCATATGTTCTCACAATGCAACAAGAGAATTCTTGGTTATAAACTTCAAAGAAAGACTGGATTGGGCTTGCCTTAGCCATGTTTAAGTTTAGGAATATGAGCTTTAGTTTTTGGGTTTCTTAAGAAAGACACTGTTTTAAATAAAAATAAAATAAAGCCAGATAGTATGAAGGAAAACAAACAAGTTATTCTGTGACAGAGGGAAATTCAGGAGACTCAGATTTCATTGCTTTTCAAAACTGCATTAAATTAGCTTGGATCCAGATTAAACACCAGGCGATCAAGTGTCCTTTAAACAAATTTACAGCAAATAAAAACTTCCTATTAATCACCTCATGGAAGTTAGTTAGAAACTTTAAATAAAGGCGAATAAAAATAAACCTTGTCTTCTGTGGCTGAAAACAGAACTTCCATCAACACCTGCTGCAACTCTATACCTAAGGAATGTAGATTTCAAGTCATACATGTCAATGGGTTTGTTTTTATATTCTGGCTGGAGATATGAAAGATAATAAAGCACTAAGAGAGACTGTATGTTAGGGCAGATGTTTCTCGGCTTGTCGAACTCACACAGCATAATAATTCATACACTCCTAAATATGATAAACAACTAGTAGATCAGCAATTTTTTAATATTGTAGATTTTGTTCCTAACTGAGTTTTACAAAGACCTGCTGTCTACCATTTTCGCTTAACATACAACAGAATCTCGAATCACTGTTTAGGTAAATTCAGCGTTACTGACTCCTGTTCAATTCTAGTGGACGACATTACAGCGACTTACTAGGGAGTAAATCCCACTGAACACGGTGGGACTTAGTTCAGGATAAACATGTATAAATTTATAATCCTTGCCACATGTACACAGAAGTAAATCATAGTTAAATTACTTCTAAGTAGACCCAAGCAGGACTGTATTATTCATCAGAATGTGCTTTACTTATTGAAAATAACAGTATTTAACAGTGACTGAATTATGCTGTTTATTTTCTCTGAAAGCAACATAGTAAAGCATTCTTGAAACATGAATTACCTGTTGAAGTCTTTTTCAACATCAAGATAATTATTTTCTTCATTTTATTATAAACATTTTTAAAAAATTAGCTAATAGTTTTCTACTGTCTGCCTTGTCTTTTTGAATAGGCAATAATTCATACTTCTATCCTAATATGGAGCAATATAAAATTTCTGCAAAAAAAATATATTTAAATCCTTCACACTTTCGATGTTTTCAAGTGCCAGTAAAGCAGAATTCTACATTTTACTTTAAGATAAAAATAGATTATTTATGTAATCTTAACTTAAGAATTTTGCATTTCAAAGCCATTCTTTTGAGTTTGGTGCATTGACCCTGAATTCTTAAGAGTTAAGAGGAGAGATTATTGATAATACTTTAAATTCCAATCAATCACAGTTCTGTTTCTTTAAGGCCGCTGTTTTCTTTTGACTGATACTAGCACAGTTTGAAGTCACATATTATGAGCTATGTACAAGAAATGCCTAGATGATTTTAGCATTTCTTTCCAAAACTTTAAACAGAAAAACACTATTTGCAAATCAGGGTGCATGTTTGCAGTATTTAGGGCTGTATGTTGTCTTTTCTGAACAAATGTAATCAGTGAAGGGGTGTTTTTTTTTTTGGTTTTTTTGTGGGAGGTTACCATCTCCACATACCATCTTGAACTTTTTTTCATCTCTGCAAAAGAAGAGGCATAAATCAGCTATTGCAAACAGATCATTTGTACAGTCAAACCAAAATAAGCTTGGTAGACTCTTTTTTCATATCTTAGGAAATGGCTCTCATCTCAATTGTTTACTCAAAGCTGCAGAGAACTCAATATAAACAGAGAATAAAGAAATACTTGCCATTGGAGTGGCAAATTATCATCCCTACACTACAGACTGTATACTTTTAAATTTAAAAGTAGGTTTGGTCCAAAATAGAGCCTTTCAGCTCTTTAAGATACAGCCCCGCAGTACATGTATACAATACATGTAACACTGTACGATACTGTACAGTACAGTACAATACATGTAACACTGACATTTGTTGTTTGTTTAGATAAATGCAAAGGATTTCCCTCCAAGTTTCCTGATATTACAATTTGGTTGTTACAACATCACGAAAATTTAACTTGTAAAAGCACTTTGTAGGGCAGTATTTATTTCAGGTAGTATTCCTTTGAATTAGCTTCTCTTTCTACTATCATCAGCCCTTGTTTCTTATCACCAGCCCCAGGCTAATGACATATTTAACACTTGCTGTACACTGATAAAGAATGACCTTGTGTCTAACATGTTCAGGAGCAAAGATAACATATATGTGCGTGTGTTTCAAAAAACTGGTTCCACTTAGCAACATAACTTGTAATATTTTGACTTCAAATATATTACCAGCAAGAGCATCTCAAAATCACCCCCCTCGACAAAAGTTTGATTTCATAAAAACCACTACTACTCCATGCAAGAGTTTGAAAGACATATGAACTTCACGGTATTCCGCATTACCACTACCGTATTACCATTCTACAGAGAAAGAAACCTAAGTTTCAAAAATTTGCTGGCAAAGTACAGAACGTTATTTCTTAGCTGAACCCTCAAATGTTGAACTACAATTTAAATAACTGTCTACTGATTTTTGCTTTGTTCTTTTTAAACAGGCAAAAATGTTAAATGTTACGATCAGTCAGGGAGTGCTTCCTTATGTTTTCTTAGCTTGCCCGTTTACTAATAACCTAATTGTGATAGAAATATTTTTGACTGCAGCATTTGCTATCATTCATGTTTCTTTTTCTTCCTCTGAGAATTAAACATTCTGGAGGAAGAACCACATGCTTTCTACGGCAACTGAGATGTCTAGGAACCACAGTGGTATTAAGCATACTTCTGTAGTTAATGCTCCATTGAAGTGTCAAAGACTATGTTAGAACAATTTGATACATAGCCATCATTTATCTAAATCAGCGTCAGAGCGGCGAAGCATCCTTCAAGTTTTTTTTTTTAATTGAATGCAGAGAGTGTAGTGCTGGATCTTTGCTGCTTTTTGCTGTTTTATCAGGCTTGAAACTGCACTTTTAAAGCATGCCTCTGTCTGCCCCCAGTGCCCTCCAGTACTATGTCAAGATCTGATAACAAAATAGCATTTAAAAAAAAAAAACAGGAGCAGCAAAAAGCTGTTTCTTCCCTCAAGTTCCTGGGCTCCCAACTGATGGAGAAAGCACTGAGATAATTGATGGCAAAACACAAGGGGTGTTCACAGTTAGTTTTCTAGCAAAAACAGGGACTTCTTAGAACAACAAAGTAAAAAAAAGAAAAGTGGCAGCAAGGTCAATGCAAAGAAATATTGCTGCTGCTCCCCCCCCCAAAAGAAAGAGAAACATTTATGGAAGCCTACAACTTTTAAATTCGGTTATTTTCCAAAGTCCACCAAGCATACCAAAATTTTAATTAGCTATTAAAATGCTAAAAGGCACCTGGACAAAAATATATAATTTGAACGTATAATTTGAAAGACATTAGAATAGCAAGATGCACATGCATCTAGGGAAAAAATACCCCTTCTCTGCACTGAATGAACAATTTTGGAAAAAAAAAGTCTCTTCCTCTGTAACTGTAAGGCTACCTCCAGATACTAGTAGAAAAGTGCAACATACCCAGAATAAGCTTTTTCCCCCTAAGACAATTTGCATGTATGCATACACACTTATTTTCATAAAATTGTCTTGCTAGAAAAAAAAATCCTTCTTTGCCTGCAAGTTTTGTGTTGGTAGCACTTTTTTTTTAAAATACTGTTGGCATGCAGATAAATAAAAATTAGGGGGAAAAGTGGAACAAAATAATAGCGGGACCTACATTGCGCACTGTGCCGGTGTTGCCACTCTGTCTGTGCCAATCCACTGAAGCATGCTTTCAGAGCCTTCTCCTGGAGCATGCAGGAAGATGGACTTGCAGTGTAGAAATCCAGCATTTGACCAGGGCTCACTGCTAGAACATCCATACAGTCAAACATGATTCCCCCTCTACAGTATGTCTGCAAAAGTGCTTTCCTCTAGGGTGTGGAGGAAAATGGCATATAAAAGTACATCCAACTCCATCAAACTCTGCCCCTTTTTTGGCACGTAGACTGTTGGTCTTTTTCCCAGACCAGAATCATGAATTATGACAGACAACACAGCTAAAAGCCTGTAATTGATCCAAATGATCATTTACCATTTTCCAGGCTGTTCAGTCAATCCAGCAGAATAGGGGGGAAACAAACAGCATTCCAAGTTTCAATTCTCATTCTTCTGTTTCCCGAAACTTTGAGCAGCCTTCTTGCCTCTTGAGCTCGCTCTGAATAAATGAATAATTTTTGTATCCTGTGCAACGCCGAAGTTTTGTTGATCAAACTAGCTTTGATAGAAGCACTGGATCCCCCTTTGCCTGTGAATAGATCCTTCTGCCTTCGAACAGCTCACTTCCTACTACTTGTGTCACACGGAATGAAAGATTGAATTGCTTAATATATGCGAGTGAACTTTCTATGAACCCTTCCCAGGCTGCTAACCTTCAAATGACCCAACCAGTCTGACATCACCAACTCCCAGGATTCTCACACAGCTTAAAAACTCCCAGCAGCCTTGCAAAATAATGCGGGCAGGCACAGAAGCAGGCTGCCACTAGCTGCCGTACCTAGAATAACTGGCCTTTGGAAAGGAAAACAGATACTTAAAAATGTACCTAAAAGAATATAAAATAGAAATAAGAGTTGCCTCAGCATTCTAAATAGCACACTGCTGGAACACGCTGCTAAGAGTTTCCACATTTCTCTCTCTCTCTTTTTGCTTTTCTTTGTCCTCCCCTTTAGATTCTTCTCCTAAGCTTCTTTCCAAGAAGGATTCCCTGCCTTTTCTAGGAAAAGAAAAAGAAAAAAAAAAACCTATTACATTCAGTTCTCTGCATAGAAAGGCACTGGGTCTTTTACTATGCTGTCGAAGGGAGAGAACAATGTGGTCTGTTGCATTCATCCTATTCCCAAACAAGAGTTAACTTTCTTGGCTGATATGCAGAAAATGATTGTCAGACCAATCTTAAAATTCGCACAACAAGTATTCAGCAAATACCACAATTCTCCGTGTTTTACTTTGTATTGTCCTTTGGATTTTTTAATAAATTAATTAAAAAAAATTCTCTTGTGCCTAGAATATAGGACACAGTAAATTCAGACACCCTAAAGCTTCTGAATGTAGACTGTGATGCATACATTATGTTTGGAAGCTGTAGTGCACGGCAAAAAGGACAACTGCACAATTTTCTCCTGTGCCTGTCTTTCTAAGGACTGTATGCTTGCTCCTCCGTATGAAAGTCAAGGTTCCAGTGTACCAAAAAACATAACAGGTTGGATTCAGATTTAGTCACACTTAGACTAAACCTAGTGAGGTCTAGGTCATGACCATTGCAATCTCACTGATGTCAATGGGTATCTTCGAACTATGACTAAAGGAAGACCCAGTAAGTGGTCTTAATTTGCACTGATACTTGTTCAGTGTCATTTTTTTTTTAAGTTCCAAGTACTCAGCAGAATTCTTTTATCCCCACTGAAATGACCACTGTGAATGAGTTCCACTGATCATGGTAAAAATTTAAAACTTTAATGAGTTCACACAAAACTGCTGGTCTGTGAACTTACTCTATGTGTAGGATTGCCATATTTTAAAATGAGGAAGCATTTACTGAATCTTTCAAACCACTAAGACAACTCTCACTTTAAATATAGAAATTCTGGGAATTGTGGCTCCTTTGCTGGGTCAGTCCAACAGACAAGACAGACCTTTCTTGCATCTGGGCACTATCACAGTGACAGTGGTGGGGCGCCTTTCTCCTCCTCACTGTTTTCCTCCTTGACAAGACTTCCTTTCAGGGTGGAGAAAGATGGTGGCCCAGACCCAACCAGAAGCTGGGCCAGGGCTACCATCTTGGCTGGTAACACCCATGGAGATGAGGCTGGCTCTTTGGGGGCTTCTCTTCTCTTGCTTCAAGTTAGCATGCCATCCCTCCAACTCCTCCGACCTCTACTACCTGATTGCTACTTTTCTCCAGCCTGGAAGTTGTAGGAAAACACACACATATTAAAAATCCACTCAGACTGTACTTTTAACTCCGAAAAAGAAAACTGGAGGAAACTGGAAACTGGAGAACAGGGATTTTACTTCTAAAAAAGGGAGCATGTCCTAGAAAAAGATGTATGGTATTTCTAGCCATGCACACAGAACCCAATAGTAAGCTCAGAAGAAACTAATATTTGTTATATTCACAATAAATTGGAAGGAGTATCAAATAGAAATTATCACCATCATAACCACCATACCCCCCGACACTCAACACACTGTATTTTAGTTGCTGAATCTGTGAGTTATCCAAAGAAGCTATAAATACACACACAAGCTTCACACACAAAGAGGCATATTAAAAGTTCAGTATATTTGCCTGTACCACTGAACTGGAACACAGTAATGGTAGCAAACCACAGGTACTTTCCTTTAAAACAAGGTGCTCCACAACCCACAATGCCCTCATGCTCTAAGTTCCTTTGCTTTAGAACAGGGGTGGGAAAAGACAGCATGTGACCCCAACATCTCTTTTTGCATTCCCAATCCACACTATACTTCCCTTGAATTTTTAAATCATTTGACCAATAAGTTACAACAAAGTGAAACTGAACGCCACCTGGGTGGCCGATTTCATTATTAACGTCCCAACTTCTGCCCCAAATGCAAAAAAACCAGCTGAAAATAGTCTGGAAAGTCCATAAGTAAAAGAACAGAACTAGACTTTTGGTCCTTTCGAAAGGGATAACCCAGTGATGAAGGCTGTTGTGAGTGGATGGAGTAGGAATGGCCTCACCCTTGTTCTAGTGGCCCACCCCTTACCCAAGCATATTGTAAGTATAAGTACAGAACAGTTATCTCCCCATTAAGTAACATACTTGAGCACAAGCAGCCTAATAAATTGCCTATTCACAGAAAAAAAGTTTGCTTGATTTTGTACTAAACTGCAAGTGTAAGCATATACAAGATGCATATGGTTGATGGCTATCACCCTTATGTTCTATCCAATGAGATTTAATAAACCTGAAATACAAAACTATAGTGGATCAAAATTTGAAGATCTAGGTTGAAATCCTTGATCTACCATGTCATTTACTTCACGATGTTAGTCTGCTCACAACCTGTCAGTCTACCCTAAAGGGATGTTGGGAAAATGAAGAAAACCATATATGATGCTCTGAAATCCTTGGAGACAGAGTTGGATACAACTGTAAAGAACAACTTTTTTTCATCTTCAAGTCATTTAGCATGCATATCTTAGTCAACTTACATTCAATGGGTTTAGCTCTCTACCCTCCATTTCCAATTCTTTTTCTCCATAGCAGATTTCCTACTTGCAATATACAACTCTGGAAATAATCATTTCCTTTAGTGCCGGACACAAAACACTCACTATTTGCCTTTCCACCTTCCAGAATCTAGCAAAAATAAAACATTTTGTAGATGTATATAGCATGGAAATGCAGGTATATACTTGATTAATAGGAACTAGAATTAGGGGAAATTACTTTGAGTAGGGTAACTTTCAATAGTTCTTCTGTTATGGTATGAATTTGTGTTAAAACTAAAGATGGAGGAGGAACAGGTCAAAAATAGTTGATAACGTGGGCACAAAAAGTTGGATGTAAAATACAGTTGGAACAATTGGAGAAACTGTGGTACAAAGGAATCATATTATACTATGATCTTGAACAGAATTTTTAAAATATAATGTATCATTGGTATACGAAAATACATAAAGAGGTTTCTAATGTATGGTGGAATTGTGGAATTGTGAGCAAAAAGGTGGACATTTTTACCACGTGGTTGGCTTGTGAAAAGGCCAAAAAATTCTGGAATCAAATACATTATATGGTACAAAATTTTTTGAAAGTTAATGTACAAATTAAACCTGAATTATACTTGTTGGGACTCATGGATTATCAACTGGAGAGGAAGTCTGACAAGATATTATGATCCATGGACACTGTAGCAAGATTACTACATGCACAGAAATGGAAAAATACGGCAATATCAGCAAATGAAGATTGGCTAATAAAACTAATGGGCTTAGCCGAAATGGACAAATGAACAATACTAATAAAAAGGACTGGGAAACTTTGGTGGGATTTTTGCAACGAAAGAAGTATAACCATTTTAACTGTACGTTTTGACAATTCATATTTTGTAAAATAAGTAAAATAAAATATTTGAATGGTATGTACAATAAAAGAAGTTGTGTTCTTTTTTATAGGTATGCATAATCTGTTTTAGGAAAGCTGGAAATCAAATGTAAAATCTTTGTTATCTTTGCTTTTTTTTTTTACTATCTTTTGCCTAATGTTTTTCTTGTTTATTGTTTCTTTGTATGTATTTTTAATTGTATTGGAAAATATCTAACAAAATTTACTTTAGTGAGTAGTGCTTCTGTTATGGTGGTGAAGATTCTGTTCTTGCTGACCACTGCTATAAGCTTTTAAAGGAATAGAAAAACCTCACAATATGGAATGTGGAATCAGTTCCTTCCTACCAATAAATCCAATTTTATACAAATCCTTACATGGACAAAGTCTTAGGATCTCAATTCATAAACTCTGTGATGGATGGAGATATATATACATATACGTTTATATATACATATAAACACACACACACACACATACACATGCATTAATACTCCTCCCATCTCAAGGAATAATTAAGGAAATCCTGTTTGTCTTAAGAATATAGACACAACCCCCCATGGGCATGTTGAAACAAGTGTTTCAGGCCCCAGAGCATGAGATGTGGAAATTGTGAGAGACACAGGACAAATATTCAAAAATATTTGAAAAATGCTTGAAAAACATGTTTCTTGAGGGAGAAGAACTCAAGACAAGAATCTTGTCAGAGATTCAGTCTGTGCAAAATTCACCTGTGACTGTTTTGTGCAGAACACAGCATTTTTTTGTGCAGAAAATAATAGTCAGTATTCTTCTGCATATTCTACTCTGCACAGACTATGAAGCCAATTTCTGTGTAGAAAAGAATAAATATGTATGATTTCTGGAAGCTGAAATAAGTCTGAAAGTAATGGTAGTCTTCAAAAACGGCACAGTTTTTGAAGATTTTCTCACAGCAAAAAGAAAATTACTAAAATTCATTTTTGCAACTCATTTCTTTCCTTGTGAAGAAAAACAACAAAGAAATCACACACTTACAGATCAGACACCAGCTGCCAATCCAGAGAGTCTTGCTATCCACCCTCCAGCGTGCCATGTTCTGCAAAGAAGTCACATGAACTGTCTCAAGAATTCTGCCAACTCCTCCTATCTTCCCAGAAAGACTTGGTAGTTGTTTTCCAGCTGGAGCAAACGGCAGGATAGGAAAAGAAGCTGCCTTGCTGCTGCTACAATGCCACAGCAGACTAATTCTGAGCATGCAGCACTCTAAAGTCTATGGAGCCCAAATGATTTGCTCTGAGGAGTCTCAAAGCAAGATCTTGTAGGTAGAGTAGCCATGAAGATCACAAGCCATGCACTGCTTTACTGTACATTCAGGTTAAAGTAAACATCTTCTGCACAGTGGCTATTGCATCTCTAAGAGATAAGTATTCCCACAAGAGCACAGGGTCCCTCTATCACAGAAGCGGCCTGTGATTCCTCAGAAGCTCAATTATTGGAGTTAAAAATGATTGGAGTTTAAAAAAAAAATTGAATAAAAAAAACTTGAATAAGAAAGGATGCAAAGAACAACTTTAAAAAAAAGTTTCATTGAAACTGATAGATCTATTTTAAAAAAAGCTTTAACAGTAACTTTAAAAAAAGGGGGGAGACAGTTGTGAATCTGAAAGAATAAAAAATAAATCTGAAGGGGGAAAAGCAAAATCTTCATTTTTTAAAAAAGTACCTTGGAAGATTCTGTATATTTAAAACTGGGATACAAAGTAGGATAATAATAGCGAAATCAGTTAAATTAAACCTTTATGTCCAGAGGCAGTGTGTTGCTAAAAAGCAGGTGGTGGACATGAGCAATAGAAAAATACTCATTTAATTTGTATCCTGTCAGTAATCTTCCAGTAGCACCCAGCAAACTCTTGCCCACTCTGATTGTGATGTTATCCTACACTACGGCAGAGTGTAGCCCCTGGGTCAATTATGGACTCCCATTTCTTTTTTGTGCCCTGAGCTTCTCAGGATATCCAGAATCTCTTGTCTCTTCTCCAAACATAAACATTTCTTCCATCTGGAGTTCCTCCTCCCATTCCCTTGCCTTTGACCCCATAGCTGAGAACATGCACCCAGGCAAATGGCATGGGAACTGGGAGAAGTCATCTACGCACCTTCCTTCCCCTCTGGGGCTCCCCCTCCCATTCCCTTGCCTGTAGTTCCAGTTCTGAGAATTTGTGCCAAGGTGAAAGGCAAGGGAATGGAGGGAGGCACACGCACACCTTCCTTCTTCTCCATGGAGCTGCCCCCTTCCACTCCCTCACCTTTGGCCCCAGGATACAGAAGGAAGGCTCACATGCCAGGGCAAAAGGCAAGGGAATGGGAGGGGGGAGCCCCAGAAGGAAATGGGAAGAGAATCACAGGGGAGTTATTTATGATTTTTCCACTTTCGTGAGGGTTCTGTGCCCCAAACCTTTGTGAAAGTGGAGGGGCCACTGTATATATGATATAATTCCAATACGATCCAGGAATCAAATGAGCAAAAAAGAATGGCTTCTTCCAGCTATCTTGATCCAAACACTACACTCTTGATGGGCAACTGCAAACAGGGAAGGGACCATTTTTTCCTCCTGTGCTCACCCGGCAGACCTCAGCAACACATTTCAGCATGCCTCAAGTGATCTGATATCAGTTCCATGTACTATTTCAGCTGATTTTTGGCCTTTTTTTTCTTTCTGTTTTGGGGTGGCAAACAATCACCCCAAAATCAGCCCAAAATATTTTGGGGGGAATCTGGGGGCTTTGAGGGGCTTCTGGGAGGATCTCACGGGCCATGCTTTAGGGGTCCCACTGGCTACATGTGGCCTGCAGGCTGCATTTTGCCCTACCCTACACTACACAGACATGCCCCCATAATGGATTTCCTACACAAAGAATAGTCCCTGTGGGACAAGGGTTGTTGGATGGTAACTCCCAGCATTCTTCACCATTGGCTAGGCTCGCTAGGACTTCTGCGAACTGCAGTCCATCAACACCTAGAGGGATACATGATTCCCATCTCTGCTGTATGAAGTAAACCATATCCAAAGCAGTCCTTAAATCAACACTCATTCAGGGCACAATAATGTAGAGTTTAGGAAACAGATAAAATATTGGGAAAGTACTTAAATGGGAAAATCAGGTGACACCATGCAAGCCTGATCAGGCCAGTCTCATTCAGTCAAGGAGAAAATATACAGAATCATAAACCAAAAGAAGCAATCCTTTATGCATTTCCCTGGATGCAGATCCTGTGGAGCTCTACAGGACTTAGTTTGAAAGAAAGCTTCCAATTAAACAAAAAAGAACCTCACAAAGAAAGCAACCAGTGGTCAAAAGAGATCATGGTGAGAATGTGCTCACCTTCCATTAAGGCATCTCCAGGGAGCAAAAACATTGCTTCTTCTGCTGTGAGAACTAGTAAATTGTAGTAGCTAGAAGTATCAGATACAGGTCTACTGCTAACCCAAACTTTAGCAAACTCTGTGAATCAACAGAATTAACATTACATACCAACTCATCATTCAAGGGTTGACTCAGCGGATCTACTCTTCTTGGATTAATAATAGGATTCAGTCATACCATTTATTGTCAACTGAGCCCAATGAAATCCACAAATAACTGTGTTTTCCTTGTAAGTGGATATATATTTATAGCTTCTATGCCACCCTTTCTATTGTTTTAAATATCCTGGGTATGCTGCTAAACCTTAATCTAAAACTGTCTATGAAAGATTCACAGATTGTTCTCTACAGTAAAAGCAGCAGAATTAGGCTTTCAGATTCTACCACAGCATTTGAGCCACTGGGAGTATAAAGGCAGTAGTGAGTAGTAGTGAGGAGACATTCCTGGAGGTCACAATTAAAGTTAAAATAAGGCTAAAAATAAGTATTAGTGTGCTTATTTATATCTTTGTAGATGATTCAAAGAATACCAGAAAGCAACATAGTGCCTTTCTTTTAAAAGTGTTAGACATTTCTAGACTTTTACATACAGTATTCTTAAAATTCATACAGGTTTTTGTAATGTTTGAAAATAAATTTAGTGATTCATGCTAAACTGCTTCATGCTAAATGCAGTATGATAGCTTTTTCATAATATGTCTAAATTAGCTTGGTGCCTTGCCATGTTTAGTGAATTATGCTTATGCTAATGCCTGGTTATTACTGAGCTCATGTGTAATTAAGTAACATTAATTCTTTAGATAATCTAGATGCTTACTCTTACTATTTAGTCTCATTTTTATAATAAGTTAATTATCTTAGAGTAGCTCTGAAAATTATATTTGACTATAGGCAGATAGATAGATAGATAGATAGATAGATAGATAGATAGATAGATAGAAGAAGACAGACAGACAGACAGACAGACAGACAGACAGAGATAACCTTACTTACTGGGAAAAAAATCCCGCCCCCGGGAAACCAATAGTCATTTTAAAAATACAACTTAGTATCCATTATAATTAGCCAGAATATACACTGAAGCAGCAATTAATTTCTTAGTTAATTTAAATGTAATGATGTGCAAATATTTTACACTCTTCTCCACAGTTCTTGAATGATGCTAATGGGAGAGAATGAGCCAAAATCCTTCCAGCAAGGCCACACACACACACACACAATGTTCTTATTCATACCACCTATATGATCTGTTTTCTTTCAGTCTAAAACAGCAAAAATGGAATAAATATATTCTTAGCCATAATTGTAATAAAAGCAAGTTAAAGTCAAAAATCTATTTCCTTTGCTATTACCACATATATTTGTCTGGGTGACATAGTACTTCTGAAGCCCATAATCATAAAATAACAATTTACAGCCAAAGTTCACATTCTGTATCTGTGTCTCTGGTTTTTGTTCAGCAATTACCAGCTAGACCATCCAGGATCATGAATCATATTCTGCAAAAAAAAAAAAAAAACTTCTGCCAGCTACTGTATGCAAAAAAACAAGAGTCTGAGGACTGTACAGTGAAATCCTTCAGTAATACAGTACCCCAAAAACACATTTTGCATTATGTTATCAAATGACTACATGTAAAAGGTCATACAATCATATGATAGAATTGTATAGTCAGAATGAACTCCAATATACAGATTTATCTTACTCATTTAAAAACAACTACTCTGGCTGGCAGCATACAATTCAAAGTATTGTGTACAGAGTCCTACTTGAATTGGGTCCAGGTTATTCAAATAGCAAGGAGCTTTGTTTCTATAGTAGAACCAGAGGCTAATCATGCACAGTGTTCTAGGTTCAAACCCAGAAATCTCTTCACAGGGCTAGGAAAGAACCCTGCCTAAAGTCCTGGAAAATCACTACCTGACAGTGTGAAAAAAGTCATAGAATCATATGACCTGGAGGGACCTAAGTACCCTAAAGGCACCATATCCCATCTGATCTTGGTAGTTAAGCAGGGTCAACTCTGGTTGGTAAGGTATTCAGACAGGAGACTGCCAGGTGAATGAATACCAGGTGCAGTGGGCTATAGTTCAGAAGAATGAACTAGCAAAATGACATCTCAGTATTCCTTGCCTAAGAAAACCTCATGAAATTCATGAGGTTACCATAAAGTGACTTAAAGGCACACAAATACACACACATTCAAAATGGACTCCAAAAGTCACCCAAGCAAACCTCTTGCTAATGCAGGGAAATAGGCAGCCCTGACAGATTCCCCACCCAACCTTTGTTTTAAAACCTCCAGCAAAGGAGAAGCCGCAATCTTTTGAGACAGTCAGTTCTACTTTGAAATAGCTCTTATCACCAGGAAAATTTTCTTAATAATCCCCTAGGTTTTTAGTTGAAATCTCTTTGCAATTGAAATCTCTTTGCAATTTAAATTCACTAGGTTCTTAGTTTGTCTTACCTTCTGAAGTGGCAGAAAACATGTTTGCTCCATGTGCCACTCCTTTATATATTTGAAGATGGCTATCAAATAATATCTCAAACTTCTATTTTCCAGGCCAAAACTTTCATAACTATTCCTTACTGGTCTTTGCTACCAAACCCTTCAGCATCTTTGATCATTCCTCTGGACATGTTGCAAGGTCACCTGGGAGATCAAAATGGCCCCTGATCCTCCAACAGCAGGCCATTCCTGCTCTAAAATATATATAGAGAGGAATAACAATATGAAAAAGAGGGAAATAGGTGCTCCTATGGTTAATCTCTTTATGAAGCAAAATAATTCTTCCAGGGACCTACACTTCTGGGTGCTGGACAAACCCTTTCTCCAGAATGAGAAGAATCTCCTGAGAAGGAAAATGGAGGGGATGTGGAAGACTGGAACTCTGGTCACTCAGAGTCTCAATAAGGATCTGGAATTCATTCTCCTACTTTAGAATTCAGATTTCCACACACACACTCTCTTTTCTTTTTGCTGTCAAGTTGCTATGATTAATACAGCATTGAGACACACTGGGTGATATCTGTAAAAATATAATATTTTTCCTCCTCCTCTGAAAACTACCAGTTGCCATTTATCACATACGGAGACGCATTACCTCAAAATCCTCACAAGCAGGTTTTCAAATTGTTTTCTAATCATGGTTAGTATGCACGTGAATTAATTTAGCTTAATTGTATTATTTTCTATAGATTTTAATTTTATGTGTAAGCTAATACAAGATACAGTTTCTCATATTATCTTACATATAACAACTTTGGCAACTATTAATATATGTCCATTGTTCCCCTTCTTGACAGCTCCCAAAGAAGGCCTTACAAGTAGTTCCTACTAGAACCTGTTTCTAAAAACATAATCCATTGGTTACATATTCTTAAATTGTCTTTTTATCATTTCAGGTTCCACTGGATGTTTCCAGTTTCTTTTACCAATACAATTAAAAAGACAAATTTCTAGCGCTGTGAGACTTGTTCCTTTTATCTATTCTTCACTGTGTACTTGACAGTTTCGTTTGGTTTTGTTTTAAATACACAGTAAGCCCCTGTATAACGCAAGAGATCGATTCCAGGATCCAGCAGTGTATATAATTTTTGTGTATAATGTGGAACTCTTTGTTTCTTACCTGAAATGAATGAGGACAGCATCATAGCCACTGAAAGTCATCAGTATTTACCTTCTGACATCTCAAAAGAGGAAATTTCATCAATTTCAATAGCAAAACCACTTCACCAGTATGAAGTGCCAGCTCCCAGGAGCACCAGATACTGCAAGGAGTGCTGTGTGACCAGCACAAGGCAGCAGCACCCAGGAGTAGTAGGTATTGTGAGAAGAGCTTGCTGCACCAGGGAGCAGCACCCAGGAACACCAGATATTGCAAGAACAGCTTGCAACATGAGGTAGCATAGAGTCAAATTCTTTTAGGAATACATTGCTTAGCAAGAAAAAGGCAACACTGCTCAAGTCTTCTGGTATCTCCCGAGGCTGAAACAGCCCTTTGAATAGCCTGCTGGGAGTAGAGAATCTTCGCTAGTGACAGTTTTGTACGATTTCACAGTAGTGCAAAGACAGTATGCTAATCCTTTGACAGATACTGATTTCATAAAAGCTAGTGTGAAGGCATATATTGGTACAATCTTGTTCTGGAGTGATTGGTTCCAAAACCCCTTAACACAATGTCAGAGTTTGCAAGTAATGTGTTAGGGGGTAATGATATTATGAACAACAACACTACTTGTCATGCACCACTTTTCAGGGTAATCAGGGGGCAATGAAATTACTTTGAAAATGATGTAAATGACTACTAACATAATTAGCTTCTTGGTATAATTAGTAATGTTTATTTGTTTGAAGTGTTATTTTGAGGTGTCATTTGGGGAGTGTTTGAGTCTTATTTTTCAGAGATTTAAAAATAAGCTGTAATGTGTTAGTAATATTGGAATAATAAACAAAAAATAATGCACTAATGGTGCAACACCACTCACTCAGGAGTAACAAGCAACACACATCTTTTTTTAAAGAATGTAAAGCTTCCACATTCTGTTTTGGGATAATGTTTCCAACTTGTACATAAAGCAATCCCTCATCAAAACACAAACAAAATTCACTGTAGGGATCAGAATGCAGATAGACAACCCATTCACGCCTTCTCTCTGTCACAGAGACTCTTTCCCCATATATCTTGTGATGGCTGATTTAACATGGGACCCAGAGCTCCTTGAGCTGGCCCAGAAAAACAAAGGGAAGAGAGCATGAATGGCTTTCCATCTATTTCCTGTTGTTTTCAACCTTGACCAAAGAGAATGATGCACAGATTTCAATGGAATGCTACCTTTTCTGCTCCTAGACTGGGAGAATAATACCTTCCCAATGGGAAATATGTGCATCTTCTGCTTTTAAATGAGGGGGGGACAGGGAGGGAAAATTCTAGGAGCTTGTTTCTCCATCACCACCACTTATGTGGAATTTAAATAATGAAAGTAACAATGAAGAAACCTCCGGTTCTTCACAATACCTCTTTGAATCTACTAGAAAATGTCAAGATCCAGACCAACTCTTTCTCTAATACCATTAAGGCCCCCTCCTACTGGTGCAAAGAACACGTGGTGTGTGTGAAACCCACCTAATCCCCCCCCCAGTAGGGTCTTTTAGAGCCTGGGAACAGCCAGCAGGCACACCCTTTTTTCCTGGTTTTCAAGATAAGAAAAGTTAAAACATCAGTGAGGTGCTTCTTTCCACCTCTAATATAAATACTATTAAAAGCTTTAAAATCACGTTCTGCTTGGGATTTTTACAGTCCTGACATCAAAGAATTACATTTATTGGAGGAAAGAATTAGATTTATTGGAGAACTGCAATTGACAAATGCAGTCAATTGTAAGTGCTTTCTTGGAATGCTAGAACTAACAACTTGTTGACCCTGACAAAATAGTAATTAAAAGTCTCACTGGAAAAATAAGTACATCTAAATGTTAACTCTATCGATAATGCAAAAATGAAAAAAGAAAAAAAGCTGAAGTTTACTGTGCTGCTTTTATTAGCCTCCTAGTAAGAACCTGGAAGTTGTAGAATTTTGTTTTCAGAAATCTAGCTGACCCTATCCTACTAATGTATTGCTTCCAAAAGCTTCCAGACAGTTGAAATACTTTATACAAATAATTTCTATAGATATATCTATTGGCTTCATCAATGAAACCTGTCTGGAGCCAAGAGACATTGGAAAAACACACCCAGTCCTTTTATTCTTTTTAACAGAATATTGCCATTGAAATACTATAGTGTTAGAATGTGTTTAACGAAGTCATTGGGGAATGTTTAAACTAGGAATAGTCTTCATGGAGGAAATAATATAAGCTTCACTAGGTACAGATCCAGTACTGTAAATATGTGCCCATGCATGTGCCTGACATGTTTTTGAAGATGTTTGGCTTAAACAACTTCAAATGTATCTTTTACTGTCTTTTTGCAGGGCACAATTTCTACAGATTAAAGAGATTAAAACTGGTGGTTGCCCTTTATTGAATAACCTTAATTGACTGAAGTGCTAAGATCTCATGGAATGTTCATGAATATGCTACTGCTAAGAGACAATAAAAAACAACAATATAACAAACAGCTTAGCTTCAGTTCTGCATAACTGAACAACTTTAAGGAAAATTCCAAGGATGTAAAAGGATTATACTAAATCAAAATCTTACAAATATTTTAGTTACCCTCACCCTCTAAAATAGTTAGCAATATGAGAACAATATGGGAGCTTGGCCCTAGCCAAGTTAAGTGCTTTTAAGTACCAATGAATTTAATGAGAGAAATCTGAGTACATGCTTACTTCTTTTTCAAAACTGATGGACTTTCATTTGCTTTAGTCTAGCTGAGTTTCAATGATGGAGGATATTAACTGAGGAGATATAGTTTTAGCGTATCTGTAGTTAGAACAGTTCAAAATTCTGTTTTTCATTGAGGCACATGGACCCTAAAATCAGAACTCTACTATAGTTCTAAGGTAGCAAGTATATTCTCAGTACTGGGGCAAACTGAGTCCATCTATATCATCTGGGGATTCTGAATTAAGGTTTTGTTACCAAGTGCATTAATTCCACTTGCTGCAATGCAGCTGCTACTTCGGTGCACAAACAATACCACAGATAGAAACTGACATTGGAAATACATTTTAATATAAATATAGCTCACACTACTATTAAATTGCGACCATCAAATATAATGCAGTAACATCTAAAAATATAGCTGCATTGTAATCTTAGGAAATTATAGCAGACGTACCAAAATAAATTTGCAACTATATCATTCAATCAGTAATGGTATTATCATATCAATATTATAACCATAATTAACTAGCCATAGGTCTAATTATTAATAAATCACCTGAAACTTAATGTATATTCTGTCAAAACCATTTCCAAATTAATCAGTCAGAATTTAGAAGCTTTTTAATTAGGGAGAAATTTATGCAATGCTGTATGTTATAATTAAGAACCAGCTCTTCAATAGTATTTTTGAACATCAGCAAAAATTAAAATATTGAAAAACATTACTGGGTCACTGTACTATGTCAGTGTCAAAATCAACACATAGCTAAAGTTAAGAGGTTAAGGATATCCTACATCTTATAGAGTGTTATGATCTCAGAGCTGGAATCATTATCCAAATACAAAATCAATGAGCAAAAAGCCCTAATTCAACCATTTTTGGACTGCACATTCAGTAACTGTGATTTATACTACTGTAAAACTTTTGTCTTTTTTCTACTGTTTTACAGCAAGGTCAGTGGTTTGAATGTTACACTTAAAAAGTGCTCTTCTGCAACGGCTGATTTGTTGTTTTTTTTAAATTTGTATTTATGCTCTATCTGAATATTTGCTTTAACACATTTTTATTTGCTTTAATCAGTGAAGAGTTTAAAAAATAGAGCAACCCTTTTGGCAGTTTAAAAGAAATTTCAACAGTCTAAAAACTAAAACAAATTAAAACTGTTCAAATTACTCCTGTTTTCAGTTTTAATTATTCTAACCTGTTTTAAATGGATTTCGTATGTATGATGCTTTGAGAACTTTTGAGATAAAGTGAGACATAAATATTTTAACAAAAAACAACTAAAAGGGTGGCCAGAAAAATATATACAATTATCTAAATATGTATAATTAGTTAATGTATAACTTTACCATAGTGGGGAATTAAACATCACCATGGTTGAGCCAACCCTGTTGGCTGCAGAGAGGTTTGCAATAAGGATGCCAGAAAATGGGCTGCACAGCAACAGCTCAGGCTACTAAGAAGAAAAGTGTAGAAACAACAGGATGGGGGAGGAAGTTCAGGGCTTCATGAGCCTCAGTGTCAGGTACAAAGGCATCTGCCTTTGCAGTCTCAGTAATGGTGTCACTTTAGAAGAAGGTTGGGAAGTCTGGGAAGCCAGCAGCCAGGTCCAAGACTGGAGGAACACTCCAGCCCCTCTACTATACCAGGAGTGGACAACGTATGGGTTGTGGTCCACATGCTGTTCTTGGGACCCATAAGTATCGCTCCTGAACCTCCTAGAAACCCCCAACTCTCTCTCTCTCTTTTTAAATGATTTGTACTGATTTTGGGGTGATTTTTTTTCTCAAAACCCAGCCAAAATCTGCCCAAACTGCAAGTCAGCCCTAACCAATGGTGAGACCAAGCACTGGGTTATGTCAGATACTTGATGGGGAAAGGAGAAACCCCTTAGAGTCAAGTGCAAGCCTGAAAGAGAGCATTTGGCTTCCTCCCTTTGAAACCAGGATAGTTATACCCAGGCTCTATGCAGTTGTGCTTAGACTTTATTGACCATATCTCTTACAAGAGACCTTGGGGCCCGACTTGGCCATGGACCTGCTTCTCTTACAAGCGCTGCATCTGTGGTCCCTCATCTACCTGAAGAGAGTGGTCTCACAACCCACTGCCAAATCCTGGCCCTTGTTCTTGAAACCACTTACCTGTTAGACTGGCATGAGGATGACTTATTTGCACTAGGAGCCAAATTCAGAGGACATGCACCAGCAGTAGGGATGAGATCTTGCAATATTTTACTGAGTTTGGCAGTCATTTCCCTGAATAACTTACTATCAAGAGAGATGTGCTTCAGAGTAATTTCAGTCTGCCTGGAGGCTAGAACTCGAGGCACCTTACTGTGAGTCTGTGTTGAGTCCTACAGACCTTAGTCCTGTACTCTAAAGGATACCTAACTGGTACTGCTGACTGCAATGTAGACCTTTCCCAAGGCATGACTCCTTCTTCATGACAAAAATGCAAGAGGAGGAAAATCCATTAACCTATCTGTAGACTTCAACATGATTGCCTGGTTTTGTCATGCAAGGAGACAGGAGACAAGATAACATTTATGGAAAGTTAAAATATAAAGCTATAAACATATCTTTCCTCTGCATCTCTTCTGAGAGGTAAGTTCCACTCTGTTTCAGTGAGGCTTACTTTCAGGTATATACAGGGCTGCAGTTATACAAAGTTATCTCAAAGGAAATAAAACATTTGAAGAAACATGCTTCCATGCCATCTTTAAGAATAACCACTATAAGACAATTCTGCTTGGAAAAAAAATATATGGCTGCCACACAATTGACACTTTTTGAAGAAAGACGTCAATGCCATAAATTGAGATCAGAGATGCAAAGTTGAATCCGAGCCAAGGTCAAGAAGACGAAGAGACCAAACCAGTAACGATAGAAGGCTCCTATGGTGTACAGTACATGGTGAAAAAAAAGGAACTGGGCCCTCCGGTGGCCTTGTATAGCCTCAGGGAAAGGAGGCGGAGTTCTCGCCAAAAAGCTAGGCCTAGAGTTCTAGAAGGTTCTGAAGGCAGTATTGCACAGGCACAGACAACCTCATTTGTGTGAGTCACAGAGACCACAAAGAAGAATGTACAGTTAAGAAGGTAATCTTGTTTAGTCACCGAAAATCTGACAAGACCTAAGGGGAAAAGGAGGTTCTCTTACTGAAGCTGCCTATGAAAGGGGTTCAGAGACAATACTGAACCATCGCTGAAAGGGAATCTTGGAAGCTTCCAATAGGGTGCTTACTTTTGCATCCACTGGATGCAGCTGCAAGACAATAGTGCCTGGGTGCAGTGAGAAGGTGCAGTGAGAAGACATGGTAGAGCTTATTGAGATCAGAGTCTCCAAAGAACAGCATTCTGTGTTCCCTTAGGCACCACATGCAAGCTGTGAGTCGGCTGAATCCAGTGGAAGGCACAGTATCAAAATGAGCAGATCCACTCTATTTCTTTTATTTTCTTTCTTTCTTTCTCTCTTTCTTTCTTTTCTGCCACATCCCCCTTCCAATCTCTTTCTGCCACACCCCTCTTCCTCCCTCCTTCCTTGCAGGCTACAGAAACCGTGCTTCCCATAATTCTAAACTGATCTCTCTTAGTAGGCCATATGAAATTAGGCCAAGGACTGAATGTGGCTCTAGGGATGAGGACTGTACATCCTTGGTCCTGGGCATACCCTATGCCACAACTGTACTTAGATCAACTGAGCTATTTGGGCAGTTGTTAGTGATGTGTAAGAATTCTCTTACTGTTTTTTTAAATTCTCAAATAAAATTTTTCTTTTATTCTCTTGGAGTTTAGGTTTAATATTATTCTATCATCTTGCATATTTTGACTATACGTATTTGTCAATTTGATTTATTTTATATTGTATTTTTTTATTATGTCTAAATAGCCTGTTTTACAATTGTATTGTACAGTTTTATATTTGCATTACTCCTTCCTTCCCATGTGTGTGTGTATATTACACCTGTGTATGCCTTTGGCAGGGCTGGCTGTTTTCTGTTGCTGTTTTACTTGTAAAGAGCCATGCACATTCAAGGCAACACATAAATAAACAATAACAACAACAAACCAAAGGAAACCATGCATGAATATTTTATAGTTGAGGATTGTTTTCTTTTAGGACAGTATTATTATCATCATTAACATCAGTCCTACTACTATTAATTTTAATATATCTTGGAGAGAAGCATACTAGCATTTTATCTGCAGGCCGTTTCTAGATTTGGACTTTTTTGGATTATTTCCCCTCCCCCCATCTCCCAGTCTTCTTTAATTATAGTTCCTTCTCTACAGAAAACCCAGGAACCCTCTGTGTGTGTGTGTGTGTGTGTGTGTGTCTTCAATTTGCCTACCCGCTTACGGTGACCCCATGAATTTGATAAGGTTCTCTTTAGCAAGGAACACTCAGAGGTGTTTTTGCCAGTTTCTCTAAAATATATAGCCTACAGCACCTGGTATTCATTAGCAGTCTCCCATCCAAGTACTAACCAGAGCTGACTCTGCTTAGCTTCCAAGATCAGATGGGATCTGGTGTCTTTAGGATATTTAGGCTCAAATCTGTTGTGTAATCATGACTAAATCACTGCATGATTGCACTCAACAGCTTTATCTCTCTAAAGTTAAACCTTAAAGGGAAACATGTATCTCTTTGTTTCTTAGACTCTGAAGGAACCTGTTGTTCAACAGTTATAATCTATAGGAGTGTCAAATGGCAACTTGTTTCTTATATGGTGCACTATAGGAAAGTGCACTATCCAAAAACGTAAATCCAAAGTGGACATAGATTTCCATAAATTAAATTATATACTGATTTATACAGATAAATGCACATCTAGAAACAACTGATATAATTTAAATAAAAATCAGTACATCTAACGGCAAACCACCTTTGAGTATTCCTTGCCTAAGAAAACCATGTGAAATTAATAGGGTCATCATAAGTTGACAGGTGACTTGATGACACAGACACACGCAATCCATGTGGCTGCTCAGTCTCTTCTCCTGGTGGTAACTGCTCAATGTTCTTATGGTCCTTCATATTTAAACCACATGGGCTGGTTAGGATGCCCTCTGTAAAGTAGGACATATAGCTACCCTCACACACAAACATCTTCCCTTTGAACAAATCTTGCAAGTGGCTAACAACTAGTACTAGTACTTACAGTGGTTCTTCTTCTTTGATTTGAAATACAGCATGCAATCAACAACAATGAAACAGTAATAAAATCCAACCACCAAAATTCAATGGACAAAAAGAAAAAGGTCAACCAAAAAATAAGAGCAGGAGAATTATCAAAACAAAAATCAAAGCCAACCGCCAAGATTATATAACAACTGCACTTCACAACTTCAACCAGCCTTTGCTGCATACTAGACCAGCAACACACTTGAAAACCAGTTTAGTCTCAACTATGGCCATTTCTGCACTACACTGTAATAGTGCTATTATTCCACTTTCAGCATCCTGTGGAATTCTGGGATTTATAATTTATTGAGGTCAAAGAGCTCTCTAGCTGAGAATGCCAAATGCCCCTCCCTATATTGCAAAGCCAAGGATTCCACACGATGTTGAAAGTGGAATAATAGCACTATAACAGTGTAGTGTGGAAATGGCTATATGTTAAAACCACAGAATTACACACGTGGAAGGGACCTCAGGAACCATCTAGTTGTACAGCGTGCCAGGGATAGAATCATAAAATGAAATGAGTATGTTTTTAAGATATGACCTTTTAATTAAAATAAATAAATAAACAACAATTCAATTAGTCTAACAAAAAGAATAAAACAAAAGAAGTCCAATGTACACATTTTAAATTAAAAAGCTGAGTGTACATCCATACTTTAGAAGGCCGAATAAAATAAATGGGATTTGGTTTGCAATGACTAATTTAATTCTATTGATTTCAGTGGGTATTTCTAACTTGGTTTCAAATCTTTTTGTTTTGTTTTTTTGTCAAGATTTGATCTTGACAAGTCACTGACCATTCTTTCCCATGACAGATACAACCCCCAAGAAGACCGATAGCAGCAACAGTCAGATTTCTTGACAGGCCTGGCGATGTAGGAGTTTGGAGGTGAACATTTAAACATTAGGCAGAATCAAGCATTTTCCCTCCCAAATCACTTACGTCTAACAATGCGAATGAGCTCAAACAAAGGACTTTGAAGGGAAAAAAACAGAGCAGGATTCCCCTTTGGATGTTAAAATTGGAAACCACAAACCACACTGAATTTGGTAGATTTTAAAACAATTTAGTTGCTGCCAATGCCTCACGACTGGTCTTCAATTAGCATGGAGCAAAAACTATCCCTAAAATATCTATTTTATTGAAGACAAAATTCTATACTTAAGAATAGAAAGAAAATGGGACAGAATAAGATAATGAGCTGTGTGTTTTTAAAGGCCAGTATTGCATTACTCTTTGACCTCAGGAGCAGATGGAAAGCTAGGACAAACCAGCTGATATCCCAAGCTTATTTAAAGTCATATTGACATAAATATAAGACACTGCTGTTAGTTACCTGTTTAGGAGGCAACTCAAATTGTTCTTTATTTTGATATATTCTGCTCTCATGGCTTAGTTCTGACTATTTGGAATCCTACAGCCACCATTTTTCTGCTGTACTGTGCAGTTGGCCTTTTATAGCAGGAAACAGCATATTTCCAACAATTATTCCTTGCTAAGCGGCATCTACATGACTACAGTGACTGTGCCACAGCAGTGTTGAGTGTACAGTATATCAACCCACCCACTGTTATGATGACAAATGCAACAAAGCAAGCCACATTCTTAGAGTAGAAGGAATGCTACCACTTATGGCTCTATTATTACACAACAGCAAGGGGGCAGAGAAATTTGAAGTATGAGCTGATACTGATACACCACCCCCAACCCCATTACAGAGCTATTCTTGGCAACTAAAAATCTCATGTGCCTTAGCATTGCAGATTACACTGAGAAATAAGTCTTCTGCAGTTTTTACAAACAATGGGTGTCAAGCTGGAAAAAAACACAACTGTAATCACTTTAACGAAGATGCATCCAAAAGTTTTTCTTGAAACCAAAGCCTGGGCTAGTTCTCAGAAATAAGGGTTCTGAACTAATCACTCTCTCACTTTTTGTTATTCCATTCGTTGTTTTTTTGTTTTTGTTTTTGGCCATGAAAATACTAATCTAAATCTAGTTTGTCTCACAATTGCATTCATTCATTCATTCATTCATTCATTCATTCATTCATTCAAGCAGTATACTTTTTTAAAAAGTCACTTTCATATTGACAGTATCCACTGTGTATATGTTTCTTGCTTGTTCTGTCATCGCTTATGGTGGCAATGCCAGTTGTGCATCAAACTCTGAAAAGGCCTTAGCTAGGGGACTGAATTCTGATGCAGGAAGTCCATGGGTCAAAGGATCAGGGACACATATTCTAGCCATTTGTGGTCCGAGTGGTCAGGTTCTGGATCAAAAAACTGAGAAGATGAACCGAGGGGGAGTTTGTTATTACAGTTGTCTGCTCCACATTTGCTACGGTTAGGGATGCAGGACTCCCGCAAAAAGAGAAAACTGCAAATATCAAAATGTATGTGTCTGCAGGAGGGGGCTGGAGGCATGGTGGAAAGAGCATGCACCCAGAGTCCAAACCAGATCCCCTGAAGTAGAGAGGAAAGGGGTGGTTGGCATGGTCCCTCTCTTGCCCATCTCCTTCCTTGGGTATGGGGAGGCAATGAGAGAGGATTTGTGGTGCTGAGAAATCAGAGTATGAGTCATCCTTAGCTTGCCAGGCAGCAGCTGATGGAGGAGGAGGACCAGAGGCTGATTTTTAAAGGGCTGTTTGGCCTGATCAGAGCTGATGAGAGTGAAGGTTCCCATGGAAAAAGAGACACTTGAGGTGGGTGGGGGAGCAAGAGCTGGAAAAACTCACAAATAATCAAATCTGTGAAGTTGTTGCTGTTGTGTGCTTTCAAGTCATTTCCAACTTATGGTGACCCTAAGGCAAACTTACCACAGAGTTTTCCTGGCAGAATTTATTTGACAGGAGGTTGCTTTTGCTTTCCTCTGAGGCTAAGAGAATGTGATTTGCCCAAGGTTATCTAGCGTATTTCCATGGCTGAGTGAGGATTTGAACACAGGTTTCTGAAGTCGTAGTCCAACACTCAAGCAACTACACCACGATGGCTCTCACAAGAGTTATGCAGAGACAGATTTGTTTCCCAAGTCACCTATCTGATTGGACCAACAAACTAGAGTACTGACTGTGGTCATTATATGCATGATCCTACAACATATGAAAGACTAGGTCAGTAACTCCTGATGCCAATTTTGTTGACATTTATCTTAATTTATATCCTGTCTTTCTCCCAGCAGGATTCAAGGCACCTTACAAGGAATTTAAAAAATACAAATGAAAAATATTAGCACATAATTTAAAACAATTAAACAATTCTATTAAAAACACAAAAGCTGAATAAAACTCATTTAAAACATACTAAAAAGATAAAAGCATGGCACATCCCATCAAAAGTTCCTCTTGCTACAACAAATTAAAAACCAAAAGCCTGCCTAAATAGGAGGGTTTTTGCTTGCCAGCAGAAAGAGAACAGACAGGGAGCCAACTGAACCTCCCCCATGGGAGGAAGTTCCACAACCTGGGAGCAGCCATTCAGAAAACTCTGTCCCATGTCCTCACTGACAGTCCCTGTGATGATGGTGGGACTGACAGAATGCCCTCCCTCACAAGTCTCATATATAGAGATATGATCTTTCAGATTATCTGGATCCAAGCCATGAAGGCTTTCAAGAATGTTGAATTTTGGCTAGAAATGGACTGATAGCCAGTGAAGCAGTTTCAACCAGAACGTTACGTATTTTCTGTAACCAGCCCCAGTCAGCAGCTTGGCCACAGCATTTTGCACCTGCTGAAGTTTATGAACATTTTCCAAAGTCACTCCCATGTAGAACGTGTTTCAGGAATTCAACTGAGATGTAACCAAGGCATCTGTAGCCAGAGGTCACATCTCAGTGAATGGGCTCAGCTGGAAGACTAGTTTAACCATGCAATGCTGGCCATGGCCAAACCATGGGCATTCAGGCCCAAATCTAAATCCAGGATTCTGACCAAACTGTGAACCTGAGATATAAGGGAGATATATCTCTATTCTCTGATCTGCTTTTCAACTGACCAATAGCCCCTTTGAAGCTTAATCTGACAAGACAAAGGATTAAGGATTGTTTGCTACCACTGAGCAGCGGTGGGTGGGGGAACACCAAGACAATTCCTGCTACACACACTTGAACCCTGAAGACGGCAGGGCAGTAACTTCGTGAGGGGTATGGAATCCAGATATACTACAACTCTACCTCCCTGCCCTCCAGTCCTCGCCTGATGCTGTATGGAGAACTCAGTGGGATGGAGAGATTAACTACACCACACTCTTCATCCAGCCGGATCTCCCTAAGACAAGCCAGGTCAGCATGTTCATCCAAGATCATAGGTGTTTTTCCATCTACCAACCTGGCACTGAGCAGCAACATTTTTATCCCAGGATGCCTGTTGCCATCCAGACTCTCTGCAGGGGAAAGTAGACTGATGCAAATGAAGACACTATGGTTCTCACCTCTCCCATTATAACATTGTGTCCCCAGTCTATACATATCTTCTACTTCTCTTGCTGTGTTTTCCATATGACTTCCCCTCTCCCTTTTTCCTAGCAGAACAAATGGATTAAAAAGCTGTAAAGTGCGCAAATAAAAAAAAAACCCTCTTTCCCCATTCTCAAAATGGGGAACTGGCTCTCACTCCACTCCCAAAGCAATTACCCCAAAGGCAGTGACTCCACTGACTCTAATCCTGGGATCCCAAACAGGCAGATTATCTTGTTGCAGGGACAGGACAGGTGTTAATCTGGCTGGTTAGCCAGCAGCTGATTCAGTAGTGGCTCATGGCCCTGCAAGCAGTGGTTGTCTGTCAAAAAGGCAGTAGTCTGCAGGAGAGGCAGCCAATGACAGTGGCAAGCTACTAAACTGGCAGAAAAGTCTCTCTCTTCTCTGGAGGCTGGGGGTGGTGACATTATACCTCCTCTTTAGGCACTCAATAAAGACTTTTTTCCTGTCCAGTTTTTAATGTCTAGTTTCTTTTTTGTACCTTTATTGCTGCCTTAGATGTTATGATCAGAGGTGTATTTAGCATAAACAGCACCTAGGGTAAGTGTGGAAGTTGCGCTCCTACCTCCAGGAGCACCTCCTCCTCTTCCTCTTCTGCCAGTCTGACATGGCTTTTTTGTACCCCCCTGGCACTGGTGCCCAGGGCACTTACCGTACTTGCACCACCACAGCCATGCCTCTGGTTATGGCCATGATTTTCTTGCCAGAAACTGATTTTATATTGTTGCTTTCATTAACCAAATGTTTTTATTTGGTTGTTTTCTATTTTGAAAGGGACAATGCAAAAAGACAGACAAATAAGATATAACTCCCATTGTAAGTCTCAACTAAAGCAGATGCACTGAATCAGTGGGAGCTGTAAGTCAACACTACATACATCCCATTCATATAATCAGCCTTCTTCAGATGAAGCTAAAAACTGGATTTAGGCCAAATATTCCACAAAAATACATTATTTATAGTCTAGTGTGGTGACCAATGCTCTGGCATGACTTCAATCTCCAATTCACAGCATAATCCTTTGAGATAGATAGATAGATAGATAGATAGATAGATAGATAGATAGATAGATAGATAGATAGATAGATAGATATGGAGGGGAGGGTGACACAATGAAATATCAAATAAGATTTGTGAAATGTTACGATTACTTATTATTTGAACAGCAGTGATGTCGTGGAGAAAGAATACAGGAATCGCATCTCTAGCACACTGCTTTACTCTGAAAATGTGAATGCTAACACATCTCCACAAGTTTATTTGCCCTGTCAATTAATAAAAAGTTAAATGTTGCATTTGAACAACATAAAACCACCAAAATGTCTCAAAAGCTTATGACATTTTAAGTTCTGTAGAATTTCTCACAGATGGCACAATAAATTAGAGTATGGAAAAGAAACAAACAGTATAGAAATCTGACTTTATGTTGCAGCCATTATGTCTGTGGTTACACTAACTTCATAGCATCAGTTTACATGTGTAAACAATTTTTATAAAAACCAGCTTGTCAGAAAAAGACTAGACTAGGACACAGCATTTTACCTGAAATGCTAGATTTCTACATAGAATGAGTTTTCTAATGGATGAATGTTCAGATGGACAAGACTTCCTTTGTGTTGTGAGACTGTGCAGCCAGAACATCAGGAACTAGAGCTTCTGAGTCAAAAAGCTGACTATCTGATGAAGTCAACTTAGACACATCAAGATGCATCTACCAGAATGGTTGCATCAAATGGAAAATGTGTTAAGCAGGTACCACCTTTGCGGGTGGGGGGGTGCGGTCAGAAGCAAGAAAATGTCTCTTCCTACAGAATTCCAAATTGGGTAAGGACAATCCCCAAGATCTCTCCTCTACCAATGAAATGTAACTGTATCTACTATGACTAGAAGCTGAGCCAACCATTTCAGTACTAACATCAAAAGCTTTACTTATTCCCATGCAAAATGCTAAAATTTCACACTCCTATGCTATATGCTACAATTTCACTTCCCTGGGGACAACTATTCCTCCTACTCCAACATTAGCCATTCATTTTCATTTTTCCAGCCTAAATGAATAGTCATTTGTGATCAAGGGCTAGATAATTAAAGTCCTGCTTAATTAAGCACACATAGTTAGTCAATTACTATTATACATAAATACAATAAATACCTTCTTATTAAAAACAAGAAACATCATTACCAAAGGGTAGCTTCCCTCAGTGCTTTAACTGTGATTTTTTTTAAAAAAAAACATTTTTAAAATAAATTATTTTACCTTTTTTAAAATAACATTTTTATATGTTACATTTGTTCATGCTGAATGCTTTAAATGTGTTTAACTGTTGTAGGTTGCCTTGGGGGTCCTGCAAGGCTGAAAGGTAATAAGCACTTTAAACAAACCTTAATGCTAAGGAGTAGTGGCAAGTAGTCGCTTCCGACAAAAAGCTCGAAGTTAGAAGCACTGGTTACTGCTCAAGAACTAATTATTATTTATTTACTTTCATCTTATTGCCTGTCCCATCCAAAGGGTTTTTAAAAACTATATAATAAAAACCTATGCAAAAGAAGACTTTGTTATAGTTGTATTCAACTGTCTTAAAATGGAATTAATATTCAGGTCTGATCTGGGTTGGCTTGAAACAGGTCACTCAGAGATGAAAGCCTTCATTACTAATAATCCTGTAAACTATGTAATCCCATGTGCTTTAATTTACTATGAAACAAACAGCATAGGTAATAACATTCTTTATTAACTCCCACTACCACTAAGTTTTGTCTGTTATTTTGAGACTGCATAAACATTTAATGTAGTACGGGTGGCAAAAGAAGATGATCTTAGAAATTCTTCACTTGAGCAACTATAACTTAAAAAAATACAAAAGGATAGATTTATTCAGACTTTGGAAACTTTTTTTAAAAAGGCTACAAAAAGGCAATGTTGTCTAGAGTAGTCTCAGGTTATAGTCCAAAAAACCCCATGATTTTCCCAAGTTACAGATCTATGGATGTACCTGCAGGGAGGAGTGTTAGTAAGATGATGCCAAACAGGGCTCAGAGAAACAAAAACAAAAACAACAAAATCCCTTTTATCAGTAAATTCCTAAAATAGCAGCAAGTTGCCAGAGGCTGCAAAATGAACAAGAAAGAGTTATATGCAATTTAAAGACTTTTCATGCTAAAATATTATGCAAAGGCCTAGTCATATTTGCTGTTATAAATCAGGTGAGTTCATGGTTCACAGTTGACATGCTTCTTTTACTGATTTGATGACCCTTTGATCAATGTGTTTATTAAGTACATGTTCCACAGTATGACTAAATATCTTCTAAGTATAAATGTATTTCATAAAGCATTTTCATACCATGTACTGCCTGCAGCCTTGTGAACAGTGACACATATGCAGACATCTTGAACAATTGTGTACAATAATGAGTTACCTATACCTGAGAAATCAGCAATTAAGGCAACTATTTGTTGCCTTAAAGATGTCACGCACATCTCAACTGGAGATGACAATTTAGTCTTCCAAAGGCCTTCAAAGATTTATAAAGCACACCTCAATATGAGAAGTACATTTTAAAGTGCTGAAATACTTCTGTGAATCAGATTGGGTTCTATGCCAGAAGAAAGGTGGGATGTATAGTAAACAAATAAACTTTAAAAACCCCGAAAATGCCCACAGCTTGGAAAATTAACTTTGTTGGATGACAACTCCCAGAATGCTCCAGCCAACATGACCACTTGCCCAAGCTCTGCAAATTTCCAGTTCCGACCCTACTCTGGATGCCAACAATCCTAAAAGTCATCCTGCCATTCCTTTAAATCAGCACCAGCAAAGCTGCAGGAAGGCTCTCTACTCTTCCCCCCATGGCTGCACTGCAACACCTGATAGCATACTCTGCTACAAAGAACTATGAAGCTATCCTAAGGGTTCTATTGAAATACAAAAGCAAAACTAACACTTCTGCTGATATTTCCTGGTAAGTGCTCAATGTCAGAATTCTCTCTACAACAAAACCTGGTTCCAAGTTGCTGGTTTATCTCCATAGTATTGGTCTGACTCACAGTCAAACTTTGACAATACCGAAACTATACGTTTAAATGAAAACTATGCTAGCCTTAGGGTCAATATAAGTCAGGAACAACTGGAAGGCACACAGCAACAGCAATACTAAGCTGTTTGAGTTCGTCTTTGCCAAAAGCACAATCTGTCTTCAGTTTACTTTCAGACCCAGTCTTGAACTATTCGGCCATATCTGTGTGATTTTTTTTTAGAATAAACCAGCAGCAGAAGTATGGAAATTGCATAAACATATAGAATATGCATTGACTGCCTTGACTCAAAGCTCTTTTTTCACCACAATACCAATGGCATCACTATGAGACACCAGTGGATGTGACATCACAATTGTTTCAATTATTTGTTGTTTAACATCATACAATATTATGAGCCACTAAGACCTTAAAACAAGATTGTTTATATAAAACACACTCAGGAATACTGAATGTACATTGTTATCTGAAATGAATGTGATTGGGAGAACAATATATAATGCATATCTTTAAAATTTAAACTCAGTACCTGATTTGAATTAGGGCTTAAATATCCTAAAGGCACCAGATACCACATGATCTTAGAAGCTATGCAGCATCAGGTCTAGACAGTAGTTGGGTGGGAGATGGCCAACAAATACCAGGTGTTGTAAGCTATATTTCACAGGAAAGAACTGGTAAAACCACCTCTGAGTTTTCAGAAAACCCTATGAAATTTGTGGGGTTGCTTTAAGTCAACAGGAAACTTTAAGGCATGTACATACACACAATTTGACAGCAATGACATGGCATCAAACGCAACATACTGCTGTATGGGCAAGAGGAATCCTTTCCACTGTTGTAACACAAAAACAGAGTTTTTTTTTTTTAAAGAGAACGTACCTCTCACTGTCAAACTTCAAGATGGGGTTTCATATCAAAAACAGCACTATTTAAAAGAAATAACTTACTAGATTATGTTAAAAAATTATGTGATAAGCTAGGCTTCCCCAACAATCCCTAACACCCACAGGTGGCTGGGGATGTTGGGAGTTGTTACCCCAAATATCTGGAAGGCTCTGGGTTGGGGAAAATGCTATGATAAGTGAACTAGGCTAGAATGATCAATTATCTGCAATTAGGCCTTAGCATTCCTATAATAACTTTCCCCCCACTAGCCTAATGTTACTACATTTTTGGGATCAAAAAGTGACTTTGCAAATCTTGCAAAGAGCAAGTATGACTTGGAACAGATGTGGGGAAAATCCATTAAGACATTTACTTGCATGGTAGTGTGCAATTTATAGCCCTCTCAGTATTAGACTGCAATTCCCATAATCCCATACCAATTTATGATTTCTAGTTAGGACTGATGGGAGCTGCGGTCCAGGAAAATGTGGAGAGTCACAAGTTGTTCATCTCTGATCTAATGAGGGAAGCATAGTTGCAAAGGAAAACCTACTGTAGTGATAATTCCTTTGGCAAATTTAATGCATGTGAGAAATAGAATGTCATCACAAGAGGCTTTTTATAGGAAATAATGACACACAAAGGAAAATGGCGGACCTATCAAGATCTCTTAGAAACTGAGCAGAACAGTATAGAGTTAAAATGATGGAAAATTTAATGTCTAAGGGATACAATTTACAATGATTTTCCTACAGACAGATAATGCAGTACAAGGTGGATAAAAAACTGTATGATTTTGCATTGACTAAATCAGAATTTGAGAAACAACTGTTCTCAGATGATGAACATTTGATTGCTGAAATGTATAATCTTCTGCTGAAACCTGAGATGAAAGAATAGTTGGTTACAGATTGTATGATAAAACAGGCACAAAACACTGGTTATAACATATAGTTGGAGAGGATTAAATTTACATTGTCTTTTGATCTTAAAGAGAATTTTTATAAGATGATGTAGCAGTGAAATCTGACTCCAGAAAAACTGACCAAAAGACATAAAGAACCTTCAAATAGATGTTGGAAATGTGAGCAACAAGTGGGAACTTTTTACCACATTTGGTGGATGTGAAAAGGTCAAAACACTCTGGAATCACATACACGCTACAGTGTATTTTGAAAGCTGATGTGTTATTAAGCCTGAGCTGGATCAGCTAGAGAGGAAATATGGCAGGATATAAGATAAACTGCTACACTCACAGAAATGGAAGAATACAAAAATTCCAATGAAAGAAAACCGGTTGATAAAATTGTTAGACTTAGCTGAAATGGGTATACTGACAACATTGACAAGACAAAAATCACTGGAGACTTTCACCAAAGACTGGCAATTACGAACAAGTTTTATTGCAAGAAATTATAGTAAGTTTTAATATTAAGTATTTTTGAGAAAGGTATCAGTGAAAGCATTGTAATGATACCTGTAGTTAGGGAACTTGTCTTTCTATAGAGTCTCCATTAGGAAAGTGGGAAACTACCTTCTTTGCTCTCTTATTGTCATTAATTGGGTTTTTTTTTTAGCAGTTAGTGATAGAATTTAGTATTCAGTGTTAGTGTTTAGTGTTAGTTTTTAGCAATTAGTATTTAGGATATACTTATACAGTATTTTTCTTCTTTATATTTGTATGTAGTGGTAGCTTGGTTTTTTTTCTGCCTCCTGTTTTGTTGGTAGTGTTGTATATTTTTAATAAAGTGAAAAAAACAGCATTGCTAAAAAATATACTTGGCAAGCAGTATGTAGGGACATATATTTATTAAGGACAGATGACAATGACTAGTGTGCCACCCTACTCTTTCAAGTGGGTAACTCATCTCTTCTCAACACCAAACAAAAGCTGCTTTTAAATAGAAATAAGTTTCAGATTTACACATGGTTTGCTGATTTGCACAGGGCTGAGCATCTTCTGCACCAATTATAAGATCAGCCCTGGGAAGCACTAGAAATTAGTTCCACACTGTCACCCAACTGGCCTGGAAAACTTTAGGAAAAGTGCATAGCTCATTAGGGACCCCACATAATATTCTGAGAACCATGCATTTTCATCAAAACATGTTTACCTCAGGAACTGCACTATATCTAATACATGCAGGATGATATACCCACTATACTATTATGGCACTCTAAAATAGCTGAAAATGAGAGATTACAATTTTTTTTCAAAAAAACCCAAAACTCCTTGGTGTTTTTAAGCGTTGTTTGCTCTTAGTGGGATGTTTACTGCTAACTTTAACTCCAAACTGAACAAGCGCCAATTTGTGTATGTGATTTAAAATCCTAGTTCTCTTGGAATGGTTCCTCTCTTCTTCCTGTTGAAACTGAAAGGAGAAAGGGCCCTTATACAGCTTTTAAAAAATTATTTCATACTCTTTCACAATGCAAAAACAGAGTGCACTGCAGGACAAATGCTGCATGATTTAATAACTTTGGAATTCCTAAACAAGTTGGAGACCCTAGATTTTTTGACAGTCTTTTTTTAAATAAGAATGAAGAAAGACTGTCACTGTCACAGATAAGTGCACTATGAAGCAGATTTCTCACTGCTGAACAACTGAATGCAAATTACAGAGGTATAAATCCACAGAAGACAATGGATTACCACCAGAGTAGCAAGCGAGAACTTGACCCTATCCCCTCTCGACACAGAGCACTAGATAAACCTAACTAAAACTAATCATATTCAGAATTCCCCTAGCATATAATCATGTCCAGTTCCCAAATAAAAGCATGCAAATATAAATAGCAGATGATCCAGTACAGCTGTTTTTCATGTCCACAAACTAAGTAAAAGAACATTGCTATTGAGGAGATTTAGATAACTTTGTACTCCTATGAATTACGTGGCCTGACTGATAAAAAAAAAAATCAATTCTCTACCTGCCTTTCTTATTACCTGCTAGCAACAGAGATCATAGAAATCTGGGAAAAATATCACAGGCAAATTGCATGCTGATGCCTTTCAGAAGAGAGGGAGCGAGGGCTACATGCTTGAAAGGTACACATGGGCCTTACTTTGGAAGTAATAGTTGGTTCACCTCAACATGTGACAAAGTGAAGAATAAAAAAGGTAGTCTACAGAAATACTCTTCCAGACAAGAAAGAATATCCACATCGAAGATTAATTATGTTCTAAGAAACATATTGTGAGGTGAGCTTTTTTAGGCCAGACACTTCTTACTATCTATTGCCTGAGGTGTCTGTCTCTTCGTCCCACACAGCCCAAGCATTGCGGGTGGCGGGGGGGGACGGCCTTTGCCGCCCTCCCACGATGCGAGATCGCATCGCGGTGGCCGACGGGAGGAGGCGTGGGTGGGCCCAGTATTTAGGGCCCACCCCGCCTCTCCGTCGGCCATTCGTGCGGGTTCAAGGCGACCCCCCCTCCCCCCTATGGTTTCAGTGTAAGACAGCTGGTCGCTTCGGGGCCGGGTAGGAATTTTTTCCTCCCTTTATGGGGGGTTTTTCGCCTACCCTACACTGCATCTGGGGCGGGGTAATTGGCTTCACAGGGTGGTGTCTCAATTGGCATTAATCAGGCTGCCACTACTCCCGTAATCATGCAGGCCGGCAAGGGGGGCTTGAGGTTCGGCGTGTACCTATGGCACCCCCTTTTGGGGTGGAGGATAAATCCTATCCTTGGGGAGGGCCCTGGGATCACCCCACTTGCTGCGCAGCGGGGGGTGGACTTGGGGCTCCCTTCCAGACAAGGGCTGGCCAAAAGTCATCTGGCACCTTCAGCTGTTGGCTTTGGGGCCCGGTATCTCGCTCAATGGGCTAGGGGGGATGGTCGGGAGTGGCCTCTTGTCCCTAGTCCGAAGGTGCTGTAAACCCCCCCCCATTATTCTTCTCAGGCCAGAAACTCAAGTTTATGTTCAAGTTTAAGTTCAACCCTTGTTAATTAGGCATATTAATAAATTGCCCTAGTTCAACCCAAGCTCTGTCTGCGATCTCGTTATTTCGTGGGTAGGGTGGCAAAATTTCCGAATGATTCTTGTTATTAATGCACGTAGTGAATCTTTGATTCTGGATGTTACACACATTCAAATGTCTGCAAATGTCTGAGGGGAATTTATCATACAAACCAAATAACCATCATACTAAAGAGATGAGCCAGATAATGGGATGTATTGGAAATGCCTTTCCATGTCTCTAAAAGTCTTTACAAACTATTTATACTTCATTGCAATTTATGTTCAGTTACAGTATTTAAGCTCAAAAGTATATATCAGTGTGTTGACTGGGCAAAACAGAACAAGAAACAAATTAAACCTGTTTCTTTTCTTTTAGCTAGCAAAGAAATCACCGCTTTCAGTTTAGCAACAATTATATATTCCTGTTTGGTTTGCAGTCTCCCTTCCCCACTCAGTTTCATCTACATAGCTGCTACCTCTCAACATACGGTAACTGGAATATTGTGCTGGGAGTTCATACACACCAAGACTATCTAAATAGACCATTATGTGCTAGTAAAGTAACATATGTGAATGACGGGTCAATAAACTCTGTACAACTTATGTTTCCTGCAAAGAGCTGCCTGCTTTAGAACATATTGTGTTTATATAAAATCAATGTTTACAAGCACCTAACGAATTTAAGAGTACACCTCAATAACACTTATATTTAGAACTCACTATAAGCATTTCTGTCCTCAACTAACTCATGCACATTTCTGTTTATTTTCATTCTGATTCCCTATTTTTCTTTAAAAAATGAGAAATTATGCCTCTATAGGAAGTATATTAGTTTCTAATTGTAGCGAAATAAGTAGCTGCTGTTGTTCAATAAGCTGATTAATACATTGTCAAATATATTCTGACATAACGATTGGTGTATTAAAGATACTGGAGGAATCGATAACCCCATTCTGAACACAAGATAATATTTCTGATTTTCCAGAGACATCCACAGCTTCACACTATGGACGATAAACTAGACACACCTGAGAAATATATACATATGCACAGGAATTTAAAATGAGTCCTTTCCAATTTTATGTGAGCAATTAGCATGTTTGGGTTAAAGGCTAGATGATCTCTTAACCTTACGACCTTTCTTTGTCAGCCAGACTGTTAATTATACAAGGAAGTGAAGCTCTACCAGCAAACGGAGAACAGATAAGCTAAGCCCAGGAAGACACAAGTGCAATAGTGAAGACTAACAGTTTTTCATTTCCATGTGGTATGGCAACACTAACCTAACTGATCTGCAGAGCAGAGATTCCAAATAATTTTGTTGCTCTTTGCCTATGGGCAAAAGACTTTAATATAGTGTGGGAAGCATAAATTTACATTTGCTATAGGGAAACATGATGCCATCTGTTCCCCAAAGCATATGCATAAACTATGCCAGTATAAACCATCTAAAGCAGTATCCGCCTGTGAATCCTTGAACAGCTACTACAAAAGGCTGCATTTGCAATTGCAATTGAAAAGCTCTAAAGTTTCCTTTCAATTGCCAGTATTCCAAGCACAGACGTGCCTTAGAAACCTCTTCTTGATACATTTTTCAAATCCTGCATAGAAAACATTATCTTCACTTTCACACATTGTTTAATTCCTGGCAACATAAACAAACTTGTGCAAGGACATCACAGGACCAAGACTGGCACCGAGTAACGTGGAGGAAAAGAAAGCATGGTAGAGTCGGTGGAATTAAGCTGCTAAACCAGTGCTTCAGCCATTTAACAGTTTGGCTGAGGCAACTCAGGGGAGTTATGCAGTAGCAAGTTACACTCTATCTATTTGCTGCTTGATAGCCTTACAACCATGAAGAGTGTTCCAGTTTTCTATATAACCTTTCCTTTAGCAAGACAAATAAGTTGGACAAACCAAGTCATCTTTGTGCCTTGAATATTATGCTGCATTTTTTGATACGACACAGGTGTTAGCTCTGTAGTTCATAAAAGACCTAGAACAGAAAATGGCAAAGTAGCACAATACACTCATGTATCCTTGCCTTCAACACAATCTGTGTCCTAGAATGTGATGCAAAGGGAAGGCAGTTAGATAATTTGTTATGATAAAGACACGTGTACCAGATATGATATTTGATATGATATTATATGATATGATACATACCATCATATGTTATAACAAACTCTTGTGACATAGTCCTTGTCAAATATGTTTGAGGGCTCTACTGATTGGCACTTGCTGCCCAATATGACTGAAACTTCAGTTTTGGCTGAAACATTTTCAGTATTTTAGCTACAGACACAAAACATACAGATCCCATTCTCTCAACTATAAGAATATGAATGCCAAATTTACTATATTCCAACGAAATATGTAAAAATAACTGCAACTGGTTTAGCTACTGCTAAAGGTTCAACAGTACCAGAGATGCCAAACATTCAAGCTGATGCCAAAAGATGTTATTGATTGTAAATATTACCATTTAGTACAAACTTGTATATGTTGTTCAAGTCGAATTACTGCACATGGTAAAAATCCTTCATTCAAACTGATTAGTTCTAAAGTATAAAACATACACTCCACTCACTTCTTCCATATAAAGGACTACTTCACAATTTTAAGTCACAATTACACCATAAAGTTAATTTAGTGTGGACACGTGGACCAAATTTTGACAAGAGGGCATGCAACAAGCCTGTTTCCCATTGTTTCCCCACATGTAAGGAACCCTGCAGCATTGAACACTGTGCTCAGTTTGGTTCTAGCTCCAACTAATGCTGGCCTTGTCCCAATTGATTTTTCCTATGGATAAAATGGTCATTAATTAAAAAAAAGATTTCTAATCCCCAGGTTACCATTACATCTGAATGCATCCTCTGTCTTACACAATGAGTGGGATCCTTTTTTGGATTTTTAAGATTTGAAAATCCTGCTACTAAAGTCTAGGGGAGGCAAAACCCCACTATGAAACTGACTTAATTGTGCAAATCGAGTGGTGGTTACAAAATGCAAAGAGATCACTAATCCACATTAAATGCCCAGTGTGAAGCTACCAATAACAGGTTATTAGTGACACAATAAAATCAGGGAGCATAGTGGCTGAATGCTTTTTCTCAGTGTATGATGAGCTGATTTGTTTTACCATTAAAGCCAAAGGCAGCATAAAATGATGCAGTTAACATATGCCTGTGCTACTCTGGCTGTGAGAATCAGTCCTTGTGCACAGAAAGTGATTACCATGAGCCAGAGCAAAAGAGATTTGCAGTTTTAAGTCCACTGCCAAACTCCCATTTCTATTTATAGATTTGTGTCTGAAGATCAAAGGCGGTAGGAGCATAATGCAAGTAAGTGAATGAAAGTGAACACTATTAAATATGCATTCTTACTCACTAGGCATCACTTTCATTATCTTCTGTTTTTTATCAGTCACACCAAAGGGCATTCTCCCTGTGCTGTTCATAACATGTATGCAGCAGGAATTTCTGAGAATGTCTTAACACAGCTGAGCTAAAGATGGCCTTACTAATAAAGGGAATGAGAATATCAAAAGCATTAATTTGACCCTATGCTCCTTGCACTCATGCATTTGTTATGTGGCTGCCTTTACCTCAAGATATTAAAATTCCATCCTATTTAATCATGAATTATTTTGTGTGCAAACAAATCTAGAATTATGGCCACCACAATTTAATAGTAAGCGTACAGGTGCTATCCAATACTTGTCTACGTAAAATAAGCCCCATTTAATCAATTATACACAAGAGTTAATTGGAATGCAGTCTTAACAGATTAATATAGGAAGAGTTGTATGTTCCAGGACTTGATCCTGGACAAGCAAGCTGACCTTGCATATATAACTTAAACATGGTCAACTGAAAAGGGGGGTGACAATGACCCAGTTACAACCATTCAGGTTTCCAGGTGCAGCAACAGGCAAGATCCTGGGGTGGAGTTGCAATGATCTATCCTGAGTCCATTCTCTTATCAAGGCACCATCTCCAAGGCGTGAGTGTATACACTTGGCAACCAGGCAATGAGACAGGATGGGTATTCTGTTGTTGTACCATCCATCCTACTGCCCAACTGTCTCTCTGCCTGAATTCCTGGAGATAGTCTTGGAGGTGGTGTTAATCTCCCCCAAATTTATTGCATTGTGGGATTTCAACATCCATACTAAAGCACCCTCAGCAAAGCCAGCTCAGGATTTCAAGGTTTCCATGGCAACCATGGGTCCGTCTCAATTAACATCTGGTCCTCACAAAGACAAAGGCCAGGCCTCATCACTGAGGACTTAAGCTATTTTTGACAAACTGTAGTAGTAGCTGATTCCAGCATATAAAACATAATGCTTTCAACCTCTACAGTCTCTGTGGAATCATGCTTTTTTTTTTAAAACTGAAGACCTTTTTTTTTAACTGAAGATAATCTGATACATGTATAATGTTACTGTAGCCAATGCCTGGAGAAACTGATCCCCCTCCTCCACTGTAGTCTTCAGACCAAAGGGGCTACTGCTGCATGTGCCCTCTTACGACAACTGTTAGAGACACTGACGTGGGATTGATCAGTGTAGGAATGCAGCCTAATGTCCAAATCCAGTATACTGTAGTAGAATGAAAAATCCCCATGAGCACCTGGGGATTGCGCTTCCCAGAACCTCTTCAGCAGATGCTTGTACAACCAAACTTGTAGTGGATACCATCCTTGCATTAATGCTGATTATGGACGTCACTAGCACTAGACTTTGGACTAATGCAGAAACATCACTGGATATAGGTCTTTAGTTGAAGTTTTTTTTGTGTCCACAGTGTAAATGTCCTACTAAACTTGTTCCCACAGTATCAGCAAGCTCTAGTGAAGGTTAATCATATTTGTTTTATGAACCTTTACTGTGAAATAAAAGTTTGTTATGGTACTTTAAAGCATTAAGAGTGATGCCTTTCTGAATTGTTACTAGTCCAACTATACAGTTGCCATGTTGTGGCCTTTCATGCCTCAAGACATAGAATACGTGAAAGTATAAGATGCTTCCACATATATTTGATGGTATTTTTTCCTGAATTGCTAGTTCAATCCCAAATGCCCTTCCAAATTTCCACAGGGTTCACCTGGGCAGGGCTGCAATGGGGTAGAGCTGGATGCAACTGAAGCGCTGTTAGTCCTCACTTCACTTTCTAGTGGATACTAATCAGTCCAGGAGATGATGTTAATGCTTCCCAGAGAATGGTTAGACATTAAACCTGATAATCTTCCAAATGTTCAATCTGTAAGGGGCCTGCCACAGGGAGTAATTCCCAAGTAAGCTGTCCAAGGTATTTGTATTTTAATTAGATTTTTTGCTTTTTGTTTTAGTCACAATTTTACCTGCCCTAGAAATGAACTGAGAACCAGTGTGATGTAGTAATTTGAGTGCTGGACTAGGACCTTGGAAGACCAGAGTTCAAATTCCTATCTGGCCATGGAAACCCACTGGGTGACTTTAGCTAAATCATACCCTCTGAACAAATTCTGAAAACCCCATGATAGGCATGCCTTAGGGGTACCATGATTCCTCAGGAATGACTTTCAGACACAGAACAACAGCAGCAGCAGCAGCAGCAACTTACACATGTAGCAGGCCACATTCTTGGTCCCAGTTTTGCTGGTCAGGTTGATGATGATCTAGAGCAGTGGTTCTCAACCTGTGGGTCCCCAGATGTGTTTGGACTTCAGCTCCCAGAAGCCCCAGCCACTATGGTCAATGCTCAGGGCTTCTGGGAGCTGAAGTTTTTGAACATCTGGGGACCCACAGGTTGAGAACCACTGATCTAGAGGTAGGGGGATTTGAAAGAACCCCTTGACATGGACAGATCACTACCTGATATAGTTTAGATTCCTAACCCCTATGGAGACAGTGAACCCATTAAAACTGTCTATCCCAGATTAAACTTCTGGCTGGCTAGCAGGCAGCAGCTCAGCAGCCAGAAGAGCTATCACAGTAAAGTGTCAGCCAGAGGGATCTCACCCATCCAGACAATGGCAGAGGAGAAGATTACACATTTGGGTATGGGATTCCCATTACATGCATTTACTTTTTAGTAAATGTGCTACGAATAGGAAGGACCAAGGGAGTAACACCTTGGCTTTGCTATGAAATGCTGTTTTGATTGAAATATCCGATGGCCTATACTGGCAACCTGTTGTGTTTTTTTTAAAGAAGAACTTCTAATTAACTTTTGAAGTCATAAAAGTGAATAACCTTTTTGATTAAGATGGAATAGTGGAGTCTTTGTAGCTGCCTTCTTTCTGCAATCAAAGCTGAGTAAGTCTGTTTGCCCCATAAGATCAGAACAGTTGAATTTAATATTTGGGAGATGATGTTTTAAAAGAAAAGAACTAGGAATTAAAATGCATACACTTTGTGAATAGATTGAAATTCATTTTAATTGCCAGAAGGCACTGGATTCTAATAAGAAAACCACAATGTGAGAAAGTACGGATGTTATCAGTTGAATGTTGCTTTCTTGGCAGTCTCTGAATTGACTCCAAAGAAGTGACTTATTAATTGTGTAATTCTTGGATTAAGTGAAAAATTTAAGATTCTCCGAAACAGTTAGAGGATGTTCTACAACTATATAGACTACAGAAGAAATACACAGAGAATTCATAAGCATGATTGACATTATTAGGGAAAAGTTCTGGAACTGATCAGAGATAGGGAGAGACAAGGGAGAGATTTAGAAGATACAAAAAGAGATATAACATTGGACATGGAAGTGAAACAAAATGAAAATCAGATGATGAGAAAAGCACAAGCAGAGTTTATGGAGAGAGATTCCATCTTGCAGGAGAATTATGATATGGAGCTTTTGATTTGTGAAAGGGAGATTTACACCTCAAGCAGTAGGGGAGAAGGGAAAGATGAATTTGAGATCTGTAAGCAAATTGTTTTGATGCTGGAACTTAATAAAATTGCATGACTGAAGGAGGAATGAGGGGAATGTTAAAAACAAAAGTGTTATTTCAAGATTGTGCATGGGTGCGGGCTGAATGAAATCAAGTTGATTTATTCTGTAAGATTGAAGGAGGTGAAAAAATGTCTAAAATAAGGGTGCTGACTCAGGACAGTGGTTTTAAAATGGTATGTGAGAAGCAATCAAGGAAAATATGGCTTTGAGGGAAATAGATAAATTCAAATTGAAGATTTGGTTAAATTAGGTTACTATGGTCACAGATTCAGGATGACAGGTAAATTGGTATATGAATTCTGTAATGGCTTTTAGAGTATAAAATGGTATTGAATTAGTGACATTATATTTGGCAATATTTATGTTATCTACTATGTAATATTCTTTAATATGCAAGCAAGTTGTAACAGAATGTAACAGACGAAATATGTAGATATTATGCTTAGTAGTTAAGAAAAAAAGTTTATATATATTTTTCCTTTTAGAAAACATAAATTGGAGGAGGGAGAAAGAAGCAAAGGTTGGATATTCTTTTTTGAGAGGGAGGGGAGGTTGAATATTTTCTGTTTGTTTTCATTTTTCTTCTTTCTTTTCTTCCTTTCTAATTTTTTCTTTCTTTTACTCTTTAATGTTTGATTCATACACTTTTATGTTTGCTTAGATGTTGCTTTTTCCTTTTAATAATATATTCATGTATGCATTTTTGTGTTTTTTGGAAAATATTAATAAAAATAAATCATCCACCCATAGAAACTATTGGATCCAGAAGCAGTCCTGAATGCTCTGGCAGGTTTCCGAGCTGCTTGAGTTGGTGATTCTGTTAATGCCCTGGTTGATCTGTAGAATAGGGAGACCTGGGCAACTTGACACAGTTGCTCCCAAATGTTCTTTACTTGGGTGCAGAGGACGGGCTACTTGGTTTTCTGAGGAGCTCAGGCCAATGAAGTACTTGGGTACATGACCAGAGCAACAGTGGGGAAAGACTCAGGATGAATCTGACTGGGTACGGGTTAAGGCCCATTTCAGAACCTACTCTGCAGCAGTTAGGACAGCTAGCTAATAATGCTTTGCTGCCTCTATTACATCAGTTCAATCTTGTCTAGTGCAGCTATTCCAGGTAGCTACAGGCCTATTACATCCTAGACCTCAGACTCCTGAGGAGGAGTCCTCAAAAAAGCACTGTGACTAATTTGATAAATATGTTGTGGAGAAAACTGCTTGGATTCATTCTGATTTGGACTCCACACTGAAGGTAGAACCTAGGGAGGTAACTCAGGCATGTACTTGTCTCGTTTTGATGGATGGATATAAGTTTGTTCAATACGATGATATGGACAAATCGCTTGGAGAGATAAGGCCAATCACTTGTCTGTTACACCCATGTCTTTCTTGGTTAATTTAAGCTGCTATAGAGTAGGACTAGTCAATTGCATGGTGGAGCTTGTAAATGCTTCTTTGAAAAAGACCTATGTTCCAACCTCTCTAAATGAACCAACTGTAACACCTTTGTTGAAAAAAAAAACTATTGGACCTCACCTCCCTAGATAATTATTGACCAGTCTTTATCTCACCCTTTGTAAGTAAAGTCCTAGATCACAGTAGCAACTTAGCTCCAGGCTTTCTTGAATTAAATGGATCACCTGGATCCCTTCCAATCTAGGTTAAGGCCTGGTTATGAGACAGAAACAGCCTTGATCACCTTGGTAGATGACCTCCACTCGGAGCTGGACAGGAGGATTGTGTCCCCATTAGTCCTCCTGGATCTTTCAACAACATTTTATACTATTAGCCATCACACCCTTCTGGATTGTTGGGCTGAAATGAGATTTGGGGGCACTGCTTTGTAGTAGTTCCAGTTTTTCTTGGCTGAACATTTCCAGAGGGTGGTGCTGGGGGACTGTTATTCAGTCTTTAGGCCATCAGCTTATGGAATTCCACTGTCCCCTATGCTTTTTAACATCTACATGAAGCCACTGGGAGAGGTCATCCAGAGCACTGGGGTTGGGTGTCATCAGCATGCTGATGATATTCATCTCTAGCTCTTCTTTACAACCAACTTAGGAGTTCAATTCAAGGTGCTGGTGATGACCTACAAAGCTCTAAATAACTTAAGGCCAGAACATCAGAAAGACCACCTCCTCCCATATGAGCCTGCCAGAAATCTGGTATCTTCAAAAGAGACCCTGTTGCGTGTCCCAACATCTTGTGAAATTAAGTTGGTGGTTACACTATAGCAGCATCTCAACTGTGGAATTCCCTACTCAAGGAAGTTAGGTTGGCCCCATCTTGTTTAAGCTTCTGGTGGGCAAAACAGTGCTGCTCTGCATGGCATTCAGTGACTGAAACTTTTTTTAACTGTTTTAAAACTGGATTCTAGGATTGTTTTTATTTCCACAATATTGTTGTAATTGTTTTTTAGTTGTTCATCACTTCAGGAGCCCTTGCAGGCTGAGATGCAATGCAGAAATACAAGAGAGAGAGAGGGAGAGCTATTAATCTGAGAATATATCTAGGCCTCATTATACTTAGGGCAGACCCACTGAAATCAAAGACACAAGTTCATCATAAGTAACTTAATGTCCCATTGATTCCAGTGGATCTACTTTTATGACTCTGTTAATCTAACACAAAATGATGATGATATGACTGCATTAAAAGCAGTAGGAAATATTTGGAGCTACAAACTGTTTTATAAAAAATGGTACAGTATAGTACTATTTCATTATGTATTAAAATATACAATACAAATAGCTGACTTTTGTCAAGATCACAGCACAGGGGGCAAGGGAACTCTCCCTGTCCTTTCACTGTTATTGTCATGCTCTTCATGTATAGCAGTGTAGTATTCTCAAGTGGAGGGAGTCCTCATAGTAGTCCCCAATGCTGTACCACAAGAAAAGTCCATAAATGCAGGCAGCAGTGTTAATACATATCAACAAACTAGTTCTAGAAGTTTTTATTCATTCAGCAGCAGGTCTTTTCTAAAGCTAATAGATCAATTACCCATTCAAGAGCAAAGGTTCTCCCAAAAAACTGCACAAGAACTGGGATAGCTCCCAACATGAAAAATCAACTGCCACATCACAACCCCAAGTTGTGCATTGCAGCTAAACTCGGGGGAGATGAAAGTACAAAAGGAGAACGTAATCTAATTAGTCCTGGCTCTTGTACATCACTGCTCATACCATCCAACAGTTGCTCTTTACACTTTAGAAAATGTTCACATTCAGTGCATCCAATTTATTAATCTAGTATAAATCAGTAAATGAGTACAGTGTTCAGTTCCTCATTTGATAACAACTTGTAAATTTTGACTGAACAACTGTGAATTGGTCCTATGAATGCTGAGCATAACAATAAAAAATCTAAATCAAAAAATCAATGTGAAACTTTTTAAAAAACCCTCAGGTACACACTTGACTCCTATACAAACTACAAAAGCAAGACATTTCTAAAAAACAAATAACAGAGGGGGGGTTTGCATTCACATACAATCTAGCACACACATCTAATGCCACTACTACAGCAAGCCAAAGCTGACCTTGTGTGCTAAATCAACCTCTTACTTCCTTAGCCCCAGGGCAGATGGTGGATTCAAACTAGGATCCAGCACCAGCAGAAACCCTGTTCAACTTGGAGCAGCTACAGGAGGAGTGGTGGTAAAATCAAGCGTGGATTAGTGCTTCATGTGCTCCACCATCTGCTTACTTAGGCTTGATTGAGAGTCACCTTCCATGCTCTGTAAGAAATTTGTGAACTGATGCTCTTGTAGACCTTTCAACAGATTCAGAATCCCAAACAAAGATGAAGACCAAAGTACCGCCCCCCAAAAAAAAAGACTTGTTTCTGCAAAGGCGGATAAGCAGATTTTTACTGAGCATGTTCCAACAGCAGCTGTCATCAATAAAATGTATTGGCTTCTCCAAACATCTGCAGGTCACATTATTTCTTGACAAGTCAGCTAAAGGGAAAGTAACACTTAGGCAGGTTATTAATCACCTACTTGCGACTTTCTCTGTGACATAAAGTAAATAAATGCCATAGTAAGTTCTAAAAGAAAATGAAGAATCATTAATGTGAGTCTAGCAATATTTTTCTGAATTCATAACTGGATTTCTAAAGTTAAGATAAGTTCATTTTATTAATGTGAATATACAAAGCTGTATTCTCAGTGGAGATATAACTAGCCACATCACAAATGCACCCTATGAATGACAGAAAATTGTAAAAATTGTAATCAGTCATGGAATCCAAACAACTTAATTTTATTTCACCTTTTATTACACATTTTGAGAATATGAGAATATGTTCTTTCTATGCTGCCAGACTGTTCTTCAGAAAGGTGACATTAAATCTTACTTGCTACATAAACCCATGCCAACAGAGAAGTAAGATGTCCAGACAATCTTTATTTGAAGACAAATAAATAAGGGGCTCGGTAAATATTGCTACAAGTAGTGTTTTGGGCCACATTATAGCATGGATCCCCATAACAGACTCTCCTATTTCCAACTATAATGTATTAATATGAAAGCTGAACAGTGAAGAAAGCTGACAGAAAAAAAAATCCAGCTGATTTGAAATGCAGTACTGGATGAGAATACTACAGGCACTATGGAGTGCAAAAAAGACAACTAAAAAGGTCTGATAACAAATCAAGCCTGGACTTAAAGTCAAAATGACTACACTTAAGCTATCATACATTTAGCATATTGTGAGACAATATGACTCCCTGAAAAAGATAATAATGCTTTGTAAAGCGGAAGGGAATAGGAAAAGAGCATTACAGGTAGGTTAACTCAATTAAGAAAGCCATGGACCCAACTGTAAAAGGGCTGAACACAAGTTTTTGGTACCAGGGTCTTTTGGAAGTCTGTTATACACCATAAATCACCATAAATCAAAGCTGACTTGTGCAGAAACAAAAACAAACATCAGACCACTGCATATCTTGAGTGAAGAATTCACATTTCTAGGACTAGATGACAAATAATGTTTAAAATGAAATGTAACACATTTAAGGCAATACGGCAAAGGCTTATATCATACTTGAGATGTGGGGTCTGCATTCCATGCCACATGATGAATAACAGTTATTTTTGAGGTTGCTATTTTTCCTGACTCCAAACCAAAACAGTGGCCTGTAATACAAACACAGTTGTCTTATTGGACATATGACATGAGAGTCCTTCAGATATATCAAATTATTAACGATAACTAGAATAGACCCATTAGATCATGGTGGAAAACTGCCAGATGTGGGAAAGGGCACAACAATCCCTCAGGGGACCTTGAAGGGCCACCTCTACTTTGCCCCCTACCACTAGATATTTTGTTTCAAAATTTTTATTATTTCCTTAAACAATAGCTTTCATGCTCCAAAGGGGATGTGGGTACACTAATACCCCATGTTTTGGGCAAAGTTTGACTCTTTTAGGCCCAAGAGAGGCTTTTCTTCTCATACATGATGTAACTTTAAGCCTAAGAAGGAAGTATATCCCTAACCAAAAATGGTCAGGCAAACACAGGTTGCGGCAGCCAAAAACTGCTTCCATGCCTCTGGCCGGGGACCATTTTAAGCATAATATTTCCTAAAATATTCTATTTGGGCAGAGGGCGGTACTGAAACTCATGAGAGCCTCAAAATGAGAGAGGGAGCTGCATTTTCTCCATCCTTATATTATATCAAAAAGAACTTGATCCATTGTCACTTATATAAATTCCACTGATGCAATGGTCCTATTGCAGTTGGAACAAATAATTGGCTTTAATTGTCTGAGTTAAAATCAATGGTTTTTCACATGCACAACTTTCACCTGAACATAATGTGAGGCTGAATCAGTACAGCTAACCTGGATAAAGCAGGCACATCTCTTCTAATTATCGGATCTAGTAATTTTACTTTTATTTTTTTTAAAAAACCTGAATGAAGCATCTTATCTATTGTTATTTCATTTCTTTATTAGGAGACACTGAACCTTACAGCAGTTAGTATAACCAGGTGATTAGTTAGTCAGGCTTTCAAAGGTTATCTGTTGAAACCTCAGCTAAGTAATATGGTCCAATGACAGAAAAGAAGAAACAGATCCCTTCTGGTTGACCCTCAAGCTGATATTGTATAACACTCGGCAGCTTTCATTTATAATGTAGAGAGCACACCTGGAAATCTGCTTGTAATTAGGAGGTGATAACGAATCCATCTATCAAGCTGAGGCCTGTTTGTCATCATGATTGGATGGAATACAATTTAGAAGGGAAAAAAAACTGTAAGCCAACATCTACCAAGGGAATATCATAAAGACAGTAAAGACTTTCTCAGGCTATATTTTTTTCTTATCTTTGGCCTCTACAGTCAACAGTAAGATTCAGCAGAAAATGCATCTCTTTGGACTGCAGCCATAATCTTTAGCGTCACTGTAATAAAGAATGAAAGTTGAATGTGACCTATTCTGAAAATCTCTTATTTCACACTACTGAATTCTCTCAGTGTAGGAGGAAAGGTGTTGAGAGGCTTTGGTTATGAGAAGCATTGAGACAAGAAAATAAAATACAAACTACAAATAACAGTAGGGAATTGGGAAACCTGCAAGCAATAAATTATAGTTAGCAGAATGGATATGTGATATATTGGTATATAGATATAATATGAACATTTTAGGTTCCTGACATGACAGTATAGGACACAAAAAACCAAGCAAGATTACGGAGATGATACTAAGACTGTTTCATAAATAATCTGATTAACATAGGTTTCTAAAGGAGGCTCAGACTCAAAGAAGACTGGGGGATTATGAGCTTTGGAACCTTGAAAAATAGACCTACCATCAAAGGAAACTGTCAAGTTGGATAAAAGAGAAAAGGAGAAGGTATTAAAAGGAAGAGGCATGACAGTAACGGCTGTGATTTATCAACTTTCAATTGAAGATACCTGCAGACAGCAAAACCTTGTTTGCAAACTGTTATTTCAGCACCTGCAAAAAGGATAAACAGCATTTATGACCTGTTAGGATGTTTCTGCTCTCTTTAGTAATAGAGGCACTACTGAGCTCTCATACACACTGCTGTCTCTCAGCAATGGCTACTGGCTTCCCTATCAGTAGGGTAATCACTAAGGGTTTTAGTCTGAACTTTAAAGGACTTCTCCATATTGCTGAAACTAATTTGAGGAGAAGGTTCAGTATCTTAAACAAGATCCTTTAAAGTCTGAACTAAAACTTCAAGACAATTCTCAGTACCAAATGATGCCCACTGGGGCTAGGGAGCCAGATGGCAGGATTTCTATAGGTAAAATCAACCAAACCTACTGATTTTTTCCCTCAAGTTATACTGCCACAATAAAGCAAGCACGGGGATAACCAGGATAACCAGGAGTGTTTCTGTTTGTGCACACATTAAGACAGTAAGTACCATTCAGTTCTGGCATCTGAAACAAGTTCCTGGGCTCAGTATTGTTTAATTCTAAGTAGTAATCTACATAGATCCAGTATGGTGTAGTGTTCTGAGCAGTGGACAACTCTGTAGAACAGGGTTGGAATCTCCGCTCAGCCATGGAAACCCAATGGAGGACCCTGGGCAAGTCACACACTTTCAGCCTCAGATGAAGGCAAAAGCACCCTCCTCCCAAACAAATCTTGCCATGAAAACCCTGTGATAGGTTTGTCTTAGCGTTGCTACAGGCCAGAAACAACTTGAAGGCACACAGCAACAATCACAGACATTCCTTTAGGGATATCGAAATTACTCTGTTGCAGCCAAAAGAAGCAAGCAAACCACACAGCGATGCAGACTAAAATGTTATTTGACATAAGCTGACATAGAACACTGCCCACTTTATCAGATATGTTGAGTTTTATTTAGAACTAGCATATCTATCCAGCGTTGTCTGGGATTTTATTTTCTCATAGGTAATACTTGTTAGAAAGATGTGAGATCCTGTATCTTTAATTTCCCAAACTGTCTTGTCCAGTACCTGTAACTTTTCCTCATATTCCCCAATCCAATCTGTATTCAGAGTTATTAACATGCAGAGGTTGTGTACCTGAGGGAATACACTGCCCTCCTCCTTGCTGCTAGGCTTCATCTCCATAGCAACCACCCTATTCTCTGGCTTACACTCCTAAAGGCCTCTCCCTAAACTGCAAACCCCAAGATTCCATAGAATCTTCTTAGGCAGCCAATCATATGAGGTCTTCACCTGACACAGATAAACATACAAATGTTGACTTTTATATAGTAGATGTGAGGTGTACTTATTGGATCAGAGGACTGTAGACTGTTTGACAAGCCTACTCACTCTGTGTGTATTCTATATACATCTCAAATTCTCAATAATATTTCACACATCTCATGACGTAGGCTACAGTCCATGAAAGTTTACGCTATAATAAATCTCTAGGGTGCTATGAGACTTTTTTTTTTCAATTTTGCACACATATCTGTTGCATCAGGCTCTAGTTGTTAGATCCTGATCTTCTAAGGAAAGAAATAGATAGTAGAAGCCCAAAATCTGCCTGCCCGCTTGTAATTTAGGCTCATGGAAACAGAAATTTGTACAAAAACAGAGCATGATCTCACAGTGAAGCGGAGAAGAAAGGAAAGCATGAATAATAATTCCTTTATCCTTTTTCTTTCATTCAATTTTCTGCAACTGTGTACGGTACCTCTTATTCCTCTCAACTCACCTTTGGGCTTTCATCATTCACACTCAGACTACACTCAAACCCTGTAGTTTAGAAACAACATAGAAGCCCACTAACTTCTAAACTATATTCCCTGTTTGTATATTTCTATTGCAGGGAGAAGTGAGATGGATATGAAGATGACAACAACAACAACAACAAGCTTGCTGTCAGACTGTACATTACTGTTCTGACGCTGAGCACCCTCATGTTCTCTTTGGCATCATACCTTGTTCTTCTCCTATGTTCTATTTTTCTGTATTTCTCTTGCACCCATGTCTTTCTTAAGTGTCATTATAAGCCTAGTATAAACTGCACGATAGTCCAGTTAAGAAAGTAAAAAAGATGGTGGACAGAATGTTTGGCTCTGCTGGGAGAATTAGGGACAGGTATGCCAGAAATAAGTCTTTTTTTAATCTTCTAATTATCAATATATACAGAGGTTGGGAATAGGGCAATGAGAGGAAAAGAGCTTTCCAAAGCAAGGCACAGGTCAAGCATCTCTAATTCTAAAATCCAAAATCCAAAATGGGTGGCTGAGACAGTGACACCTTTGCTTTGTGATGACACCTTTGCCTTCTGATGATTCAGTGTACACAAAGTTCATTTTATGGACAAAATTATTAAAACTATTGTATAAAATTACCTCCAGGTTATGTGTGTAAGGTGTATATGAAACATAAATGAATTCTGTATTTAGACTTGAGTCCTATCTTCAAGATATTTCATTATTTATATGAAATTACTCCAAAATCTGGAAAAAAAATAGGAAATCCAAAACACTTTTGGTCCCAAGAATTTTGGATAACAGATACTCAATTCATACTAATGAAGGGGATAGAACAAAACCTCTCTCAGGTAGGGGAAGGAGTTGATCTGTTCAAGGAAAAGAGTAAAATCAACAACATTATTAATTGATCTGAATCTAGAAATATTCAGCAAGTGTCACTGCTAAAATATGCCATTACAGAAAGAGTGGACAAAATGACTGATGCTGGATGGTAGGTTAACTGAAGCACAGCATTATACAATTATCCCAATGGCAATATAAAACATACCTACAATCTCTTTTGAAAGGAGATTTTCTCGTTTCCAAGAGATCAATTGCTATGAAAAGTAGAATTCCTTGAGTGTGACAGTTTTCAAGGCACTGTTATGGATATAACACAAAATGAACAAAACACAAAATTCTCATAAGATCTAGCTTGTGGCCTGAGCATATATCTGAAGGACATAGCAAGAGGCTATGGATGACTCTATGCTTTGTGTCTTCTCAATATGGAGTACATGGCAAGCCAGCTATCTATAGCTCCACAGAGAAGATTTTTTAAAAAATTTATGCATATGAAATAAATAAAAAATGTAAGTGCTTTGTGTGGTTGCATGAGCATTGTGGTAAAGAGCCACTGGTTAGTAAGCCATATAGTATCACTCTCTAAGTTGTCATCTCTCAGGCACATAAAACCTTTGACGTTCTCTTTCCAGGCTGCATTAATATCAAGGTTGCTAGCCCAAAACTTCTGACACTTGTAACATACCTCATGCTCTGGTAATTGGTATTATTATTACTATTGTTTAATTCATTTATATCCTGCCCTTTCCCTAATACAGGAACTCAAGGTAGCTTACAAATTATTAAAAACATTATGGACAGCACTGCACTAACATCTGCTCTGGACTCTCTGTCATGGGTTCTTTGTAGCCACCGCTTGTGTTTCTCTCAATACTCCCAGCATGGCATCACATCAGGCAGTGCCACCATCAAGTGAAATAGGACCATGCCTGTCAGACTGCATTTTGTTGGAGGTCCTTTCAAATATGGAGTCTGCCCTGCTTCCTAGTCTCTATGGCAGACCAGGGGACCATGTCTGTTTGAATGACAAAGGCCAGACAGCATTCAGGAACCCATCTGGAAATGCATGTCATATTTCTTCAGGGGTACTGGAGGGGTACTTGACCTCTGATCAAACTGTTGTTGTTGTGTGCCTTCAAGTTGTTTTTGACATATGGAGACCCTAAGGAGAACCCATCACAGTGTTTTCTGGTTAAATTTGTTCAAAGAGGCTTTGCTTTGCTTTTCTCTGAGGCAGAGAGAGTGCGACTTGCCGAAGGGTACCCAGTGGGTTTTCATGGCTGAGCAGGGATTCAAACCCTGTTCTCCCAAGTAGTAGTCCAACACTCAAACCACTACACAATGCTGTAGTTCTATGAATTGTACAAATATTTTAAATAGGAAGTAGCAATATGGACTACTGGGGACATGGCCAGAAGGTACACTGCCCAAAGAAAGGAAAAACTGAAGAAATCTGCCCTTAAACCTTCCTAAGGCACCACCTTCCCCTGCCTCATTTTGTGGGTACACTGCTGGCCCATTTGAGCCCTGCCACATAGCACAACATTTGGCACGTGTATGGCTCCTTGTACGAGACAATAACAATACCTGAATATTGTGTCTGACCAAGGTTCCACAAATGAGTGAACTTCTCACTCAAATACTCATCTCTCTTGCATTCCACTGGGAGCAAAGAGGATGGCTACAACTGTTTACCTTGCGTGCATGCACATATGTGCACATATCTGCCAACTGAGGATAATGCTTCATACATCTGATGGTGGGCTACAGTCCACAAAGACTTAGGGAACAATGGCCATATCATGATAAACCATAGTTTATTATAATACAAATATACCATAGTAAGCCTCAGAGGGACGTACCCTCTCATTCCTCTCCACTTTCAGGACAGCCACAAGGTGGAGACTGGAAAATTTCTTTGATTAACTATAGTTTAGCACTGGATGAAAGGTAACTAGTCTTAACTATGGTTTGTTTGAAACCACTCAGTTTTATAACCCATTATTTAAACTGGCTTGCTTCACACTTGCTGTTGCTTGTGTTCAGCATGATGAACCATGCTTTATGATGACATACACACCAGCTCAATAAATCTGTTGGTCTTGCTGGTGCCCTAAAATCATTTATTATTTTTACTATAACCAAAAGGAACATCGCCTTCATTTTTTCCCTATAAAATGTGTAAATACTTGCAACTCCTTCTGCTATCACAGTTTCTATTATCAACATCAGAGAAAGGAAATCCAGTATCCTTGTATTTAACAGCACAGGATGTGTTAATTACTTTCTTTTTCCTCTTCTAGAACATCCCCCTTATCTAACCTTTCATGGTGGTCTGACTAACTTTTTCCTGGAGACTGAGAAGAACTAGAAAGCCCAGTGACTGATGGGCCTGTTTTGCAGATATGTGCTGGTATCAGCATGTTTTCCTTTCCTCTATCAGATCATGGACTGTTAATCAGACAAAGGTTTTGGATTCCCTGCCCTTGAATTTCTGGAATCTTTGGTAGACTTTGTTATGACCTTTGCTCTATTTTCTAGAATTTGGATTCTTCCTGTCTGATCAGTTTGCTGTGTAAGGTTTTATGGATGCTGACTTTGGACTACTTCACCTTGTCCACCTGCAACCAGGATGATGAAATAGATCTATTGTAGCAATCAGGCTATTAAAAATACTAAAAGTTAGGGATGTATGAATCATTTAAAATCCATTCTGTGTCATAAGTATTTAATCTGAATACTTAATTTCACAAGCATTTAATCTTGCATTTATTCTGTTCAAAATGTGCATATTTTATAAAATGCATTCGATTTTGTGTTAATATTTATAAGCAACTTTTCCTAACATCTTTTTATCTGTTAGTTTTATAATCCTGCCTTCATTTTGCTTACATGGCACCCAACAACAATATACAACTTACTGTAACATACACAATTTTGTAAGCAATTTTTGAGTCAAGAAGTCCATCACAACATTTGGACAAGTGTGGAATCTTGACACAAACACGTACAAGGCTAAAACTGAGAATGGAGTCATAGGGGTCATGTAAATACCACCCACAATATCCCCAGGCATTCAGATGTAAGTTGATCCTTTGCACAGTTGAACATAAGATGCTGAAGAGGCTCTAACTACATTCAAGTTACAAAATCCCCATGAGTGGAAAGCCAACCTTACCATGGTGGTGAGACTTAGATGAATGTTCAGATTAACTTTCCCAGTTTTAGGTCTCCATTTGTTTAGGCAAATGCTTCAATGGAGCTACTGAGCTTGAATTCATGACACTGATGCTGTTGCTCTTAACAGGAACAAGAGCAACACTGTCAGTCTGCAGAGAATGTACAGGTGACCTTGGATGATTCAACATATGGAATGCCCCTCCAATTCCCAGAGGAGGCGTGTGGTGCTAGTAGAGGACTCCCCACTGAGGGTAACAGATGCAAAGGTTTGTGGGCCTCGCAGGATGTCTTGAGAGGTGTGTTGTCTCCCTGGGGCAAAAATCTGCAATGCAACAGAGAGGCTGACAAGACTTGTGAAGTCCACTGATCATTACCCCTTCCTTTTGGACCACCTTGAGACCAATGATATTACAAGGCAAAACCTTCAGGATATCACAAGGGATTATGAGGCTCTGGGTAGGAAGCTGAAGGACCTTGATGCACATCAAGGTTGTCATTTTGTCATGGCCCAGGAAGGGAGAGAAGAATAGTGGAAGCAAACAACTAGCTCTGCAGGTGGTGCCACTGGGAATGGTTTGGCTTCCTAAATCATGGTCTGCGGTTTAATCAAGACGGACTTCTGGCAAGTAATGTGCTGCATGTCACAGCAGTTGGCAGAAATGTTTTTGCTAAGAACCTCACAAACCTGATCAGGAGGACTTTAAACTGGGATATGTGGGGGAGGGAGACAATGTTCTTGAGTGCAGGAGTTCACAAGTTCTGGAGATAATGGCGCAAAGGTTACAGAAAGAACTGGGTGAATAATACAAGAACCCAACAGTGGAAAGGAAAAAAAAACTTAAATAAGCAGCTAGGGGAAAGACCCATGGTCTTAAACTCTTTACATTAATGTGTAGAGCATGGGAAATAAGAGGGACTTGGAACTCTTAACACAGCAAAGCAAGTAAGGATGATATAGCAGGCATTAATGAAACCTCGTAGAATATCTCATGATTGGAATCTAGTACTAAAGGAAACACTCTATTTCAGAGAAATAGACCAAGTAAGAAAGGAGGAGGAGTAGCACTATATGTCAAGGATATTTACACCTGTGAGGAGGTCTATGACTTCAATCCTGGAAGTCATCTATCATCTAGGTAAAAATTAAGGGGGGAGAAACAACAACGTCATTGTGCAGGACTATTACAAACCTCCAAGTCAGACTGAGGACTTGGATGACGCCTTCCTGAAACAGACATTAAGAAAGGAGAGATGTAGTAGTAATAGGATATTTCAACTTTCCTGATATTTGTTGGAAATCAAACTCTGCCAAGAATGTAAGGTCCAACAAATTCCTCACTTCCCTTGAAGACAATTTCACTGTCCAGAAGGTGCAAGAGGAAGCATGGGGATCAACTATTTTAGATCTCATCCAAACCTGACCTGGTTAATGGGGTGGAAGTGGTGGGATTCTTAGGTGGGGATAACCATGTTCTCCTGCAGTTTGTCATACAGTGTAAAGAGGAAGCCAAGTGTAGCCAGACATGCAATCTAGATTTTAAGAAAACTGATTTCAATAGACTTAGGAAAAAACTGAGTGTGATCCCATGGGTCAGGAATACTAAAAGAGAAAGGAGTTCATGATGGATATGAGTTTCTTAGACGTGAGATACTGAAGGTACATTTTCAAATAGTTCCAATGGGGAGGAAAAATGGGATGTGTCTAAAGAAGCTGGGATGGATGTCTAAAGAACTTTCAACTGAGCTAAAATTTAAAAATGGAATGTAAAAGAATTGGTAAAGGAGGGAAATCACTGAAGAGGAATTCAGACAAGTAACTAGCATGTGTAGGCAGAAGGTCAGAAAATCTAAAGGACAGAATGAGCCCAGGTTTGCAAGAGAAAAAGGGTGTTTTGCTTTTTTATGTCTGTAGCTAATTGGAAGAACAAGGAAATGGTAGAGCCACTGTGTAAAAAGGGTGAAATGCTAACGGGGACAGAGAAAATGCAAAACTACTCAAAATCTTCTCTACTTTGGTCTTCTCCAAAAGGAAAACAGTATTCAACTTGGGGAAAATAGAGCAGATGGTGCAGTAGCAGAAATTCAGCACAAAACTGGTAAAGAGGTAGCACTGGAAGACCCGGCTATTTTGAGAATTCCTGGAAAACAGGAGAAATCCCCACAAACTGGAGGAGGATAAATGTTGTCCCTGCCTTCAAAAAGGGGGAAAAGAGGACCCAAACAATTACCGCCCAGTCAGCTTGCCATCAATACCAGGAAAAATTCTGAAGCAGACAGTTAAACAGATAGTCTGTAAGAACTTAGGAATTCCATGATCACTAAAAATCAACATGGGTTTCTCAAAAACAAGCAATGCCAAGCTAATCTTCCTCTCTCTCTCTCTCTCTCCTCCCCCCTCTCTTTATGATGACAGAGTAACAAGCTTATTAGATGAAGTAAGTACTGTGGATGCAACATATCTTGATTTCAGTAAGGCTTGTGACAAGGTCCAACACAATATTTTTGGAAACAAGCTAGTAAAATCTGGGCTAGATAATGCTATTGCTAGGTGGATTTGTAATTGGTGCTCACCAATGGCTCCTCTTCACCCTGGAGAGAAGTTACTAGTGGAAAGCCACAGGGTTCTGCCCTAGGCCCAGTGCTGTTCAACATCTTCATCAATCACTTGGATGAGAGAATAGAAGGCATGCTTATCACTTGCCTATCAGATTTGCAAATAACACCGAATTAGGAGGGGTAGCTAATACCCAAGAAGACAGGATTAGAATTCAAAATGATCGTTAACCGATTCTAGAACTGGGCCAAAATCAACAAAATGAATTGCAGCAGGGAGAAAGGTAAGGAGCACTACACTTAGCAAGAAAAAATGAAATGCACAGATATAGAATGGTGGCACCTAGCTTAAACATAGTACATGTGAAAGGGATATAGGAGTCTTAGTAGACCATAAGCTGAAAATTAACCAATACCATGACATGACAGCTAAAAAAGCCAATGCAATTCTGGGTTGCATCAACAGGAGCACAGTGTCTGGGTTGAGGGAACTAACAGTATCACCCTATTTTGCTTTGGTTGGACCTCAACTGGAATAATATGTCCAGCTCTGGGCAACAAATTCAAGGAGGATATTGACAAGCTGAAATATGTCCATAGGTGGGTGACAAAAAACAATAAAAGGTCTGGAAACCATGCCCTATGAGGAACAGCTTAGGGAATTGGGTATGTTGAGCCTGGAGAAGAGAAGCTTAACAGGTGACATGATAGCCAGGTTTAAATATTTGAAAGGATGGGATGAATAAGATGGGACAAACTTGTTTTCTGCTGCTCCAGAGACTAGGGCACAGAACAATGGATTCAAACTACAGGAAAAAAGATTCTAAACATTTGGAAGCACTTCCTGACATTAAGAGCTGTACGACAGAGGAATATTCTGCTTTGGAGTGTGGTGGAGTAGGCCTTTTACTTCTCTGTAGGTTTTTAAACAGACACCGGATGGCTATCTCTCAGGAAAGTTTTCGTTGTGTAGTCCTGCATGGCAGGTGCTTGGACTGGAAGGACTGTGATTCTATGTACAAAAAACAAATTAGGTCAAATTAGGTTAAAAATGCAGACTCAGCCCAATTCTCCAGGAATCCCACTGACACTTATTGTAATTAGTAGCACTGATATGCTTTGGAGAAAGCTAGACAGATACTATTGTAGTTAAAGATACTTATGTTTGATATTTGGTTTATTTCTTTCCACCTTTTCACTACTGTACTGAATAGTAAAACCATGAATGGGCTTGCCATGGTCAGCCAAAATTCCATATGGCCACTTCTCCCACAATTTGTACCGTGTTTCACTGTGCCATTAAAATTAATGGTATCCAAGAGGGTTTAACACTGGACTATGCCTATGGTGACTAGAGAAGTGAAGAGACTGATAGAAAAAGAAGTGGAAAATATGTCAAAGAAACAGAAGCAAGGCAGGAAACTATCTTTTAAACAACCCTGATTTTTAAAGCACATTTCATGTTTTAAAACAAGGATGAGCTTCAGGATAAAGCCAATCAAGCATCAAAATTAAATTCACTCAGATTAAATTCAGCCAGCATCGAAACCTAATCAGATACAGCCAAACTGCAGTCATTAAGATAATCTAATTTGTTTTACTGAGATTGGTTGACAATCAAAAGAGTAAGCGAACAGATGATGAGCAGAAAAAGAGATGAGATGCTGAAGTTGAAACACAAACAAAAGTAACCAAGCAACAGGTGCTGTAATGCTAACCAACCAATCACAGAGGTAATTTGTAGGGAAATGATGCACTACGCCCAAGGCTTCTGAGAAACATAGTGTCATTGATTGGTTGAAGATGGCGTTTAAGAGCTTTGTGTATATATGATCAAAACAATCTACAGCAGGATAAAAAGAAACAGAGGATCCATGTCACTTAAGGTATAAATGGCCCAAACTATTCTGCATTTCATATAGTCATCCCTCCACATTCGCTAGGGTTAGGGACATAGGACCCCCGTGAAAGTGGAAAAACTGTGAATTACTTTAGGATCTCCCAAACCATATTTAACATACAAAAAAGTATGATCGCCATACTCAACCCACCATGGATTCCTTTGAGGCATCAGGGTTCCTTCACAAGGCAGAAGTGGCTGGCTGGTGGGGCTTACTGTCACCTCCACAGCTGTCCCACACCATTTTTAATAGAGACTTATAAGTCTCTTTCAAAGTTTCTTGGTCTCACGAGGCTTCCAGTCCCTATTAAAAATGGCAGAAGAGGTGACAGCAAATAATCCATGAATAATCAAATCCGCAAAAGTGAAACCAGCAAATGTGGAGCGCTGACTGTAATGTATCTAAACAAACTATGCTACATCTGGCCAGTGTAACACTGATTGTATCCACTGATGGAAAAGCAAATGGCACATATGCAATTGATCTGTTATCCATCAGAGCAGTTCTCCTCTATCAGACTTTAAAGAAGAAGCAATTAGCTTTCTTTCCTGCTGTTTCTGAAGACTAGATCAAATCAGACTATTGGTGCTTCTAGCTCAGTGCTGTCTAATGTGCAGGTTTTCAGACAGGATTCTTTCCCAGACCTACCTGGAGACGCACAGGTTAAGTCTGGGACCTTCTGCGTAGTAAAGTGGTGCTCTATAACTGAAGTGCAATCTCTTTCTTCATCCCACTTTTATTTGTTCTGCGGAATATGAAAACTCAGTTTGGATTTCTCTCCATTTTGCCCCACACTGAGTTGCAAGACTTCTGTGTTTCACTCTTGCCTTGAAATTCACATAAATATTTAATATTGATTTTTCCTAATTTGTGTATTTGCTTGCACAGTTTACTTAATTTACACAGTTTTTCTTCGATGACAAAGCATCTCATTTCTTCATTTTTCTCCTCCATTTTTTTTACCTGTTCACCTTTCAAAATATGTGTTTTGTTTTGTGTATACCTTGTTTCTTGGAAATACTTGGAATACTTGGAAATACTATGTGATCTCTGCAAATATGCAAATACTCAAGGAAAGAGGAACATTTTTTCAAAAGAAGTCTCATTGCAAAAAAGCTACTTTCATTAAAGGCATCAAGTCCAAATAAATTTCTTCCCATCCTTACATTTTCTGTATAAGATGAGGTCTGGTATTTTTTCCCCTTTTTGTTCTAAATGGAGTTAACAATATACTATTCTTTGTTGTTGTGTGCCTTCAAGTCATTTCCGACTTAGGCGACCCTAAGGTGAACCTATTGTGGAACTTAATTTTAGAATGAACTAAGGTTTATGACAAATCATTGCCTGCTATCCTTCTGTTATGATAAGTTGCCTCTTACCACAATGGCACTCTTCAGCAAAGCAAGCATACAGGCTCCTCTTATAAATCTGCATCACTTTGAGCCACAAAGCTAATCTTCAGACAGGCTTAACCTATAACTAGAGAGAACGAAGGCTTCTTCAAATGGTCTTTAACTGGTAAAAATCATGCTTTAGGATGTTCAAAGGTCCCAACACTGTCAGTCTGCCAGGAGGCAGAACTGAACTTTTGCTCTTACAAATCCGTAACTAACAATAAGCTTAACAATTCTGTGACAAACTCGAAGTACATTTTCTTCTGTCATTACTTGCCAATCCACTATTACATATTCCAAATAAATATTCCCTAGTGCTTATCTTGTGATGTCTGCTGTAAAAATAACAAGATGAGGTGAAGTTGATAGTTCAACTGTCATCCCACTTTTTTAAAAAGAATATAAAAAGAGAATAAAAATATTGAAATGGGAATGGAGTTGTACAATGAAGAAACTAACCACTACTACACGAAGCGTTCATATTTGATCACAGGGGGCAGGGAGGCAGAAATACTCAAACGCAGAGGTTCAAGGGCCAGCGTGGCATAGTAGTTTTTGAGTGCTGGACTAGGACTCTGGGAGACCAGGGTTCGAATACCCATTCAGCCATGAAAACCTATTGGGTGACCTGGGCAAGTCACACACTCTCAACCTGAAAAGAAGGCAATGGCAAACTCCCTCTGACCAAATCTTGCCAAGAAAACCCTGTGACAGATTCGCTGTAGGGTCTCCATAAGTTGGAAATGACTTCAAGGCATCCAACAAGGTTCAAGAAGACATTGAGGAAAAGCAAGCACTCCAAACCTAAGCTCTAAAGACACATGCAAAATATGAGAGGAAAGAGCACAGAGCTCAGTCATTTTGTATGCAAAAGCCCTGGGAACAATCCCTGGCCTCTCTCAGCACTGAAATCCTACAAAACACCACACATCAGTTCAGACAGTGCTGAAGCTAACTTAACTAGTGGCCTGTTTCTCTATAAGGCACCTTCCTATGTCCATTTCCAAATGATGCCATAACATTTTATTCTGTATAACATCACAGATGTTTGTGCCAGTTCAAGCCCCACCTTCAAACTAGTTCTTAATATACAAATTAGAAACTAGAATCAGAAATGGGAAAAAATGAAATATTATAGTGGAATAACTGTAGTTATGCAAATGTAGCAAGCATAATCCTATTTAAAGAACCAATTGTGGCCTCTTGCATTATGTAAACAAAGAGACTTCTTGTAGAAAATAAGACTTGTTCTGTAAAGATTCAGATTCAAACGTTTTATATTCAGGATTTGCCATGCTAGCTTTTGAAGGAAAAGCTGTGCACAATAGATCTTACTTGCAAATCTGCAAAAAGCAGGGAATGCGAAAGACCTCTGCTTGAGCATTTAGAGAGTTGTTCAATCATTAAGTGTCAGCAATGGGAGTAGGACACAAACAATGCAATGGGAGTAGGCCACTATTGTCACTGTGAAAGACCCAGCAGTGTTTGAGTGTCTTTTGCACAGAAGTGTGAAAGGTTCCCTGTGTGGTTGCTTGCAGGGTGGTTATACAGGAACAGAGTATGTGTGTCAGGGGAGTGATATGTACCTAAAGGGAAAGCAAGGGGCCAGCTTTCCCACATGAATTGCTCAACTCAGAAGACCTCTGAATTTCTACACAAGCATGCATCACCCAAATGTGTGATGCACAGAGACCATCAAGAATATCTAATTAAGTTTTCTTTCTTGTTCTGCTGATTTTGACTTTAGTCCCACTCAATTGGAGAGCAGGCATACCACTATGCAAATAGAGGGAAGGTTTTACTTGATAATACATCTACATTCAGACCACTATCGTCTGCTCTAATTGGCAGCAAGTCTTCTGGGTTTCAGGCAATCTTTCCCAACACCTGCTACCTCTTCCTTTCAATTGGAGATGCAAGGGCTTGAATCTGAGACCTTTTGCTGGTAGATCTCTAACCACTGAGCTAAGGTCACAATCTGAAAAAAGGTAAAGTTCATGAAGTTGGGACTCCTGTACCCTGTTCTGCATATATATCTTGATATTTTTCCTTGCAGCACTTCTGGGCCATTTCCATATTAGACTGTTATAGTGCTATTATTCTACTTTCAACATCCTATGGAATCCTTTGCAAACCCCAGGATTCCACATGATGTTGAAAGTGGAATAATAGCACTACAACAGTCTAGTGTGGAAATGGCCCTGGTAGTTTTACAGTTATGAAGTCTACCTCATGAGTGTCTCACTTGGGGTAAGTGAAAACACTCTACTTCCTAAGAATTTTGATGCTCCTTGTGTGAATTAGTGACACATGGGTGCACTGATGAATATTTTGCATGCTCATACCTTGCTTTTTGTAAAGAAAAAAAGTGGAACTCATACTGCACACCTGTCAATAATCTTCAGACATTAAGCCTAGATGTTAACAGAGGCAAGATGCATGTTGAGATATAATTACACTGGGCTTTCAGTGATTTACAAAGGAAGTACAGAGACATCTACTTCAAAGGTACATGCAGAGTACAGGTAATAACAGCCCTTAAAAGGTATATACTTGGTCTCATCATATGCAAAGCATCAGCATAACAAAAAGGAAAAAAATCTTCAGTTTAAAAAGTCTTAACAGCAACAGATCATCTCTATCTACCTATCTATCTATCTACTTTTAAAATTTCAATACAGCAATTCTTGCTACAGGCACTGCAGCAAAAATGTAAAATGAAAGCAAGCCATCCACAGAGATCAAAGTAGGATGCATTTCCTTTTAAGCACAGTCTTTTCTCTAATAAGCGCTTCAGCCGACCACTGTCATTGTTCTAGATAATGAATCACCTACATATACATTTTCAAGTGTAATGACACTCTTGCTTATTAAAGACCTCTCAGCTGAAGGGGCAGAGTATTATGAACTGGCTGATCCATTCATTTTCTTGAATATGTTATTCGGTATTTTATGCTAAAGCAGCAATACACCATCCATTTTAGTACAATGATCCTTATGTTCAATAAAACTGAAGTGCTGCATCATAAATCATTATAGTCATTTATTCTACATTAGACATATTAGACACTCTGTTCCATAATCTATTACAATAAGGTGGATTTAAATATACCCCAAGGAACTGCAATAATAACTCGAGAACCAAATATAGCAACTGTGGATAAAATATGGTTAACCTAGAATTGCACTAGCTGAAAGGACAGTGGTGAACTTTAAATGAAATTCCAAATGGGTTATAATTCAAATCAAATAAACAACCAGCGGAAAAATAGTAGACGCTTTTCCATGAAATCTGTTTAAAAGATTGCTAAATTCTTAGGTTTTATAAGGGCTCATTTAACTTATTCAGTCATCGAGAATTACCCTTTTAAAATTAAAGTGTTATTTAGAAACATATTCAATTCAGACAGATATCTATGAAAACAACAGTCTTTCTGCTTAGGGTTTATCATTACTTTCTGCTTTTTATATAGTTACTTTTTTTCTAGTTTGCTTAAGTTATGAATTTCTCATCCTAACACTCTACATTTTATTTTTACCTTTTAAAAAGGTTCATGTTTTCAATGGGAACATTCTAACTGGATTTAACAGAACCAGAATGCACGTTTTGGACATCACCCAACTCCTCTGCCTTAAGAAAACAAGAAGCTGGTGACTGAAGGGGTGAGGCAAGCTGGGGCCCTTTCATGCTACATAAATACAGCACTGTAATTCCAGTTTAACTACTGAAGTTCCATCCTACAAAATCTAGGATTTGCAGTTTAGGGTGGGACATTTAAAATTTAGAAATGAACTACAGACCTTGGGTTTCCCCAAGATGTACCATGGCACTTAAACCCAGGCGGTCTTTCTTGCTATATTTGTGAAGCAAGAAAGACCACCTGGGCTGCCCCAGTTTGCTTTACTCTCTGAGGAGGAACAAATGGTGCTCCTCCCCACACCCACTGTTAAAGTGGATAGAATTTAATATCAGTACCACCACTGAAACGAGAACCAATGTAATGTAGTGCTTTGAGCTTTGGATTACAACACTGGAGACCAGACTCTGCTCAGCCATGGAAACCCATTGAGTGATCTTGGGCATCTCACAAACTCTCAGTCCCAGAAAACCCCATGACAGATTCACCTTAGGTTTGCCATAAGTCAGAAATGACTTGAAGGCACACAACAACAACAACAGCAAGCCAAAGAATAAAGTCCCATAAGCATCCTACAGTAAGAATATAACAATGGTAAAAATGGTCATTTCATGATGTTTAGAATCTGCTGCCTGAGGCCTGAATTCTAGAGTAAGCCGACTGAATCAACTGCTCAACAATAAAACATCAGTTAAGTAAATACCACTGATTTACTACTTGAGTTGGGGTCAGCACTTGTATTAATGGAAATGAAAATTCCCTTAACCTAATATGGGGCCAGCTCTGTTTGTCACCATCCTGTAAGCTTGCCATTTATACCAGGAGTATGCAGGCCTGGAACACAACTAACAAAAAACAAAAAAACAAAAAAGGCCACTAGGTCTAATGACTGGATAGCAGGAAAAGAGACTGGTCCTTATTTTACTTACTAATTTACATGTATGGATGTTCTGATCTTGCTATTGCCCATTAACCAAGTTCTGTGTGTGGCTGACAGAACTCTCATATCAGTAAAATAGAAAATGAAACAAAATATAATTAAAACAGGTGCAATAACAGTGATTTTTATCCTCCCCGCCCTATTTGAGCTTGTGATTGACAGAAACAGCAGTATTAATTTTTAAAAACCCAGTTTTTCCATCCACTCCACCAATAAAGCCCTTCTCTTGCTTTCTTTTTTTCTCCATCTCTTCCTAGTACTAGCTGGGAAATGCAAAATATGGTATCACTCTATCTAATTTAATTTAATTAATTAATAACCTATTTAATAAACCAAATCTAGAATCGCACTGATGTGGACATTCCAATTTAAGCCAATAATTTAAGTTTAAAAAATTAAGTTGTCTTTTCTGGTAGAAAATTTACAGCTTACTTTCCAACTTAATTGATTTTAACTGGTTAACTATAAGGATTTATTCACAACCATTGTATGAAAAAAGTATCTGGAAGAGAGCCAAAGTGATCAAGTCCTACAAAATAAGAGAGAAAGAGAGTTAAAAGCAATCTTGGTGGCACTGTAAGCTGATAACATTTGGCCAAGTGCAGCTCAAGTGGTAGAAACCAAAACAGTATAATTTCAAGGAGAAATGCAGAAACATATCAACATATTGTGGTACCACCCTTAATTTCACTACTCTTTGCTACAACAAAGGAAATCGTTTTCAGGGATAATTTAATCTGAATAGCAATAGTGAGATAATATACACCATGGACTAAACCTAGGCCATTAAGACAATAAATAAGTTTCCAGTTGACATTTATTCTTAAAATTGCTATATAAGTATTAATATGATCATATTTATATCCTGTGAATCAATTTATGACACATACATCAATCTGTACTTTTAACCATTTACCCTTTACAAGCTTATGTGGGTTTATTAACAAATAGTAAGTCTATGACGGATAGAAAATGATTCTTTTACGGTCAGTACCCTGATTGTTTTAATAGTGAGGTACATACATATACATACTTATTTAAATAAATGTTTTAGAATTTCATGTACTCCTATAATTTTTGTTTCTCTTGATCCCGACTGTATACAACCAACACAGTGTGAGAATACTCGTTTTTAAGCTACTGGAATGTGGTGGTAGTGAATAGTATAAATACTGACACTCATTTATTTGGAAACAGGAGTAGTTGTGAGGGGGATCTCTATCAGGAAATGTTTTGGCATTATTGTCAATTTGCCAATTATCCATGACAAATCTGACACTTTGAACAGAAATTGCAAGATTTGGTCTAAAATCTTATATTAACCATGCCCCTGCAATCTGTGAAAGACAGACATCTATAGATCTTGAATAAACTTCAGAAAACTTATTTTTTCGCCTTCTAAAGATTACCATCTCCATTTATTTTTCCATTTCTCATAAGTTACTGATTCAAATGCACCATTTTCACTATCTTGTTCCTTTCCCTCTGTCTGAATCAGGAGGAAGGCCAGGAAGGCTGGGGTATTAGACGACAAGCAGGTTATTTGAAACTTGGAATTGTGCCTCATCTCTAGCCAAGGCTATAATTAATATATTTGTAGCCTTTTTCTTGCTCATACAGTTGATCCCCCATAACCGTATGATCAATATGTGTGATTTTACTGACCCACAATAAAATGTAGGCTGAAATACTTTCAATTTAATAGCAATTAAACAGAAATCTAAGCAATAAAGCAAATTGTATACAGTATTACACGCAAAATGGAAGGGAATGGAAAATTTCAGCAAATTGCACCCTTTCTGCTTGTGCTCTCTCACTGTATCACGTTGTCCATGATGCCTCACATTTCCTTACTGTACATAGGTGCAGTAATGCCACCCAGTTTTTTAGCAGGCCTCTCAGTTACTGTTTGTGACCTGATAACGGTACAGTGTCCTTCAGTAAAATTCTTGTGTTCGTACAGTAAAGTCCTTGTCCTTATTCAGTACAGTACTCTAGTAGGCCCTCTCCACACGGCATGGCTGCCCCACAGTTGAGACATGATGACATCACTCTGTGGGTCGTGATTCTACATGACGTTGTTGTGGTCCTGGCACCATCTTGTCGCCACGTGTCGCATGAGCGCAGTATTTGTAAATGGAAAAAAATCTGTTTTACACCTACTATTGCGTCACACTGCTGTCTTTTCCAGCCATGCAGAAGCGTGGAAGCACACTGGTGACACCTCCCTCCCCAGCACAGCAATGGCAAGTGCTCAGCTACACTATGGAAATGAAGAGGTGGGGCCAGAGTGCTCCCCTCTACAGCGTCCCAGCAAGGTGCAGAGGGGAGCGTTCCTGGCACGGTTTCCCTCCCTATCGGGGCTGCAACAACAGGACTTTACTGAGCTTCATCTGTGCGGAAATGGCCATAAAGGTCCTTCTGTTTGAGTCCTTGTATCGTTTGTAAGGACTCAAAGTGTAAGAGTGCTGATGCTGGTAATCCTGATAAGCCTAAGAGAACTCATAAACTGCATCCTTAAAGTGAGAAGGGGAAAGTTCTTGACTTAGCAGGAAAAGGAAACAAAATGTGCACTGAACTGGCTATGATCTATGATAAGAATGAATCTCTGGCCATTTCTGCACTTCACCAGTTCCCGCTGATGTCCCATCACTATCCTGGCAGCACTGCTGCCACTTTCTGCAACACACCTAGCCTCTTTCCCATACTGTGCTGGGGAAGGAAGCACGTGATCAGGCTTCTGTCCCTTCTGCATGGCTGGGGGTGATAGGAGTGTTGCACAATCATGGGAGCTTGATGGATTTTTTTCCATTAACTGAATATCCCACAATCATGATGTGTGGAGACATGATGGCCGCAGGACCATGATGACGTATGAAAACACAACGTGCGGACCGCTACCATTGCGTCCCCATCGCAGGACTGCAATGCCATGAGGAAATGGACTTCCATTCATGAAAAGGATGGACTCTGAAGATAGTAAAAGAAATCTATGCTAGTTTTGCTGTTGCACCTCAGACTACAAAATGTACCTCCACAGTGCACGATAGGTGCTTAATTAAAATGTAGAAGGCATTAAATTTGTGGCAAACATATGGAGAGAAAACAAATTTCTATCAGGATCAATTTGTCTCGCCCCACAAAGCACTGAGGCTATATGAAGACCTTAGCACAGCATCCCCTCAAACAAGTGCCACCAAGCCCTTTACTGAAAGTAGGGGATGGCTGCAATAATTTAGTAACAGGTTTGGACTTGAAATATAAAACTGAATGGTGAAGCTGCCTCTGCCAATAAAGCAGCTGCTGCCACATTTCCAGAACAGTCTCAGAAGTTGGTTGAGGAGAAAGGCTACCATCCAAAGTATGAGTTCAATAGTAGCGAATTGCTCTCCTGGAAAAATATGTTTAGGAGAACCTACACTCATAAAGCTGCAAAGGGGGCACAAGGGTATAAAGCATGGAAAACAGATTAACTGTGGTCCTATGTGCCAACTCTGCAGAGCATATGATAAAGCCAGGTGTAGAGTACAAATCAAATAACCCACATGCTCTTAAAAACAAAAACAAACTATCAGCTTGTGTTTTAGCAGCACAATAAGTGTGCGTGACAGCAATCTTGTTTACAGAATGGTTTCACCAATGCTTCATCCCAGAAGTTAAAAAAAAATTGTAGTAGGAAGCGTTGGAATTTAAACTCCTACTGATAGTAGACAATGCACCTGGCCATCCTGAATCTGTTTGCTATGACAATAAAAATGTCAATGTTGTCTTCTTACTCCCCCGATACAACCTCATTGATTCAGCCCCTTGATCAGGACATCACTGGTTTTCTCAAGGCTATGTACACCTGGTTGGCATTTGATAGCATTTAAGCAGCAGTTAACTCACACCCAATGTGGACATAATACAGTGCTGGAAATCCTTCATTACTGCTGATGCAATTATAGTACCATAGAGTTGGGAGGAGCCACAAGGCCCCCTGTCATGTAGGAATATAACATCAAATCACTCCCGGCAGATGCTGTCCAGCCTCGGTTTAAAAACCTCCAAACAAGGAAACCCCACCACACTCCAAGGCAGCGCATTCTATTGTCAAACTGCTCGCACCATCTGGAAGTTCTTCCTAATCAGGGAGTTCTTCCAAATCTCCTTTTCTGAACTTTTAAGGCATTGCTCCATCTCCTAGTCTCTGGAGCAGCAGAAAACAGGTTTGCTCCATCCTCCATATGACATCCTTTCATATATTTAAACAAAGCTATCATGTCGCCACTCAATCTTCTCTTCTCCCAGCTAAACATACCCTTCTCCCTAAGCCATTCCTCACAGAGCATGGTTTACAGGCCTTTTGTTCTGTCCTGGCCCCCTCTTCTGGACACACTCTAGCCTGGCAATATCGTTGCTGAACTGCTGTGCCCAAAAGTGGACACAAGATTCCAGCTGGGGTCTGGCCAAAACAAAATAGACTGGTACCATCACTTCTTTTGTTCTGGACACTATACCCCTATTGATACAAGCCTATAATCGTATTGCCTTTTTTAGCTGCTGCATCACCCTGCTGACTCATGTTCAGTTTGTGATCTACTAAGACTCCTAGATCTTTTTCACATGTAACCTGCATCAATAACCTATATCAAAGCTATAGTGGATGAATTAAAACCTGAAACTAAATGGAAAAACTTGTGGAGCAAGGTTGTAGGTGAATTTCAGGCCCTTCCAGGGACTGAGAGAAGTTAGGAGAATCATCCAAGCTGCAAGGTAGCTTGGTGGAGAAGGATTTGCTGACCTGGTGGATGAGGAAGTGAAGGAAATTACTGATGGCCATGAAGAAGGGTTATCCAATGAGAAACTGGAGGAACTTGTTAAGGCAGTTTCAGTGGAAAAAGATGAAACAGAAGCAGTACCAGCAATGTGGACATTAGAAAAAATTGCCAAAGTGTTTCAAATTGCACAGACATTGAAGGACAAACTTACAGAATATAATCCTTGGATGGAATGCAGTATTAAAATAACCCATATGATCACTAGAGGACTGCAATATCTGCAGCAACACTTTGATAAAGAAAGTGACAACACCTTCCCATTACAATGTTCCTGTAAAATGTTTCAGCAACAAAACCTTCAGAGGATCCGCAATCATTGACATCATCTGCTCAAGAGATTGAGATCCAACTACAAACATTATCCTGGTACTATAATCCAGGATTGCCTTTTGATATCCTCCTTCTGATGATGATCCACCTTTTGATGTATTGTCAGAAGGTCGATATTAGCCTAACACTATGGTACTAGTGTTAGGCTGGTGTTGACCTTGTGCATATAAAACATTTTGGGTTCGGACCACACATTGTAGTTAATTTTTATGCTTTTCACAGTTGTGCACTGACTTTGGCCTCCAAATATTGGCTACCCCATCTTCTTTCTCTTAGATACTAAAGTTTTTTCAAGTTCTGTCAAGTTTCAGAGCCTCCTCTCCAAGCTGTATACTCATCTTGGTATCTACATCATTCATCTCATTTAAAAAAAACTAGTGTTTGGTATTACAGCACATCTGCTGTAAATGCAGGGATTTCATTCCTGGAACCCCTATGCAAACAAACAAACAAAAAATGTGAATGTCGCATCCCACTGTAGTCCATGCGTCCACTGCTTCAATGACTATAATGAAAGCGATGTTTCATGTATGCAGAGGTCATGCTAGAAAAGGATGCACTGTCTCCACATTTGTGCCATCTACAGCAAGGGTCTTTCTGCACCACACTGTTACAGTGCTGTTATTCCACTTTCAACATCCTATGGAATCCTAGGGTTTGCAGTTGTGGGAGGGGCATTTAGAATTCTCAGCCAGAGAGCAATCTGGCCTCAGTAAACTACAAACCTCAGAATTCCACAGGATGCTGAAAGTGGAATAATAGCAATATAACAGTGTAGTGCAGAAAGACTCTTAAGTCCATGAACATATATCCTCTCGTTATGGAACATATACCATATTCATGTTCACTTCCACCTGAGATGGCCTCTCCTCTGTAAGCCTATAAGCATAATTTGTTAAATTCTACACCATCTCTCCAGATCACTGGGCATTTTAGTGAAGACATTAGCCTTAATGTCCAATTCCCTGGTGTTGTGGAAGGCAGCATCAGACAACCTTAATTCTACTTTAAACTGAAAAGGTTTTCTATTGACGTTACTGAACATACAAATACAGAGGGTAAGAAAATCAGAAAACCAAGACCTCAGTGAGAAGATTTTAGCAGTAGCAACAACTGAAAATGATTTATATCACAATTCTGATGTAACTGCATTTGTTTTGAAAAGTACCAAAATGCCTGAAAGCTCAAGCGGGAAGATGGTTCTTCAGAGACTGGAGAGGAAAGTGGTTGCTTTGCTAATTCAGATGCTCTCATAATCTGTAGAAACAGGAACCAGCTTTGAACAGTGTGCTGTACGTATATTTTAAGAGTTACAAAACCTGCAAAAATTCATCTTCCTAATGGTATAAAAAGACCACTTATTTCATGGTCCATGTTGTGTTTTCATTTGAAATTTAGGGTTTTGATCTCTGTATTTCAAATTTATTGTGTGGTAAGCTTATCACATTATTTGATTTTACTATGTCTGTTCATGTTAAATTCACCTATTCCTACTTATTTGCGAATTAAACCATTCTCCCACTAAGAAAGAGATACTGTGGAAAGCAGTTGTCTTGCTACTTATGATATGCCTTGTCTATCCTGAACCATTCCTTTTTGTCCAAACACAAGTGCTTTTAATTTTTAAATTGTGTGGACTTATGGTTCAAGCAAGTCCAATTTTTGACATTATTTATTATTGGCATGCCTGTTAAGGCCTTAAATTCCATTTTCTTTAAACAACATGAGAGACTATTGACTCTGTTCTTAAACCATCAGATTCTTCTAACTTGATGAATAGTGGGGCTGGAGGGGGTTACACTAATTGTCTCTTAGTAGCAGAAGGATGAAAACTTTCTGGACTCTGTGTGTGCACTGTCTGACAAAGCAAATGCATTGTATATCACAGATACCATTTAACAATAAAAACATTTTTATGGAAAATAAACAATGAAATTCTATAAGTGTCATAAGTCAAATTCAGATCCCAAAGAGGGCTCTAAACAGAGGGATCCCAGCCATGTATTCAATGAGAACTCCACAAATGTTTATTCAGTGATTATTTACTGTTGATCATCCTTTCCTGGAGACATTCTGACAGATATAACAAAATGTTCAGATAACAAGATGCAGAAGCAGTGTCTGGTATTTCCAAATAAGAACTAGGATGGTGGAAATATTGTTTCCCTGAGAACTTCTGTATTTAGTCCTGTGTTATGAACCATGGAACCATGTGACCAGTTCTGTCTCTCATGCATGGCTGAATGCCTCACCCTGTACTCTTGACCATTAACCCCTCTCTCCCATGAATACATCTGGTCATCTAAATTTCTAAGCAGTTGGAACTTTCTCCAAATCTGGGTCTTCTCATTGTATTTGCTTTGCCTCATGACCTGGAACCAGCAGCTTTCAATCCAAATGCAGTGATGGAATTATAACTTTGTTTGCTGAACAGCTGGCCACTGAAAAATACAGCTTTAGAATTCAGGCAAAAGTTAAAAAAAAAGAACGAAAGAAAGAAACTTCTTTCCAGTGAAGTATCACCTTTTCCTCCTGACCTGACAAGTCATTCAATATCAAGGTTTAACACAGTGATTTAATGAAAAGGGGTTTAGACTTTTGCACTTGCAGTACTTCTCTCTCCTGTGACAAAAACCCTTTATAATTTGACTAAAACAATAAATCAGATGGAGGAGGGGGTGAGGTGAAGGAAATCCTAATTAGTGTTTAAACCCAAACATTTCAAGAACTTCTTTCTGTTAAAACACAGCTTAGAACACTTAAAAATGTGTTACTAAACTTTTATCAATATTTATTCTGCACACTGATGCCATTTCAATTCCTGTGAATTTAGTTTCTTGTGTTCTAAACCAGTGTGTTACCCTGATTTCTGGGGGTCCCGTGAGGGACACCTAAGTGCGCTCCAAATTATACAAGTTGGGGAAATTAACAAAGAGCACAAGCTAGCAATGCGAGAGGCAGGGCAACGGGGTGAGATCTTTTACCCAATGTCTACGGGGTCAGGCTGAGTCAAGGAGCAAACAGAATTGAAATAATAATTGTGGTTTTTATTAAAATACAATCAAACAGTGTATGCAGCACACTCACTCACATAACTAGAGGAATAAAGATTGGAGTGGGAGAGAGGGATTTTTAGAGGACGTCGTTGGTATGGGTAATACTACACCTGTCCTGAAGCCCGGGTAGTATACAGCAGAGGTTCATAGAGATGAAGTTTCTCAGTACGTGGGATTGAGGGGAAGGCTCGTAAAGCAAAGCAGCAGCAAGGCGGGATGGAAGTCGGGAGCGATCCGAAGAAGCTCTCAAAGTCAGGGGTCCTTATAGGGGAAAATGTGGCCGTAGGCTGGTCCGTACTTGGGGAAAACAATGAGTTTCAGGCTGGAGACAAAGCCTCCGAAAGGTCAGAATTTAGCATGATTGAGTTAAGTCCGAATTGTCAATAGAGTAGCCAGTATGCAAACGCAGAGTGCTTGACAGATGAGTATTCGTCTAATCAAGCTGCCTGTGCGGGGCAGGGAGTTCTTTGTAAGTAGCGTGCATACATAATAGGGTACTTGCCTTGAGGTCTCCTGAAGCGGCGGGGCGGCTATTTCTGGCCTGCCTGTATTTGTGTGGAATATTACAGCGATTAGCAGCCGCGCCTGTCTGTGAGCTCGTCCAGGGGTCTCAGAGCATGTGGAGAGGAACAGGTAAAGAAGGCCAAATTATTGATATCAAAGTGATATCTAATATCCCACAAATCCGGGCTAGCAACTGCAGTAACAAGTGGTTCTCTACCTTTTCTTTACCGGGGACTGCCTGTTAATATAATTTGTTTCCAGGGAGCCCCAAGACGTAACTCCAAATTTAAAATTAGATCAAAATATCCAAATATTTATCTAAATATTAAAATATTTGTTTAAAGTTGCTCTTCAGTTGCTCATCCTTATCCCGTATTCTTCCAGTTGTCCATACAAAGAAAAAGAGGATTGTTAATGGTCTGTGAAGTAGCATGCTGAGATCCTTCAAGTGCCAGGAGAGAAGAATAAATGGGAATTTCCTAAAGGAAGGTTATGAATTGGAGGCAGGCCTAAAGAATCACTTCTTTTGCTCTTTCCGCACAAAGCAGTGCCTGGAAAGTAAGGAGCACTCTGCTCTCTCAGTGCTCTTTTAGGAAATGACATTTCCTTTGCCCTTTCTTTCCCCCAAAGCAGAACCTGGAAAGTAAAGTCTTAGTGCTGCTCTAGAAAAAAGCACAAAAAACATGCCATTTTCCTTCAAAAGAGCACCAAGAGAGTACAGAGGGTATGTGTTTCTCTAAAAATTTCTTTCGCCCTTTCTTTCCCCCAAAGCAGCACCTGGAAAGAAAGGGTCTCGGTGCTTCTTTTGAAAGCACCTATCCTCTCTACCCTGTTGGTGCTCCTTTAGAAGAGAATGAAATTTCTTTCACACTTTCTCCCAAGGGAGCACTGGGACTCACACAGCTTTACTTCCAAGCAGCCACAAGAGTAAAAGGATTCCACTCCATTCTTGTGGCTGCTTGGAAACGAAGCTCCATCACACTGCGCTCAAGTGGTGTTATTATACTTACTACACACGGCCTGGGCTAAGTATCTTCCCTTGTCTTCTGGGTTCTCCTCTCACCTTCTCATTTTTCAGGGAGGCTTTCTGGTGCACCTGCATAGTAATGCCCATAGCCTCCAGACTATGATGAGACACCTGCCAGAGCACTGTCGCCACTGCTGTTGCCATCGTCACAACAGCATTTAAGAACTCTAGGACATTCTGCATTAATCAGCTACAACAAGCTGGGACATTTTTTGTCCCTTAAATCCTGGATTTTCTCCATTTTCTGGCATGAATGGCAACCCTACACAGATCACCTGTGAAGGTTTTGTGGATTCCCAGGGGTCCACAGACCCTAGGTTAAGAACCACTGTTCTAAACAATAGCTCTGCAACTGATGAGACAGAATGTGTTCCATCTAAATAATTGTGGTTTTTTTTAGTTACTTGTCCTTGCCTCTTTTACACTCACATACATACACACTGCTGGAAAAGACAGAAGCAATTAAAAACAAAACTGTGAGACTTCCCATAGTAAGAAGGAATAAAGTATGGAATGAAGGAGGAAGGACAACAAAATCATAGAAGAAAGAGACCAAAGAGGAAAACAGAGAGAGAGAGAGAGAAAGAGAGAGGAATTCATCATATCAGGTATTCCATTAGTGTCAACCAGCACAATAATACGTGAAGCCTAGAAGAGACTCACAAGCAAAGAATGTGCTTGGCCTAAAGGTTCAGTGCCTAGCAACTCAGTGCTTTGCATCGTCTTCCTACCTTAGTCTCTAAATCAAGTAAAGTGCAGCCCATGATCTGCGTGTGGCCTGCAGGGCAGTTTTTGAGGTCTCAAAGCTCTACAACACCCCACACAATCCAAAGTGCGCAGAGGGTCACATCTTCTGCTTCTCTGAGCTATTTTAGGTTCACACACTTTAAAAAAAAGGGGGGGAGGTCTCCATTGGGCTTGAAAATGTTCCAGGAGGAATACCAGGGGATGCTCAGGGATATTTGGGGCTGACTTTTGTCCAAAAAAATGGGAAACAATAGCTGTCACTGTAAATGAGCTACACATCTGTGGCGCACCAGACAGCCTTCTGAGGAAAACATCTAACTTCAGAAAACAGGATGTTTTACCATCACAGCACAGCATAGCATTCATATTTTCCTGATTTACTTGGCATTTATTGCCAGAATTGGTATTTACCTCTGAACTCAACCAGCTATTCTTCATTGGTTAGATCCACTCCTGAGTATACCATATGTGAAGCCACTCAACAAACATAGTCCACATGTCCTGATAAGTTGCCAGTTTATCAATAACTGTAAGCATCATTCTCATTTCCCTGTTGCTAAACCATAAGTACCTGAGAGTACAAAACACATCCTCAGAATCATTGATGCTGTGGTGTGGTAGTGCCTTGGGACAGAATTGCCACAACTGATTCATACTAACCATGGTGCATACCCAACAGAGTCAATGTATATTTTCAGTGATGTGAAAGGGTTTCCAGATTTTGAGGTTCCTTTCTTTCCACGCTGTAACACATGTTCTTTATTTCACGTGCTCTTTATTTAGAATTCTACCTGTGATGTGTATTTCTAAGGTTTCCAGAACTCTTTCTTTGTCTGCATCCTTCCAGGGTTGTAGTGTTCCTCAATGACATCTTTGGTTGATCTATGGAAAGCTGCTGGATGTCTCTATGAGATCCTTTCCTCTCTGCCTCTCATGATTTCAGTGCTTCCACTTGTTCCATCACGGACTAGATTATGGGAACACGCACTTGCTGCCCTTCTACCTCTCAGTAAGAGAACATGTTGATTCTCATTAGAGAACATACCCCAGCTTCTCTGCATAAAGTTTCAAAAAATATCATGGGATTATTTGTGTTTTTGTTCCAAAACATCATACTGTGTAGGACAAAAATAGACAATGAACAAATGGGTGGATTTATTGGAAGAATTTTAGCCTCATCTTTTTTTTTTCTTATTTTCTCTCTCTTTTCTTTGTCTCATCTTTTTTTTTTTAACTTGGACATGGAAGCAGCTGAAATGCAAAGACATTATTTAAAATTTTGGGGCGAGACAGTTGTCCTTGACAACGTGATCCACAGAAAAAACAAACGATATGCCTAAAGATGCTTACGTTGGTCTATTTACTAGCAGAAAAGTCTGGTGCATTTCAGCCTACAAGTGATCTTAAGGTCTTCTTTAAGGGCTTCTTATAATCAAACTTCAGAAATTTCTGAACCATGAACTAGACAAATGGAGAAAAAAGTGTAGGTCTAGTTTTATGTCAGTTCTGCAACAAGACACAACTCCAAGTTGCTAAATGTCACATCCGCAAAATGTGTGAAGGTAAAACTCATCTGACAGCCATGGGGGGAAAAAATTAAAAAGATGGTGACAGAAATTTTCCTTTCCTCACTTACAATGCCATTGTTCAACAAAATTCAGTCTTCCCTTACTGACATATAATTCCTTTGTATTGGAAAGATAATGTAGAATATTTCACATCATATTCATTTTATGGACTCCAGTCTACCATTTTATCAATATACAATTCTGAGGCTCAAATCCAGAAATCGTAGCACTTGGAGAAGGTGCAAAACCTAGAGACCAAATTCTGACTGAAAGCCCAGAACATTCAAAAATGCAGCAAAGGAGAAAATGTTAAAAATTCAGGAACAAAAATTATGCCCTTGTGAACTTGTTGAGTTCTTGTAGAAGCATCTGAAGACATGATAATATTTATCAAAGAGGACGACTGAAACAATATATGACAATTTATGAATACTTGAAGAATTCAAGTTCTGTTAATCTCTATACAAAATGACTTGAATCACCCTCTGCAGGCTACAGTGCATAACAGAATTCAGCTACTGCCTGAATTTCTCACTTCTCTGAATGATGTTTTTGTATTGCAATATTGCTTAAATGTATGAGAAAAAACATAAATTTTAAATATGGATATAAATACTTATTTAAATATAGAATTTGGAATATTTTTAAATTGCAGAGTAACATGAAAATGGCAAAGAATAATGGGTAACTGCATGCAAAAAAGTGGTATAGCCTGAAAAAAGACAAATTTTCCCATCCCAAATGCAAGTATTGCTCCCCTGTTCTCCCCAGCACAATTTTTCTTTAGAAAATAGGTGATGATCAGGAATATAAACAACTATTAGCCAAAACAGTCCAGATGTTTACTTTTGAGGTGTCTCCAAATCAAAGAATCATGGTTAAATAACAGAAGAGAAAAAGAATATGCCACGTTTCGACAATTTCAAGATACTACATCATTTTACACATAAACAATGACTTGAGATACTCAGGATATATTAACAAAGAATGATCTAGTAATTGACTTTAGAGAACTATCACCACATAAGTAATTATTCCCCCAATTATCTGATATAGGCCACTCAGAGAGATGTAGTGCAAAGAAATCTGAACTGCTGGTTTAACCATAGAAGGTTTTAATTGAAGACAAATTATCACAGTCCACCATGCATATGAAAGTTCCAAGGCACACACAGAGCTTTATGTATGCAATAGATCTTCTCATAAGAGAAGAGTTTTTTGATGTGCACGAAGTTATTTGTGTACACTGGATCTGCATAAAGTCATGGAAAGTTCTCAATATGAGTTGAATGAACATACCCAAACATGCACACATTTGGATAATCTGTATGTGGCAAACATCCAATTGGCTTTGTTGTGCTTTATGAATAATCTACCTTCTGCACACCAACAAACAAATCTTTTAGCAGGCTCTCTGCTGGAATTGCTGGAAACTATAGTAAAGTATGGGGAGCACATCACAAAATTTGGGAATTTCCGCTGTGCTACTAATTAAAATTATGTTAGGATGAAAACCAAGATCTAGTCACTTCTATCTAAGAAGGGAATGTGTGTGTATCTATGTTCTTTCAAGTTGCCTGTCAACTTACGGCGACCGCATGAATTTCATGGAGGTTGCTCCTCCCCATTGCAATCAATGAACAGGAGTGAATGAAGTTCAAAAATTAAGAGGTCTTAAGATCAAGCTGATAATAAAACAAACATATGCAAGCAATTATAAAAGATAAATGGGCCACATTTTAAAACAAAGTATTTGAGACTCGGCCCCAGCATGTTTGGCTCTCAAACCATGCATTATGACAGTGGCATGCAAATGCTAGCAAGTCAAGACTTTCCTCCCAACTATGTTTTCATTAAAGATTCTGCTTTTTTCCAGAATAATAGTAAATGACACGTGAACTTCATATGAACTATAGGTCATGAAAGGATTTAGCATTGGCATTTTTAATCTAAAAAGTCTGTGCCAGAAAATCAATATGTTTCAGTTGCAGCATTCGAATGCAATTTTCTTCACGTAACAGGGTTTCTTTTCTTCCCCCTGCTTCTCCTCTCCTCTCTCTCTTTTCTTTTTCTCTCCCTCATTCACTCTTTCTCTCTCTCTTTAAAGAAATAATGACTAATTCTCAGTTTTTCTATGAAACAAGCAGCTGTGTTATAAGCTAATGACATCAATAACACATTACATGTAAACAGAAAATGAACAAAAAAATCATTCAAGGCCCTTTTCAAACCAGCGTGCTTTTCATCAGTGCTATTACTGGTTCCATTCACATTATCGGATTGAACCATGCTGCATAACCAAGGTGCTGACAAGCCTTGATTACCCAATAACTCCTGTATTCCTTTCAGGCAGGTTCACTGAAAGGACAGGAATGCAGGCCCTTCCTGTGGGGCAGACTGCTTTCCACAGAGACTCAAGTCAATGAAACCCAATGCCCTTGCGGCTCCACTCACCAAAATGGGGCTTTGCATTTCCTGATATGTATTTATGACTTTTTTCCTCCTTTGTTCTGTATTGTTTCAGATAACAATTTATTGTGCGGCAGAGGGGCCAAGCTAAACATTTTAAAAACTCTTTTCATAACACTTGGAAAGGGGGAAGGCTAAGCCATTGCTGCAGTAAATCTGTGGTAGGCTCTTTCCCATGCTGCAGAGTCAACAAATCTGCTTCTCACCCAAGGCAAATCCAGACACTGCACCAATAGTGGAAACATGAATTCTATATCCTAACCCCAGGGATCTTCTCCTGCAAGGCTGTCTAGCTGTCAGAAAGCTGCTTAGTGGCCTCCATTCCTGGTCTCCTTATCCTTAGCACAATCTTCTTCCACATTCATCCTTTTTTTGTAAAAAAAAGTTTGCTTTCTAAATAACTTAAAACTGACAGGAGGGCAAAGAGAATACAAGAGACATCTTTGTCACGGCTTAGTTTGAGGTGTTAATGAAAAGCAGCAGGCTAGACTGGTCACCAGATGTGCTTCTGGATCCCAAGAAAACCAAAATGAGACATTCTGAAAAGACTTAATTCTAAACTATGGAGTTTTCTTAATAGATAAATTCACCATCTCTGCTATCATATGTGAGGTAATTCAAGGAAATCTAAGGAAGAGTTATTTAGCAGCAATTAAGATATACTGAATTAATATTATACTTTGTATTTTAATAAAAAATATATGGCAGATTTTGCTCAATTCCCAAGCTTCTATAGAAGGGGTAGAAATTGTGTGGCCATCTGGACAATCTCTGACTACGAGTTCTAACAGCCCTAACCGGAATAGCCAGTGAGTCATGCTGGGAATTGCAGTCCAACAACATCTAGAGAATCACATGATTCCAATTGTGCTGTGTAACCCAGTGTAACTAAGCCCAAACAAATTTTTTCATTTATTTATACACTACAAAGCTATTGGGAGAAAGAACTTGTCCTTTCACGCTTTACAGCACACTATGTACAGGTGTGTCATATATAAATGGCAAAAATAAAACTGTTACTTTTGAGGATCAGTAGTGTGTGTTTTAATAGAAAAGATTGCTTATTTTGTTTAGAGGAGATGCCTAGTCAATGATGACTAGGCTACTAAGTCCAAGCTGGAGGCCAGCGAAGGTTTTGAGTCCCCAAACAGTAGTGTTTTAATTTTTCTTATAGTACACTTTTGCAACCACTTAGTTACAAAAGCCAAAGAAAGAGGTGTACCCAGGGATACATCACAGGGTCAGGCATGAAGCCATGATCTGTAGGCCAATGAAGTAATAGCTGATATTAGATTTTCTGAATGGCGCCTATACATTCACCTTTTTGGACACAGACTCCCAGAGTTTTCCTACTAAAGCCTTTCCCACTGCCTCCTGCTACTGCTGGTTCTTTGCCACCACCACTCCTAGGTAGTATTTACCTTCTCTGTACAGCCAAGTCCTGACATCCTTTAGGGGAATGCTAGGATGCTAACCTGTCACCAATAGCAACAATATATCACTTCCTGTGTCTACAACTGACTCAGGAAGCAATATAGCACAGCTGCCATAGAACTCTGATCTTCTATCATAAGCTGAGATCCTCCACGTACTGGCACTACCCGGATGATTGTGGACCATAAGAAAACTTGAGTAAACAATTCCACTGCACTGTACTCTCTAGAGACAAAATTTTTTATTTTAATTTTCCTCCAATTTTCTCATATATTCCAAATGTGTTCTCGAAATTTTTAGTACATGTCAACAAAAAGTTGCATTAAATTAAATGTTACAATAAAGTAATATGGATATGATGGGACCAACTGCAGATTTGTCCAGTTCCCAAAAACAAATGTATTGAATGGTACCACCTGTATCATATTCTATAAACAAATTAAAGCATATGCAACAGAAAGCATTCCATGTAATTCTACTAAACTGGTGTGTGTGTGTCACACATTTGTCCATGAATGCATTAATGTGAAGTTAACTCTTTTTACGTAAATAAAATAAATTTGATGGTAACTGCACCAATACCAGTGAACAGGTGCTTGAGTAACTGCAGTATTAAAAGAAGGTAACAACTGACATGGCACCAAGCTGTAATATCTGGAGGCACAACTCAGGTTCTGAAGAAATCTCAACTCCAAAGCAAAATCTGATGTGATTGTAACTTATTTGCTTAAGTATTCATGTAATTATGTAATTTTTTTCTCTTTAACACTTTAACACAATAAGAAGAAGAAAAAAGAGAGAGAGAGAAAGCCAAAGCCCCTTTTCACCTCTCAGAAGCCTAAGAAGACCACCATCGTATATCTCCAGGTGTTGAAAAGAGACTCTTGACGCATCTGTCTTTCTGTGCTTATCTATGTAAAATGAAAGGAGCATACTATGGAACAGGGCTTGTACCTACAGCACTTTTTTTATCCCTAACATTGTTATTTCTCAGCTTAATGTGTCTTAAATGGAAGACAGGGTTGGTTGGAAAGCATGGTGGGGCCATAACTTTTTTCAGACTTGACAATCAAGTGTATCAGCACACAAGCCTGATGAAGCAAGATAAGAGACTATTATTAAGTTCAAGTAAATGTTCAATGTGAAGGAAGTCACCTACAGCACTTAAGTAACCTCTTGGCCACCCTGCTCTCTGCCTTATGAGCCCAAATGGCTATAGTCACCCACAATGCATTTACTGATGCTGTCACCTTCAAGTTGTTTTTGACTTATAGGTACCCTACTTGTAACCCATCATGGGGTTTTTTGGGGGCAAAGAGTATGTGATGTGCCCAAGTTCACTCAGTGAGTTTCCACTGCTGAGCCAGCAATCAAACACTGGTTCCCAAAGCTATAGTCCTATACTCTAACCACTACACTATGCTGGCTCTTCCATAATGCATAAATGGGCCTAAATCCAATTGCTAGTTCCAGCTGGTGTAGAACCACTTGACCAACTGCTGAATGGTAAGTCAACATTTACATAAATCTCACTGATATAACTGGTTTACTCTAAGTGGAACTGACAAGTGGATTTAAGCTATAGTCTTTAAACAAATGTCAAAGTAGTACCATGTTCATGTCTGCTGGGTGGGAAGTGGTGTGTGTAGGTGAGAGGGAAAGTGTACTTGCTTTTCCTCCCAAAAACCAATCCTCAAACCAGCATACATAAAAAGAGTTAGGAGAAAAACAATGAAATGAAGGAAAATGATGCAATTAATCAACAAAATATTTGAACAGCAGCGAAAATATTAACAGATCTCTTCAAGAAGACAAAATAAGAGCTTAAAAACAAAAACAAAAAATAAATAAGAAATGTTGGCCAATACAGCAGACAAGCTGAAAAAAATTAGTCTTCAGTAATGGAAGAAAGTTTAAGAAAAGAAGAGCTTCACAGGAATCTTCAGTGTCTGGGTGTCACAACCAAAACAGCCTGTGTTGCATTCTCAACAGCTACACCTCTGTGACTGCTGGAACCACGTTACCATGCTATATAAAATGATCTTCCACTCCCACATGAACTGTCTGCCAACTGAGTTATTTGGAGAAGGCCCCCCTCTATGTTGGGTTGTGGATCAAACTACAAATGCCTCTGAGACTTGAATGGCCCATCAAAGGAGATTTTATACATTGGTTGCCTAAGACATTCTTTTCTTAAGAGGAAAGCACTTCACCAGTGTGAAAAAAATATATTACACAATGCTATACAATATATACAGAAAAGAAGCATACGGATGCCTGAAATGATTCATTGCCATGCAGCTGAAAACCCTTGTTCTTTTTCTTCCTTTTTTTAAAAATAAACTATCAAAGCAAGGTTGGAAGAATTTCAATGCAGAACTTGAACAAAGTTGTTATATAACAAGGACAGTGTTCTTGTACCTACAGAAATAAAGCTATTTCAGGTCTCTTTTAGGTAACAGCAAAGAAAAATAAGATTGGACTGGGTTTGAATGGAGAACATAACACATGCAGTTACACAACAAGCACAGAGTTCTTGTATCTGCTCAAATAAATAATATTCAGCTTGTTTTTAGGTAACAATATATGTGCAACAATCATTTGTTCCACAGCACAAAAGAAAACCCTTCCGTATTAGAATATCATTTCTTGGCAAATCTCTCAAAGCAAAGATATTAAATTAAAAATGAATGTTTCTTTCTTTCCTTCTTTCTTTCTTTCTCTCTCTCTCTCACTCACACAGACACAGTTATTCTGGAAGTGACAGGATCACACTAGAATTGACTAAACATACCAGGTATTCAAATAACCAACTTGAAACTGGAAATAATAACAAAAACAATCTCACAGAAATGAGTGAATGTTCACATAAGCGCTTGTGTTGTATAATTAATCCCATATGTGAAAACAGAGTGGATAACTGGGAGAGGGGCAGGCATACCAACCATCACTCTTTCGTATTCACAGACGTATAAAACACTTTAACATTGTTTTCTCTGCATGTGTGCGTGTTTGTTGTGTTGAATGAAAACTCTGCAATATTTGGGGAAACACAAAAGTTGCCAAAAACATTTGACAGATTTCCTACAAATTTCAAATTTAATTAATAACAACTAGACCAGTAAAAGAGTTCTGCTATATTAGATTAATGGAAAGTGCTCGGAAACAAGAACACTTTTCTTACTGATTTTTGGCCATTTAAGTCATCAAGGACATTAGTAAAAAACACCTTTAACTGAAAAATACAAAGACCCTTAACTTCTCTGAAAACCTTAATGCTGTACACTCTGGAACAGAATGGAAGTGAACGGAAAAAGAATTATTCCCAAGATTGATTACTGCCCAATAAGTGCTAGCTAGGGAAGCAATCTCAACAACTATCAACCTGCAGAAAAGATTCCAACCAAATCAAGAACACATACTTATGAACTGTGACAAGAAGGCAAGTTTGGACATCTTAGAGTGCTCAGTTCCAAATCCCAACTCTATATCCCAAAGGAGAAGACACTCAAAGTGGACAAGAGAATTGAAGAAAGGATATTGATAAGATATGACCAGAGGTGCAAAGGACACAGAATCCTCAACACCAAGATGGACACAGTAACAATATGCACAGCAGTATATGTTGATGAAAGTGAAAGGCTGAGCTGGAAAGAAGTTGTGGAAACTGATGCACACACTCAAAGCCAGCTTTAGCCAGATAGTGAAGTGAAACTGATAAATGAGGCAAGTCAGTGCTTATAACAAAGCAGAAGGGTGTGCAGAGACAGATATCAGAAGTTCAACAAAAAGCAAAACCACCTAAACATCTCTTACCTGAAAAGGTCAAGAAAATGGCAGAATCATCCATATCAAATGACACAGCAAATATACTAGAAATAGGACAGTTGCACTGTTGTCTCCAATCCTGACCTTACATAGCCAACTCCAACCCACAGACAACTGGGTTGCTCTGTGAATGTACCTGAAGGGCAGGGCAAGCACCTGCGCATTCTGAATCAAAATAGTGTCAGAAGACTGATCAAATTATCAGTGAAAAACTGATTGGCAGTACAGTGGCCCCTCCACTTTCAGGAGGGTTCGAGGCACAGAACCCTTGGTGAAACTGGGAAAACTGCAAATAACTCTCCCTTCTGCAATCTCCTTTCTATTCCCTTCCAGGGCTCCCTTCCTTCATTCCCTTGCATTTTGCACACTGGAACCAGATGCAAGGAAATGGAAGGAGGGAGCTCCAGAGGGGAGAAAGAATGCTCACATGACCTCCCCCCCATTCCCTTGCCTTCCTTCTCCATGCCTGACAAAACACAAGGGAATGGGAATAGGAGAAGGTGAAAGCACACGCACACCTCACTAGTAATCAAATTTGTGAAGGTTGAACCCACAAATGTGGAGGGAGGACTGTAGATTCAAGACAGGTGAAGCTAACTTACAGAATTCACTGCCACATGAAAAGATGTTGGAGGATGTCTTTGACTTCAAAGCAGGTCCTTAACAATTTGTTACAAGACGCATCAGAACAAGACCCATCAACTCTACCATAAGGCAGTAAAGCTGTCACCTCAGGCAGCTGATTTTATTGCATTTTTATTGTTAGGGAGGAGAATGGGAGAGATTTTTGTGTGATTTTCTCCCTCTGGTTCCAGAAGTACAAAATGACCAGTGTGGGGTACCATGCTTCTTGAAAGTGAGCAGATCAATCACCATTTATTGCTATGATTTAAGCATCAAATATCTTGGACTGATCCTAGTCAGAATAGCAGACATTTTAAAAAGCCATGTTTAGAAGCATCATAGCTCTGAATCAGATTTGGAAAACTTACAATTCCAGAATCCTCCAATGAACAACAGGATGCTGGAGTACATGGAACTATAGTCTAAAACAGGAAGATCCTTCTTATAGCTGATGTTTGTTGTATGTTTCTGCTTTAACTTCTGGTCTTCAAATATTGGAGTTTAACAGATGGTGTAATAAACTCTACCTTAAAGATTCACCTTTGTTCCGCACGAGAAAGCAACAGAAATACAGAGTATTTCCCAATGCCTTTGAAAGAAATCTTGTCTTTCAATCAATGCTTTCTAACTCCCACCCTTACATCAAAGAGTCTCCGTTAGCTTTATTACATTCCTTCTATCCCTGCCTCAAAATCTGGCTTTTTTTGATGACTTGATAAAATGAAGGAAGATTCTTTTCCCCCTCCCACTGGAGCTTTCCAAGGAACTGAAACACTCTGACATCAGTCAGAAACATCCTTGCTCTGGCTGCAAAAATATGTAGTACTATCAAAAACTAACTATGTTGTCAATAAGTAAAAAGTTAAGCAGTACTTTTCTTTATTAGGGCCAATAAAATACTACAAAAATGGCATGAGTTTTCAAGTTCTCCAGAACTCTACAATAGGAAAGATGACACAAAAATTAGAGGGTAGATAAAGAGAAAAAAAATGTTAGTTTAAAAAAAGAAACACTGCAAATTGATATTTTTAACACCACTCCTCACAATGCCTGCAATTTCCACCTTCAGATACAGACACACAATGGTCAATACACTCCGTCACATTTTTGAACTTCTTCCCAATACTGCCTTTTTTAACTCTCTTGCCTGATTAGGAGTTTAGGAGAACTTGAAAGCTTGCACTTCTTTCATGGCAGTGCACCTAATTAAAAAAAGTGCTATGCAGCTTTGAATGAAGAAATTATGAAGAGTTATATGGGCAGGTGCTTGGTTTGGTTTTGTTTCTGAATCACCTGACAAATAAGAATTAAACTCAAGGCTGGTCCTACTAGGCAGAGTCATATGGCTCCCTGAGTGAGATGACTTTCAGTATCAATTGTTAGCTATCTAATATGTTTTTCTGCCTTAGGCACCAAAATAAATTGGAAATTATGCAACTTTGCCTGGGAAGGGCACCATTTGCATCCTATCTCGGGTAGTGAAATTCTGAAGACAGGATTTTGGAAATTGTGAACACCAATAAAGATCAACATATACACCACTAAAAAGCATTACTGTTGTTATTTCTGTTCATTAGTGTAAATATGAATTTACTCTGGCTAAACAAGAAGCAACTCAGTTTAGGAGCTGTTTGCAACAAGGGCAGAAACCAAAAGTTTTTAACTGTTGGCTGTTTGGGGGGGGTGCTTGGTTGTTGCTTAGTTATTTGTAGTTTTGTTAAATAATGCTTGCAGGGGTTTTTTTGTTTTTACTTTAAATTTTATGTATTTTTATATATTGTTATTGTTTATGTTTGTTTAATATGTACATATATATATATACACATATGTAATCCTATGGGGCAGATCTCTTGACAATATGTCTACTGAAAATTGGCTGGACAGAACTTGGTCTGCTACCTTATTAGAAAAGCTCATTTGTCAACCTAGAGCACAACAGGGCATGGGAAAATGAGACATAATTTTGGATGTTTTCTATCCGATTTACTACATATATCTTTCATGTAAATTGTTACTGTTGACTCCCAACCCCTCAGCTAAGCTTGCAAAGAGGTATTCTTTGGAGTTATTTACTTGAGTATTAAATGTTTTCACTTCGAAACAACTTGGACAACACAAGCAGTCAACACATTAAAGGTCCTTCCCTTCTTCCATCTTCTTTATTCTTTTTTTTCCCCTCTTCCCCAATTATTACTGCTGCTGATGCTACCACTGCTTCTCTTCTTTTTTTCTTCCTTTTATTTATATCCCACCTTTTTCACAGTCCAGTCTCAAGGCAGCTTAACAAAAGTTAAAACAGACACAGCTAAAGCTTCTTATGCTACAGAAGTCAAAAAATACAAACTACCCACAGAATCAAGAGCAGTTAAAAGCACCATTATAACAAAGAGAAAAGCAGAAATTATAGATAATACAACATATTATGAAAAGCTATCCTACCTAGTCTGTTCCAGTCTTCTTGTTATTATAATTACTCAAATTTCATATATATTCTTAAATAAATTAATAAAAAGTTAGTGAACTATCTTGGGCCAGCCTGGGTAAAGCTATGTCAGATGGGGGCAGATATATGTATTTAAATTCAGAACTGACCCCACTGCATAGTAAGCATGACACAAGGATTTCACTCATCCCAAATCAAGTTACCTCTCCAGATTCTGTCTCCAATCAAGCTAATTTTATCTTAGATCAAGCCCTGATAGCACAAGTGCATTCAGCCAGGAAAGAAGGACTTGCATTGAAAACCACAGAAGAATGAGCAACAGGCATGGGACGTTTCTCTCTCTCTCATTTATGTAGACCCCTTTTTGTTAGAAGAGCTCTGCTTTTAATGAACGTGGGATCAGTTTGTAGAATATGCTCAGCTGCCCTACAGAAAAATTAACCAGCAGCTTTCACTTGAGGAGAATAGAAATAAAGGAAGACAACTCTGTATCAAGCTTGCACCCATTTCTGAAGTATTTTCAAGAAGTAAAAGATGGACCTTCAACTAAATCAACTGGATTTGCTTGTTACTCTTGAATTTGAAAAAGAAAAAGTAAAATGGCAGAGAGAGAATAAAGAAAAGGGAGGCCACTGGGGTCAGTTTTGTGTTTAAACACATGGATCTGCTTTCCTCATGTCTGGTTTGACCCTCAGCAAACTTTGCATCACAGAGACCTTGGAATCTCAGGCATCTGTATGTAAAAGAAGTTTGAAAGCCTGGTAATGCATCACCTTGCTAAGTACTATGAGTTTTTAAAAATACTATCCAAAATACAATATAAGAGAAATTTGTTTTCCTACTATCTCTAAGAAGCTATTAAAATGCCCAATAATTCAATAAGAAAGGCAATATTATAACAAATGAAATGGGAGGATGGGGGTGATGAAATAAGCAGTAGGTTAAAGATTAATATTCTGTGCTGAGAACAAAAGGATGTTCTATTGTGGTCCTGTGCTTATACCTCTGAATATAAACATTGTTCTGAGAACCATTTTTTCTTTACGCAATCTTTAAAGGGTAATAAATTAAGCCTTGGACAGCCATACAAGCTGCTACTAGATGTGAATGTGAATGTGTCTGTAGAAAAGGCTGACTTTCAATCAAAGTCTATTGAAAGAATAGTTGGATTTTCTAAAGAAGCATGTTGTGCCTATTAACCAACTTACAAAAGGGGCTATTTTCTTGATTTATGTTTGGTTGCTATAGCGATCTTGCTATACAGACATGCAGGTGAAGCTTCCATTTTACAGTTCCACAGGCATTTCTCTTGCTGTACTCAGAGGACCTGCAACTGCAGTACGTAAAAGTGTAGCTAAACAAGAGTCCTTCCATTCTATCAGGAATCCTAACTTACCTTTAACTATCTCAAAGATTTGTTTTGTTAGGATGCTGGAATTAAAATAACGTTTTCATACTTTGAGCCTCTGTGACCCAACCACAAGAAATAGTTTTGGATCTATCTGTCTTCCTCAGACATATACCACTACTGTCTTCCTATTTACTCTTTATCATTTAAAAAACAAAAAAGCACAAGGAAGAATCTTCCATTAAGAATCTTGCTAGAATCTTGCTATCATAAACAAGATCTAAATGTCTAGCAGTGGATGCACCTAGCCACAGTGTGTCTCATCCAGGTAGAAGAGGCAACAGAGATGGCCATCAGATTTGGAGATCTTCTAGTCACACATAAAGCAGTTTTTAAAGAGGACCACAGAGACCATAAACCTGAAGTGAGGCGCAAAGGTGGACGAAGCCATCTAACAGGACTAAAAAATCCTCAATGAAAAACTAAAATATTAAAATAGAAAGGAATGAAAGAACAGAAAGCAAAGTCCACCAAAAGCAACAAAAAAGAATAAGATCTCAAGTGAAGCAGCTCTGAGTTCCTATGACTAGCATGGTGGATGAAAGGGAACTGAGGAGACCGGGTGGGATGGCACTAGTGTTAGACATGACAGGGGAGGGGCCAGTTCCCTGTCAAAAGCACTGACTAGCTCTAGTAGCTGCTGAACATTTAGCTGGAGAGGCACAGAATTACCCATATGTATGAGTCAGAGAGACTACAAAGAAGCTTTTTTTTATACCATAACTACCAGAATTCCCAGCCAACACTTATAGCAAAAACACCAGAATTCCCAGCCAACACGCCGCATTTCCCAAACAGGGTTGTTGTTTATTTTTGTAATCCTGAACCAAAAATCCTGTACAGCTGGTTAACACTGCCCCAGAATAAGAGGTGTGTGTATGAAAGAATGGCTAACTTTCTGACATTATGGCACAGGAAAGATTTAAAGTTTGGACCTCCATGTTATTCAACCATATCGTAAGTATAGGCCAGGTGAGTCAGATGTAACCCATATGAAAGCACAGGAGATAGGCAAAAGAGCTATCAATATTGTAATAATATTGCACTGCTCCAAATCTGGAGTGCACAATATCATGCCACCTTCACTGGAAATGTTCTTAGCTTCTGTGGGATTGGGTGGTGGGCTGTCCTGTCCATTTTAGTCCATTTAATGGGCAAAAAGGAAAGGTGCTTTAAAATGTTTACTATAAAAGGATGTTAGACTCCTTGTATACTGTGAATTCTTTCTATTCCTTTCTAATAGGAAAAAACATGTAATTGCCATGAGTGGGATGCCTATGGAGAGAATGGGTTGCATAATACAAGAATTTCTGTGAGGAGTAAACATATCTCTGATAAACTATGCATGAAATCAGGACAAGACCTAGAAAGCTGGCTTAAGTGGAAGTGCATCTGCAAAGGATATGAGTCCAACTGTATCGTGACAACTCCTAATTCCTATGAGATAATAATTTGTCAGGACTCCACATGCCCTTTTTTACACCCTGAAAAAAGGATTAGAAATCCAGATGTCGACTTTCAGTCACTTCCCTTTTGGGGGGGGAAGGTGGCAAACCCAATGAAGGTCCTGGGGAAAAGTAACTGGCTTTGGACTCCAGAAGTTTGCCCATTCCTGGTCTATAGTGTACCTGAAGACAACCCTTGGCCCCACCAGATGCCAACCTTGTATGTTTCTGGCATTGGAAGTGGCAAAGAGTGAGCCCTGAAAACCTCCAGCACGAGATGGAACATCTTATCTTACTCCAAGGACTTAGTTGAGGACTACCAGGGCTCCTGATATGAAAAGATAAAAATGGAATAAATCTTCCTTTCCCACAATTTTAAACTTACTGTCCTCCCTCCACATTCGCAGGCTTGACCGCTGCAAATTCTCCTCTCATCTCGTGTTTTGTCGGCTGCGGAGAAAGAAGGCAAGTGCTGAGGCAAAAGCCAAGGGAATGGAAGGGAAAGCTTGCCCAAGCCTTCCTTATCCCCTGTGGGACTGTCCCCTCCTATTCCCTTGCCTCTGGCCCTGGAGCTGAGAACTTGTGCCTAAGCAAAAGGGAAGGGAATGGGTGTGTGTCTGAAGGCTTGTGTGCGCATCGCTTCTCTCCTTCAGGGCTCCTCCTCCCATTACCTTGCCTCTGGGTCCAGTGCTGAGAACTTGCACTGAAGCAATAGGCAAGGGAATGGAGGGGAAGGTTCATGTAAGCCTTCCTTCTTCCTATTGCAGATGCCCTCTCCCATTCCCTTGCCTCTGGCCCCAGTGCTGAGAACTCATGCTGAGGCAACAGGCAAAGGAATGGGGGAAGGCTTGCATGAACCTTCCTTCTTTCCTCTGGATATCCCTCTCCCTCTGGTCCTGGTACACAAAAGGCAAAGGAATGGGAGAGGGGAGCCCCGGAAGGGAATGAGAGGGAATCGTGGGGAGTTATTTGCAATTTTTCCACTTTTGCAAGGATTCTGTGCCCCAAACCCTCACGAAAGTGGAGGAACATTACATGCTAACTCAACTGAATATGAAAGTTTTGTGTTCTTCTATAACAGGTACAGTCCTTTGTGGAGCAAATAAATACATGTTTATGACATTAGTCACATATAACGGTTGATTTGATTTGATGGCGCTGTAACAGCTGCTGAAAAAAAGTTCTAAATTTAGTTCCAATGGCATACCAAGGAGCTTCTGGGCCTGAAGATAGATGTTGACAAACGATGGAACTATTCCTCAAGCTATGGTTTGGAGTGTGACTGAAGTACAGATAGCTCCTTGTTAATGGCATAACAACATATATTGTAAAGGGTTTCTTTGCTATCCATGCAGATCAGAAATGCAGAAATTAAAAACCTTTGGCGACAATTTTCTCTTCTTAGAGAAACAGCTAAAACACTTGATCTAATTGTGAAAGGAAAAGTAGTATTGCACTAATCATCAAAGGATTTGTTCTAATTTCAAATGAAAGCAAAGCAAATCTCTTATTGTTTGAACACATGGCTTGGTGCAAGAAACCTGGAGCAGTTTCAAAATGCCCATTGTGGGACTCTTCTAATTGTTAAGAACAAATATAGCTTTAGCACCAGTATGGTGATGAAGACAAGACACCTTCTTTGTATATCTACTACTTTGCATGCAAGTTAATTTCTCAGCAAATGAGTTTCAACTGAATGTTAACTATGCTGTAACAAACATGATGGTCTTTGGAAAAAGACATTTTCTTTTTCTCTGGTCTATCAGTGGTCACCAGATTGAATAACTGCGGGAATTTAAATACCTAGGATTGACTTTACAGAAAAACTTACCTGGATATCACAAAAACCACCTAAGCTATTCTTCAATTTTAAAACTCTGGTTGGGGGTCACTTGTTCAATTCATCCCTGAAAAATTTCCAGATTGAAATAACTGTCCAGATTCTGTATAGTTTTCTGTTTGGGCATGGAATGATTCTCAGACAGCTAAAATAGAGGCCCTTTAGCAAACATTCCTCAGAAAATTTTTGATTCTACCTCCTGTGGCTTTGGTTTGGATTTTGTTTTCCTTCCCTAAGACCAACATCTATTTCTTTTCATTCATATATGGGAGAATTTTTCCTCTGTCAGGGTATTCCTCAAGTTATGCTTTGAACAGTTGTAGAACTGAAACTGCGGAGTTTATGATATCACAGTCTGCTTCAATTGTATGCTATCTCACTCTATTTTTTTCCATCTCAAACAGAAGCTATGTGAGCATATTTTGGGGTTTAGAGCAGGCCTTTCCAAATAGTATGTCACGACATGCTAGTATGTCACCTGAAGTGTATAGATGTGTCACCTTCCTGGGACCCCGCTCACCCAAGCCATTCTTGCTGCTGCTGCTTTTGCTGGGGTCTTTCCTCACCAAGCGTAGAAAGCATCAGGACTGGGGGGGCAGCCTTTCCTGCTGCCACCACCCTCCCCAGGGTCTTTCCTCAGCAAGGGCAATAGCAGCGAGTCAGGATCAGGTAGAGGGCTGCCAACAACTCAGGGTGTTGTTTTTCCCCCCAAAATGGTATAGATTCTATAAATTTGACAAACAGCTGCTTACTTGGTAAAGTTTACATTTGCAAAATTTAGGTAAGCTTTCTGAGCCCTTCATTTCTAAACCATGCCTACAGCCATGACTGATAGCAGATATTCTCATATTCCATTTGGTCCTCATTTATGTATTTATGGGGTTCCAGAAATTGAGGGTTTGCCTTGCTATTTACTTTTTTGCCCTCTGTATTTTGAATAGAGAACTAATATTTTGTGCTCTAACTTGTCTTGCCAACACTCAAAAACTGTTTCAGAAAATTTTTTTGAACTCCTGTCTGAAACTGTAACTCACAAGATTTCCCTTTTCACTTGGGCAGCAAATTAAATTTGAGGAAAATTTATTTCTTACAACGCTGTTGATTGTTCCAGGGATGTTTTTATCTAATCGCAGCACCAGTTGGATCCACTTTGGATGTACTTCAATCCTTTTGAATTTTAAAAATAAGTATACTCATATCCATTTGCTATTTAATTATTCTAAATCTTTGTTACTTATTCTATGTTGAACTTCTTTCTTTCACTCATTTGTTTTATATAAGAATGGTCTATGGACTGCACAATAATAAATGACTACTAGCACTACTCAAGAAACAAATTCCACCTGTTTCATA